>CM070773.1:150183247-151383247 GCA_036346955.1 Dipus sagitta | reverse complement strand
AAAAAAAGAAAAATAATAATACTTTCACCAAAGATTTTTTTTTTAAAAATCAATGTAAAACACTTTTTCACACATTAGGAATGGAAGGAAACTTTTTCAGCTTGGCAAGGGCATTTATTTATCTATTTGTGTGTGTGTGTGTGTGTGTGTGTGTGTGTGGTGTATGCACTTGTATGTCTCCATGTGGCTCCCTGTACGCTTGTCTCCAGTGGCTGGAGAGGAACGTTGGGTGTCCTGTTCTATTGCTGTTCCCCTCAGTCTTCTTTCGAGCTGGAGTCTCATATTGATTCAGAGCCTGTGGGGCTCTGGTGATCCTCAGGTCTCTGTTCTCCTGTGGGACTGGGATTCCAGTGTATGTGACCACACCCAGCTGTTTCTGTGGGATCTGAAGATTTGAACTCAGGTAGTCTTAGGTCCCCTCAGGCCCCTCATGCTTGTGCACTGTATTGAGGAGTATGCTGAGGTTGTCCTCTGGCTTACACACACACACACACACACACACACACACACTGTTAACTGTTGACTACTGACCCATCCCTCCAGCCCAATAAAGGCATTTTTTTTTTGAGGTAGGGTCTCACTCTAGCCCAGGCTGACCTGGAATTCACTATGTAGTCTCAGGGTGGCTTCGAACTCTCAGCAATCCTCCTCTCTGCCTCCTGAGTGCTGGGATTAAAGGCGTGCGCCACCATGCCTGGCTTCCGACAAAGGCATTTTTAAGCATCAGAGAAATAGCCAGCAGAATTTATAGAAAGGCAAAGACAAAAGTGCACATGGCAAGTGGCTTGTTCAGCGTTGTGCTTGGGGCTCTAGCTAGCACAGTGGGGCAAGTGCAAAGATAGGAAAGGAAGACACCCAGTTTATTATTCTCAGACAATGTGATTACTGCAGTGAAAAGTCGAAGAGTCTTTAAATTGCTAGAACTGAGGACAGAGTTTGGCAGGCTCACCCGATACAAGATGATGGTGATGATGTGTGCATGCCAGCAACATACAATTTCAAAATGCAAATTTTTGAAAGATACTCCCAATAGTGATGAACAGTATAATATACTTAGGAACTAAGTTAAGCAACTTTTTTTTTTTTTTTGTGAAGGGTTAGGGAGATGGCATAGTGGTTAAAGGTGCTTGCTTGCAAGCCTGCTGAGCCAAGTTCGATCCTCCTCAGTGACTACTTAAAGCTGGGTGCAAAGTGGCCCACGCATCTGAAATCCCAAGGTATCTACAGCAACGGGAGGCAGACTGAGAAGAATCTGGAAGCTCGAAAGCAGAAGCAACAAAACAGGGAGAGACTCCGTCTTAGAAGATGGGAGGAGAGGAGGCACATCTCTAGGTTGTCTTCTGACTTCTACATGTGTGCCATGGCATGCAAGCCTCCACATTAAACACATACATGCATCATGCACATGCAAATAAGTAATATATATTTTTAAATAATATATATATTTTAAACTTGCATGATACTCTCACACATGGTGGCCCTGTATAGCCATGGATTTTGTAAACTGCACAACTCCAAGGGCATTAGCTCATAGACTGAGGCAAGCGGTGGGTGGGCCTTTGTAGAGAACATTCTAAGACATCCTTGAAAATGAGGTGAAGTGTAAATAAGTGGAGAGTTCTGCTCTGCTCATGAGTCAGAAGACTCAATACAAACAGCATTTCTCTCCAAATTATGCTATCAATTCAAATTTAAATCTGACAAAGTATTATTTCATGACATGTAACAAAGTGGTGACTCCAAAGTCCATCTGGAGATCTAAGCCCAAAGAATACGACCAAAGTTGTGAAAAATGGTGCCCATAGCTGTAGCAGTTAGAGGACAGGAAAGCGACAGCCCTAAGAGCCCCCAAGCACGCCCACACATGTAGGCCAACAGTGTCTAAATGGCGAACATTAAAAATAGTAGGGCCAGGGCTGGAGAGATTTCCCAGTGGTTAAGGTGCTTACCTGCAAATCCTAATGACTCAGGTTCGGTTCCCCGGTAATCATGTAAAGGCAGATGCACAAAGTGGTGCATGCATCTGCAATGCATTTGCAGCAGCTGGAGGCCCTGGTGTGTCCACTCTTTCTCTCCCTCTCTCTCACTCTACTTGCAAATAAATAAATAAATAAATAATTATTTATTTTTCTTAAAATATTAAAAAAAATAGTGGGACCAGAATTTTCCTTAAGTGGTTCAAAGACAATCACTGTCCACACTGGAAAACACAAGAAGCAGATTCCTTCTGTGTACCGTAAATCCAAACATGGAAAGTAAAACTTTTAGGATATTGGGGAGTATCTTTTATGAGCTCATTATAAAGGTTTTCTCAAAGATCACAAAAAGAAAACAAATTTGGTTATAATAAAAAGGTGAAACTCTGTGTTCATAAACGATATCATGAAACGACATAGAAGTGTAAGCTACTGGGGGCCGGGGCAATAACTGGCCTGTTGGTAAAGTGCTTGTCTTCAAAGCATGAGGCTTTGAGTTTGATCCTCAGAGCCCATGTAAAAATGCCAGGTATGATAGTGGCCTGTAAGCCCCATGCTGGGGAGGCAGAGATACGAGGATCCCTGGGGCTCTCTGGCCAGCTAGCATAGCCTAATTGGTGAACTCCAGGCATTCTTAAGGATGACCTGTGAGGTTGTTGGGCTCCACAAGCACATGTTCACACACACACACACGTGCATATGCACACACACAGGAACATATGCATACCCCCCAACACACGAATAAATAAACACAAGCTGAGAGAAAATTGAGTTTATTATTATTATTTTTTTTGAGGCAAGCCCAACAGGCTTTTTTTTTTTTTTTTTTTAGTGAGAGAGAAAGAGGGATCTGGCATGCTAGGGCCTCCAGCCACTGCAATTGAACTCCAGGTGCATGTGCTACCTTGTGTGCTTTTGCGACCTTGTGCGTGTGTTACCTTGTGCATCTGGCTGACGTGGGATCTGTGAAGTGGAACTTGGGCCCTTAGGCTTTGCAGGCAAGCGCCTTAACTGTTAATCCATCTCTCCAGCCCAAGATGAAATTTAATAACAAAAAATTAGTAGCCAGCCTATAGAAAGAATTCCTGCAAATCAAGAAGGAAACAACAATCCAATAGAAAAAAAAAAATGCTGTAAATGAGCCATTCACAAACAGAGGGAAACTGCATTAGGGAGATGCTCAGTGGGTAAAGTGCTTGCTGCACAGGCATGAGAACCTGAATTTGGATCCCCATCCTCCATGTAAAGTTCTGGAGGGGGTGGTATGTGCCTATAACCCCACAGCTGGGGAAGCAGAGACAGGGAATCCCTGGAGCTTGCTGACTATCTAGTCTGGCTGGATCAGTGAGTTCTGGGTTCAACAAGAAACCCTGTCTCAAAAAATAAGGTGGAGGGCTGGAGAGATGGCTTAGTGGTTAAGTGCTTGCCTGTGAAGCCTAAGGACCCCGGTTCGAGGCTTGATTCTCCAGGACCCATGTTAGCCAGATGCACAAGGGGGCGCACGCGTCTGGAGTTCGTTTGCAGTGGCTGGAAGCCCTGGCGCACCCATTCTCTCTCTTTCTCTCTATCTGCCTCTTCCTCTCTCTGTCACTCTCAAATAAATAAATAAAAATGACCAAAAAAGTTTTTTTTTTAAAAAATAATAAGGTGGAGGGCTGGCTTAGCGGTTAAGGCGTTTGACTGCAAAGCCAAAGGACCTCAGTTTGATTCCCCAGGACCCACGTTAGCCAGATGCACAAGGGGGCACATGCATCTGGAATTCGTTTGCAGTGGCTGGAGGCCCTTGTGTGCCCATTCTCTCTCTCTCTTTCTCTCTGTCACATAAATAAATAAAAATATAAGGTGGAGAGTGACTGAGGAAGACACCCAATGTTGACCTCTAGCCTTCACACACATGGGTACATACGTGCACCCCCACATACAAGTATACATGCATGCATACCATACACACATACACATGTAAAGAAAGGGGGGGGGACCAAAGAATGATGCTGTCAGGAAAAGCATCCAGGACTTCCCCAGAAAAGGCAGGTGCCCACGTGTTCTGTGCTCACATAAATTCCATAGCTGTTGATCACGTCAAGAGCCTGGGATGAGAAGCCCATGGATGAGCAAGACCAATCTTGCCAGTCTGCAGGAAGAGAGAGAGAGAGAGAGATCATAAGAGCCACTCCCCAGCACAGAGCAGGCCTTTGGCTATGTGCAAAAAGGTGGCACAGTGATGTGGTGGGAGGTTCTGGGCTCCTTCAAGGCCTTTAAGAAAAGGTCCCAGAAGATGGGAATTATGGCTTTCAAAACCCAAAGCAAATATGACATTTACTGCCTAGCCACATTCTGTTGTGCACTTCCCAAAACTACTGGGAAGCCATTATGGAATAGAGGGTTGGCAAGAGAGAGGCCAGAGAGTTCAAACTCTCCCTATCACTGCAGACCTTAAAAATCTGGGGGCTCATTGGTGTGGTGGCACATGCCTTTAATCCCAGCACTTGGGAGAAAGAGGTAGGAGGATCCCTGTGAGTTCGAGGCCACCCTGAGACTACATAGTGAATTCCAGGTCAGCCTGAGCTAGAGTGAAACCCTACCTCAAAAAACCAAAAAAAAAAAAAAAAAAAAAAAAAAAAAAAAAAATCTGGGGGCTCTAGGGATAGCCCCACTTCTGTAAACCATGGAGGTCTTGAGTTCAGCCCTTTTATTGGGACTCGCTTTCTTCCCCCCGTTTGCTTAACCTAGAGCTTTCCCAACTCCACTCTATCCTTCCTTCCAGTTGCTCAGCTCAGGACTCCTGGACTCTTGCACTCTGCTCCTGACTGGAAATGCTGACTCTCAAGGTGGGAGATACTCAGAAGCCAATGATGCCCTGCATTGTTCTGGCCCTGGCAGGAACCATCACCACCACCTCTCACTGGACTGAACCTCCCAACAACCCTGCCTGCCCATTCTTATGCCATACACAGCCATCACAAGAGCCTTTAGAAACAAACCTCAGGGGCTGGGGAGATGGCTTAGTGGTTAAGGCGCTTGCCTGCAAAACCAAAGGACCTAGGTTCAATTCCCCAGGACCCACGTAAGCCAGATGCACAAGGAGGCACATGCATCTGGAGTTTGTTTGCAGTGGCTGGAGGCCCTGGTGTACCCATTCTCTCTTTCTCTCTCTTGCTGCCTCTTTCTCTCTTTCAAAAAATGGTGCATGCCTTTAATCTCAGCCCTCTGGAGGCTGAGGTAGGAGGCAACATCATCTCTAGCGTGATGACTGGATGAGAAAGGGGTCTGGCTGATGTTTTCAACCACTCTGCAGCGTAACTGAATCCCTGCCACAGCTCTCTTGACAATACCATGCAATTACACTCCACACACATGGGCTGCAGCAGGGCTGGGCGCAGAGAATAGCGGGTGTAATCACTCCCATGTTGGTGTGCAATTAATTTATTGTCTTCTATACCAGGAGATGAAGCCCTCGACCCCTTTAATCACGCTAATCAGAAATCATATCTCAAATCTGCTTCCTTCTCCTATTTGTATGGTCACATTCAGGGTGGGCTATACTTGCTGGCTGGATTATCAGCCCCTCACACAGATAAGGACTGCAGGGCAGCCCTCCCTGCCAAGGGCTCCCAAAGGGTAAATGAATTTTACATTTTCTCAGAGAAGGATTTTCCATGAATTCCAAAGTAGGTTTGTGTTGGCCCTGGGGAGAGTACCACAGGAACCCTTGTCTGCTCTGGAGTCTGAGGCTTCCGCCACCATTGCAGACTGTGTCATCCAGAGACTTCATCTTCATCTTCATCTGCAGTTTCTTTGAACCCCTGGACTCTGGCAAAACATCGTGCATTTCCCTTAGAAGTCAGCCTGCCCTTGGCTTTCCAGTTTCCGCTCAGGAATTTGCTCTGAGAGCAAGTTCTGCCCTCAGTGTGTGCCAGATGACACAGCCCTCTCTCTCATCCATCTCAGCCAACTGAGATGCAGCTCGCAGCTCCATCTGCCTGCACAGCCCACACTCACAAGTGGGAATCCCTCCACGTTGACCTCACTCTCTTTCCTCCTGTGCTCTGGTCCCTGTGGGTGACTGCTTTGGGAGTCTCAGATGGGCGTGCACATGGACAGATGGCTTCCTGGACAGTCCGTAGGATCAGGGATGGCCAGGATGCTAGCCAATGTGATTGACACAAGAGAAGAAAAAAAAAATCTGGGCTTCTGGCCACCAGAGTTGGAAGAAAGCAGCTTCGTAGACTGGGGCAAAGACTCAAGAGGTCCCTACCAGCAAGACAGGCCTGGAGATGGGACAGGAGGGTGAGAGTTTGCTAAGGAAGGCCGCTCACCAGAGACTCTGAGCCCTTTTGGAGTTAGAAATTAGAAGAGACAGGAGGCCAAACAAGTCAGGCATTGGACCTGAGGAGACTCAGCCAGCTGAGCAGTCTCTTCGCTCCTATACTGTCCAGGAGAACCAGGTCCATTCTGCTAAGCAGCTGCAGTTCAGCCCCTGCTGCCTTGGGCTGCCCTCTCCTGCAGTGGCTTGGGGCTGGCAGGCCAGGAAGGGTGCAGGGTGTGGAAATCGGAGATGGGGGGCATACCTAGAGGGCAGCATATCTTGAAAGGGTGTCATGCTGGGCCAATAGAACTCACAGTTCACTAGCAGTAGAGCAGTATGGCCAAGCTGGTGTCCAGGGGCATGCAGGTAGGCACAACTGGCTTCAGTCCTCACCCCCACCCTGGTTACTACCCCATTGACCTTCCCCCTTCTAGCCAGTTGGCACTGGGGGCAGCCTCCATGGGGACATTATGTCCTGCCCTGGCAAATAAGGGGTGACCTGAACACTCTTCTATGCTGCCTAGATCTGGACAAGTTATGCTGGGATGTCCCATGAAAGAGTGAGGGAATAAGACTGAGGCGGCTACCCTGCTCCAGCTTGCTCACTTAGGGAAGCAAACTGTCCCCAGCTGATAGCTCTGGTCACTGGGTTCATCTCACCCCTGCCCTCAGTGCCTGGCACAGAGTGCTGAGTGAGGTTGGAAGATAGGCACAGCCTTAGAGGCACCTGGTCAAGAGTCAGAGAGTCTCTCTTTACCTCCCAGCCACCCTCAGAGGCTGGCACATGCCCTCCACACCCAAACCTGCTGGTTCCCTGCTGGTGTGGGAACCCCGTGGGGGCTCTTAAGCTGCCCTCACATCCATCTGTGTCCCCAGAGGTTATAAGGGTCCTGGTGCTGACATCCCTTGGCAGACACTGTCCCTGTTACCTTTTGGTCCAGCCTCACCCTGACTGCTGATTAGGGCCACGTGTACCTAACCCGAGGCTAAGAATAAACATGCCGTTCTTGCAGGAGCTAGCTTAGAAGTCACCACTGCGTGTGCCAGACTTCCCTTATCTTTCTACAACAGACAGTTTTTTTTTTTTTTTAAACAGGAAAACTGAAAATGTTTTTCATCCATCAAAATGCCACGGTGCTTGCATAGAGAGACCCAGCGCTGAGGCCATGGCGTATTTCTGGAGAGTTTAGTCTTGAGCTTAATCTCTGTGGTGCCAAGAACGTGGCTTTGGAAAATTCCATGCATGGGGTCACCTCAGGTCACACAGCATTGCAGACGCTTGGAGACCCCAGAAGTGCTGTGGTATCAAGGCCTTGGGTCTGAGGTGAGTCCCCTCGGGCATTCACATTCTGTTTCTTGTGGTGCTGGACAAACCACTTGAGTCTTATTGAGGTTTCACTTTTGTCAAATGAGAGTGTTCTAAGTGAAATAATGTATGCAAGCCACGCAAAGGTAATTAAGTAATGTGTGAGAAAATACAATTTGTAAAGCCTACAAGTTCAGGAAAATAAAAAAAAAATAAAGAGGGACCTCAGGAATTCTGAAAGTCACAGAGGCTGCTGTGCCCACCCTTGGTATACCCAACACTAAGCCAGACCTGTGGCGGAGTGCTGGCTTAGAACTAGGGTCTGTTCACTCTGACCAGGTCTGGCTTCCCCTCGGAAGGGAGAAATCGCGCCCCAGACCTACAGCCGTCACCACTCCAATGGCTCCTGCGCCGTCAGAGACGACCTCTGAGCCTCAGATGACCCCACTCCTTCTGGCGAGTGGCATTCAATATATGCTAGAAGTGAAGGCAAAGGAACAGGGCACTAGGAGGTGTCAGGGGTTCCCCAGTACCTGAAAGTGCTGACCCGTCATCTCTCCTGAGGAAAAAGAAAAAATAAATAAAAAGCCCAGGGCGTCACTGTCTCCCTTGGTATAAATATTGGCCCCATGTTCAGATTCAGGCTCCTAAGAGTTTAATGATCACCTTGCAAAATTTCCCCAACTTGGCCTAGCGGCGCAACCAGAGCCAACCCCAACTCAACACTGGCTTCTGGAGGCTCTGGTGAGGCACACAGCGGGCCGTTCCGTCGCAGAGACAGGGCTGGCACAGGCTGGGCAGAACAAAGGACCACTTGGCAGAGGCAAGACGAGGCTCCTCAGGGGACTCCCCTCGCTCTCTGCTGTGCCATGCGTGCAGGCAAGCTGTCTCCTGGCCCGAGGGCAGCGGGGCTCACGTGATGCGCGCCCTTGGCTTTCTTTACTTCTGCTCTGTGGCTTTAGGGGGGATGTGAGCAAACATCTATCTATTCACCCAAGGCAGGGCCTCAACAACAGGCCAAAGGAACGATTCCCCCCATGTCTAGCTTAGTGAACCAGTGAGCTCATAGGAGCATGGATGAGGGGTTACTTACGGGCACATGGGTGACTCAAAGACAGCTGCGTTACCAAAAGCCCACCCTAATCAAAGCTAATCAAAGCTGCATCCCTGGGGCTCCTGGGAGACGTGCAGGTAGCTCAGCGCCCCGGGAAAAACCTCTTCTCTCCAACAATCGTTACTGATTATTATATAATCCTGGGGAGGGGCTTTGTGAATCTTGTAAAGTGTAGCAGTTTTCCGAGGCCTGTAAATCTATATCCTGAGCTATGTTTGTTTCATTTACTTCTTTAGTTTAGTTTTTTTTTTTTTGAGATAGGGTCTCACTCTAGCCCAGGCTGACCTGGAATTCACTATGTAGTCTAGGGGTGGCCCCGAACTCATGGCGTTCCTCCTGTCTCTGCCTCCCAACTGTTGGGATTAAAGGTATGTGCCACCATGTCTGGCAATTTTGGTCTTTTTGTTTTTAAAGGTTTAGAGAGACTTTATTAGATGAAGAAAAGGAAAGAAGAGAAAGTACAGAGATCTCCCTGCCAGGAGAGAGAGGCAGCACATATACTAAAATTGGAATGAAACACAGTCGATTAGCATGGTCCCTGTGCCTGGATGACACTCAGATTCATGAAGCATTCCATAGTTTTTTAAGAGAGAGAGAGAGAGAGAGAGACAGAGGGGGGGGAGAGAGAAAGAGAGAGAAGGGGTGCACCAGGGCCATTAGCAACCGCAAATGAACTGCTGTTCGTTCACAGCATGTGCCTCTGTGCACCTGGCTTGACATGGGTACTGGGGAATCAAACCCGGGGCCATTAGGCTTTGTAGGCAATCGCCTTAAGCACAAAACCATCTCTCCAATCCTACTTCCTCAGTTTTAAGGAACATTCCTCCTTCTTCCAGGAGGGACTATTCTTCATTTAGAGGAAATAGCTAAACGACTTCCCCAGGTGGTGTTGGTTGGGGGGCGGGGACGACAAAGCTGTTCCCAGAGGGCTTCTCAAGCCACAGTCTGGCGCACCAGTCACCTTGGGTGTTGTCCTGTGCCCTTGATTCCTGGTCTCCAGCCAGGATGCTGAGCAGGTGGGCCATGGAGAGGGACGGCGCTCCACGAGAAGCCCCACCCCGCCTCTGAGCAGCCCGCGAACAGCCTTTCTTTACTTGCTCCAAAGCCGCTCACACACTGGAAGAGGCTTGAAGGGTAGGGGCGGTCTGAGCATGCAGCTCAGCGCTGGGCCATGAGCTTAGCATGCACGAGGCCCTGGCTTTGAATCTCAACAGAACAGCGCCGCTGTTAGTGTAAAACACCGCAAGGTGTTGTTCTCCTGGGGACACCTGAGCACCTGCCCATCCCGATAGGTTTTCTTTTTTTTTTTTAATTAAAAAATTTTTTTTATTAACAACTTCCATGATTATAAAAAAATACCCCATGGTGATACACTCCCTCCCCCCACTTACCCCTTTGAATCTCCACTCTTCATCATACCCCCTCCCATCTCAATCAGTCTCTCTTTTACTTTTGATGTCTTGATCTTTTCCTCCTCTTATGATGGTCTTATGTAAGTAGTGTCAGGCACTGTGAGGTCATGGATATCCAGGCCATTTTGTGTCTGGAGGGAGCATGTTGTATGGAGTCCTGCCCTTCCTTTGGCTCTACATTCTTTCCGCCACCTCTTCCGCATTAGACCCTGAGCCTTGGAAGGTGTGATAGAGATGTTGCAGTACTGAGCACTGCGGTCATTTCTTTTCATCACCATGATACCTTCTGAGTCGTCCCAAGGCCACTGCCATCTGAAAAGAGAAGATTCTCAACCAAAAATGAGAGTAGCATTAATATAAGGGTGTGAACATTAACAGAAGTGCTTACTGGGCAGTTTGATAAGCATAGTATATACATTTGGCCAGACAACAGCAGACATTACACCCCTAGGGCTTATGACTACCCCTGTTTTAAGTTTTCAGTATCAGGGATGTATTCCCTTCCCATGGAGCAGGCCTCCAGTCCATTTAGAGGGCAGTTGGTTTCCCCCATAACAGACGTGCCACTATTGCACCCGTTGGCTCATTTGGCCTGGCTGGCCAATTGTAAGGCTTGCAGTGTCCACTGATGAGTATCTTCACTGGTGATTTCTCTTTCTCCCATTGAACTGCATGCAGAATGGCTTCTTCCAGCTTTCTGTCAGCTGGTCTACATGGAGGACGGTTATCAGCTCAGTTCCAGCAAGATTTCTCAGTGGCCTTGCAGCCCAACTATATGGAGTCTTCAGCAATAGGGTCTTACCATCTATTCCTGGTGGGAAACATATGTAATCCTACTTTTTTGGACAATAGAACACTCAGGAGCTGTAGATTGTTGCTAGAAAATTTTCAGTGCCAGGGATGGAATATCTTCCAGTGAGTTGTTGGCCAGGGAGATCTCTGATGCCCCCAGATAGGTTTTCAACCACAGACCAAAGAAACAATTCCACCCAAGCCTACCTTAGTGAACCATTTAGCTTCCTGAAACTTTTGAGTTTTCACATCTGGAGTCTTGTTTCTTCCTTATCCTTAACAAACCTCAATGATTCCATTCAGAGGAAATGATTCCATTCAGAGGAGATTGCCATACAACATCGGTCAGTTGAAGTTGGTCCTCGTCCGTCACCCCATCAAGGTAGCTGTTTCTTTTCAGAAGAATATTTTTATTCATTTGTTTATTTGCACATTGTGTGCATACTAGTGTCTCTTCTCCCTGCAAGGTTGTAGTTTGCATCTGGCTTTACATGGGTGCTGAGGAATTGAATCCAGGTGGTTCGCAGGCTTTGCAAGCAAGTGACTTTAACCACTGAGCCATCTCACCAGCCCCAAGATACCTGTTTTCTTGAACTAGAGTACCCCCTTACCCTTGGTAGCTGAGCACTGCTTACCAAGGATCTGCATATTGTGCACTTAATTGGAAGGGCATTGGCATACTTCTGCATCTGGCTCTGTCGTGTGTCCACAGCGGGCTGTTCTGTGGAGAGTGGCCAGCAACGGGGTGGTTCTGCACACACTGCCTGCCTGGCGTCCATTTGCTCATGTGTAGAGTGGAGCTGGCAAGCCCCCAGCCCATGAGAAGCAGTGGGATTGGTCCAGATGGGCACTGGCCTCTCTTGCCCACCCTTTCCTGATGTAAAATGCTGACTGTGGCCTTCCCTGGCCTGCCTGTCCTGGGCCAGTGCTGGCTGGAGAGGACTGTTTCCATCTCTGTAAGCAGGGCCAGTTCAGATGAGCTAGGCTGCTGGCCTCATTCTTTTTGTTCCTATAGTGGAGAAGGTTGGGGGATCCATCCTCCCCCAATTCTCAATCTCTGGATGGCTCCTCTGTCTGCTCCCTTGCGATGCTTACATGTCCTTGGGGGTCTTCTTGAAAAAGGCAGTGTGGGATACTCTTCCTTCCACCCACCTAGCACTTCAACAGGTGCACGGAGACCTTGGTGGTGATAATTTCAAAGGGGAGAGAAGAGTGGGAGAGCTGGCTGCTTTGATGAGAGGCACTGCATTGAACTAAAGCTTTATTTGGACTTCGCGGAGGAGAGCGAGAGTTAAGAGCGAGAGCGAGCGAGCTAGAGAGAATACCCACACATCTGAACAATAAATTGAGGTGGCCCTTTTTATGACTTTCTTGGGGAAAGGGTACAGACTGTGAGAGAAGTCACGGAGGCAATGGAGGGAGAAGAGAGAGGGAGATAAGGAAGACATCGAGTCCTCCAAGGTCTCTAAGGGGGAGGGGCCGTTTTGCGACTGCTTTTGACAGCAGTGGCGGTTGGAGGAACAGAAAGGCACTAGGTGGTAAAGTTATAATTCAAGGTGGCCTCAGCTTGGGCAGCAGGGCCTGTTAAAGTGACCACATCTGTGTGCTCACATGCATGTCTGCTCCCATCTTCTTGCCTCAGTGCCAAGCTGGGGAGTGAGCCAACATACAGGCCTCTGGGAGATAGTTAAGATCCAAACCCCAGCATCGGGTGCACAGTTGATTAATAGTCCAGGGTTGGAAATTGCTCTCGTGGCTTCACGGTGCCAACTCTGGTCTAGGACTGTTAGCTTTGCTGTCCCCAGACACTCAACCCGCAGGTTTCCTTTCCCCTGGGACGAGGGCAGTAAGGGCTTCTTCCCACATGATGCAGGGTGAAAAGGTATGAAGAGTAGATGTTGGTCTTCGTATTCAGCTCAGTGGTGGAACATGTGCTTGGCATGCATCAAGGCCCTGGGTCTCACTACAGACATGCCCAATGTATGATGATTTGATTGCACTATGGTGCAAAATGACTCATGTTCAGTAGAAAGCTGTGGTAGTTTGAATAGATGGCCCCCAATATATTCAGTGTTTTGTTACTTTGTAGTGCGCATCTGCAGCCACTTGGCTGGAGGCAGTGTCACTGGGTGGATCTTAAGGTGTGGTGGTGGGTTTAAGATTCCAATCTAAAGATATGCAAAGTGTGCCTAGCTGGAGTTCCTGAATGTGCTGTGGCTTTTGGCTTTTGGCTTTTAGGCTTATGCTTCTCTCTTTCTGCTTGGTCCTGTGAAAGCAGGCCAGCTTCTTCTGCCACTATGGAACTTCCCCTGGATCTGTAAGCTTCAATAAATCCCTTCCTCCATCACTGTGCCTGGTCTGGAAGTTCATCTCAGTGAACCTGAGGCTGTCTGCTACAAAAGCATGCTTTGTATGTTGAATCTTGATCCTTTCCCAGCTAGTGACATGGGTCTAACCCTCTCTCATGATGCTGGGCAGTGGGAGGGAGTGAATGCAGCTCTCGGTCAGCCCCTTGATCACCAGGGGGAAATGATGGATACTTCACAGTGGGCAACACTGCTAAGGGAGGCTAGGTACATTAGATTCATTTTCTGCTTAGGATTTTTCAGCTTCCAAGGATCTTGGGGGCCATCTCCCATTGTGAGTTGAGGAGTGCTGTAGGAGGTAATTGCACGATGCCTCACGACTTACGAGCGCTTGCCCTCAGTTCTCACTTATTTAACCATCACTCTCTGGAGCTGTTGCAGTTGCCTTGCTTTATAGTGCTAACACTCAAACTCAGAGGTTAGCACATCGGCCTGTTAGAACATGTATGCGGTCACTTTAAGAATCACTCTGGGGCTGGAGAGAATGACCCAGGTTCAATTGCCCAGTACCCACATAAGGCCAGATGCACAAAGTGGCATATGCAATCTGGAGTTTATTTGTAATGGCTGAAGGCCCTGGTGTTCCCATTCTCTCCTCCCTCCCTCTCCTTGCAAATAAATAAATAAAATTTTTTTAAAAGAATTATTCTGTGCCCAGTCCCCACTGACTGATGCTCAAGCTGAAAATCCTTGAATGGTGACTTTACTTTTATCTATGTGACTTCCTGCCTCCCTCTCCCAGTCCAAATGCCTGCTATGAGGGTTATGAGCAGAACAGCCCCTCCCCCTTAGAGAGTTTGAAGGACCAAAGGTTTTCTTTCTTTCTGACTCTCCAGGCTCCCAGGCAAGTATAGCCTGAACCACATAGAGTAGAACTTCCCCTCCATGTGCTATGACACCCTTTATTAAAAAATATTTCGCTTATTTATGAGTGAGAGAGAAAGAAGAAGAAGGAGGAGGAGGAGGAGAGAGAATGAGCATGCCAGGGCCTCCAGCCACTGCAAATGAACTCCAGAGGCATGAGCCACCTTGTGTATCTGGTTTATGTGGGTCAAGGGGAATCAAATCTGGGTCCTTAGTCTTCACAGGCAAGTGCCTCAACTTGCTAAGCTATCTCTCCAACCCTCCCATTGCTCTTAATCTCAAATTATCTACCAGCTAGTGCCACAACTCAGAAAGGGGAAGGACAAGGTCCTCACTCCATGCGGGAGGCTCTGGCTCACCCTAGGGCCAGGTTAGAGACAGAGGCAGCAGGTGCCTGTGGGTGTTTTTGATTGCAATTTTAGTTAAGTTGTTGAGTTTGTATGTGATTTTCAATACTTCACCCAACTTTTCTTTGTACATCCTGGTGCTTGCTATATATTCTCTGGTGAAAGAAGCATTCAAAGACAGGGAACCCTTGAAAAGAACAGAGCAGTTGCTGGAGGCTGCGTGGTTCATTAAAACAAAGCATGCCTTAATTAGATTCTGTTTACTGGGCAGATATACCAGGTCATAAGTCCAGAGACTCTTAAATCAAGTACACTGTGAGTCCTATAAAATATTTGACAACATTTCCAATTATGTTGCTTTGGACAGATGGAAAGAGAGGGCTACCTGCAGCGATTGCAATTAAATGGACACAGAGTGGGTTTCTTTGGCCCAGCTTGAAGGAGGAGCCTCCTCATTTGATTCAGAGACATATTTTTACTTTGGCCTCAGGGCTGTGTGGCTGAGACAATGTACTGTAATCAGTGATCTAAATCACGGAAGGTGTGGGAGGAGCTTTGTGTATGTGTGATTGAAGTTATTCTGCTGAATGGGAGGTTCCAAGGAAACAGAAATGGTAGCTGAACTGGGCTGGTTGCCCTTGACGGCACAAGTGTAGGCCTGATGGCTGTCATGAAACCTAACTTCCATCCATCTATCCATGTATCCCTGCATAGCAGGCTGGTGTAGAATGTGAGTTACCCAGAAGCTATGGCATGTGGTGATCAGCCCCGCTGTGTAGACTGCAGACAGACTTCTCAGGGTCTCCGGGAATTTAATCCTGAAAGCCCAGGATGGAGCTTTCTCTTTCATCCTGAAACTCTGCTCTCTTTCCCAGCAGCCCATGCATCCCTGTTCTGGCTGCCATGTACACCGTCACTCACCCACCACCCACTCATCCAACCACCCTCTTGCCTTCCCACCCAACCTTCATTAGTTATGCATGCATGTGTCCACTCATGTATCCTCTTACTCATTGATCCATTCAACCATTCATTCATCCACTCATTAATTTACACATCCATAAACTCATTTATTCACACACCAATTGCCCATCCATCCATCTAGGCATCCATCCATCTAGCCATCCATGCATTTAATCATCTGTCTGCCCACCCAACCATCCAGCATGCCCATCCAACATCCTAGATACTATCCTTGATGCCAGAGGCTAACAGGTGAATTACATATAGTTCCTGCTTTCAAAGAGCTTACAGCATATTTATGGTAGCTATGTGTATAAGTGAGAAAAATAAAGAGTCAAAGAGGGTGTTGCAGTCAAGTTCTCCTTGCTGGCAGAAATCACCTGACCAAGAGCAGATTTTGGGGAAAAAATGGTTTATTTTGGCTTACAGACTTGAGGGGAAGCTCCATGATGGTAGGAGAAAATGATGGCATGAGCAGAGGGTGGACATAACTCCCTAGCCAACATCAGGTGGACAACAGCAACAGGAGAGTGTGCCAAACACTGGCATTGGAAACTGGCTATAATACCCATAAGCCTGCCCCCAACAATATACTGCCCTGAAGAGGCGTTAATTCCCAAATCTCCATCAGCTGAGAACCTAGCATTCAGAACACCTAAGTTTATGGGGGACAGCTGAATCAAACCACCATAGAGGGCATCACAGTAGGATGTTTCTGGAATACATGGAATGGTGGAGTTCATCAGGAAGCTCGGTGGCATACTCCCCATTTTAGACTGTCTTCTTTGGCAACTCTGAATTGGCTGGATTAGAGGAGAATGAGGAGAGGCTAAATGTGTGGCAGGCTGTTCCAGCAGTGGCCTTAGGGATATGTGGCCCTGGGGTATGGAAAAAGATGGAGGGGGGCCATGGGTCAAGGTGTTTGGCTGGTGTGGGCACAGGCTGGGTTGTCAGGGTGGGTTGAATGTTTTCAAGTATGGAGGAAGGGATTAGACTGCAACGAGGGCAGTATAAAGGCCATGGAGCCTGTGGTAGTGTGAATAGATGGTCCTCAATATATTCAGAATTTTATTAAAGTTTGTAATTTAGTTTTGCAGCCACCTGGCTGGAGGAGGTGTCATTGCGGGTGGATCCTTGGGTCCATCCAAGGTGTAGGGGTGGATTTGGAATTCCAGTGTAAAGATATGCAAAGTGATAGAGCTTTGCCTGGAGTTCCTGAAGTGTGCTGGGTAGTGTGGCTTTTGGTGGTGGCTTTTTCTCTCTCAACATGGACCTGTGAAAGTGGGCCAGCTTCTTCTGACATTATGGAACTTCCCCTGGCTCTGTAAGCTTCAATAAATATCCTTTTCTTGATAACTTCCTGATTTGGAAGTTCATTTCAACAACATAAGGCTGTCTGTTACAGAATTAGTACCAGGAGTAGTGTGTGGTAAGATGAATCTGACTAGGTAAATTTTTATCTTTTAGATCTTTTGTTCTGAACAATGGACATGAACTTGGTCCTTACAACCAAAGACGCCTTCTGGAGTGGTAAGCCAAGTTTTATGAACTATTCTGAAAAGAGTTTGAAGATGCTAAGTACAGAAAAAATTACATATAAAAGCTTGTCTTAAGAACTTTGTAAGGGGAAGGAAAGACTACAGGAGACTATTAGAACTGGGCTACTGACAAACTGAGTTTGCTGTGTTCTGGTGCCCAGGCCCAGAAAATTTGATCCAGGTTAAATTTGTAATGGACTGATATGCTTGGCTAAAGATATGGGACTGAGAGATTGAGGATTTTAAATTAGGAAAACTCAAATAAGTTTAAGATTACTGACACAAGGACTGGTTGCTGAAACTGTTATTGTCAAACAGATTAACAATCTTAAGAAAGATGGCCCAACTGCTTTACATTAAAACAATAGGAAAAATGCCTGAGAAAAGGCTATGATAGACATACAAACTCTTTTGCAAAAGAGTTGACTGGAGAAGGAACCTGCTCTGCATGGTTATGATTTATTTATTTATTTATTTATTTATTTATTTATTTTGAGCTTTCAAGGTAGAGTCTCACTCTAGCTCAGGCTGACCTGGAATTCACTGTGTAGTCTCAGGGTGGCCTGGAACTCATGGTGATCCTCCTATCTCTGCCTCTCGAGTGCTGGGATTAAAGGCATGTGCCACCATGCCTGGCTAAATTTATGATTTATTTTGTCCCTAAATTAAAAATATGGCTGTGTCCTACACACCTGGCATTGGTTTTGGAAACATAAAAAATACATGGAGTATATCATAAAGCACACACATGGCTCCAAGAGCCACTGCTGAGATGCAGCATGAGACAGGGTGTAATGACCTTGATAGGCTGACAAAACCATTAAAAGATGGACTGTGGTTTACAGGAAATGTAAAGATGCTTTGGATATTCCAGGACTATATAAGGCCTACCATGGAGGCTGTTGATTAAGGATAAAAGTTTTCCCTGGTGTGGTGGTTTGATTCAGGGGCCCCCCATAAACTTAGATATTCTGAATGCTAGATTCCCAGCTGATGGAGATTTTGGAATTAACACCTCCAGGAGGCGGTGTATTGTTGTAGGTGGGCTTGTGGGCATTATAGCCAGCTCCCCCTTGCTAGTTTTTGGCACACTCTCCTGTTCCTGTTGTCCACCTTATATGGGCCAGGGGATGATGTTCGCCCTCTGTTCATGCCATTGCTTTTCCTGCCATCATGGAGCTTCCCCCTCAAGCCAGTAAGCGAAAATAAACCTCTTTTTCCCAAAAATTCTGCTCTTGGTTGGGTGATTTCTACCGGTAATGCAAACCTGACTGCAACAGTAAAGTGGTACTAGGAGTGGGGTTGCTGCTAGACACCTGACTGTGGCTTTGGCCTTTTGGAGCTGATTTTCAAGAGGAATGTGGGAGGATTTGAAACCTTGGCCTAAGAGATGCCTTGCAGTGCTGTAAGTACAGCTTGATGGATTATTATGGTCAGAGTTGAAAGACCTGAATGTAATAAGAACTATGGACTGTGAGGTTTGGCTTATGAGGGTGAGAAAGAGCTTTGCTTGGACTGGGATAGCAGTTTGCGTGAGAAGCTTGCCATTATGCCTGTATCCTGAGAAGTTGTGCAGGATTGCTTTGCATAGAAATGAACTGGTGTGAGCAGAGGGATATGACACAGAAAAAATGAAATATTTGTGCCTAAACTGCTGACCATTCACCTGTAAATTGTTTGAGAGATAACAAGTATTGAGATCGGGCCAGGTGATCTGCACTGGGGCAACAGGAAGAATGTAGGCTCTTTGAAAAGGGCCTGAGTGCTCGAGGAGAGTCCTGTTATTCAAAGTTTGCTTTATTCCCCCCTGGATTAACAAATTGGCACCCTACCTGGAATTGTGGAGTACAGAAATGCAGAAAAGAGAGGGTCATTGAGTTTGCAACATGGTCTTGAGTTTTGGAAACAGCCATGGGCAGTGTGAAGCAGGTTTGCTGAATGCCTGCATGGAGACCCCATGAGGCCATTAGGATGAATCATGGATTGCTATGGTGACCCTTTGGAGATGCTGAGACTGTGAGATGGCTGCTAAGGAGCTGCTGGCCCCGGATGAAGTTTTCCAGGACTGTGAGTAGTCTAGCTGGAAGGGTGGAATTGGAACTCCAGAGACTTGTTGCTGGTTAGAATTATTGGATTTGCAGACTTCTCATTGGCTAGAATTATTGGACTTGGAGCTACAGAGTTTGATGTTTGCTCTGGTTGTTTTAAATCTTGTATTGGTTCAATATTCCTTTGCTATGCCCAATACCATCTTTTGCAGTGTGAATGTTTATTCTGTGCCATGATGGGTTTTGGGGGGGATTTTTTGGTTTTATGGCTCAGTTAAAAGATCTTGGACTATGGGGATGTATGAACATCATTGGAATTGATAAAAACTATGGGGACTTTTAAAGTTGGGTAAATGTATTACATTTTACATCATGTATAGTTATCAGTTTATGGGAACCAGGGGTGGAATGTGGTGGTTTGATTCAGGTGTCCCCCATAAACTTAGGTGTTCTGAATGCTAGATTCCCAGCTGATGGAGATTTGGAAATTAACACCTCCAGGAAACGGTGTATTGTTGGGCGTGGGCTGGCTGGAGGAGGAGTCACTTGGTGGATCCTCAGGTGTGGGGGTGGATTTGGAATTCCAGTGTAAAGATATGCAAATAGTGTTATAGCCAGCTCCCCCTTGCTAGTGTTTGGCACACTCTCCTGTTGCTATTGTCCACCTCATGTGGGCCAGGGGGTGATGTTTACCCTCTGCTCATGCCATTATTTTTCCTGCCATCATGGAGCTTCCCCCTCAAGCCTGTAAGCCAAAATAAACCTTTTTCCCCACAAGCTGCTCTTGGTTGGGTTATTTCTACCAGCAATGAGAACCTGACTGTAACACCTAGCTACTCTACCCAGCTGGAGGGGTGGAATTGGAAAATCTGGAGACTATCAGTTAGTGGTTATATTGGACTTAAACTACAAAAGTTTGATCTTTGCTTGATAGTTGTTGAGTTTACATTGTTCCAGTCCCTCCTTGCTATGCCTTATTGCAGTCGGAAATGTTTACTCTGTGCCTTTATATGTTAAAATTACATAACTTGTTTTGATTTTACAGGACTTACAGTTAACAGACCATCTTAAATCTCAGATGAGACTTGGGACTTTAAAACTATCTTAAGTTGGTAAATGCAGGGAGCTGCAAGCAGTCGCCATTACAAGATGGCGCTGGCTTCCTGTCTGTGTTGAGGTAAACAACTCCATATTAGGCAGTGCCTTGGTGCCAACCGTGTTCAAGGTATGCGCATGCGCTTGACGCAACCTGTCCCGAGCCTATCCCGTGGCGCCTGGTGGTGGCAAGCTGGTAGCAACCAATCAGTGGGCGCCTCGTTGCACTCCCCGCTATAAAAGTAGCTGCACATTCCGCCTCGCGCCCCTCGCCATCAACCCTCCTGTTAACCAAGAGCTCTCCAATAAAAGTGTGATCAAGAAGGATCCTCGTCTTGTGGTCGTTCTTCCCTGCGGGTCAGGGGGCTCGCCGCAGGTAAAGACTGTGGGAGACCTTTGAATTTGACAATATACAATGTGAGATGGTCATAAATCTATTGGGGGCCAGGGACAGAATGTGGTAGTTTGAATGCATGGCCCCCAATATATTCAGGATTTTATTAATGTTTCTAATTTAGATCTGCAGCCACCTGGCTGGAGGAGGTGTCACTTGGTGGATCCTCAGGTCCAGCCGTAAGGTGTGGGGTGGATCTGGAATTCCAGTGTAAAGATACGCAAAGTGCTGGCGCTTTCCCTGGAGTTCCTGAAGTGTGCTGGGTGGTGTGGCTTTTGGCTTTTGGTGGTGGCTTTTTCTCTCTCCACATGGACCCGTGAAAGCAGGCCAGCTTCTTCTGCCATTATGGAACTTCCCCTGGATCTGTTAGCTTCAATAAACATTCCTTCCTCCATAAACTGTGCCTGATTTGGAAGTTCATCCCAACAACATAAGGCTGTCTACTACAGAGCCCAAGGCGTCATTGTAGTCTGGTTTATTCTCTCCCCTGAGGCCGAGCACCCCTCCCCCATTCTTCGTCCTCTCACTGTCCTAGCTCTGGCTGCCCACTCTCCCCTTTTCTAGAATTACAAGACCTGACAGCAGCCAAGGGTCAAGGGGAGAGAAGTGAATTTCCTGCCTGTAAATCAATAGAGACACGCAGGCCGTTCCTTGCAGGCTCACCCCGACCAGTAACCATTTGTCTGGATAATGCATTTATTTATTGCCATTCCACCATTTTGCATTGAGATGTATGTGCAAACTAAAGTGCCAATGATTTGCTTGCAAACATCAAAGGTAGGAAAGGAAAATGAAATCGGGCATATCAGATTGTTTGGTATTGAACTCCACATCTGCAGTGCCTCATTTTTCTCCACCACATGCTTCGCCCACAAATCAATTTACAAGACTTTTGTTGGAAACATTACTTAGGATCAAAATCCGTGGGCAAAGGCCAGCGGTAGCGACCCTTCTGCTAACAGATGGGAGGGAGCTGGGGCCTGGCTCCTGTTAGGAAGGCTGTGCTGGGCGGGTCTCTTGCCTTCTAACCTTCTCATACCACTGCTTGGGACACGAGTGCAGGTGTAACCACACATGCATGTACACACTCACATGCACGTTGTGTGCAGGCACACATGTGCACATGGGGGAGATTATCCTCCTCGGTTACCATACTGTGTGGCCTATGATGGGAGTCGGGGTTGAAAGCCAAGTGAGTTACGGATGGCTGGAGTAGATGGCTGGGGGGTCCTGGATGGCTGCTGCGCTCCGGGAAGTCACAAAGGTGCTCTGACTTCTTTTTGAGGACAGACCCAGGGCAATGGTACCTGTCTGTGGGATGTGAGGGGATCAGGTAACAGGTTCCATATTGTGGGTCTCCCCTCCTCCTCCTCATCTTCTTCCTGGGGGAGGTGACACTCTAGCCGGCCAGATGATGCCCACATGTGTGTGGGAAGGTGTCACGGTCCTGCTGCCTGCGTAGGGAGACTCTCAGCTTGCAGTATGTCCTCCTGCCTTCTGCCCTTTTGCTCCGTGAGGTCCCTAAGTCATGCCTCCATCTTCTGAGAGGCCCCAGCCTGTTTCCTCGCCTCTGTCTCATAGCATCTTATTCCCTATCAATCTTCTCTTGCTGCTTTCCTAGAACAGGTTAGCTGGCAGGGCAGAAAAGCATGAATGAGGATATGAAGGGTTTAAGTTCTGAGTGGTCTGGTCTCCGCTGGGCAGGATCTCGGAGTCTTGGTTTCCACGTCTGTTAGATGGGGTGATTCCTCTCTACCAGGCCCAAGGTTCATGAACAGATCAGTGTGAACACATGGCTGAGGCACTAAATATGGGGCCCAGCGTGCTCTGGATTTGGCGCCATTCACTACATGTGTGACTTGGAGAAAGATTCGCAGACTCTCTGAACTTGGGATGCCTCCCCTCTAACTTTAACTTCCTTCAAAAAGCAGGTGTGTGTGTGTGTGTGTGTGTGTGTGTGTGGAAGAGAGGAGAGGATGGTGTACTGTGAGCTGAAGCTTCACCTTTTGTATTCACAATAGGGCCTTGGATAAACAATGGTGACTAATTCATTGCAAGGAAGACATTAAAACCCGTGGAAGTTGGATGATTAAGCAAATGTGATTATTTTGTGGACCAGGAAGGAGTTCAGAAAAGCTAGGAGTCTGAGGGGAGAGAATTTCCTTCCACGTGGAGTCCTCTGCCCTGCCACTTTTGAGGTAAAGCGAGCGGCCTCTGAGGAGGAGGAGGAGGTGCCCAGGACCAGCGCTGCCCAGGCGGCTCTGCTTCTCCCCAGCCTCCTGTGGTCCTCGCCTGGCCCCAGGCCCTGGCCTTGAGAGGATTTGCTCCTAGGCACCTAGGGGGTGCACAGTGTAGACACTGCCCCATGTGCCTGCTGGGGCCTGGGTCTGTGGGCCGTCTCTTCCCCATGCACACAGGCAGTGGCCCCTGCCCCCATGGTGGCCCTCCCCTGCCACCTTCAGGAAGCTGTGTAAGGAGGTCACTGGGCTGCCTGCTAGGACGGGCAAGCCCAGCCCTGGCCAGCGTTTCTTCCGCTTCTCATGAATTCGCAGAAACCCTTCCTGCAGCCAGCGGCTCAGCTCTGGGGCTCTGCTCTCTGCAGGGCCACCGCTCACCAGGGCTTCCTTGCGGGACACGAGGAGGAGGGGCCGGGGAAGGAAGCGGGCAGGAGCCGCCCAGGCGCTGTGCACACCCGCCATGGCCCCTGCCTAACGCTTCCAGGTCTGGGGTCTGCACTGCAGAAGAGCCTGGGAACTCCGCCCTCCCGCCGAGTTGCACAGGACCTGGACATTCAGCAGCTGCAAGCGTTTCCGGCCCCCACCCACCCTTTCCAGTCTCTCCACACCCCAGGATCGCTCCTGGCTGTCGGCTGTGAGGTTTGCGGGTCAGATGAACATGACTCCGATTCCGAGAACCCCTTCTGAGCAGGCGGAACCGGGCATGTTCACAGCCACCAGCGTGAGCAGGCTCAGAGGTCCCAGGCTCCTTCTTGTCAGTGAAGTCTGCCTTCCTTGCCTCTGTCCACCTTTCAGGGACGCAGAGACTTTTGAATGCAACCTACAAGCCCGCTTCCCGGGACTCTGGTGCTGTCAGTTCCTATTTGGGACTTCACAAAAAGTCACACAGCAGTGACTCTCCCTTTGTGCGACCCGGGCAACTCACCATGGTTTGCCTCAGCTTAGAACTTCTACTGTCCTTAAGCCAGGCTTAGCATTGTGCATTCTTTTTTGTTGTTGTTGTTTATTTTTATATACTTGAGAGCGACAGACAGACAGAGAAAGAGACAGAGAGAGAGAGAGAGACAGACAGACAGACAGAGAATGAGTGCATCAGGGCCTCCAGCCACTGCAAATGAACTCCAGACTCATATGCCACCATGTGCATCTGGCTTAGGTGGGTACTGGGGAATCGAGCCTTGAACCAGGATCCTTAGGCTTCACAGGCAAGTGCTTAATCACTAAGCCATCTCTCCAGCCCCTCTTTGTGCATTCTTTTTTTTTTTAAAAAATATTTTATTTTTCTTTATTTATTAGAGACAGAGAGAGAGGGAGAGAAAGAGACAGAGAGAGAGAGAAAGAGAGAGAGACAGAAAGAGAGAGAGAGATACAGAGAGAGAGAGAATGGGCATGCCAGGGCCTCTAGCCACTGCAAATGAACTCCAGATGCATATGCCACCACCTGCATCTGGCTTACGTGGGACCTGGAGAATTGAACTTGGGTCCCTAGGCTTCACAGACATGCACCTTAACCGCTAAGCCATTTCCCCAGCCCCCTTTGTGCATTCTTTATGATGAAAACCCCACAACTGAGGGACTATACTATGGAGGGTAGGCAAGGCGAGATCATGGTGTCAGAAAATGAGCCACCAGGGGCCGGAGAGATGGCTTAGTGGTTAAGGCACTTGCCTGCAAAACCCAAGGACCTGGGTTTGATTACCCAGTCCCCACATAAAACCAGATACACAAAATGGTGCATGCATCTACAGTTTGTTTGCAGTGGCTGGAGGCCCTGGCATGCCTATTCTGTCTCTTTGCTCTCTATCAATCTTTGCTTGCATATAAATAGATAAAAATATTTAACAAAAAAGAAAATGAGGCACAAACCATCTAAGCTTTCATTTTGTGTGTGTGTTGATGTGTGTGCAGGCATGTTTGGGTGTGTGTAGACTCACATGTACGTGTACGTGTGTATACACATGCGTGTGGAGTCTAGGGGACAGTCTCAGGTGCTGTTCCTCAAGCATGTCATTCAGCTCTTTCCTCAGGCCAGAATCCGTCCCTGTTTATTAGTCTCCACATTGATCCCAGGAGTCTGAAGACTGACTCACTGCATGTAAAACTCAGCCAAGTGGCATAGAGTTTCCTTCACATTAGCCTGGGGGTGCTGGGGTGGTCCCCTAGGGCGGGAGAGGGAGCTGTGGGTCTGGACTGGGAGCTCCGAGGTTGGTCTTCTGTCAGGTAACTTCACAGTGGAGAATTGGGGCCATTGTGTCTTCTAGTAATTGGATGTGGCCCTGGGAAAAAGACCTGGTTTTATGTAGTCTCCAAGGGGCTGCATTCCCAGAAACTATGGGATGAAGGACTGAGATGTTGCTTCCCAGCTCTTAAATATATTTTATTATTATTATTCTTGCCATTATAATTAAAAATTTTTATTTTATTTATTAGAGAGAGAGAGAGAGAGAAAGAGAGAAAGAGAGAGAATGGGTGTACCAGGGTCTTCAGCCACTGTGAATGAACCCAGAAGCATGCGCCACATTGTGCATCTGGCTTATGTGTGTCCTGGGGAATCGAACCTCGGTCCTTTGGCTTTGCAAGTGAGTGCCTTAACCACTAAGCAATCCCTCCAGCCTATTATTATTATTATTATTATTAATGTGTGTAAAGGTATTTGCATGCCACTGCATGTGCACATGTATGTGTGTGTGGGGGGTTAGATGACAATCTCAGGGTGTTGGTTCTTTCCTTCAACCTTGTTTGAGACAGGGTCTGTCTTGTTTTGCCACTGGCCTGTGGGCTGTAGGATTCTCTTGACTCCGCCTTCCTTTCTGGAGGCCCACTGGGGTTACAGATGCGTGCACCTCTTTATGTCCAGCTTTATGTTCAGGATCTGAACTCCAGTGAGTTTGTGGGGCAAGTGCTTTTAACCACAGTCATCTCTCTGACTCCTCAAACATGCTTTTATTTCCTTTTTTGCCTTCACCCCTTTGTACGTCAGCCTTCCTTTCTGAGTGCTGGGGTTACAGGCACGCTCCAGCAAGCTCAGCCTGGATCAAGGTTCGTCGTGTGTGTGTGTGTGTGTGTGTGTGTGCGTAAGATTGGGTGGGCACATACGTGTGGAGGCCAGAGGACAAACTCGAATATCATTCTTTAAGTACCATCCACCCTTTAAAATTATTTATTTATTTTCAAGGAGAGAGAGAGAGGACGAATGGGCACGCCAGGGCCTCTTGCCGCTGCAAATGAACTCCAGATGCATGTGCCATTTTGTGCATCTGGCTTTATGTGGGTACTGGGGAGTCAAAACCAGAAATCAGGCTTTGCAAAAAAGCACCTTAATAGCTGGGCCATCTCTCCAGCCCCTACCCACCGTTTTGGAGACACAGTTTCACATTGGCTTGAGCTTACTAAGTACACTAGGCTGGCTGGCCAGTGAGCTTGAGGCATCTGCCTGCCTCTCCTTCCTCAGTTCTGGGATTACACATGTGCGCCACAACTTCCAGCTTTGTATGTGGGTTCTGGGCGTCAAACTCGGGGCGCTCATGGTTGTGAGGTTAGCACTTTACTGACTGAGCTATCTCTCTTGCCCAGCAAGGGACAGTCTTAATGACAGAAATGAGGATGACATCAGGCATTCTGAAGCAACAGCCCTTGGCCACAGGGCTTGATAGCAGCAGCAGCGCCTGTCTGAGGTGGAGCAGTTAGTTGATAGTCAAATGGCCTTGTGTAAGCACTTTGGTTTTTTGTAAACTTGTGGTGGACTCTGCAGGCCTGCGGCTCTGGAAGAATATTTGGCGACAGCTGCGAGGCAGTTGTGTGCACACACCCTTCCTTCACAACCTCCCGGCTCACGTACTTTGTTGCTGTGGTTAGGGTTGATGCAAACCACTCCACTTCCATCCGGCAACTCTCACATTCCTTTCACAGGACCTACACAGCCAGCAAGTGGGCCTTGGAGAAAATGTGGCGGTGATTGACCGGTGTCACCTCCCCTCCTTCACTAGACCTGGCTCACTGCAAGTGAAGCTCATGTTGACTGAGCACCTACCGTGTTCATGGAGGCATCGGGGTTAGAAATGCCGTGGTCCTCGTTCCGCACAGGACGCCATCAGGACAGAGACCTGAGTATGCGGATCACGGTGTAAGAAAGTAGTAGGAAAGAGGCATTGCCTCTGTCGCAGTTACCCTTGTGTTCCTGAGACAAAATACCCAGCCAGAGGCAGCTGATGGGAGGATGTGCCCTGAGTATAATCTTTTCCAATCCCATCCATTCTTTTTCCTGCATTGGCTTACAGTCTGAAGAGGAAGCTTCATGATGACGGGGAAAGGATTGTCCTAGAGCAGAGGCTGGACAACACTTCTTGTGACAGCAGATGGAAGATAGCAAGAGAGTGAGCTGAGCAAGGGGGAAGCTGGGCTATAAAACCCCAAAGCCCACGCCCAGCAGCACAGCTTCTCCCAAAAGGCTCCATCCCCCAAGTCGTCACCAGCTAGGGATCAAGCATTGCAAACACGTGAGTTTATGTGGGACATCTGATTCAAACCACCACACACACCCAGCCTGCTGGTTCTCTACTCAGCTTCTTCTTCAACCTGGGGGCCCTATACACTGATCTATCTTGGGACATTCTGGTCCTGCTCCTCTTGGCAGGGTCAGAGCTGCTGGACTGTCACTCTCTTTCCTGGCCCCTTAGCTGGTAGGCATGGTTGGTCAGAGCTGGGGTGGCTCTCTGTGGCTTCTCTCAAGCCTGATCACTTCCTTTATGCCCGGCTTATGGTCCACAGGGCATAAAGCTGTCCAGATAAAGTAGGGACTACCACGGCTTCTCATGGTCTGAGCTCCCGCCTTTGGAGGTATAAACATTCCTCCTGCTTCCTCAGCTTTTTGTTTGGTGTGTGTGTATCCATGTGCATGCGTGTATGCATGTGTGCATGCGCATATCCACATGTGTGCATGTATGTGTGTACCTGCATGTATGTGCAAATGCATGTAGAGGCCAGAGGGTGTTCTTGGGTGCCCTTCTTCAGGACCAATCACATTGTTTTGAGACTGCTTCTCTTGGCCTGGAGCTCACCAATTATGTCAGACTGGCTGGCCAGCAAGCCCCAGCCATCTACCCATCTTCTCCCAGGACCAGCTTTTAAAGTGGGTTCTGGGGATTGAACTCAGGTCCTTATGCTTGTGATGGAAGCAGTTTACTGGCTCAGTCATCTACCCAGCCCCTCTTTCTTTCTTTCTTTCTTTCTTTCCTTTCTTTTTTAAAACATAGCCCAGCTGGCTTCAAACTCATGATTCTCCTACCTCTACCTCCCAAGTGCTATGATGGCTGGTTGTGTTTCTTCATTATTTTTAGAGATAAAAATAAGCTTTTAATTGAATTTGATATGATGCTGTGCTTGTGGTAGTAAATTTGGCAAATCTGAGTAACAGTGGGAGAAACTAACCCACAGTTCTCCCATTCACTGCTAACATGAGTGCATTTTTCTTTCCAAAATTTAAAAAGTTGTTTTCTTGCTTTTCTTAATTGAGTTCATACTTTATATGACATTTTGTCTTCTGGCTTTGGTTCAGTATTATCTCAAACATGTTTCTCAACACCATGAAAATAACTTCAAAAATTATTTATTTTTGCCAGGCATAGTGGCACAAGCCTTTAATCCCAGCACTCAGGAGGCAGAGGTAGGAGGTTCGAGACCACCCTGAGAATACAGAGTGAATTCCAAGTCAGCCTGGGCTAGAGTGAGACCCTACCTCGAAAAACAAACAAAAAAATATTTATTTTTATTAGCATGCAAAGAGCTAGGTTTTGCTGTAGTGTATTTCAGAGAAGCACCACAGTTGCCACCATGCCAACTGAGCCACCAAAGGGAACCACAACTGTAGTACATTTCAAACAAATGTCTGGTTTTGTTTTCCTTTCCCGCTCTTTTCCCTCTCTCCCTCTCCCCACTAGTGCTCCTTCCCTACCATCATCCTGTTTCTTCTTTCATACTACCTGTTTCCTTGTGTCCCTCCTCTTCTCACCACCCCTTGTTCCCCTCTTGTGGTCTTATTTTGATTCCCAGTCTCACGTCCCCTTATTTGCTTATATGCAAACATTAAATATTAGGATCTGCATATGAGAGAGAACATGCAATTTTTCTCTTTCTGGGTCTGAGTTGCCCATTTAGTATAATCTTTTCCAATTCCGTCCATTATTTTTCCTGCAAATTTCATAATTTAACCTTTATTTGTAGCTGAATACAATTATACTTTGCATATGAACTACACTTTCATTACCCAATAATCACTTGATGGATGTCCAGGTTGGTTCCATTTCCTGGCTATTGTGAATAGAGCAGCAACGAACATGGATGTGCAAGTATCTCTGTGGTAGGATATTGAGTCCCTTGGGTATATACCCAGGAGTGCTACAGCTGGATTATATGGTAGTTCAATTTTTAGCTTTTTGAGGAAACTCCACACTGATTTCTATAGTAGCTGTAGCAGTCTACACTCCTGCCAACCGTGAATGAGAGTTCCCCTGTCCCACCACCTCAGCAGCATAGGTTGTCATTTGTCTTGGGCTGAGGTGAAATCTGAAAGCAGTTCATGTTTGCATTTCCATGATGGGATTAGGATGTGGAACATTAAAAAAAGAATCTGTTGGCCATTCATGTTTCTTCTTTTGAGAACTGCCTGTTTGTTTCATTAGCCCATCGATTGGTAGTTTTGTGTTTTCTTTGGTGTTCTAGATATTCTGGATAGTCACCCCCTGACAGACGAACAAAGATTTTCTGTCATTCTCCAGGTTTTCTGCTTACTCTGCCAATAGATTCCTTTGCTGTACGGAAGCTTTTAAATTTCACGTAGTCCCAATTTGTTGATTCTTGGGACCGTTTCCTGTGGTACTGCAGTCCTGTTCAGAAAGTTTTTACCTACACCTATAACTGCCAGGGTATTGTCTATGTTTTCCTCTATTATTATCAGGTTTTCTGGCTTTACATAAATCTCCTTAACCCATTCTGAATAGAACTTTGTATAGGGTGAGAGATGTGAATCTAATATCTTTCTTCTGCAGGTAGATACCCAGTTTCCCAGCATCATCTGTTGAATAGGCTGTCTTTTTCCTCAATGAATGTTTGTGACACACTTGTCAGAATTCAGATGACTATAGTCGTGTGGGTTTACTTTTGCATCCTCTATTCCATTCCATTGGTCTATACACTTTTTTTTTTTCTAGTACCACACTGTCTTTGTCACTATGGCTCTGTAGTATAATTTTTGGTCTGGAACTGGAATGAATCCAGTGAGTGCTCTTTCTACTTGGTTTGCTTTGACTATGCATGGTCCTTTGTGCTTCCATATGAATTGTTGGGTTGTTTATTTCTAGTTCTGAGGAGAATGTCATTCAAAATTTGATAGGAATTGCATTGAATCTGTAGATTATTTTTGGTAACAATCATTTTCATAATATTGATTCTGCCAATCCAGGAACATGGAAAGTGTCTCCATCATTTGGTATCATTTAGTATGCCTTTTTTTTTCATGTCTTAAAGTTTTCTTTGTGGGATGTCTTTCACATCCTTGGTAAGGTGTATCTGTGGGCACTTTGTTTTTGTTTTGGCATTACTGTGAATGAGATATTTCCCACAATTTATTTCTCAGCAAGTTCATTGTCTGAATATATGAAATCTACCAGTTTTTGTATCCTAAAACTTTAGTGGTGATGTTAATGAAATCTATGAATTTTCTGGTACAGTCTGTAGGATCTCTTTAAATATAGAGTCATGTCATCTGAAAATAAAGATAGTTTTATTTCTTCCTTTCTTTTTTTACTAATAGCAAGAGAAATTTCATTGAATCTTTAAAAATGTTAGCCACAAACTTACATCTGCCTTGCAAGCTACATTCCTAATATTTTTCTTGCCTACATTAAAAATCTATAAAACTCTTCCTTCAATATCAAAGCTCAGATACTTGGGCCATAGTGCACAGATTAAATAGATTAGAGATCTGTTACCTACAAAGTTATACAAGAGAGAGATTCCAGTTCAAGTTGACAGAACATAAACTAGATTTAAAGTGCTATATTAAAGAAAAAATATATATTTCACTGGAACAGTTACAAAAAATGTTCTATTTAGAAGACACAGCATTATAAGAAAGAAAAAAATACTTAGGATCATCATTCTACAATTGTTCAGTTTTGCTTTTGTTTTCATTCTAAGAATACCAGCTGTTTTTGGAGAATGGAAAGTAGATGGTCACAGTTTATGTCCACACTTGACCAAAGGTCTCACTCATATGTTAAGTTTGAACATTTTCTCAGTTCTACTTGTAAGTCATATCATTTATATTAATGTTTAAGAACTGCATAGGCTTGTTTTAAACTTTCCTTTTTTATTTTATTTTATTTTTTTTGGTTTATTGAGATTGGGTCTCACTCCATCCCAGGATGACCTGGAACTCATTCTGTAGATCTAGGCTGGCCTTGAATTCATGCTGATCCTACCACCTCAGCCTCCTAAGTGCTGGGATTAAAGGGCATACGCCACCACGCCTGGTTTGTTTAAACATTTTAAATACCTGAAATAAATTGCAGAATTTCCTAAGAGTAGAGGCATTTTACTCTACCTAAGGATCAAAGTGTGATCAGGTGAAAACCAAAATTAATAATATAAATGCAATCCACAACAAGAAAAATAACTTTTCTCCATGAAGAGTCTAGCCATTCTATAGAGACGAATCATTTCCAAGTCCCATTGGAAGGAATGGAGTAACTTACCAGTTTGTTTCTACTATGTGCCTTTAAGCTACCTTACTTCAAAACAGAAGCACATCTGCAGAATGTAATATTGAGCAACAGTGCTGAAATTGATTGTTACAGGCTCTCAAAGTCTGTATTAAATGGTTGCATCTTAATTATTTATACAGATCATTGGTCCAATACCATGAAAATAGAGAACAGCATCTGGAAAGTTATCTCACCCAACGTTCAGAGATAAACAGGTTAAGCGTTCTTCCTGTTACTTCTGCAGGCAAGTCCTTGTTCATAGTGAAACCCGATGGAACTTCAAGTGTCACTTTTTTCAAGCTACTGCATGAAGAGGATGCTGAAGGCCATCACTACACAGCACACTGCTGCATAAGGACTTTTTTGTCCACCAGTTCTGGCACAGTTCCAAGATATCCCCAACGATCTGGTTTTATTTCTGCCTGGCTCGCTGGGTGCCAATGATCAGATATGAGCGCATGTACTCACAAGCGGCAAGATGACGGCCAGCAGACTCTGGAAATTGAAAGTGGTGGACGTGGTGAGGCCGGTGGAGCCCCAGGCACATCACCCTTCTGGCCCACAGCCTTTTTCTTCCTTTTTTAAAAAAAAAATTTATTTATTTATTTATTTAAAAAAATAAAAATAATAAATAAAAAAATATTTATTTATTTATTTGAGACAGAGAGAGGCAGAGATATAGAGAGTGAGAATGGGCGTGCCAGGGCCTGTAGCCACTCTGCAAATGAACTCCAGATGCATGCGCCACCATGTGCATCTGGCTTACGTGGGACCTGGAGAATTGAACCTGGGTCCTTAGGCTTCACAGGCATGTGTCTTACCACTGAGCCATCTCTTTTGTCTTACCACTAAGCCCACCCTTTTAAGATTCTTTCTTTCTTATTGAACCCTTTTATGCCCTTCTCTTATCTTACTGCTCTGAGAGTTTGAGAACTGTATTAAATAAGGGTATAGGTAGTGGACACTTTTGCTTTCTTCCAGATTTTGGAGGAAATGGCCTCGGTCTTTCTCCAGTCTGTGTCATGTTGACTATAATATTTAGCATTTTGAGGTATGCTCCATCTATTCCTAATTTCGCCAGAACTTTCATCTTGAAGGCATGTTGAACTTTATTAAATGCCTTTTTTTTTGCATCTACTGAGATGACTACATAATTTGTTTTTTACTTTATTTATATGATGAATTATGATTGTTGGTTTGTGTATGCTGAACCAACCTTGCATCCTTGGGGTGAAACCAATTTGATCATGCATATAATCTTAATATGTTCTTGAATTCAGGTTGAAAATGTTTTCCTGAGAATTTTTAGATCTATGCTCACAAGGGAAATTGGTTTAGAGTTTTCTTTGTTGTTTCTCTCTCTGTTTTGTAATGAGGGTAATGTTGGCTTCATAGAATAAGTTTGGTAGTGTTCTGTCCTATTCTGTTCTGTTTTGTGAAACAGGAGAAGTGTTGGCATTAAATCTCCCTTAAAAGTTTGATAGAACTTGGCAGTGAATCCACCAGGCCCTGGGCTTTTCTTGGTGGGGAGATTTTAATTACTGTTTCAATCATATTTCTTGAGACAGGTCTGTTAAAAATTATTTATATTTTGTGCCTTTGATTTTGGTAGGTCATATGTATTTAGAAATGTATTCATTCCATATAGGTTTTCCAGCTTTTAAAAAATATTTTTATTTATTTCTAAGGAGAGAGAGAGAGGGGGGGGCATATGGGCACACCAGGACTTCTAGCCATTGCAAATGAACTCCAATGCATGTACCACTTTGTGCATCTAGCTTTATGTGGCTACTGGGAGCTTGAACCTGGGTCGTTAGGCTTTGCAGGCAAGTGTCTTAACCCCTGAGCAATATGCCCCGCCTCCACTTTTTGCAATGTAAGTTTTCATAGTATTCCCTAACAGCCTTCTGGATTTCATTGAGCTCTGCTGTGACAGCTCCTTTTCCATCTCTAATTTTATTGATTTGGATTTTTTCTCTTTTGGTTAGTTTGGCTAGGGTTTTGTTGATCTTGTTACTTTTTTTGATGAAGCAACTTTTTGGTTGATTTTTTGTAATGTTATTTTAGTCTCTATTTCATTAACTTCTGCCCCAATCTTAATTATTGCTTGCAATATACCAGACTTGGGATTGGAGTCTTTTTTTTTTTTCTAGTACCTCCATCTGCATCATTAGATTGTTTTCTTTTTTTATTTCTCTGAATTTTTCAAACTAATTTTATTTATTTATTTTCAAAGAGAGAGAAAGAGAGAGAGAGAGAGAGGAAATGAATGGGCATGCTAGGGTCTTTTGCTACTGCAAACAACCTCCAGATACATGTACCACTTTGTGTGTTTGACTACTGGGGAATTGAACCCAGGTCATCAGGCTTTGCAAGCAACTGCCTTTAACCTCTGAGCCATCTCTCCAGCCCTTTCTGAATTTTTTTTTTTTTTTGAGGTAGCGTCTCGTATAAGCCCAGGCTGACCTAGAATTCACTATGTAGTCTCAGGGTGGCCTCAAACTCATTGTGGTCCTCCTACCTCTCTGCCTCCCAAGTTCTGGGATTAAAGGTGTGAGCCACCAGACCTGGACCCCTTTCTGAATTTTTATTTTTATTTTTTAATTTAATATTTTATATTTTTTTATTTGCAAGCAGAGAGAGAGAGAGAGAGAAAGAGAGAGAGAGAGAGAGAGAGGGGAGAGAGGCAGACAAAGAGAATGGGCATGCCAGGGCCAGGGCCTCTAGCCATTGCAAACAAACTCCAGAAACATGTGCCACTTTGTGTATCTGGCTTATGTGGGTACTGAGGAGTTGAACCTGGGTCCTTAGACTTTGCAAGCAAGTGCCTTAACCACTAAGCCATCTTTCCAGACCTCCCCTTCTAAATTTTTAATGTGAACCCTTAAGACAATAAACTCTCCTCTTAGGACTGCCTTGATTGTATCCCAGAGGATCTAATAAGTTTTGTTATAATTTTCATCAATGTTTAGAAATTGTTTAATTTCTTCAATAATCCACTGCTCATTGAATAGCACCTTGTTCATTCTTCAGGTTCTTGTATGGTTATTGAAGTTTCTTTTACTGTTGATTTCTAGTTTTAGTCCACTGTGATCTTATAGGATACATGGCATTATCTTAATTTCCTTTATTTGTTTAGGCATGTAACCTGTGAAGTGGTCAATTTTGGTGAAGTTTTCATTTACCACTGTAAAGAATGCCCTATTTCTTGGATGGAATGTTCTGTAGAAATCTGTTAAATCAGGCTAGTCTGTGGTGTAATTTAGCTGACTGTCTCTTTTGGTTAGCTTTGGTTTGAAGTCCACTTTATCATATGCACGAATAGCCACACCCACTTCTTATGGTTTGTCTTTATTTCTTGGTTATTTCTAAGCTGAGCATCCATTGACACTCAGTTTGTGGACATCTTTACTAGCTAGGTGAGTTTCTTGTAGGCAACAGGTAGTTGTATCTTTTCTTTTTTCTTTTTCTTTTTATTAATTTATGAGAGAGAGAGAGAGAGAGAGAGAGAGAGAGAGAATGAGTTTGCCAGGGTTTCCAGCTGCTTCAGATGAACTCCAATTGCATCTGTGCATCTGTGGGTCCTGGGGAACTGAACCTGGGTACTTCAGCTTTGCAGGCAAGTACCTTAACTGGTAGGCCATCTCACCAGCCTGAATATTTTTCCCCCTCTAGATCTAGTCAGTCAATCTGCATCTTTTTATTGCTGAGTTGTGGCCATTTACATTTAAAGTTATTGAGAGTGTCTTTTCTATGATTTGGTTAGGGGATGTTTCAGTTGCCTTAAACTGTGTTTGTCTTGGAAAATCATTATTTCCCTCATTTAGTTTGAAAGAGAATTTTAGCTGGATATAACCTTAATGGTCAGAAATTATTTAGTTTCAGGGATTAAAATACATCAACCCATCATGCTTGTCTAGCTTTTAGGGTTACTGATGGTAGATTTGAACTTATCCTGATGTTCTTGCCTGTGTGTGTGAATGAGTGCTTTCTCTTTGGACTTTTAGTATTGTATCTTCACTCGTGTGTGTGTGTGTTTCTGTATTTTTGACATTCCGGCTATATGTGTTGTGGAGAATCTTCTTGGTCATGTGTGTTTGGGGTTCTGGTTGCATGTTGACATCTCTCTTAATGCTTGGGGAATTTTCTGCTACAGTTTCACTAATCCTTCAATTCCTTTTAAAAAATATTTACTTGAGAGAGAGAGAGAGAGAGAGAATAGATATGCCAGGGCCACTGCAAATGAACTCCAGATGCATGCACCACTTTGCGCATCTGGATTTATGTGTGTGCTGGGGAATTGAACCCAGGCCCTCAGGCTTCACAAGCACGCACCTGCAATGGCTGAGCCATCCTCCAGTCCAATCCTTCAATTTCTTTACATGCTGTCTCAGCTCCTCCTTTTACCCCGTGGTTTTCAAGATTTTGCGTCTTGAATGTTTTTCTGACTTAATTCATTGGGGCCATGTGCATTCTGGTCTCCACTTTGTCCTCCATCTCTGAAATCCAATCTGCCCGGTGGTCTTGCTCTCTGTCGTGATTTTCATCTGAGCCACTGCTTCTTTCATTTCCAGAATTCCTCTTTAGCTCTTTTTCAGTATTTTGATTTTTTTTTTTTTGATAGGGTCTCACTCTAGCCCAGGCTAACCTGGAAATCACTATGTATGTATGACCTGGAATTCAGGCTGGCCTTGAACTCATGGCACTCCTGAAACTTCTGCCTCCCGAGTGCTGTGATTAGAGGTGTGCGCCACCATGCCGGGCCAGTGTATTGACTTCTTTGCTGCATTTCACCCCGTTGCTTTGGACTTTCTCTACCAACTTGTGTCATTCACTTTGGGGCCTCTTGACAAGGTCTTGAATGGATCTCCTCAGCTCACTCATCTGCTTGCTTGAGTATTCACTATGGTCACCACTGACCTTTTTAAGAAGTAAGGTTCTAAATTCTTCCCCTGACTGTCCCCTCTTTCTTTGTGGTTGTGGCTTTTGTTGTAGGGGAGTTGAGAGGCTGATTGTGTTGCGGCAGGTTGTTCTTTCTGTGCCTTTGTTGTTTTTCCTCCTTGTTCCAGTGTTTGTTGGTAGTTCAGATTGTTTTCTTTTCTTTTTATTTTGAGAGGGAGAGAGAGAGAGAATTGGCGTGTCAGGGCCTCAGCCATACAGTAGAATTCCAGACGTTTGCACCACCTAGTGGACATGTGTGACCTTGCGCTTGCCTCACCTTTGTGCATCTGGCTCATGTGGGATCTGGAGAGTCAAACATGGGTCCTTAGGCTTTGCAGGCAAGCAACTTAACAGCTAAGCCATCTCTCCAGCTCTCATTTTGTTTTCTTTTTTATAATTTTTATTTTTATTTTTAATTTTTGTTTATTTATTTGATTATTTGAGAGTGACAGAGAGAGAGAAAAAGGCAGATAGAGAGAGGGCTAGAGAATGGGTGCGCCAGGGCCTCCAGCCACTGCAAACAAACTCCACACACATGCGCCCCCTTGTGCATCTGGCTAACGTGGGTCCTGGGGAATCAAGGCTCGACCGGGGTTCTTAGGCTTCGCAGGCAAGCGCTTAACCTTTAAGCCATCTCTCCAGCCCTCATTTTGTTTTCTGAAGGACCCCCACAGACCACTACACTAGTGATTGAGTGCCTTGCAGATATTAAGGCTGATTGAGAGTGGCTCTCTCCTATTATTGATTACAGATCTGGCTATGCCTTACTGTGGAAGACCTTTGTGCACTATGCTTATGATCCTGCGTGAGGTTCAGCAGTAGACTGATGCTGGTATGTTAATGGAACTGGAGCCCAAACAGGGCCCCAAACTCAGAGCACTTCCCTGTCCAGGGATGTGGGGTGGGCTTTCAGATGCTGACTTGTGTCTTCCACATGGACCAGGTTTCCTTCCCACACCGGTTGGAGTCTCCCACGTGGAGCAGGTGGGTGAATTTGGAACTGGCTCCCTCTGCCACTGGCTACTTTCTCACATGTAGACCTGTTGGGCAGGGGTGTACCTCACCCTCTGTGCGCTGCTGCTCTGACCAGTTTGTACTGGTTGGGTGGAGTTGAACCTCAGTCCTCCATTCTCTGGCTTCTGTCTCCCACCCTGGATCAGGCGGTGGAATTGTACTTGCGCCCTCTGCTGGTGTCTCTCACATGGGCTGGGTGGGCATACATAATATAACTGCTAGTCTCTGGTGGGCAGAATTGTCCTTGTGTCCCCAAGTAACTTTCTGTTAGCAATGTTTTTCATTGTTGCATAACAGTTTTCAAATACGAAAATTGATGATTGGTATTTGACCTCTGAGAGATAGGCCTCCCTCCATTAGGAAATGACCCTCCAAATTAAATTGGGGACAGGAAGGAAGGACAGGGAACAGCACATCTTTCCATGGAGGTGGCTTTGGTGACTTGCAGGGCCTATTAAGGGAACACGTGGTCCCTTGGAACGGAGGAATAAAACTCCTTTTTGGGCAGATTAGGCAGGTCGCATTTGCCTGCGAAGCTGTTATTTGTAACAGAGCTCATTTGTAAAGATCCATTGCCAACATAATGTCACATAATTTTACACGGAAATGGCTTTTAGATCTTAATGTGTTTCTGCTCAGTCACTTAGAGGATTTTTTTAAAAAAATCTCTCTTTTCAAATGTTCCAAGTTTCCCATACGCCGGTCTCCCGTGCCCAAGACAGACTGAGGAATCTGCCGGCCTCATTTCTCTGCCAGACCCCAAGACTCCCCATAAGCCTCTGCAGCCTCCACCCCAGGAAGTCACTGCTAATCAAAATAAACTAGACACACTTCTATTCCCACGCAATGCTCGAGCGATCACGGCGCCTGGGCCAGGGTGAAGGGCCTGTGGCTCCTTTGTTTCCCTCCCTGGACATGGACAGGGCTGCATGAGTAGGTGAAACTTCAGGGTATGAATGTCCATATGGGCCTTTTCAGCCTCCGCCCCTCTAAAGGGCATATCTTCCACTCACATCCTGGCCAGCATAGGCTGTTGTAACAGGTCTGTTTGAACAGCTTTGCTTACCTATTGCCTGTGACCTCTCTCTCTCTCTCTCTCTTCTTCGTCAGCAAGGCTTCTCCTTTCCTTCCTCCCTTCCTTCTCTCCCTCCCTCCCTTTCTTTTTCTTCTTTTTTGTTTTTGAGGCAGGGTCTTGCTCTAGTCCAGGCTGGCCTGGAATTTACCATGTAGTCTCCAGCTGGCTTGGAGTCTCATGGTTATCCTCCTACCTCTGCCTCCCTCCCAAGTGCTGGAATTAAAGCCGTGAACCACACCTGGCTCTTTTTCTTCCTCCTCCTCCTCCTCTTCTTCTTCTTCTTTTTTTTAACATAGCTCCTTCTAAGGAACTATTTTCTCCCCACTAGTTTAGGCAGCTGGCAGGAGTCAAGGGCATCTTTGAGGACACAGAGGCAGGTGATCTGCTTCATCTCCTACATTCCCTTTTTCACCCTTTGTCCTGTTGGAGACCAGTGGGCATTGGTAGTGGCCAGCCAGGCTCTGCTAATGGGCTGAGAGCCTGGGAGTCTTACCTTTCTGAGACCTTCTCCCATGGGAACTCTGGGAGAGTGGGTCACTCTTGATCTCCTTGTTTGCTGGTGTCTTGTTAGATTTGTTTTTTTTTTTAAATTATTTTATTTTATTTCTTTGAGAGAGAGAGAAAGAAGCAGATAGAAAGAGAGAGAATGAGCATGCCAGGGCCTCCAGCTGCTACAAATGAGCTCCAGATGCATGTGCCATGTGCCCCTTTGTGCACCTGGTTTTATGTGGGTCCTGGGGAATCAAACCAGGTTCGTCAGACTTTGCAGGCAAGCACCTTAACCTCTGAGCTCTCTCCAGCCCTAAAAAACAAACAAACAAACAAACAAACAAACAAACAAAAAAACCTTTTTATTGACAACCTCCATACATATAGACAATATACCATGATAAAAATTCCCTCCAACCACCTTCCCGTTTTCCCCTTCCCTATACCCCCTACAGTGAATCCATTCATCTTTCCAACTAGTCTCTCTTCTATTTTGATACAATCGTTTCCCCCCTCCTATTATGCAGGTCTAGTGTAGGTAGCTTCGGCCACTGTGAGGTCATGAGTGCCACACCGCTCTGTGTCTGGAAGACAGCATTGCCAGCACTCCTCCCCTCCCTTTGGCTCTCACACTCTTTCCACCGCCTCTTCCGCAAGGCCCCTGAGTCCTGGAGGGTGTGGTTGAGATGCACCAGTGCTGAGCACTCCACTGTCATTTCTCAGCACTCTGAGGAGTTTTGAGTCTCTCACAGTCACTGCCATTTGAAAAGAGAAACTTCTCGAACCCGAACTTACAGTAGTGCTAATACTTGGGCATGAACATAAGTGCTTGAAGGGCAGTTTGGTGGGCATAATATACCCATTTAGCCAGACAGCAGCAGTGGTTCTCCTGCTAGGGCCTTATGAAATCCCCAGCCACAGGCTTTTGATGAGGTTTTCAGTACCAGGCATGAATTCTCTCAAGTGGAACAGGCCTCAAATCTATCAGAGAGCAGTTGGTTTCCCTCATGATAGACATGCCACCATTGCACCAGTTGTCACATTTGGCCTGGCTGTCCAGCTGTAAAGCTTGCAGGGTCCACTGCTGGTTAAGACTGTTGATGACTCCCCCTACCAGTAGGCTGCATACCCCCAGGCTCCTCTTTTTTATTTTTTTAAATTTTTTGTTTGTTTATTTATTTATTTGAGAGTGACAGAGAGAAGGAGGCAGAGAGAGAGAGAAAGAGAGAGAGAGACAGAGAGAGAGAGAGAGAGAGAGAGAATGGGCGTGCCAGAGCTTCCAGCCTCTGTAAACGAACTCCAGATGTGTGCGCCCCCTTGTGCATCTGGCTAACGTGGGTCCTGGGGAATCGAGCCTCGAACCGGGGTCCTTAGGCTTCACAGGCAAGTGCTTAACTGCTAAGCCATCTCTCCAGCCCCAGGCTCCTCTTTTTAATGCATAGTAGTGATGCTAGTGACCATTCTCTCTTCACTCACCAGGTAGCCAAACTTCTACTAAGGTCAGGTGTGTTGTGTCTGTTTGCGATATTCTGGTCCCAGAATGGGAAAGAAATCCAGCAGAGACATCAGGAAGGTGACAAGTGAAGCTTAACAGTGTTAAACACCCTGGCTTGGTCAAGTCAGGTGACCAGGACACACTGTGATTTGTGACATTGGTCAGACTTAAGAGAGTTGCAGTCAATGTTGGCATGTAGTTGTCTATGGAGAGAATATTCCAGGTAGTGGGGATCGCAAGTTCAAAGACCCTGTGATAGTGTATTAGTTACTTTCACATTGCTGGGACAAAATACCTGACAGGGTTTATTTCAGCGTATAGTTCCAGGAAACAGTCCACAGTGACAGGGAAGCCACGGTGGCCAGGGCTTGAGGCATCTGGTCACATTTAGTCCACAGTAAGGAAAGGGAGAGTGATGAACACCTGCCCTCTCCTTTTGAAACACTGAGGACCCCAGCCTGTGACATGGAACCCCCTACAGTTAAGGGGGGGGTCTTCCCACCTCAGTTAACCTAACCAAGATGAACCTCCCCAGGCATGCCGCGAGGCTAACCTAATCTACACCAACTCTCACAGGCCATTCGAGGTCCAGTCAAGTTGACCATTGATATAAAGCATCACAGACAGGGTGAGACCCAGAGACGCTAGTGCGCCAAGGCTGAGCGGAGGGCTGAAGGGCACGGGGACCTAGATGTCAGAAAGGGCTGGAACCACGTGGAAGCCCACGAGTCTGCCTGAGGATATGAGGCAGGAATCCTGCTTTGTGTTGTGGGATCTGGTTGCAGAGTCTGGAGGACTGCAGTAACCCAGGCAGGAGCAGAGGGTGTTCGCTGGGAAGTGGGTGAGAAGGGGGCTGGATTCTGCATGCATTTTGAAGGCGCAGCTGGCAGGATTTCCAGCTTGTGGGCATGAGACACAGGGGCACTCCAACATGATGCTCAGGTGTTTTGAGTCAGGTGCTCAGAAGCCCGGTGGTGCCCTCAGTGTTGGTGGCAGAGAGGTGGGTGGTACAGGTTTAGGACAAGAGGTGGAATGCCTTCAGCACACTGAGCTCGAGGTGTCCACAGACACACAATAACCCTGTGGTGGATGGTTTTGGGTGGGCCCATATGGTGGGCATCTGTGGATGCCAGCGTCTGGTTCCTTGAACATGAGGGTCAGTCACCAGGAGCGTGAAGAGGAGCATTAGGCAGAGATGGGCAGGTGAGACACTGGCACTTTGGCACTCAGTTGATTTCCATGGCATGGATCTGGGCTGTGCTGACTCTGCTATTGCAGAGGCATGGGCAGGAGTGGAGGGTGGAGAGATGGCTTAGCAGTTAAGGCGCCTGCCTGTGAAGCCTAAGGACCCATGTTCAACTCTCCAGATCCTACTTATGCCAGACGCACAAAGGTGAGGCAAGCACAAGGTCGCACATGCCCACTAGGTGGCACAAGCGTCTGGAGTTGGATTGCAGTGGCTGAGGCTGCCAATTACCTGTCTGTCTGTCTCTCTCAAATAAAAACAAATAAATAATAAATAAAAAAGGAGTGAGTAGAGTTAGATTTCATCACATTATGCGCTGGGCAGAATGAGTGGGGCCTCAGAGGTATGAGTCTAAACTAATGGAGTCCAGTTCCCAGAGACTATTTTACTAATGAGCATCACATGATGCCGTCCGTCCTCTTCTCAGCACCATAAATGATATTCAGTGTCCTTATGGTGGCCTTAGAGGCCCTGAAGGGCTCAGCTCTGACTGTGCCTGCCATCTTTCTACCTACAAGATGTCCCCTTTCTCACTCCACTCAAGCCATACCAGTCGGGCACCCGTCCCCAGGGCCTTTGCACACCTTACGCCTTCGCCGGCAACAGCATGGACCCGACTGGACCATCCTCACAAAGGCCTTCCTGAGCATCTGTGTACAGTGCTCCAACCACTGTCTCTTTCCTTGGTTGTGATTCTTCCATAGCAGTTACATAGCCTGTTGCTCTATTTCATGTTTATTCGTGGCGTCTCTTCCACACTAGACTAGAAGTTCTCTCGAGGTTCTGGTGTGCTGCTAATTCAACCTGGGAGCCAGGCAGGTGGCTCAGTAGATAAAGTGCTTGTTGCACAAGCATGAGGACCTGCGTTTGGATTCCCAGCACCTCTGTAAAAGCCAGGGTTTGTGGCATGTGCCTGCAACTCTAGTGTTGTGCAGACAGAAACGGGCTAGTGGCTAGCTAGTCCAGATGAATTGTCTCAAAACATAAAGTGGGGTGACAGAGTGAGACTCAGGATGTTGAGCTGCAGCTTCCACACACGTGTGCACGCACCTACACACACACACATGCATGCACAACACACACAGAACTCAATCCTGTGGCATGCTATAAGTTAATGAATGAGTTTACAAAATCAATAAAGATGAATTCAAAGAGAACTTGAACACCTTCTGGAGGCTCAGGGAAATTTACAAGAAGAATGACCTCCGATTAGACAGCAAGACCCTTACTATAATGATGCCAGGTCTCTCTCCCTATGAGCTCTATGAAGACAACACAGTCTCACGGTGATCCCAAGATGGACATTAGCCTTCTGAACAAACTTTAAAGTGCACTTCAGGGCCGAGGGAACATATGAGAAGAGCCAGAAAAATTTCTTAAAAAAATAATAGAGGGCTGGAAAGATTGCTTAGTGGTTAAGGCACTTGCCTGCGAAGCCTAAGGGCCCAGGTTAGACTCCCCAGAACCCATGTAAGCCAGTGACACATGCGCACAAGATGGCACATACATCTGGAGTTCGATTGTACAAGCTAGAGGCTTTGATGTTCCAATTCTCTCTCTCTCATAAAAATAAATAAAAATATTAAATAAAAGAATACTACTGTATTTGAAAAGTACTTAAAAGTTATAATGGTTAGAAGCTCATCTCTGTGCAAGAATAAGCAGAAAAGCAAATAGAAAATAAGTGTTTGGAATGGAGCCAAAATATCAACGAGGATGCAGGGCACAAAGCAGGAAACCTGTCAAATCAATGGTGAGCGGACTTGTTCAAGAAATGGTGTTGGGACAACCTGATGGCCACATGGAAGATAAACCTGGGCCCACTACTTCACCAAGAAAGCTCTATGTTGGTCAGACATTGAAGTGCAGACAACTAGCTGCTAAAGGCTAGGGAAGTGGCTCAGCGTGCATAAGAATTTCGTTCACATCGGTTAGTCCCACCTGGTGCATCAGTACATGTTTCTTCGTGGCGTCTCTTCCACCCCAGAAACCTCTCTGGAGGTTCTCAGTGTGCTGAAAATTCAACACTGGCAGGTGGGGATATGGCTCAGTAGATAAAGTGCCTGCTGTGTAAGCATGAGGACCCGAGTTCAGTTCCCTATTGCCAAAGCAGGAGCCCAGCCTGAGAGCATGCGCCTCCAATCCCAGCCTGGAGAGGCAGAGACAGAAAGATCTCTGAGACTGGCTGCTTAGCTCATCCAGCCAAATCAGTGCCCTCTAGGGTCAGTGAAAGACCTTTCTTTCAAAGAATAGGTGGAGAGTGACTGAGGAAGACAGCTCATGCACACATGTGCCCACACACATATGAACATGCACAACACACATGCAGACACACACAAGCACAAATTGAATTATTAAGGAGTTGAAACATAAGACATTTTAAAAATTAACTACGTCAAGGAAGGAATTTTTAGCCTAGGCAAAATCTAAAAGCTATAAAACTCTGAACATTTGCCAGGCGTGGTGGCGCACACCTTTAATCCCAGCACTTGGGAAGCAGAGGTAGGAGGATCGCCATGAGTTTGAGTCCACCCTGAGACTACATAGTGAACTCCAGGTCAGCCTGGGCTAGAGTGAGACCCTACCTTGAAAAACCAAAAAAAAAAAAAAAAAAAAAAAAAAAAAAGTCTGAACATTTTTGCAATAAAGTCGTACTCAAGAATAAAATTTAGACATAAAATTAAATAATGACTCCAACACTTGGGAGGCTGATGTAGGAAGATAAGGAATTTGAGGCTAGCCTGGGCTACAGAGTGTACTCCTATCTCAAAAGAACAAAAATAAGCTAGGTATGGTAGTGCATGCCTTTAATCCCAGCACTTGGGAGGCTGAAATAGGAGGATGGCTGTGAGTTTGAGGCCAGCTTGGGCTACAGAGTGAGTTCTAGCTCAGGTCATCAGGTCAGTTTGGATTAGAGTGAAATCCTGTTCCAAAATAAGACAAAGTGAAATAAAACATAACAAAAGGCCCAAGTGTGCAAGAGTATTATTTACTTATTTACTAAACCAGATTGAGAAAGAAAGAAAAAAGAATCAAATATACATATCCATTATAGGATATGGAAAGAAAGTTCTTGTTTTAAGAGCACATCAGGTCAGAGAAGGTGACTGAACCCCTCATATGCACTGTGCACAAAGCCATTCATTTTCCAGGCCTTATTATATGATATACTACTGAAAAAAAAACACCCTCATTGGCAAAAATCGTCACTGCAGGATTTTCACAGTAGCCCAAGACTAAAAGCCCTACTTATGCACTCAGAGAAGTATTGTTAAATCAAATCATAGCGGGGGCTGGGGATGTAGGTCAGTCGGTAGAGTGCTCCCCTTGCATGTATGAAGCCCTGGGTGTGACCCCCAGTACTGCACAAACTGGGTGTGGTGGTGAACACCAACAACCTCAGCATGCAGGGAGGTGGAGGCAGTAGGATCAGAAGTTAAGGAAGTCCAAAGTCATGCTCAGCTAAATAGTTTGAGGCTATCGTGGGCTATAGGAGACCTTGTTCCAAGAACAAAACAAAACAAAATAAAACAAAACAAACACACACATACACACAAAAACCAAACCAAACCAAACCAAACCAAAACGAAACAAAACACCACATGTGTCGTAGCTAAACTCTGAGAGATTAAGCTAGTGTTTAAAGTCTCCTCCCTGCTGGCTAGCTGCCATAGGTGCTGACAAGTGCTATGCAGGATGCTGGGTGAGAAAAGTCATCAACATTCTTAAGCAGCAGAGGACTCTGCAAACTAGCCAGGCAGTGCAATAATGGCAAAACCGTTAAGGGGGTAACCAACCGCTCTCTGATTGAATCTGAAGCCTACTCCATGGGAAGGAATTCATGCCCGATACCGTAAACCTAGTCGAAAGCTGATGGCTGGGAATGGGGGTGGGGGATGGAAAGCTACTACTATTGTTTGAATGAATCAATGTGCTGTGCCCATAAAATTTCCCTTTAAATACTTCTGTCTATGCTCTTTTAGTAGTGTTGCTCTCACTTTTGATCACACAGGCTTCATGAAGGCAGTGACTACTGGAAAGACTCAAGACTCATCGAAGCGCTGAGAAGAAGCGACAGCTTAATGTTCAATGAGACATATCTCACACCAGCCAAAGTTAAGAGAAAATGGTGGAAGGGAGGTGGAAAGAATGTAAGAGCCGGAGGGTAGGGAGGAGTGCTTTGGAACATTGTATCCCAGATATGTGGTGGTCATTGCATTCATGACCTCATAGCAGCTATCATTACTTGCACAGTGTTGGGCCACTGGCATGTATTCATGGATGATGAAGGAAGGCAAGAGGGAAAAAAATGAAAAGGCATCAAAATAGAGGAGGGACTGGTTGGATCCAGGAAGTGGCTCTGTGGGAGGAGTAAGCAGAAAGGGGAACAAGAGAGAGCAATGGGAGGGAATTATGGTCAGACTACCTTAAGTATATTAAGACAAATTATCAATAGACAAGTTTGGAAACAAAACAATACATGACATGTAAATGATAATAATTTGGCTTCATTCTTTCCAATTTTTATATCAAACCACTAGGGTCAGATTAAATTCTACATTATCAAAGTAGAAAGTGTGAGCACTGCTTTAGAACTTAAAGAGGAAAGGAAAACTTCCAAACAGCATATGGAACCAGCATAAAATTCACACCAAAACCTGACGAAGAGCATGAGAAGAAAAGCTTGTGTTGATTGCTGCAAACACTTGAACTAATCAAGTCTGAAACAAAATTTTAAAATGATGCAATATAACTGGGAAGGACTTGTTCCAAGAATGCAAAGGCTGTCTTACTTTTAAGAAATAATTAGTATTTAAAAAAATAATTGGGACATAATTTCTCATACTAAAAGGTCATAAGAAAAAAAAATAACCAATGATTAGTTCCATTAAAATCAAGTAGATATTTGAAGAAAGTATAGAAATGCACCTAAAACATGAATTGACATTTCCTCCCACTGAATTAGGAGAAATAAAATCAAAGCAGAAACCAGTTTTCTGTTGAATACAACAGACACAGGGAGAGTGTGCCATTAAAGGCAGTAGGTAATATGTGAAGATGATTATTCTTGTCCTTGTTACTTGAGGGGCTAGAGGATAGTCCTTGTTACCGTTAAAATGCAAAATACCCCTGAGGCTCATGTATTTGAATACCTGGTCCTCGGCTAGTGGCTTGATCTCGGAAGGCTGTGCAACCTTTAGGAGGCAGAGCCTTTCTGGAGGAAGTGGGTCACTGGCTTTGGGGGACACTTCCTGTTTTCTCTCTGCTTCCTGACTCTGCCGCGATGTGACCAGCTCTGCTCCCAATCCAGTGTGCCATGCCTTCCCTGCCATGATGGACTCTGACCTCTGGAACTATAAGCCAAAAACACCCTCACAGCAATTACAAAGTAAGTGATACAAGGCGGGAGAGAGGGCTTAGCAGTTAAGACACTTGCCTGAGAAGCCTAAGGACCCATGTTATACTCTCCAGATCCCAAGTAAGCCAGATGCACAAGGTGACACAAGTGCACAAGGTCTCACATATGCAGAAGGTGGTCTGGAGTTTGATTACAGTGGCCAGAGGCCCTGGCACCTCAATTCTCTCCCTTCCCCCTTCTCATAAAACAAAAAATAATTGATACAGACCTAAAAATAAAAAGGAATACAATAGGAAGACTGAGAAGAAGGGAACAAAATTTCATTATTTTTGGGTTAATTATATATCTGTAAGAAACAAGAGAGCTGAGTAAAAATTTAGAAAAACATGGGAATTAGGTGAAACGTGTGATTATGAGATTGATATAGGAAGCATTTTCCCTATGGTAATTCAGCTGCTAATTTCTCACTTATTTCCCACACATTCTTTTTCCTGTATTAAAATTGGTAACTCATGTTGCTTTAGAAAGTCATACTGATGTCAGGTCCTCCTTGCTGGGACCAACATCCAACCAGACACAGCTTATGGGGGGAAAGGGTTTATTTCAGGCTTACAGAGTCTAGGGGAACACTATCAGTGGTGGAAGAAGCTGGCTCCCTTTCATAGAGAGACTTCACCAACAGCCAGCACCACAAACAAGCACGAACTGCTCCACACATAGCTTTTGGGTAGAATCAGATCTGCCACCAGTGACACACCCCCTCTAGCAGGAATCTGCTTACTAGGAGCTGAAGTAGAAAGTTTAATCAAAAAGAGAATTCTGAGTCTGTGGGGCCAGATGTTCAAGCTATCACACATACCTTACTCATAAGTTTAATGTTTGCATAACTATATGTATTTACATGTATCTGAGCAACATGTGTCCTCATTATATCCTATAAGGTTTCGGTTTCCCTGGTCTGATTGGATTAGTGTGTGTGACTTTCCTGCCATTCTCTGTCTACTTCTCAGTCTTCTGGGCTCCAGGAAGCTGAGCTTTGCAATTGGAGGTATCTAGGAAGTAGGAGCACCAGGCTGCTTCTTTTCAGCTCACTGGCTGGCACTTCAGCAAGGAGTTCCTGCTAAGGCCCGGCTCCAGCAGTGCATCCCTCAGCCCTAGTGTGTGACAGCTTGTCCATGGAGCTAGTGTCCACGTTTTACAACTTTCCCTGGTTCTGACACTTGCCTGAGCAGGTGAGGGCATGGAGCTACTGAGTGCAGAGGAGGGTTCAGTAAAGACCAGTGTTTGTAAGTACTCATGCCATTGACGGATAGGTGGAAGTCTGATACCCTATGTTCTGGGCTTTTTATTTTTTTAATAAAAGCATATTTATTCATTGTTACACAGACCCCATCCCTAATCTTTTGTCATTATATGATAGACCACCATGGGCTGAGGGAAGTGAGTTAACTCTCTTTGCTACCACTGTTTCTGTTTGCATTCACTGTAAGCTTTCCTTCTGTGATTTCACGCCATATTGTTTGGTACATAAGTTTTCTCAACAGCACTTTATTGTGATTTGCAGCCATTATACAGAACTTTTTCCTCTTTCCATAAAAGGCTTCCTGTGAGTCCTTTGGACTGATCTGAGTAGTGTAACCTGGCTGGGCAGTCTTTCCCCATACGGGAATGACCTTGTTGTCCTGACATGTCCTTGCCCACCTTGGGGTGCCCCTGCCCTTCCTGGGACATCCTTTCCTATCCTGGAAAGTCCCTGCCCATACTGGGTTTTCTCTGTCCATCCTGGGACCCCTCTGAGATACTACGATGTCCCTGCCTATCCTGGGGTGCCTTTGCCATCTTGAGATGTTTCTCCCCTTTCTGGGGTGCCTTTGCCCTTTTGAGATGTCCCTGCCCATTTGTTTACTTCCAGGTTCTTAGTCCCTCTGTTTTTTTTTTTTTTATTTGTGCATATGTGTGTGTATGGACATGTGTGCCATTGTGCACATGTGGAGGTCAGAGGACAAATTGCTGCCTATTCCACCTTCTTTGAGACAGGGACTCCTTTGAAAAATGTTTTTATTTTATTTTAGAGAGAGAGAGAACTGGCACACTGGGGCCTCAGCCACTGCAATTGAACTCCAGATGCTTGAGCCACCTAGTGGGCGTGTGTGACCTGTGCTTGCCTCACCTTTTTGCTTCTGGCTTACGTTGGATCTGGAGAGTTGAACATGGGTCCTTAGACTTCATAGACAAGTGCCTTAACTGCTAAGCCATCTCTCCAGCCTCTATTGTGTTTTTTAAAAATATTATTTATTTATTTATTGTAAGCAGAGGAAAAGTGAGAGAGAGAGAGAGAGAGAGAGAGTGTTTGGGTGCATAAAGACCTTTTACCACTGCAGATGAACTCTAGATACATGTGCCACTGGCTTTACATGGGCACTTGGGAATCAAATCCAGGCCATCAGGCTTTGAAAGCAAGTGCCTTTAACCATCTTTACAGTCCTCTATCACCATTTTATGCTACATTTATCCAGATAGATATGACCATTAACACTACAAAAATTAAGGCATGACTGGATGATTTGCTAGACCCCCACTATCAAGCTGGTCGAGTTCTATCCCCTCACAGCGACTTTGTGGGTTGTTCTCCAGTTCCTGTGGTGAGGATGTATAAGATCTACCCTCAGCAAACTTTAAGTGTTGTGAGCAGTCGTTGCATGTTAACTCTCCAGAATTTAGTGATGTAGCATAATGGAAACTGTGTCTTTCAAACAAGCGTCTCTCTATATTCCCTCGGTACCATATTGTATATAAGTGAAAGTGCGTAGTATCAGCCTTTCTGTGTCTGCCTTATTCTGTGTAACCTCTAGAACCATCCACATTGTAGCTAATGCCTGCATCTCCCTTTTTTTAACCCCCCGCCCCGAGGTAGGGTCTCACTCTAGCCCACGTTGGCCTGGAATTCACTCTGTAGTCCCAGGCTGGTCTCAATCCTCCTGCCTCTGCTCCTGAGATCTGGGGTTAAACGCATGTACCACTACACCTGGCTCAGGATCTTGTTTTTAAAGGTTAAACAACAATCTGTTGTGTACAGATTTTCTTTAATTACTCACCCACTCATAGATACCTCTTTTGTCAGTATAAAAACTATTCTAACGAGGAGTGGGGAGGATGGTTCTTACCACACAGCATGAGAAGTTGAGTTTGGATCCTCAGAACCCATGTAAAATTCTGGGCATGGTGGCATGTTCCTGTCATCCCGGAGCTAGAGAGGCAGAGACAGGAGGATCCCTGGGGCTCACTGGATAGCTAGACTAGCTGAATTGGTGAGATCCATGTTCCATGAGACCCTGTCTCAAAAATAAGACATCTGATGGAGACCTCTGGCCTTCACACACATGTGCGTGCATACAGAAGCACACCTATACATGTGTACACTCCACGGTTACACCCATGTAGATGTACTGTGATGGCCATGAGCACGCTGATTCATTTCCTCTGGATATACTCCTGGAAGTGAGGCAGCTAAATCGCATGGCATTTCTATTTTCAATGTTTGAGGACCCTTGACGCTGTTTTCCATGATGTCTGCTCTAGCTCCTCGTGTTCCCGTCAGCACTGTGCAGTGCTGCCTTTCCCCCTGTCTCCTTGCCAGCACTTCTCATCGTTTTGATAATGGCCAATGTTTGAAGTACTTGCATGTTGGGAATTGTCTATTGCTCAACCTGCCTTAGCAGGAATTTCCATGGGGTCACTCAAAGTTTATTTCCCATGAATTTTGAGTACATTCTGTGGTTTTCTGAAATCTCAATGGTGCTGGAAGAAATCTGAAGGTATCCTGACTTTTTCCCCCTTTTAAGGAGCATACTTATTTTTGCCTAGTTGGCTAAATAATTTCTTCTTTATTCTTAATAAACTAGGAATAATTTTCCTTCATTGTTTTCTTCCAAAAAGGAGTGTGCCCTTTCAGTCTTAGGTTTAATTCCTTCTTTTATAGCAGGCATATTTTCTTCTTGTTACTTGAATATTTCAATTTTCATTGGGATCCCCTAGTTTAGTGGTTCTTCCTAGCTTTAGCTGCATTCTTATTTGCTTTTCATGTCCATTGGGTCCTCTGTAATTAGTCTAATCATCTTGTCTTTTTAATATTTTTATTTATTTATTTGAGAGAGAAAGAGAGAGAGAGAAAGAGAGAGAGAGAGAGAGAGAGAGAGAGAGAGAATAGATGCACCAGGGTCTCCTGCCACTGCAAGCAAACTCTAGGTGCATGTGTCACTTTGAGCATCTGACTTTACCCATCAGGCTTTGCAAGCAAGTTCCTTTAGCCACTGAACCATCTCTTCAGCCCCACCTTGTCTTTCTACTCTGAATTCACATGGGATCTATTTAGTGTTTCCTGTGCACCAGAACTTCAGTTATTATCCATCATCTTCCCCACTATTTCTAAATTATTTACTAGTTCTGGAAAGTTTGTTTTCCTACCTCTTAATCTCCCCCTGTTATGCCATTGTACTACTTTGCTTGTTTATTATGTTATATATGTCTATTGTAGTTCTGAGAATCACAGTTAGAATCTTGTGCATGCAAGATAGGCTGCACCACTGAGCCACATTCTCTGCCCTATGTAAAAGGCCATGGGTGGCTCCTTTAGAGCTCAGTGAGCTCTTCCATACCTTTATCTTAATGCAGTCCTTGCATGGATTTTGAGAAGTGGATATTACTTGTTTTCTTCAACCTTTTAGGACGGCCACTTTAGCTTCTAACACAGATCCCCAGCCCCCACCATCAACACTTCCCTGCTATTACTGCCTCTCTCTTGTACTCTGCTTCCACATCAACCTTTCTCATTTCTGGTGCATTCCAGAGGTGTAGGTGTCCTCCCTCCTCCCTCCTGTGGCCCTGGCAGCGTTGCCTACTTTTAAGACTTCCACTGGCTTTCTGTCTTGTGAAGATTTTCTTCCACAGGAGGCCCCCTTAGGGAATTTTCTATTATTTTTTGTTCATTCCCCACCATTAAAGAGCAGATTATTCATCTCTATTTTTTTTTTGCCTGCTCTGTTTTAAAGCATTATCTATTTTTTTTTTTGTGATCTCATGTTTCCTGCATTTGTGTTAGTTACTTTTTTGTTGCTATAACTGAATTTCTCACAGGAAGCAAAGAGACTTAAGAGACAAAGGGTTTCCTTTGGCTTACATCTGTGGGACTACAGTTCATCATGTCAGGGAAGGCATGGAGACGGGAGCAGGAAGAGGCTGGTCACAGTCAATCCATAGTCAGGAAGTTCATAGCTTGCTTTCTACTTTTTATTCAGTCAGGACCCCTACCATATAGGATGGTACTTCCCACAGTGAGGGTGGGTCTTCTCGCATCAGTTATCCAATCAAGGAACTATCTCACAGACATGCCCAAATATTTGACTCTGAGGCGATTCTATGTCCTGTCAAGCTTGCATTATCACACCTGCCACTCATTGGGACTTTAATGTATTTGGCTGTTGGTTTCAGTGTGACATGGGAAATTTCCCCTTGCTTTACTCTGCTGTGTCCTCACCATTGTTATTATCATCATCGTTATCAACATCATCATCATGATCACCATTATCATCACCATCACCTTCATCCTCATAATCATAACTATTATTGCCACCATCATCACCATCACCATCATGCTGGGGATTGACTTTGGGAGAGTGAGGGAGTGTTCTACCACTGAGCTATATCCCCAGCTCCTTACTCAGCTGGTTAGCGTGGTCCCTTGCTTATCTTGAGAGTATCAGCTTGAGAGCTGGCATGTGGGCTCCTCATAATGCCCGGGGCCTGCATTCTGATGGGATGCAGGGCTGCAGTCAGACCCATACCTCTGTCCTATGACTCCACTGTGAGGTTGGCCACAGGTTCTCTTCCTCTGGGAGAGAGAGTGAGTGAGTGAGAGAGAGAGAGAGAAAAAAAAATTGGTATGCTAGGGCCTCTAGCCACTGCAATTGAACTCCAGTCATGTGCGTATGCATGACCTTGTGTGCACGTGTGATCTTGTGCGTCTGGCATACATGGGCTCTGGGGAGTCAAACCTGGGTCCTTAGACTTCACAGGCAAGTGCCTTAACTAGCCCTGCATGTGTTTTAATTCCCTGGTTTTTAATTGTTTATTTATTTATTTTACTTTTATTTCTCTGAGAGAGGGAGAAGCAGATAGAGAGAATGGGTGTTCTAGGCCCTTCAGCTGCTACAAACGAATTCCAGATGCATGTGCCACCTTGTGCATCTGGCTTATGTGGGTACTGGGGAATTGAACCTGGATCCTTTGGCTTTGCAGGCCAGCACTTTAAGTGCTAAGCCATCTCTACAGCCCTAATTCCTAGTCATTCTGAACAGCCCGTTTTCTGACCTCTGGGTATCTAAGAGAAAGGCAGCTCTGGCGAGAAGTATGTCTGTGGCTTTCCTTCCAAATATTCTGTGGGCATTGCCTGAGCTCTGCTTTGCAGGCTGGTGGAGGAGGCCTCTAGGTGGCCAGTGGAGACCCATGCCTGCTTGCTTCTCCTCCATTCCTCTTCCTGCCGTGCCCTGGCTCAGTGGATTTGCCCCAAGTCCATCTCTGGTTGTGGATCTGTCCAGGGATCTCTATGCCACGTGTTCTTACCTTCCTCTTGTTTCTAGCATTGCTTTTTAAGTTGATGTTAAGGATGGTTTAACACGGGTTCAGTCAGATTTTCTCTTCTCAGTACTTATCAGATGATGCCTGATCACAGGTTGCTACAGGAAGCGAGGAAGAGAGTGGATGAGTTTAGAGGTTCCCTGCCTGGTCTAGGACCTCAGGACTCCCCATTTGGGCTGTATGTGGCCCAAGAGCTAGGGACAGGGAGCCTGCTATGCATTTCCAAGGCACACATACCAAGTTCCTGTCCCCAAGGTCATCCCACTCACAGGCTGTTTTGGTGTGATGAACAGTACAGTATTTGCAATGTGACCATCAGAGAAAGCTGACTGAACCTATTGTCCCGGGCTGAATACAGAGCTCTCACCCAAGGTGAGTGTCCAAAAGGAAAAGAAAAGGCAAAGATTCATTGAGAAAAATAATGACAGGACATAACCTTTATGAACTGAAGATTCCAGAAGAAAAGCCACACATAGGCTGGTGATTCTGCAATGTTGCTGGTGGGGATTGTGAGGAGCTGGTATGACGCTGACCCAGCACCAACTTATCTTGGGCTATCTCAAGTCCACTTGATAGCCATCACTGCCCACCTCTGTGTCTCACCTAACATCCTTGTCACTATCAGGAAAAACCTTTTTGGAATGTATTAACAGATAATCAATGTCCACCAACTTAAAAGCTAAGAATGTTATGAGATAGAATCTAAAACCTACAGTAGAGATTTTTTTCTTCTTTGCTATAACTCACCTATAGAATATTCCCACCAATGTATTTGAAAAAAAAAAAAAGCCCAAATTTCTGCCTGTCTTTTGTTAATGTAACTATAACAACTTCATGAAAAGATTTCCACATTGGAACATACTATTTAGGGCAACTTGAACCACAATTCCCAGACCATTGCCATTCACATTCCTGCTGAGGTGAAAGCTGTGTTTTGCATGGGCAGTTTTGGCACCTGGACATGGGCCTTGAGAATGGTCCACTTTCCTGGAGAAATCACCTGGATTGGCACCAGGTACCAGTGCAACCCTTTGAGCCCACCTGTCCACGCTGCCTCCTCAATTGGAAATTGGTGAGTTGTTCCGGAAACCCAACCCTCCCTTTGGTTTGATACATGGTCCTTTGATTTCTTTTGATACTGTTTATTGTGTTTTCAGAGCGTTAACAGAGCATTCATTTACCTTGTTTGTTTTTAGAACACTGGCAGCATATTTGTTTATTTTTGTTTGTTTTCAGGGCATTTGTTGGGTAGCATTTGGCCTTTTCCTCCTGCCACTTCCCCAGTATCCAATTCTTCACTTTCCTGTGACCTCTTCTGCTTAGTTCAAGCTCTTCTTCTACTCCTTCTTTTATTTTATTTTTTTGAGGTAGGGGCTCGCTCTAGCCCGCGCTAACCTGGAATTCACTTGGTAGTCTCAGGGTGGCCTTGAACTCATGGCAATCTTCCCAAGTGCTGGGATTAAAGGCATGCACCACCACGGCCAGCTCTGAAGCTATTCTTTTGATTTTAGAAATTCTGTGAGTGGCTAACCATAAAGATAAGAAGCACTTGTTCCCTCGAGCCCACCCAGTAGAGGTTTTAGGGGACGTCTCCCAGGAGGATAACAGCCTCATAGGGAAGTCCAAGACAACACATGCTGTTCTTGGGTTAGAAAGAGCTTTGTTGGCTCAGCCAGGAAGGCAGACACATGTAAGAGTGGGTCTCACAGTGTCTTGAGCTCTCTCCTGTTCCTGTAAGCATGTGAGATAAACCCAAGGCAGTGGGAGGAACCAACCTTGGGGTGGCAGCCCAGGAAGACAATCCCAGAAGCAGCTACAAATTGGAGTCAAACACAAATGCCATTAGCTAACATAAGGAAGGCTGCAATTTCAAGAGAAAATGGGAGAGATTGAAGGAGCAAATATTTAGAGAGAGAAAAAAAGCCTTACCATCTGGCTTTATGCTTTATAATTACATTAATCCAATTTGCAAAAACCGGAAGCTTTTGATTTTACATTTTTTTCACATTAAACTGGAAGTAGTGGGCAATAGAAATGATGATAATACATGGTCAGCTTACTTTAATTGGAATTTAAAAGCATCTGAGAAAAGAAATCACTAATTATAAAAAATGAATTTTAGAAACTACATCAAAATTGAAAAGAGACGTGCAAGATAAAAAGTTAATAAGAATATTTTAGTGTTTGTGTCACAAGTAAAGATAAATTCTGAGTAATCTTACTTTTCCCAATCTTTTACTCTCAACTGTCCTTCTCTGACCTTGCCTCTTCTCCATCTTCTCCTCCTCCTACCCCCTTTCTCTAACACTTCTCCAGGAAAACAAAATCGTATATCAAAACAAACAAAAAATGTTATGGTTTCCTTTAAGATAAAATCTAGAGGATAAGGAGATCTCATAGCATCTAAGTTACCGGGACAAAAACTGGGCTAAACACTTTTTTCCTTCGTATCTGTATTTAATGTATTGAATTGTACTTGCTCCTCATTACCCTCTTCTTACCCCCTTCCCTAAACTCTTTCTACTCTCCCAAATGATCTCCTTCCTCACTTTCATGATTTTTTGTGATCTCCCTAAATAAGTTAGGGTTGCTTGTGTGAGCGTGGCTGGGCGGGGCTTATGTACTGGGTCACGTGCATCTTACCTGTGGTTGGGCGGGGCTTATGTGCTGGGTCACGTGGATCTTGCCAGTGGCTGGGCGGGGCTTATGTACTGGGTCACGTGCATCTTACCTGTGGCTGGGCGGGGCTTATGTACTGGGTCCCGTGCATCTTACCAGTGGCTGGGCGGGGCTTATGTACTGGGTCCCGTGCATCTTACCAGTGGCTGGGCGGGGCTTATGTACTGGGTCCCGTGCATCTTACCAGTGGCTGGGCGGGGCTTATGTACTGGGTCCCATGCATCTTACCAGTGGCTGGGCGGGGCTTATGTACTGTGTCGTGCACATCTTACCCCTGGCTACACTGCTGAAGAACGGGACTCTAGGTCCCCAGCAGCCACTGACTGATAACAGGTGCTCCAGGAGATGCAGGGTCTTATGAAGACCCTTCCCCATCCATGAGGAAATGTTGACAGGCCCAATCCAGGAAACCAGCTGCAGTGAGTTCATGAGTGCGACAGTCATGTCATGCCGAAAGGGCAGCATTCCACGTCACTCCTCCCCATCCTCTGGCGTTTACATTCTTTCTGTCTCTCTTCCAAGGTGTTCCCTGAACCTTGCAGAGAGTGGTATAGATGTCTTGTTTGGGACTGAGTCCAAAATAGTCACTTATTCTCAGCACTTGCGCTTGCCATGCCTCTGTGCATTAAGCTCTGCTCACCGCGCTAAAATCTGATTACGGCCTTTCCTGAGTCATATCAGGTCTCTGAGACTGTCCAAAGAATTTCAAATCATCTTATTGATTTGCAAAACAGGATTTTCTGACTTTTACTTAAAAATTCCATTTGTAAAGGCAGCTGTCTCTTTGCTGATTAGCTCTTAAAACAGGAAAGATATTAACTTAAACCTGCACAGGATCACCTTTTGATCTTTCTGCCTTCACTGAGGCTGTCTTACATTTCTAAGAGATTGAGGTATAAATATTCTACTTTGTTTCTGCTAAGATCTATTTAATGTAATTGTGTTATATGTGTTCATGATGATTGTTTTCATTTAAGTGTTTATATATACCACTTTGTTTCGAAAAGCACATGAGGAAAAGTTCACTCTATACCCAGCATTCCTGAAAATAACAGCAGCAAATCTTCTTACATATTCACATTTGATTAACTTATTGCATGCTAGGATTACTAGTCTTTATTTTTATTTATTTATTTGTTAGGAGAGAGAGAGAGAAAGAAAGTGGGTGCACAGGGCCTCTAGCCACTGCAAGCAAACTTCAGATGTATGTGCCACTTTGTGCATTTGTCTTTATATGGATACTGGGGATCAACCCCCCCCCCCCCCGCTATTAGGCTTTAACCACTGAACCATCTCTCTAGCCCTAAAATTACTATTCTTGACATGCCTAATTTAAGATATGTGTACATGTGAACATAAACTTCTTTAGGATGATTCTTAGATGTTCAAAGCAGTACTAAAGAACAGGGGCTATTGTGTGTCTGCTTGTGATCTCCTCTCCATTCACCCTGCTACTGCTGTTTTTAAAAAACTTATTATTCTTTTTCATGGCCAGGCCCAGTTAAAAAAAAAAAAGAAAAAGAAAACAAGCATTTAAGAATTAATTGTGAAATTTGGGATTAAGGAAAAAATGTTGATGTGGAGAGATGGCTCAGCTTTTAAATGCACCTTGTAAGCAAGCATGAGTGCCTGAGATTACCAGAGTTCAAACCTCCAGATCCCTTGTCAACAGCTGGGTGTGGCCACATGAGCGTGTCACCCCCAGTCCTACGAGGGAGCAGAAACAGAGACCTGAGAATCTTAGGAGCCCCCCAAGCTGTGGAATCAGTAAAGAGTCTCCAGCTCAAAACCAGACCATGTGAAAGAGCAAGGGAGTGGGACACTCGACTGAGACCAACCATTTCCCAACTCAGGCAAGAGTATGGGGCCCACTTCTCTCTCTCTCACATACACCACACACACACACACACACACACACACACACAGGGGAAATGTCCTGGCCATTGTCACAGCAAGCTGCTGTCTGTTCAGAGGCTTACAAAGGCATTGTGTGGACAAGTGATCTTATTTGGTCAAAAATATAATGTAGATTCAACTCTCTTTTCCGATATATTTGGGATGGAACTTATCTTTTGCCTTAAGCTTTACAGGGAGGATAATGTAGGTAGACACACCTTCAATGATTTGCATGCTATGTACCGAGGAAAGCAGATAAGTGAGAATCAGGAAAGAAACAGAAAATAAAGACAGAAATGGCTGCCTTTCATCATGTACCATCCAGCAGGGCAAAGGACACTTGTGCCCCTTCCTTAGGCTATCTGAGCATTGAAACAATGGACCTCTCTGGTACCAGCTGGAGGAGGAGTTTGTTTCCCAGAAAGAGATTTCACTCAGTTCTTAGAACTTATCAGACCATGTCACAAGACAGACTAGAGGCAAGGCAATTAAGGGTCAGTGATGGGGAGGGCCACACCTTGACCAGGACTGCTTGGATGTGACTCCTCTTGACCTCTATTTAAACCTAAGGCTTATTTATGTCAGGACCTCCAGGACAGACTTGGGCATAATGACCCCTTTCCTTGTTCCCCTTCCCAATGTACCAAATGAACGTCCTTTCTCAGCTCCTCATTATTACTCTTATTACTCCTCTCTTCCATTGGCCTGCATGAGGGAAAATCTACACCAAGGATTCCTGACAATAATAGTAGCCAACCTTTGGCCACTTCATTTTTACCTTTGATTAATTTATTTGCATGCTAAAATTACTATTCTTTATTTGCAAGAGAGGGAGAGAAGGAGGGAGGGAGAGAGAGAGAGAGCAAGTGAGAGAGAGAATGGCTATGTCCCATTCTCCTAGATTGTTGGGATGGCCACACTGAGACTTTGATCCTAAAAACTCCTGCAACAATCCTATTCCAGGTCACCTTGTGGGTCCAGATGTGAAATTAATAGTTTTTAGCAGATGTAGTTTCCAAATGCCTCTTAGGGCTTAAATCTTTAACAAATAGTTTCATTTGTTGTAAGAGAAACTGGAAATGTCTCCAGAACTGTTAGCATGCTTTGTCTGTATCTATATCTTTGAGTCATTTAGGATACAATGTCCATGGTTTCTGTATTTCAGATATAGCTTCCTGGTATTTTATTCAAATATAAAATCATTTTCTTAAAAATTGATCTTTCTAAATTTAGAATTTTTCAAAAGAAAAATAAGACAGAAAGGAACCATCAAGTAAGAAGAAGAGATATAGAAAGTTATAAATATAAAAATATAGTTTTTGGTATAGAAGGTTAAAGGAAAAAGCAAACGTTTTGAGTAAGAAAGAATTTTTGGGTGTATATGTGTGCGGTAGGCACGCGTGTGTGGGTGCACGTTCAGGTGTGTGTGTGTATGTGCGCGGTAGGCACGCGTGTGTGGGTGCACGTTCAGGTGTGTGTGTATGTGCGCGGTAGGCACGCGTGTGTGGGTGCACGTTCAGGTGTGTGTGTATGTGCGCGGTAGGCACGCGTGTGTGGATGCACGTTCAGATGTGTGTGTGTATGTGCGCGGTAGGCACGCGTGTGTGGATGCACGTTCAGATGTGTGTGTATATGTGTGCAGTAGGCACACATGTGTGGATGGACCTTCAGATGTGTGTGTATATGTGTGCGGTAGGCACACATGTGTGGATGTATGTTCAGATGTGTGTGTACATGTGTGTGGTAGGCACGCGTGTGTGGATGTATGTTCAGATGTGTGTGTATATGTGTGTGGTAGGCACATGTGTGTGGATGCACGTTCAGATGTGTGTGTATGTGCATGTGGAGGCCAGAGGATGACGTTGGGGTATTCTTCAGTTGTTCTCCGGCTTATTCTTTGAGACAGGCTCTCTCACTGCACGTGGAGCTCTCTGACTGGTTACCCATGTGGCCCTAGGGATCCTTCTGTCTCCAGCTCCCCAGGGCTGGGCTTGCAGGCACATTTTATCACCATCCAAACTCAGGTGACAAGCTCATGTGACCCTCGAGCCACTTCGTCAGCCCAATACAGAATTTTGGATGGTAGATTGGTCCTAAGATAAATGATTGTTCCAAAAGGAAATAGGCAGATAAGGACAAACCTAGAAGGTTAAGAAGGCTTGTGAAAGTTAAAACGTATGTATGAAAGATGACATGGGTGTGGCATAGTTGGCTGTGATTGAAGGTTTTTAAAAATCCCCAAGGTCAAATTTCAATACACCTTTTTCTTTTTTTCCCTAAGTAGGGTATCACTCTAACCTAGGCTGACCTGGAATTCACTGTGTAGTCTCAGGGTGGCCTCGAACTCATGGCAATCCTCCTAACCTCTGCCTCCTGAGTGCTGGCATTAAAGGTGTGTACCACCATGCCCAGCTCAATACACCCATTTTGAAATACACTAGTACCTGATTCTCTGCTTAGAACATGGAGGCTTTCTTAAAATATTGATGTTATTAGTAAATTTACAAAAATCTGGTTCAGAGAACAATGCTTTTTATGTTTTATCCCTTTACTGAATGAGTCATTAAAACCTGGTGATTACATTTTATCCAAATGCCACGCTTGTATTTTTACCCATTGTGTTAATCCCTCTTGTCAGAAAGCCATTGCATTAGCAGTAGAGAAAGTTCTATTACAAAAAATTATTCCTACTTGGGGCATTCCTGCTAAATTACACAGCAATCATGAAATTTTGTGAACAAATATTTATATTTCTTTGTAAAATCTAGTCAGCTGTATAGAGTTTTCATTGTGCCTGTGATCTTCAATACTTTTGATTGATCTCAAACAAATGACACACACAAAAAGTTAATTATTTAAATTGACAAAAGCTTTTCACTTCCTTATCCATAAATACTCCCATTAGTTCTTCTAAGTCTAAGATCCACCGCTTTTGGAAAACATTAATTATCTCTTTATAAAATAATTATTGAGCATCTTATAAAATGCACAGAGGACTACATAAATTATCTATATTGAAGAGACATTTCAAAATACATAACTAAAAATTAATAATTGGTTAGCATCCTTAGTGAGTTCCCAGGAAATTAACTAAATATAGAATGAGAGCTGAAAGACAGATGATTTCATCTATTTTATTTATTTATTTAGTTTTTTGAGGTAGGGTCTCACTTTAGCCCAGGCTGATCTGGAATTAACTATGTAGTATCAGGGTGGCCTTGAACTCATAGAGATCCTCCTACCTCTGCCTCCCAAGTGCTGGGATTAAAAGCATGTGCCATAACACCTGGCTAATTTATTTATTCTTAACATCTTGAGATTGGTCACATTCCCATTGGGTTATACTCTTATGTTCTCTCTTCCCACTCCCATTTGGCTGAGGGCCCTCCTCCTTAGTGGGGCTGTCTGTATTCACTGTGGGATCATGAATGCACCGGGATAATGCCTCGGGATGCTCCTTCTCACCCTGTGGATCTTACTACAATCTTTTTGCCCCTCTTCTGTAATGTTCCCTGAGTCTCTGAGGGTGCATTATAAGTCTCTTTTAGTGTTGAGCTTTCAGCAGCCTCTGATTTTCTGCTCTGATGAGTTTTGAGTCTCCTCAGTGTCTACCACCATTTCCTGGAGGAGGTTCTCTGGCTGGCAGTGAGAGCAGCAGCCGCGTGTAGTCTGCCACCGCCTCTGTAATGTTTCCTGGGACCTAGAAAATGTGACAGGATTTCATCAATTTAAAAGAACACTACAGCAAACCTCTCATCAGCCTGGGTGGAAAAGACTGTCAGATACTTTTTTTGGTTTTTCGAGGTAGGGTCTCACTCTAGCCCAGGCTGACCTGGAATTCACTACGGCGTCTCAGGGTGGCCTCGAACTCACAGCGATCCTCCTACCTCTGCCTCCCGAGTGCTGGGATTAAAGGCGTGCGCCACCACGCCCGGCTTGTCAGATACTTTTAACCACTTCTTATGTTATAAAAACTCCTTAGATGACATTTCTATAGCTCTCCTTCTTTTGTAATATTTCTTCATTTTATTGTATTTGGATATGTTAAAAATTGTCTGAGATATTTGGGTTTTTCTTGTATATTCTCCTAAGCAATAAAAAATTCTAATCTTGATTTTAGTGAAAATAACAATGAGGGTGGTATCATATACTGAAATCAATCATGTTTTGTTATTGCTGTTTGATTGCCCAGACCTCCTACTTTACTAGAACTGAATCTTCAACTTTAAAGAATCAAACAACACTACCTTCATAAAGTGCTCTTTCATTATTTAGTGTAATTTGGATTAAAAATGAAGTTTTCAAAAATATCTTTATTTATTTGAGACAGAGAGTGAAAGAGGTAGACAGGGAGAATATGGGCATGCCAGGGCCTCCTGCCACTGTAGGCAAACTCCAGAAACATGAGCCACTTTGTGCATCTGTCTTTACCTGAGTACTGGACAATTGAACCTGGGCCATCAGGCTTTGCATGCAAGCCCTTTTAACTGCTGAGCCATCTCTTCAGCTACCAAAATTCAGTTTTTAAATTGGTATTTTAAGTCTTCCAAAAAGAGTTCTATATTTTAGTTACCTCTATTTTAAATTCAAACTCTTAAAGTCCAAAACATTAATTATTCTTACTAAAGAAAAGGAAAGGGCTGGAGAGATGGCTTAATGGTCAAGAAGACACTTGCCTGAGAAACTTGAGAAACCTAATTTCCCAATACCCATGTAAGTCAGATGCACATGGTGGCACATATGTCTGGAATTCACTTGCACTGCCTGGATGCCCTGGCATGCCTATTCTCTCTTTCTTTCTTCCTCTCTCTATCACACTTTCTCTCTTAAAAATGGATGAATATAAATCAAAAAAGTATTTAAAAAAAAGAAAAGGGGAAATGGATCCAACCAATTAGATCACTGTGTTGCTATTAATATTAAAAGTGGTATGATGCAACAAATTAACCCCTTTAGCAAAGCATATGATATGCTCAGACCTCTATGTTAGAGTAACTTTGACACTACTGGCTCAGTTAAGGAATACCAAAAGATTTTGGGGTGACTCTTTTTTTTTCGAAATCTACAAAACAACCATTCTCTAATGGAAACAAAATGCATGGTACTTTATTCCTTAACAGTTCATATTTCATGATTAGTAGTGTATTTATTTATTTGAGAAAGAAAGAGGCAGAGAGAGATATGAGAGAGAAAGAGGGAGAGAGCGAGACAGAGAGAGAGAGAAAGAGCACATCAGGGCCTCCAGCCACTGCAAATAAACTCCAGACTCATGTGACACCTTGTTCATTTGGCTTTACAGGGGTACTGGGGAATCAAACTCAGGTCCGTAGGCTTTGCAGGCAAGCGTCTTAACTGCTCTGCCATCTTTCCAGCCCCACGTTTAATGATTAAATGAAACTTCAAGATATTCTATAGTATAGATAGCTGAGATTTAAACATGTGAAACAATATATTTTGCAAATGAGAAATAAATGGATATTACAAATGGGCTCTTATTGAATTTCCATTTTCTATTCTGATTATGAAATAAGAAATAAGATTTGATTATGCCCTCCCTTTTAAATCTGTGGGACTCTGATGTCTCCCAAGTCTATCCACTTTTTTTTCCCATCCTTGTCATTAGTGATATTCGGTACATGGGGAAAGTGTAATTTTATTTAAAAGGATATAAAGTGATACTGTATCTTTTTTGGTATCTTTTTTCTTCCATCATGGGACTATCCATTTACTTTCTCAAGCTAAATTTTAATGTCATACCAAAACAATAAGAGGTAAGATTTTTTAGTCACAAATAAGGATTCCAAAATTTTAGATATTAAAGAATTAATAAAAAGAATGTTAATATTAATATTAAAGGACTAATTAATTATTAATATTAATATTAAAGAACTAATTGTTGCATGGCATTTTCCCTCTGAGCGTAACATGACACCAGCCCGGAGTAAAGATTGCTTTGGCTCAGTAACCCTGGAAACTTTAGAGCAGAACCATTCAGGGATAGCCAGGTCTATGGCCATAGAAATACAGCTATTGACACTCCCTGGTAGGGAGAGAGAATCACAGGACCCCCCGCCTTGGATTCTAGCAACCATTCCCTCTGGCCCTTCCCCCAGCTGAATGTGATCTTGGGCAAAGCTAGAGAATATAGGAAGTAGAAGGTTGACTACAAGGGGGACCCCAATGATGCAGCTCCCCCGAGGTCCCATGTGGAACGAGGTGAGACTTTACAATAATGTAGCAGCCTGTGAGTCCCCCTCACTGCTGTAAGTGACCCTCACCCTGCTCTGTAAGGAACTCCAGTGAATCACTGGCGAGTCATGCTCTGATCTGTCATCTGAGCCTTCTGTGGGGTGAATAGACATTGTGTTTGTGTCTCCCCAGGACAAAAAAGTTTCAGACATCTCTAATCTTTCCTAAAATTAGGAAAATTGCCAGAAGGAAAATCAGAATTAGAAAATAATAAATTATTTCAAATATTTCAAAGATCCAATAAAATATTTCCACAGAGTAGAAATAACTATAGACAAACATATAGTCAGTTTGGTAAAATATTGTGATGGAGGAAGGGCTACAATGCCTGCCTTTCCCATCTGCTATCTTCATGTCTTTAAAGATTTATTTATTATCTATTTACAGAGAGCGAGCGAGCGAGCAAGAGAGAGAGAGAGAGAATATGAGAATGGGTGCACTAGGGTCTCTTGTCACTGCAAATGAACTCTAGATGCATGTAGCATTTTGTATATCTGGCTTACATGGGTACTGGGGAATTGAACCCAGGCCATTAGGCTTTGCAAGCAAGCGCCTTTAACTGCTGAGCTATCCCTCCAGCCCCACCTTCACCTCTTTAGGCCATACTAAGTTCTTGATTATTTTAACTTTAAGTCTATTACTCTTATTATGCATCACAAGTAAATGTTATGTAAATTACAAAGTAAAAAAATGAGACCTGGATCATAATGGCTATTGAACTTGATATGATTCAGGAATTTCTTCCAACTGTCTCTCCTGAAGACTTCTGTCCTACTACTCAATCCCGTATGTATCATATCTTAGGAATGAGCTTTCATAACACAATGGGACATAAAATAACTTGACCTCCACATGCACAAAGTATGATGTGTGGCCAGTAAGGGGAACTACGTACTGAAGTTTCTAGATAAAAGCCACACCTTTGTTTAAGAGTCTACAAGACTGATTGATTTGAACCCCGAGACAATAGAAGATTGAAATGTTACAGATGGAGGGCCAAATTATCTCTTAGGCAGGTTTAAGTCTACTTAGTAGCTATTCCTTGCCTAGCTCTGTGTTTGACATCCTGTGACCCTCAATAAAGCACTTCAGAACGACTGACTTTACAGAAAGCACTTACATTAACTCCAGACGTACGGATGTCATCACGTGGTATCGGAAACCTACCGCAGACGTTTCCCCACTTTGCTGCAACCTGCCAACCTGAACTCTCCACGAATGTACTCGAAAAGTGCCCGGATTTATGATGGTCTTTTGTTTTGTAACTGCACAAACTTCATGACACAGTCTTCACACTGGGACATGTTACTTGGGGCCCACCAAATCTGTGTTCCTAGGCCATGATCAGTTTTATTTGATTCAAGAATAAAACAAACCATCCCTTATTCCCTTTGAGGCGAGAGCTGTGTTTTTGTATCGACACCTCACATTTCATGGAAAATGAGGTCCCTGGCAGCTAAAAGGCCCAGCTGACCTGTCTGGGAACGTGACCATCACTAACTAAGGCATGCCAATGACAAAGTGGAGAAGAGGTGGGGAGGTAGGAGAGAACCTCAACTCTGTCCTGGGAGGTCAGCCGTGGCGTCTTACTCAAGTGGAGGAAGAACACGAACACTTCAGAGCGCATGCGCTGGTTCCCTCCCTGGACAGACGCCTCCCTCCCACTGAGCAGGGCCGAGTGACTGACCAAGGCCATTTGCTGGGAGAGTAATTAGAATGCTGCAGAGGAGGGATTGCACAAGTAAGTTGTGGAATGTTCTATGGACACATCCTAATAGCAATTAAACTACGTGAACTAGGTCAACCCCAAGGGAGCTTAGGGAGACCGTGAGTGAGGAAAGCAAGTTTCAGAATGATGAATTTACTGTGCCTCAGGTCCACAATGGAATGGTCCGCAGGAAGCACCCCTGTGTCCTCTTCTAGGTCTTCTTGCCAGCTGGAGGAGGGGAAGAGAGTGGAGAGGGCTACAGACTGGACTTCAGTAATTGCTGTGCCACTTTCTACTCGAAATCTTTTGTTCGTAGAATTACCATCTGTTGTTTCTAGGTGGTTGGTATTATAGGCAAGCATATGTCTCTGTAATTTATTTTAATTTTCATTTATCTATTTCATTTATTTGAGTGAGAGAGAAAGAAGCAGATAGAGAGAGAAAGAAAGAGAGAATGTGCGTGCCAGGGCCTTCAGCCACTGCAAACAAACTCCAGAAGCATGCACCACCTTGTGCATCTGGCTTATGTGGGTCTTGGGGAATCGAACCTGGGTCCTTTGGCTTTGCAGGCAAGCACCTTAACTGCTAAGCCATACCTCCAGCCCCTCTGTAATTTTAAAGAAACATTTTATTACTTTCTCAAAAAATGTCTTTGAGGACTAGTTGGAAAGAAGGGGTTCAGTGGAAGGGGACGGGAGGGAAAGAAGACAAGAGAATGTAACTAGAGGGGATTTTAGAAAAAGAAAAACAAGGTCCTTGGGCTGTTGAGATGGCTTAGCAGTTAAAGGCACTTGCTTGCAAAGCCTGTTGGCCCCAGTTTGGTTTCCCAGTATCCACATAAAGCCAGACATCTGTCTGTGTGTCTGTCTCATAAATAAAAGTGTATTTATTAAAAAGTCCTTGATAGAAGTTCATGAGGATGAATATGATAATATGTTATATACACGTGTGAAATTGTCAACATACGATATTTTAAAAGTCTTTAAGATTGTATAGTGGTTAGAGCAGAGTTGACCGCTGGGTGGCTGGGCACCTGTGAGGCCACTGCTAGATAGTTCTGAGCCTGAGACCCCAGGCCCACAGGCAATCTGTTACTAACCCCTTGGCCTGCCCTGCCCCGCACAGCTGTCCTTGTCATCTTATGTGGAATGAACAAAAGCAATACAGTGTCTTCTGATCCTGGCTGTCCCTGGGCAGGAAGAACACTGCTTTCACAACTGTTTACAGAGGCACACTGGGGACATCACTTAAAGGGGCCACTCATGTCTTCCTGTTGGATGGATAGGTTTGGAACTGCAGATGGTTGGATGCTTCCCTCGGGTCATTATCTTGTCCACTGTAGTGGCCCAAGTATGACTACGGATGGGATTTCTATCAGCCTAGGCTGGCTCAGAGAGGCATTGCTCAATGGCCCTGTCTTCAAAGGCCTTCATGAACCACCTCAAAAGCGATTAGTCCCAGGATGGTGAATCCTTATTGCTCTTGCTGCCTTAGGGAGAGGAAGCAGAGTCCAGAGACTTCATGTCACTGCCCTGGGCTGAGGGAAATATGTATATATATAATTTTTTTTGAGGTTTTCCAGGCTGACCTGACCTGTCTGGAATTTACTATGTAGTCTCGGACTGGCATGGAACATTGACCAAGTGTTGGGATTAAAGGCATGCTCCACCACACCCGGCTAGGCTGAGATCTTTGGAGGGAAGATCGTGCAGAACTAGCAGAACTCGGCACTGTGGCTTTGGATGCAAATGTCTGCACCTTTATGACCCCTGCATCTCCTTTGGGGTACAGCTGGGAAACATAGGGTGCCTCTGCAGAACATAGTGACCAGATGTTTTCACCCCTAAGTTCCCAGAGAGGGTGTGGACGGGGATAGACAGGCCAACTTCAAGCAGCTTGGAAGATAGGCATGGGTGGGGAAGCTTGTCTCAGGGCTCTGTTTATACCTATACATTCTGATTTCCAGTCAGGTGCTTCATTTATTCACTCAGTAGAAATCCACTCTTTTTTTTTCCTGCCACGGGAGAAGCTCTTGGTTTCTGGGTGTGCATTCTGCTTATAATAGAACTATCTGAGCTCTGAGCTCCACATAAGAAAGAAAGGGACAGATGGAGACTGGAGGGAGAGATCGGGTGATGAGCAGCAGAGATATGAAGGACCGACAGCTTGGAGAGTGTGGTGCTCTCTAGGACTGAAAGGTTTTTGTATGTGGACATATATCTGTGGGTGTGTATTGATACACATGCATGTGCATGTGATTGTGTACTCCTATGGGTGAGTGCACTTCTGTGTAGGTGCTCGCATGTGTACATGTTTATTGCATGTGTGCATCTAGGTGTATGTATATGTGTTTGTGTGAATATGTGTGCTGGTGAATACCTGCATTTGTTTTCATGTGTGAGGATAAACATATGTGTGCATGTGTGCTCTTTAAAAGTTTACTTTTTTGCATGTGTGTGGGAACACGTGTGTTTATGTATGGGTATGTGTGTAAACATGAGTATGGCTGTCAGAGGGTAATCTGAGGTGCTGGTTTTTAGGCTCTGTGTACTTTTTTTTTTTTTTTGAGACGAGGTCTCTCACTGGCCTGGAGCTCACCAAGTGGGCTCGGCTGGCTGGCCTGTGAGCCCCAGGGACCTGCCTCTCCTCCCCTTTGGCACTGGGATTACAAGCGCGTGCCACGGCACCTGGGTTTCTTATGTGGGTTCTGGGCATCAAAGTCAGGTCCTTATGCTTACACGGCAAGTACTTTACTGATTGACCTATTTACCCAGGCCCTAGGTTTTAATTTCTCGATAGTTTATCTCATTTCTCCTGCTTGGCTCCTCACTGTTATCCACAGAACACAGGACCCTTGCAGTTCTAACCAGATTCAGCCTCAGTGTCCAGTCCCGCTAACTGACCTCAGTTTTCCTGCTGGTAAAGTGAGGGGCTGTAACAGGCAACCCATAATATTCAAGATGAATATGTCCTAGGCAGGAAGCAGCTGTGCGTATGTAAAGTGGTACGTGCCTGTGCTTTGCCATACGATACCGTAGCCCCTTCTTATCTGAAGTTCGCTCCTCATAGTCAACGTAATCCTAAACTATCAAGTAGAAAATTCCAGACATAAACAATTTGTTAGCTTCACATTGCATATTGTTCCGATTATAATGTTGAATCACAACAATTGCAAAACATCACTTTCGGTACTGTATTATTCATAGATGTTGTTGGAAGCACACACAGAGAAATGCTCAAAATCAGCCATGTATATCCGTAGCCAGTAAAGAAGCCAGAGAAGACAGGCTGAAAAGCTCCGCGTGGGGTCACCACGGTGGCTATTGGGATGCTAACGTCTCCGTCCTCATGCTGTGCTCTACCCGGGATGTCAGTCCTCCCTTCACCCAGTGTACCTGTGCTATATAATGTCCAATTTGCAAGTTCAACTTTATCATAGGTGCATATGCCTAGAAAAAAACCGTAGTACGTAGAAGCTTTGGTGATATCCCAAGTTCTGACATTCTGGTCTCGGGACCTGTCCATGGCAGGCAGGGGTGACAGTAGGCATAAAGAAAGAGCATAGGCTAGAATAGGGGTGCAGGAGGGACGTTACAGTCCTTTAATCCCCAACGCTTGCACCTCTTGAATGTCTAGTTTTTTTTAAAAGAGATGTTGTTGTCAAATACTGACATCACCCACATCTTGATTCGCCTCTCTGCCTGCCTTCAATAATACACTCTGCTCTGCGCCAAAAGCCCAGAGGTGTGAAGTGGATTAGCTCTTGGAAAGGTGGGAGGTGAGTCTGTTTTCCTATTGATTATAAAAGATACATTGTAATAGGGCAATTTCAGAAAGTATAGAACAGTCTGAAGAAGGGTATAAATATCTCCTATAACATTGTCACCCAGAGGTTAGTAACTTTAATATGTTGCGTATTTCTTTCTAAGTCTTCCTGTGGGATATATACATTCAAATAGAGAAATTGTAACATGTCGGAGGAGCACATTATAGCAAACCCTTGTGTGTCCTTCTTATAGCATCATCAACAACTCATGGAGAGACCACATCTGTCTTTTCTACTTTCTAAGAACGAGAACAAGCTGGGGAGGTGGCTCAGCAGCTTTGCAGTCAACTGTATGCCGTTGACTATGAGAAGTGAATTTCCGATAAGAAGGGATTACTGCGTTCGGTGGCAAAGCCCGGGCACAGGCCACTTCCTGTATATCGAGCTGCTTCTTACCTGAAACATTTATCTGTGAGTTCAGAGCGCTTGATGTTTAAGCATCATAGAGGTTTTCTCCAGGGCAGAGACCACCAGATTTGACTCCTCAGAACCCACATAGAAAGCTGGGCATGGTCAAGTGCGTCTGTGGCCCCATCTGCAGGGGGCAGAGATCAGAGAATTGCTGGGGCTCACTGATGGACAGCAGCTGCAGGTTGGGGGAGAAACGTCATCTCAAGGAAATACACAAATGAAGGATAAGAGAAAGACGCCCATGTTCTCCTCTGGCCTCCACACGTATGAGCGTGGGGTGTGTGCATCTGCACATACACATGCATAGACAACAACAAAACTAAATCACAGAGAGAAAGGGAACCAGCAGGAAAGAGGGGGAATGTCAAAACAACGATGTACACGTATGAAAATGACACAATGAAACCCATTATTTTACATGCTAACTAAGACCAAAACATCATAAAGTCCTGTACAGACATGCAAAAAAGGTTTAAAGTTTTAAGTAGCATAAAAAAGAGGGTGGGGGTGGGATGATGGTTCAGTAGTTAAAGGTACTTGCTTGCAAGCCTGTCAGCCTGACAGCAATTTCACAGCACCCTTGTAAAACCAGATGCAAAGTGGTCCACACATCTGTGATCCCAATGTGCCTACAGCAATGATAGGTGAGCCAAGAGAATCTGCAAGCTCCCTGGGTCCGCTAGATTGGTATATACACAGAGGGGCAGAGACAAGGGAGACCCTGCCTCAAGCACGGTGGAAGGAGATGACAACCCCCTGAGACTGTCCTCACACCCGTACATGTGCTGTGGAGGCACCACCTGCACACCCACATCATACACCTCCACACATACATGCACATTCAAAAAGAAGTGGGACTAGTTGGGAAGAAGAAGGGATTCAGGGAGAGTTGGCTTAGTGGTTAAGCGCTTGCCTGTGAAGCCTAAGGACCCCAGTTTGAGGCTCAATTCCCCAGGACCCACGTTAGCCAGATGCACAAGGGGGCGCACGCGTCTGGAGTTTGTTTGCAGTGGCTGGAGGCCCTGGTGCACCCATTCTTTCTCCATCTGCCTCTTTCTCTGTCTGTCTGTCACTCTCAAATAAATAAATAAATAAAAATAAACAAAACATTAAAAAAACAAAAAGGGATTCAGTAGGAGAAGGGGCAAGAATAGACAATGAGGGAGGTAAATATAAAAATACATTATATACATGTACAAGTTTATCCAAAATAAAATAAAGTGGTACTAGAAAAAAAATTAAGCACTGAATTACTGTATCACCCAGCAGTTCTGCTTCTAGGTATGTCCTAAAGATCTGAAAACAAGTATTCAAATTGATACTGTCCACTGATGTTCACAGTAACTTTTTTTTTTTTTTTGGTTTTTCGAGGTAGGGTCTCACTCTAGCCCAGGCTGACCTGGAATTTACTATGGACTCTCAGGGTGGCCTCGAACTCGTGGCAATCCTACCTCTGCCTCCCAAGTGCTGGGATTAAAGGCGTGCGCCACCATGCCCGGGCAGACAGTAACATTATTTATAACAGCAAAAGGTAGACATCCCAAACGTCCACCCCTGGATAAATGAATAAGCAAATTGTGGCATATCCTTATTCACAGTGGAAAATTATTCAACTGATAAGAGACAAAACCACTAATGCATGCTGCAACATACATGAAACTTGGTAAAAAAATATTATTAAATTAAACATGTTAAAGATACAGAGAAAGCAAATCTATGGAGACCAAACCCAGGCTGGTGATGTCTAGGGATGCTGCAAGGACTGCAAATTTACCAAAAGTCATCGAACTGCAGACTAAAATGAGTAAGTTTTATAGTATGTACATTATACCACAACAAAGCTACTTTAAAACAGAAAAAAGGGGCTGGAGGGATGGCTTAGCAGTTAAGGTGTTTGCCTGTGCAGCCAAAGGACCCAGGTTCGATTCCCTAGGACCCATGTTAGCCAGATGCACAAGGGGGCTCACACGTCTGGAATTTGTTCGCAGTGGCTGGAGGCCGTGGAGTTCCCATTCTCACTCACTCTCTTTCTGTCTCTCCCTCTCTCTCTGTCTGTAATAAATAACTAAAAATAAATCTTTAAAAAAAAACAGAAAAAAGAATCAAAGCAGGGCCTGCAGCCACACTCCCTCATGCTCCACCCAGGCTCCTTCCCGCCATGCTCCCCAGCAGGAATGTCCCATGCAGAGCTTCTCGTCTGTTTTTCTTGGGCCTTTACACTCTATGTAGATATATACCAGGGTTATTTAATATAAACTTTTGTGTTCCAAAATTTTTTTAAAAAAAAATGATGTCATACTAAAAGTGTCATTTTTGTGATTAAACATCTTTTTGGAAATGGTCAAGGCTCATTTATACAGACATGTTTTTTATTTACATGTTGAATTTTTTTGCATCAAATGAATATTCCCTGATTTATATATCCATTCCTCAAATGTTGGACCTTTGAGTTGTTTCTAATGTTTCTGCTTTTATAGTGGTGCCTGTGGGGCTGGAGAAATGGCTTAGCAGTTAAAGCGCTTGCCTGTGAAGCCGAAGGACCCAGGTTCGATTCCCCAGGACCCATGTAAGCCAGATGCACAAGGTGGTGCATGCGTCTGGAGTTCATTTACAGTGGCTAGAGGCCCTGGCACACCCGTTCTCTTTGTCTTTCACTCTAAAATAAATAAATGGTGCCTGTGGGGAATAATCATGTATACATTTCTTGGTGAAACCTTCTATCAAGAAGTGGAGTCAAGTCCTAATGGAGGCATATTTTCGGTGACTGTGTGTTTTGAGTTATTAAACTAAGTCCGCTTCCTCCACTCTCTTCCTCATTTTTTCTCAGTTAAAAGTTTCTCTCATATATTGACAGTTCTTAAAGACCTCATAAACTTAAACATTGAGCACAGCTACACTTCACTGACACAGCAGCATTTGCTTAACCATGAACTGTGGCTTGCTCCTCTCCAGGGGACCCTGGAGTTCTGCCTGAATGCCTTTGTCTTCCAGGGAACCCAGGGTCCTGCCTCTCCAAAGCTGATTTGACTGTAGCAGTTTCTCTAATTTCTGGGAGCCTTGGAATTCCCTTCCAGACTAAGGAATGTTACAGAACAGCCGGTTCCCCAGGTTGTTGGCTATTCTATGCAGGAACCTCACAGACCATCATTGTCTATGCAGGAACCTCACAGACCATCACAGCTATTTTCTACAATTAGAGGATTATGGAGAGTTGCTCAGGATCAGGCTTAGTGTCTGGGTGCTCTGGCTGCTTTACCAGGGCCATACACAGGGTCTAGTCCATGAATTGCAACCACAAGGTGCATGTCCCCTCTGGGCCAGGGGGTCATTGAAATGCAGACCGAGGTGTTCTGGGTAAGGCCAGGGCCTGCATTTAGAAACAGCACCTAGGGACTGAGGAGATCTCTCAATTGGTGAAGTACTTACCTTGCAAGTGCGAGTTTGATCCTCAGAACCCATATGCAAGAGCCAGGGGTGAGAGTCTGCATTCATTATGCGGAGGCAGAAACAGGAGGATCACCTGGGCTCACTGGCCAGCTGGCTATGCTGTACTGACTGTAACCAGGACACATGAGCGAATGTCTATTCACCCCAGGTAGGGCATCAGTGATGGACCAAAGAAACTTGTACCCAAGACTAGCTTAGCGAACAAGTGAGTTGATTGGGTTTACTTTTAAGATTATGGGTGAAGGATTGCTTGCCAGAGCATGGGCGACTCAAAGACAGCTGCATCACTGAAAAGGCTACCCAGCCGGGCGTGGTGGCACACGCCTTTAATCCCAGCAGTCAGATGCAGACGTAGGAGGATCACTGTGAGTTCGAGGCCACCCTGAGACTACATAGTGAATTCCAGGTCAGCCTGGACTAGAGAAAGTCCCTACCTTGAAAAACTGAAATAAAATAACATAACATAAAATAAAATAAATCCACCCAGCATGGGTGATGACTAAGAGAAGCCGCAACCCAGAGGCTTCCTGCCTCCTGTACTGGGAGGTAGCTTAGCTGGCAGGAGTCCCCTTTCCCCCCATTGTTCTTCCTCATGCGATCTTAGGGTGGGATCTTGTGAGTCTAGTAACTTCCAGGAACTCCCTAGACTTTCTTCCTGAATCTTAAGGAACCTATATTTCAACTTGGAATTTCCTAAGGAGCCTCTGTCCAAGATGAAATGTTTGAATTTGGAAGAAAATCACCATACAACACCAGTCTAGCCTACCAATGAGAGACCCTGTCCCAGAAAAGGTAGATGGCGGTTGAAGGATGCCACCTGCCCAAAGTCGTCCTCTGGCCTTCACACACTCATGCACACACACACACACACACACACACACACACACACGAGAGAGAGAGAGCAGCTACTCTGCGCTGATGCTGCTGGATTGGGGAGTGAGGTCTTGCACCCCTTAGTGTCTTCCCCTCAAGTTCACTTCCATACGGTTCTATCTGTTTTCTGCTACTTGTGAGGGCAGCAGGTGTTTTGTCAGGTTACCGGAAGTCCTGTACCGACTGCAGCCTTGGCTGCTCTGTTTCCCGGAGCTGCAGGAAAGGCCAGCGTCAGATGCCCACTTACCTCATGTTTCAGTTTGTCTTGCCAAGTAGGTAAAGGGGTTGAGTGGGTTCCATGTCCATCTGGGTGTCTGGGCTCTCTGTTGCCAGCAATAATTTGGCACATGAAAATTCTAAGCTTCCTCTATAATTTATATTGGAAGTACGGTTGCTATGGAGGGAGAAGCAGTAATTCTACCAGTGAACGTGAAATACTAATCACTGAGGTGTCTACAAAATGTTGTACAGAAGTGTTTTTTTTTTTGCATGTGTGTGGTGTGCAGGTGCGCATGTATGCGTATCTGTATGTACATGGGCACACACATGTGTGCATGTGTGCACATGTGTGGAGGTCAGATGTTGATGTCAGGTGTATTCCTTGCTCACTCTCTTCTTGGCTTACTGAGGCAGGATCTGTCACTGAAGCCGGATCTCACCGATTGGCTGGTCTCGCTCTCCAGTTTGCCCCAGAGACCCACCTGTCTCTGACTTTTGAGTGTCGACATTGCAGTTCACAAGGCCATGCTGGGCAACCATGTGAGTTCTGAGGATCTGCACTCAGGTCCTCATGCTCGCCTGGCGCGTGCTCTACTGCCCGAGGCGCCTCCCAGCCCTACACAGAAATTCTGAGTAAGCTGTTCCCCAAAAATCTGTCTGAAAAAAGAACTACAGCGTGCAAACAAGATATCAGAATGATAGCCACAAAAGGAGTCCGTGTTGAGAAGCTCTCTCAATGGCCCTAATAATACCAGTGAAGAATGGAAAGACTATAAAATGAACAAGCAGAAAACTCACTTCCCACAAAGCTAAACCAATATCAGGAGAGAGGCAGGAAAGGAAACACCAGACTCCAGGCCTGCAATATCATCGCAGGGGAATTTAGATATATGAAGAACAATATTTTATTTTTGAGTAAATTGCTAAGCCCATTTCTCAAGTTTAAAGAAGATCAAATAAAGCCACTAACAGAATCATTTATCAAAGTCCAGAAGAACAGAAGGAGTCTGGCAAGGAAGCTTTAGGCTTCTGTGCATAGCTCTGCTGGAGGTGGTCATCCCCACACCCGGCTCAGATACACCCTCTAAGTAATTCAAGTTGATCCTTTCACCCCGGCAAAGGCATCCGCATTAGCTTTGCATGTGGCTTCCATCCTCGCTCCTTGGCAGGCTTCCCGCAGAAGCCTGTCTGGTGTCTGAGCTCATGAGACAGTGGTTGACCATGGACACCAGCACAGTGAGCGGCTCCTGTCCAGCATAGGAACCATCCCACCATTCCCCAGAGGTTTCCTGATGGTGTGTGTGTGTGTGTGTGTAGTGTGTAGTGTGTAGTATACATGTGGTGTAGACATGTTTGTATTTGTGTGAGTATGTGTGTGTGTGTGTGTGTGCGCGCGCGCATGCTCGTGCATGTGCCGTGTGTACGTGAGAGCCCGAGGTCAATGTTGAGGTTTTTCCTCAGTGGTTTTCCATCTTATTCTCTGAGACGGTGTCTCTTGCTAATCCCAAGGCTCACTGACTAGGTTGGACTAGGAGTCCTGGGAACACAGGGATTTCTCTGTCATCCCTCTCCAGCGCGGAGGCCCTAGGCATGTGCCACCATGCCTAGCATTTCACTTGGGAAACTGGGAATCCAAGTTCAGGTCCTCATGCGCGTGTAGCAGAAGCAAGTATTTCATCTGCTGAGCCATCTCCTCGGCTCCCTGCTGGATTATTCTATTCACACAGCTAGTCATTCCCAAGTCCAAGCAAGAACTCCTGAAGGTAACCAGCCAACTGCAAGCATGCATGGCAGGAGCAGGGGAGCAATGTACCCCAAGGCAGTACACCCCTGATTTAAGTTCTTACCCAAGCCTGGGTGTTAACTCCCAAGTTCATGAGACACAGGTGGCAGTCAGGGAGGGCTGGAAGGATCAGTCAGACACAGGGCAGGGAGCAGTTCCATGAGGAGGCACTTCTGGACAGCGCTGACCTCTGCGGCTCTTTCTGTGGGCAGTTCTCTGACTTTGCCCCCGCCCCTCCTTTGGCACAGGTGTGAGGATGCTGTTTACTTAGGAATCGGACCATCCTGCTCCATCACGTACCCCTGTTACAGTGTTCCATCTCCATCTCCATCCTCATGGTCCACCCTACAGAGCAGCATTCAGCACAAAAGACTTCAGTGCAATTTGAGTTGATTCCTACTTGTCTTCCACACTGGCTTTGTACCGCTTCCCTGGGTGACCTTTAGGACATGCCTTGGCCAAGTGAGGTGCTCCAGTCATGGGTGGGGTTGACACCACACACTAACCCTTCTGAGATGCTTTACCTGGAGACCTCGAGGGTCGTTGTGGAATTGGTTTTCTTCTTCCCAAACCACAGATGTGTGAGTTCAGTGACCTGCTTGTAGCCACGCATCATGGACGGGGCTCTCAGTCATGCCCCTCAGAGTTCTCTTGTGTTGCATGACAATGGCACTTGGATCCTGGCAGGGCTGCTTTCTTGGAGCTGAACTCACATGGACCCCAGGCCAGGGTCTAAACCTCGTCATGGTGGAGGACACAGGTGTTGGAGGTACATCTGGGCAGAGACAGATTGGAGCAAGCTGAGGACACATGTAGAGCCCTGGGTGGCTTGCATCTGTGCCCACTCACTGCCAAGGAACTGTCCAAGGTGTCTTAAAAGGATTCTGTCTGACAGGGCTGTAATCTCAGTACTTGGGAGACTGAGGCATGAAGATGGAGAGTTTGAGACCATCTTGAGCTATTAAACAAGATCCTGATCCAGAAAACAAAGAAGAGTAGGAGGAGGAAGGGGAGTAGAAGGAGGAGGAGGAGGAGCAGAGGAAGAAAAAAAAAGGTCTCTCCTCTCTTCTCTTGCATTATCTATTCCTTCTTTTTTTTTTTTTTCATTTTCTGAGATAGGGTCTCACTCTAGCCCAGGCTGGCCTGGAATTGACTATGTAGTCTCAGGGTGGCTGTGAACTCACAGCGATCCTCCTACCTCTGCCTCCCGAGTGCTGGGACTAAAGGAGTGTGCCACCATGCCTGGCTTGTCGATTCCTTCTTATCATTGCTGCAGTCTTATAGTAAATCTTGACGTTGAGGAGTGTTGGTCATTGTTTGCAAAGTTGTCTTAGATATTCTAGATCTTGGAACTTATATATACACTTAGAACCATTTGCTAACATACACAAATCGCTATGCTGGCCAGGGACGGGTACCTGAAGCGAACCGACATCTTGGTGGTGAGGAATCACGTGACCCACAAACCTGTCATGTCTTCTTTAGCTTCGTTCAGCACGATTTGTGGCTTCCAGATCTTAAGTCAGATTTTCCCCCAAATGTCTCCTATTTTCTGATACTATTTTAAAATTATGATATTTATTGCTAATTTATACAAATACAATCTGTTTGGTTTGCTTGCCACTCTTGAGGCCTGCAAGCTTACTACATTTATTATTAGTTTTGGTTCATAAAAATGTTTTCCCCCTATGACTTTCTACATAGAAAGCCATCGTGTCTACGAAAAGAGATTGTTTACCTCCTTCTTTCCAATTTGGATGCTGTCATTTCTTTCTCTTGTCTTATTGTATTGAGTGTCTCCTCTGGTGCAACGCTGGCCACATTGTGTCTGCGATCAGGAGGCAGGAAAAGAGAAATGCTGGCGCTCAGCTCGCTGTCTCCTTCTTATTCAGTTCTGGACCCAGCCCGTGGAATGGCACCACTCCCATGCGGGGTGGGTCTCCCCCCTCAGTTAAACCTTTTTGGAAACACCCTCATTGACATGCCTGGAGGTGTGTTTCCATGGTGATTGTAAGTCCAAGTTGATAACGAAGATTAATTGGCACATACAGGGCAATGCCGGCTTTATATAACCAGCTGGGAAGTAGTTTCTCTTTTCTGTTTTCAGCACATTTATTTTTTGCTAGAACTGGAATTATTACATCCTTAAATGTTTAGTAGAATTCGTCAGTGAGTTCATGTGGGCCTGGAGTCTTCTCTATGAAAAAGCTTTAATTGCAATTCCATATAGGGGTAAATAAATCTGTTTCTTTTGTAGCAAACTTTGGTAGCTGTTTTTTTTTTTCCAAGAAATTTATTTATTTTGTCTAAACTTCCAAATATATTGGCACAAATATATTTGTAATTATATTAATTTCCTAAGATTTCCATAGCAAGTTATCACAATATGGGTGGCTTAAAATAACAGAAATTTATTGTCTCATGTTAGTGGAGGCTACAGGTCCACAATCAAGGGATCAGCACTGTTGGCTCCTTGTGGAAGCTTTGAGGAAGCTGCGGCCTGCCTCTCTCCTCACTTCCGGTGGGTGGCTGGAGTCGTCGGAAGCCCTCGGCTTTCTGGTGTTTTATTCCAGTCTCCTCCTGTCTCACAGTGGAGGCTCTCTACAACGTGTCTTTCTATGTTCAAACTTCTCTCATACAAGGACACCATCATTAGACTTAGGGGGCCACATCATCCTGGAATGATGCTGTCTTAGCTTGATTACATCTGCAAAAACTCTTTCCAAGTAAGTCAATTCATAGGTTCTAGGCAGACACGAATTGAATTGATTTGTATGTGGATGTGCATGTGGGTGTGTGCATGGCTACACATGTGTATGTGTGTGCATGTACATGTGGAGTCCAGACGATGACCTTGGGTGTTGTTCCTCGGGTTTTGTCTACCTTGAAAAAATTATTTAAACCAGGTATGGTGGCTCACACCTTTAATCCCAGCACTCGGGAGGCAGAGGTAGGAGGATCGCCATAAGTTCGAGGCCACCCTGAGACTACATAGTGAATTCCAGGTCAGCCTGAGCTAGAGTGAGACCATACCTTGGAACCCCCCCCCCAAAAAAAATTATTTATTTATTCGAGAGAGAGAGAGCGAGCAAGAATGGGCGTGCCAGGGACTCCTGCCACTACAAACGAATTCCAGATACCTACACCACATTGCGCATCTGACTTTACATAGGTACTGGGGAATCAAACCTGGGTCCTTTGGCTTTGCCAGCAAGTGCCTTAACCACTGAGAAATCTCTCCAGCCTGTCATCTGATATTTTTTGAGACAAGGTTGTCATTGGCCTGGAGCTCACTAATTAGGCTGGACTGACTGTCCAGCAACCCAGGGGAGATAGGTGGATCCCTCCCCAGTGCCGAGATTACAAGTGCACGCCAGCACTTGTACGTGGGGTTGAGGGAGATCAAGCGCAAGTCCTCGTGCTCGCATGGGAAGCATTTTACCAAGTGAGCTATCTCCCCAGCCTTACAGGCATGAAATTCAGGTGACATTCCCTTATTATTCTCTTCATATCTGGAGAGATGTCATTTTTCCTTTTTGTGATTTTAGCAGTTTCCGATCTCTCTTTCTCTAGTTACAGTTTAATAATATAATAATGTCCCAGGAATTGGCTTTTGGTTTCATTCATTTTCTATATTTCTCTTATTTTCCTTCTTCTACTTTAAGCTAAATTTTCATTTGTTTTTAATTTCAGAAGGTGGAACTTGATGGTCTGGATTTGAGACTATTGATGTCTAGTCTCATCTTGTCCATTCCGTTCCCTTCTCCTCCCCTCCTCTTCTCTCCTTTTCCCCTCTTCTTTCCTCCCCTTTCGTTCACTTCTCCTCCTTCCCTTATCTTCTCTACCTTTTACCTTGTTTTGTTATATATCCTTATTATCTTGCCCAAGCTGGTCTCAAATTCATCATCCTCCTGCCTCAGCCTCCTAGGGTTGGGATTATACCCATGAATCACCACCACTGGCTTTTCTTTCTTGTTTTCTGATACAGGGAATTAGTGCTATAATTTTTTCATCTCTCTTCAAGTGGCACATTTTGATATGTATGTTTTCATTTTTATTCAGTTCTGAACGATTCCTAATTTTAGCTTTAGCTTGCTTCTTTGTTGCCTGTGTTACTCAGCGTCCTGATATTTGGGGGATTTTCAGCTATTGTTCTGTCATTGGTTTCTAACATGATTCCTTTTGTTGGCAGGGAACAGATTTTGTATTCCCTGAATCCAGTTCTCTCAAATTTGAACAGATTTATTTGTCCAAAATATGGTTTAACTAAGTGATGTTTTGAGCAAATTTGAAAAGAATATGTATTTTTCTTTGATTCTGTGGAGTGCTCCACAGATAGACTGTAGGTCAGATTAGTTCATAGTGTGGTTGAAATTTTCTGTGTTCTGACTGATCTTCTGTCTACTTATGCTATTGATCACTGAGAATGGGTTTTGAAATCTGTAATTGTTGACTGACCTATTGCTCCTTTTACTTCTGTTAGGTTGTTACCTCTTAGTCTGAAGCTCTCTGAGAAGCATAAATGAGAAAGTTTTCATGTTTGTGATGAAATGACCACTTTATTAGAAAATAAACTTTCTGGCTGATGTTAATACATTGTTTGCTCAAAGACCTACTTTTTCTGATGTTAATGCATCCATTCCAGCTTTCTTTTGCTTGGTGCCTTTAACATGGCATATATTTTCTTCTTAAAATATTTTTAAATCTTAGAGCTTTACTCAATATTATTTCTTTTTAAAAATACTTTTTGGGCTAGAGAGATGGCTTAGCAGTTAAGGCACTTGCCTGTGAAGCCTAAGGACCCAGGCTCAACTCCCCAGAACCCACGTAAACCAGATGCACAAGGTGACACATGCACACAAGGTCATGCATGTGTACAAAGTGGCATGTCTGGAGTTCAAGTGCAGTGGCTAGAGGCCTTGGCATGGCAATTCTCTTTCTCTCTCTCTTTCACTCATAAAAAATAAAAAAATATATTTTCAAGCCAGGCATGGTGGTGTACACCTTTAATTCCAGCACTTGGGGAGGCAGAGGTAGGTGGATCACTGTGAGTTTGAGGCTACTCTGAGACTACATAGTGAACTCCAGGTCAGCCTGGGCTAGAGAGAAGACCCTACCTCAAAAAAACCAAAAAATTTCACGTTTTTATTTTATTTATGAGAGAGAGAAAAAGAGAGAGACAGAGAGACAGAGAAAGAGGGAGAGAGAGAGAGAGAGGGAGAGGGAGAGAATGGCATGTTAGGACTTTTTGCCAATGCAATTAACTCTAGACATGCACCACTTTGTGCATTTGGTTTTACTTGGGTACTAGGGAATCAAACCCAGGCCAGCAGTGAGAAGGTACTGTGATAGGAGTCTTCTAGAGTCTTCATGTGCTCACCTCCTGTGTCTAGACTCTTCCTCAGCTCACCTCCTTTGTTTTGACCTCTCTTAGGACAGCAAACCAGACCACTTTGAGGGCTCATCGTATGTCTCCTATCTTTCAGGGACCAATATCATTTCAAGTACACTGCTGCAAATCTTTGATGTGTTTATTTGATCAGTGTTTGTCGTCTGTTTCAGGATTACTAGGGTTTTCATGTGGTTTCTTCTCCGAAGGTCCATGTCACTCACTGCAAGCTTGGTCCCCAGTGTGGTGACATGGAGGGGAGTAGGAACATGTAATCAGGGTTGTGTGGTACAACATTGGGTGCCCTGCCATCAGAAAGAATTAGGTAGTCCTTCTAGCACACTGAGTCAGCTCTTGTGAGAAGTTCTTCGAAAGACCATACCTGGTTCTGTCCCTTGCTCTCCCCCTCTCTCTCTGGCCATGTGATTGCTCTGTCTCACATGCCACCCCCTCTAATGCCACCCACTGCTGAGCTGTCATCAAGAGTCAAATCCATGGGGGCCACTAGATCTTGGACTTTCAAGTTTCTAAGACTGTGAGGTAAACCTCTTAAGTTTTTCAGCCTCTAGCACTTTTTTTTTGTTTGTTTGTTTTTTCGAGGTAGGGTCTCACTCTAGCCCAGGCTGACCTGGAATTCACTATGGAGTCTCAGGGTGGCCTCGAACTCACGGCGATCCTCCTACCTCTGCCTCCCGAGTGCTGGGATTAAAGGTGTACGCCACCACACCCAGCCTCTAGCATTTTATTATAGTAACAGTAAATAAACTTTCATGGTTAGGTTTGTTCATGTGGCCTTTGTCACCTCACTTTGGTTACTTATAGACCTTCTGGAGGCTGGTTTTAAGCACACTAGTATGAGCTACACGGAGAGGTTCAAGTTCACAGTATCTTTAGTTGGTCTAATCTAAAACATGTTCTCATCTTCAAAAAGCCTTTAAACTCTATTTTTGTGACTTGAAAGTCAGAACCCAATTCTTCTATTGAGATCTAAAATTTTCTTTAACCTTTAGTGCAATTAACTTGTCATTGAATCACTAGAAATTCCAACAAAGTTTCATCACACATGAATAAAAGTCATGCTTGTGGATGTTTTATTTAAAAATTGTAAATGTACTTAACTGCTCACTTCTAGTGCATGTGTACACACACACATACACACACACACACACACACACACCATATAATGCATCATATTTAGGGATGTTGAAAATTAGAGTAGAAAATGCATTGAATTTGGATAGGACAGCCCAGGTTGTTTTGAATCCAGTGACGAAAACCAAGCCTGCTTTTCCTCTGTGTGTGTGTTTCATAAGCATTAAATGGGAGATTTGAAGTCCTGGAACACTCAGCTGGTGTTGGCAGCCACATCCTCTGTGGCGGTTTGGATGTAAAACGGCTCTCATAATCTGTGTTTGAACTCTTGATCTCCACCCAGCAAAGCGGCACTCCTTGAGAAGGTTATGGAACCTCTACGGAGACGCAGGTTGCTGGAGATGGCCTTGAGGTGTCATAGCTCAGGTCCACATCTGCTCACCCTCTGCTCTCTGTCTGCTGGTGTGGCAGTGTGACTCAGGCTTCCTGCTCTGGCCTGATATACTTCCCTGCCCTGATGGATTCTACCATGTGGAACTCTAGGTCAAACTGAACCCCCTTAAAAAACTTTATTTTTATTTATTTATTTGAGAGAGAGAGAAAGAGGTAGAGAGAGGGAGAGAGAGAATGGGTGTACCAGGACCTCTAGCCACTGCAAACGTATTCCAGACACATGGGCCCCCTTGTGCATCTGGCTTAAGTGGGTCCTGGGGAATTGAATTGAGGTCCTTTGGCTTTGCAGGCAAACACCTAACTGCTAAGCCATCTCTCCAGCCCCATAAGCTGCTTCTTTTTGGGGGGATTTTGTCCCAGCAATGAGAAAGTAACTGAAACATCTCCCAGCCCTCTCCACCCTTACTTCCAGATCTCAATTACATATAATTTTACTTGGCTGAAATGGGTCATAAACAATGGGAAATCAGGGTTTAAAAATATTTGAGCAGGGCTAGAGAGATGTCTTTTGCCTGCAAAGCCAAAAGATCCAGGTTTGACTCTCTAGGACCCACGCAAGCCAGATGCACAAGGGGGCGCATGCATCTAGAATTTGTTTGCGGTGGCTGGAGGCCCTGGAATGCCCATTCTCTCTGTCTCTCTTCCTCTTTCTCTCTTTCAAATAAATAAACTAATTAAAATATTAAAAAATTGAGGAGTTGGGGAGATGGCACAGTCAGTAAAGCACTTGCTGCATAACCATGAGGACCTGGGTTTGGGTCTCCAGCACCCTCGTAAAAGCTGGGCACAGGGGCATGCACCTGTCATCCCAGTACTGGAGACGCAGAGACAGGAGGATCCCTGGGGCTCGCTGGCTAGCTAACAATGCTCTCAAGTCCAATGAGAGAACCTGACTCAAAAAATAAGGTGGAGAGCATTTGAAGAAGACACGCAGCACCCACTTCTGAATAGATGCATGCACCTGTGGCACCCACACACATCCGCACATAAAAAATTGAAATACAATGAAATCTTTCATAGTGTTTCTTTCTTTTTACTTATGTGAGTGAGCACATGTGTGCCACGGCGCATGTGTGGAGGTCTGAGGGCAGCCTCACGGTCTCGGGTCCTCCTTTCCCACCTTGTTGGAGACGGGATCTCTCTTGCCCTTTTGGCACCAGGCAGGCCAGACTAGCTGGGCTATGAGTTCAAATTCTTCTGGCTCTGCCTCCCATTGCCACAGGCACATTGGGATGACAGACGTGTGCCACTATGTTTCTGGCTTTAAGTAGTGTTGGGGAATCAAACTCTGGTCAGCAGGCTTGTGGTGCTTTAATCATCAAGCCATCTTCTCAGCTCCCTGAGATTCATTTTTGAGTGAGTACTGAGTGGACAGATAAATAACATCATGTTGGGTTTGGGGGCAGTAATGTCATATGTCATATGGAGCTTTTTTTTACTCCAAGGGTTGGCTTACCCCAAGTATAGGTCTGGGTTTCCAATGCACCATGGAGCCACAGCTCCACAGGGAAGCCAAGCTCTTGAGGAAGTGGAGGATGTTGCTAGAGGGAGGGATGAGCTGGCAGAGCCTGGGAGGTGAGAAGTAACTGCATGTGGTTGTGGGTGAGGGGAGTGAGCTGGCAGGGCCTGGGAGGTGAGGGGAAGTGACTGGACGGGGTTGTGTGAGCTGAAGCCCAAGCTGTGCTTCATGCCATTGCCCTTGTTCTCACGGTGTGAAGAGTTCTGCCCTTGCAATGCATGTTATACACATGATGGCGTTATCAGAATCACATGAAGTTCATGGGGCCCATGAAGCAAATGCTCTTGGTGTCATCCAGATCGCAGGGCAGTGAGGGGGGAAGACCAGGTCGGTTCCTTGAATCCCTTCACCAGTGCGAGACAAAGGCTGCCACGTCACATTATGTCTCTGTCCCTGCTGCTTGGAATTCATCCTTTAACATGTCTCCCTGAGGAGCCATGGCCTTTATTAAAAACCCCACACATCCCTACTAATGAAAACTTGAAAGCCAGAGAACGACGAAGAAGGAAATTTAAATTCCTACATAGGCCCCCTGATGAAAATAACCATTGCAAACATTTGAGACACTTCCATCCTTTTTTTAAGAATTTAGGTATGAACTTTTGCTTTATTACTTAAAGGTTAATATTTATTTATTTGATAGAAACAGAGAGATAGACAGACAGATAGATAGATAGATAGATAGATAGATAGATAGATGATAGATAAGAATGGGCCCACTCTCTAGTTGCTGCAAACAAATTCCAGATGCATGCGCCACTTTGTGCATCTGGCTTAACGTGGGTCCTGGGGAATCAAATACAAGCTATCAGGATTTGCAAGCAAGCACCTCTAATCACTGAGCCATCTCTCTAACCTTATTTTATTTTGTAACACAGTTGTCACCATACCTCGTATGCAAGTTCATTCTCTGAAGTGTCATACTCAGCATATACTGTAACAGAAAATTCCTTCATATTTGTTACATAGTCTTCATAAAAATAATGTGTGTCATATCCAGGCAATATTTTAAGGAAATTTAACCAGCTAGACTTTTAGTGTGACCAAATTGTAGAACTGAAGTTATTAGAAAAAGGTTTAGAGCATTTGATAATACATTCTTTTTTCTTTTGTAAAAACCTTTTTATTGACAACTTCTGTGAATCTAAACAATATACCATGATCATAATTCCCTCTCACCACCCTCCCCTTCCCCCATTCCAAAATTCCTCCTCTACTGAATCCCTTCTTTCCAACTTTCTTTCTTGTACTTTGATGTCATCATTTTAATTTTCAATATTAAAATAATACATGAAAATTGTCAGCATGTGAATAAAGAAACATAATGAAAGGCTTAAAGTAACAAAGTAAAATGTGAACTGCCCTCTTCTCCACGTTTTTTTTTTTAGAGTTCTAGATGGATCTTTATTTAAAAATCTGATCTACCAATTAGCGTTTTTCACCAACTCTGGGAGCAGAAACATTCACAGGTGTCACAATCTTTCGCACAGGCGCTGCCTTTGTGGGAGCCTTAGCAGCTACTGTTGCTGTCCTCTTGGAGGCCTGCTTGGCCTTTTAAAAAAATATATATTTTATTTATTTATTAGAGAAAGCGAGAGAGAGAGAGAGAGAGAGAGAGAGAGAGGGAGAGAATGGGCAAATGGGTACACCAGGGCCTCCAGCCACTGAAAATGAACTCCAGATACATGTGCCCCCTTGTGCATCTGGCTCACATGGATCCTGGGGAATCGAACCAAGGTCTCTTGGCTTTGCAGGCAAGCATTTTATCTGCTAAAGCATCCCTCCAGCCCTGCTTGGCCTTTTTTGCTTCCTTGGCAGCACTGACAGCCTTCTCTCACTGAGCCTTCCTAACTTCCGGTTTCTGATTCCTCAGCAAGTGGCGCTCCACTGATGGCTCTCTGGAACTTGACTGCACATCAGAGTCCACTCTCTTGAATTTCCTCCCACCATCCCTTTTTGTGTTTTTGTCTGTAGAGGATGGTCCAGTTGATCTGCTGAGGAAAGGAATGCTGCCTCGCATTTTGCATTAAGAAACTGGAAAACCTTCCCACCCATGTCCGAGGTAGATCTTGTACCTGCTAAAAGTGCATAATTTTTGTGACAGGAAAATGATGAAGAACTTTTGTTCTTTCTTTCTTTTTTTGGTTTTTCAAGGTACTTCACTCTAGCCCAGGCTGACCTGGAATTCACTACGTAATCTCAGGATGGCCTTGAACACATGGTGATCCTCTTACCTCTGCCTCCCGAGTGCCGAGATTTAGAGTGTGCCACCACACCCGGCTTCATGTTCATTTTTAACCATTTATATAATGTGTTTATCTGAAAGTGGTCTATCTAACTATAAATAAGAGTTTTCAATAATTCTAAACGTCTTTAAACTTAATCTTAGTCTTCAAATTCAATGCTAGAAGCTAACTAAATCTCTTACACAAATTTCATGGTCAAGTGCCATGCAGCCACTAACTTGTTTTTATAAATACTTTGTAATGAACATGAAATCAACTATACCCCAGCCTTAATCTATCACCTTAAACACATGAATTCAGCCTTCAATATTAAATTGAGGAACGTGACTCATGTAAATTTCCCAGAACTTCTCACTCTTTCCTCCTCTAGATTGTCTTTTGTTTTTCAAATTGGAATACGTGTGTATGTGTGTGTGATCCGTATTCACATTTGTCTACATGCTTGTGTATGTGTGGGCCAGAGGTTGGTGTTGGGCTCCTCTTCATGCACTCTCTACCTTATTCTTTTCAGACAGGGTTTCTTCATGAACCTAGAGCTCACTGATTTGGCTAGACTAGCTAGCCAGTGCATCCCAGGAATTCCTACTGTCCCCACTTCCCCGGAGATGGGATTCCAGACACATCCACCATCATACCTAACATTGTAATGGGCCCTGGAGACCAAACTCATGTCCTCACGCTTGCCTGACAAGCACTTTACTAACCGAGGCATCTTCCCAACCCTTGTTGGGTTCATTTTAGGTCTACTTCAGTGATGAGGTCTTGGGAGCCTCTGTGCTCTCTGGATATCTGGTTTGGTAGGAGATGAGTGTTCTCTGTGTCTATCTCCTTCACCCTTGTGCTGGTACCAGGTTCACCAAGAAAGCAGCACTCTTGCTCATTTCCTCAGTTACTCTTAGTTTCAGCTGGACCAAAATGGCAATGGTAGCATAAAATTCTACATCCTAAAAGACAGACTAGATGGTTGAACCTTCATCAGGTTCGTAGAGCGAACACCTGAGTCCCAGGGCTCTGGCGAGGGTGTGATGAAGGTTGGGTATTCTTTTCCTGGCTTTCAGCAAGGCCCCCTAGCTGGGCTCCTGCCATGCACACTGCACACGTGGGATCTTCCCTCTCCCAGCAGGTGCAGCTCTGAGGCCGGGTGTGGGACTCGGCCTTAGAGATGAGACTGGCTGGTGGTTCTCCATCCCCAAGCTCCGACCATGGTGCGGCATGCTGGGAGCTTCAGCCTCTCAGGACTGTGGGAAAGCTGGCCGGCCACAGGGCATAAGCCTGGCCCTCAGCAATCACCCTCCACTCTCTCTGTCATGCGAACTGAAGCTCCCAGAAAGGATCCACACCTTTGTGAGGCATTCAAGACTGACCACACAATGCCTGTGATTATGGGGAGTTGGCAGGCTACAGGCCCAGAGTCAATTTCTCTTGGGCCATTAGCCCCTTAAGTGGCCATTCACTGCCCGCTTCTTTGTGATGACCTGACACCCTGTGAAGCTGAGGTAAATCCTTTGGAATGTACACACAGACCCTCAGCCTCCACCAACCCAAAAGCTAAGAATGGCATCAGAGAGCATCTGAGGCCTTGAGCAGAGATTGCCCTGCCTTGCTGCAGCCTGCCTACCTGACGTTCCCACCAGTGTATTTAAGAGTGCCTTGACGCATGACTCTCTTTGTTCTGTTTCTGTAAAAACTTTAGGCAACTGTCAGCACATGAGAACGTGCAATCTGAATCTGGGTTCCCGGGCCACGGTCACTTGTATTTGGCTCCAGAAAACAAAGCAAAACAAACCCACTTATTCTCCTTGAGGTGAGAGCTGTTTTTTTCCCCCCTTGGTTTTTGCTTTGACAGTGACTTCGGTCCTCAGTTACCCACCAAGGAGACTTAACATACTGCTGGCATGTGAGCCTTCTCACAGTTTCCTTCACTCAGAACGTGCCCACTGAGCATCTGCTACGTACCAGCCTGAGAGGGTCAGACCCTGCAGGCCCAGCGCCGAAAGTAATGGGCTGGGATGGGACAGACAGCAGGGCAGGTGTCCAGGGAGGACCTCTGGGTGGGTGTGAAGGAGGAGAGCTTTCCTGGAGAAGGAGGGAGTCACAGGGCTTCACTTAGGACAAGAAGGAGGGGTGTGAGCCTTGGCAAGGGCAGGGGCGTCACTGAAAAAGGCACGGGGGCCACCCGGACTGTGGCCGCAGAGACACCTCGGGTGCTGGGGAGTGTGGGCCTATGGGAAGATAGAAGAGAGTTCTTTCCAGGACAGCTGGGGATGTCTTTTCATTATTCTTCTGCTCAAAATAGAAATATCTTTCAAAATCAAATGTGACAGGCGGCCCAGGCATTTTGCCTAGGTTGTCTGCGGGAACTGGCTTGCTCGCCTACGGATACTTTTCCCCCTTCCAAAGGAAGTGGGAGGCAGCATCTGCGGGCGGGCGTAAAAGCCCATGCGAGGAGGAGGGGCGCACAAGCTTATGGATTCTGAAGGGTGAGGCTGGGAAAGGTGGGCAGAGGAGGAAACAACAGGTGAAGAAGGCAGTGGGCAAAAGGCAGGCTTCAACAACTGCTCCTGTGCTGGCAAAGGGCGCCCCTCCCCAAGCTGGGCTGGGCTGCATGCCCTCCCCCTGGGCAGGCATGGAGGTGGGACAGTTGGTGAACCCTGGAGGACCCTGAAAAACAGGTCCTCTAGGCAGTCCCTGGCTGACCAGTGTGTCCAGAAGTCTGACTCCGTGGGAACAAATACCTTCTGCAGTAAGGGCTGGAGGGGACCTAGGTGGCAGTGCAGAGAGGAAGGGAACAGGCAGGGAGGAGGACGTGCAGGAGGCAGGGACACCCCAGGAGCGAGGAGGATGCTAGAGGGAAAAACAGGGTACAGAAAGCTAACACACCTGGGGCCCAGGCCTGGCCAGCCACCGTGACCTCAGTTTCCCCATTGGAAGAGCACATCCCAGGTGTGTCTAATCTTCTGATAATGTGACACTGGCCTCTACAAAGTTCACACCATGCAAGTTTCAAAAGCCATCACAGAAAGCCTTTGTGATGTGGGCTGGGGTGGTGGCTCATCAGGGAAAGCCCCTGTTGCCTCAGGCACCATGAGCTGAGTTCAAATCCCCAGGGCCCGTGTGAAATGCCAAGCGTGGCCACACGTGTCTGTAATCCCAGTCCTGGGGAGGGAGAGACAGGGGAATCCTTAGGGCTTGCTGGGTAGCTCATCTAGCTGAATTGGTGAGCTCTACATTCAGAGAATGAGAGAGAGAGAGAGAGAGAGAGAGAGAGAGAGACTGAGAGAGAGAGGAGAGAGATCCTGTCTCAAAGGATAAGGTGTGATTGAGAAGAGCATTTGATGTCAACTTTTGGCCTCTACAAGTATGTACACACATGTGCATGAGTACACCCCCTCACATTTATACATATTCAAACATGTATACATACATACACCACATGCACATATCACACACATATACATGCTAAAGAATCTCATATTGTTTTAAGTAAGCTTATGGTTTTGTGTTGGGCCACACTCAGAGCTATCGTTGGCCATATGCAGGCCACAAGATGGACCTGCCTTGTAGGCCTTTGGTGTCCTAGCTTGGCAGTGCGGATCTGGGTGCAGGCTTTGCAATGTAGAACACAATCTGCAGCTCTCCCATTAAGCAGCCCGTCCATATTTTCTCTCCTCCCCTGGCAAGGCACCTTACATCTGGCCTCCTCTGAATCCCCTTGTTCCTGGCCCAGGGTCTCATCCACACAGCATGCCCAATACATGTGTAGTGAATGGATGGTTGGGTGAATGAAAAGCAAGAAGGGGATCCCTTTGAAGCGTGAGAAATTGAACTTAGCCAGTACTGTCTCCTATCAGAGTTTTGCTTAAAAGAAAGCTAAAGGAATCAGAAGGTCCCTAGCCCCCAAGGACAAAGAGAGCCAGGGAGAATGTGCTGTTAGACAAGAGAAGTTCAGAGAGCTCTGGAAGCCTGACAGTGGATGGACAGTCACCATTTGGCAATCCTGACAAAGCTGACCATGAACTATCTACCCCTCCTCAGTGGGGTCGCTGGTATTCACCATGGGGCTGTGGGTTAGGAGTTGTGAGAGCAGCCGTCAGTCACTGTTGGCGGCGGGGGGCAACGCCTCTGGGTACTCCTTCCCACTCTGTGGCCCTTATAATCTTTCTGTCCCCTCTTCTGCAAATTCCCTGAGCCGTGGTGGTGTGTTTTAAGTCTACTGTAGTGTAGAGCTCTCAGCACCTCTGGATTCCTGCTTTGGTGCATTCTGAGTGTCCTCAGCGTCTGTCTCCATCACCCTGGTGCAGGTTGTCAGGCTCACCATGGAAGCAGCGCTCTGAACCCCGCGTTTCCCGGAAGTCTTACTACACATGGGGTCAGAGACCTTGGACCCCAGCGGCATGCCCCAGGAGCCACCCCAGCATCTGTGGCTAGAACTTTCCAACCCCAAGCATCATCCCACATGAAACAGCATGAATGCTGTAGGGTGGGCAGAAGCAAGATCATCTGGTCCTGACAGAGTGTACCCACGGCTTCCCTGGAGCACACCTGAATGTCTGCTGCCCATTCTGGAAGGTTGAGAGGAGAAACAGCACCCAGAGCACCTCGGCCACCAGCATGCAAGCCTGATGCCCTTGGTCCCAGGCTCAGGAGACAGCTGCCTGGGCCATGTCTTGTGGGGAGGCTATCCAGGGTCCAGACTGGGGAGCAGAGTGTAGCCCCTGCTTTCGGTGTAGGGCAGTTTGTAGGCCTCATGTGGCCCCGCAGATGGTCTTTGGACCTCCGGGCAGCTGGAGGGTTCAGGAGAGAAGATGGCAGGATCTCTTAGGCATTAGTGGTGGATCATGGGAAACTCCTTGTGTAGAACTGTCTCCCTCCTTCCAGGGGCTCCAGGCAAAGGTCTAGAGCTGTCCTTGCCTCTCTGTTCTCTTATGCCCACGCCAGCAAGTGCCTCCAGAACCAAACCTGTGCAGTCACTTACCCCACGAAGTGCTAGTTCAAGTGTCCATCCGGCATCTGGTACTTGAGTGACCACGGAGCCTCCCACCTGATGCTGGAGTGACCTAGTACCTCTGAGTCCCACCAGGTTCCATTCCATCCCCCGCTCCAACCTCCCATCATTTTCAGAGTGAAGTTGGTCTCCTGAAACTTGAGTTTACAGTTCTATCTGACTCGCCTCAGGGCCTCTCCTGGCTCTGTTCCTAGGATGCCTGCTTACCCTGGCCCAGGCTCTGGTCCCTCAGCTGCCTCCCCCCAGCTGAGCTGTTCCCCTTACTTGTTTGTTTTTCTCCAGGACCCTGCTGGCCTGCTTACATGTGCACATTCATTTGAAGCCTTAGGCACCCTGTGGGGTGACCAATTTACGAACAGAACCGGCTGCTTTTCTCTGCCAGCTGCCGTGTCCACAGTGTTCAATGTAGTCCATCACGCAGCAATGCCTTCAGAATCTGCCCATGGGATGTAGCGACAGGCCTGGCTCCAGGCCAGCACCCCGGGAGCACTGCTGGCCTGGTTAAGCACACGCCATGGATGGATACGCCCTCACTTAGCACCTGCGAGGCCTTCTGCACACAGTTGGCAGCTGCTCGGTGAGTGGGACAGATGCAGTCTATGACCTGAGTGTGGCGGTCAGGGCTTTTCACAGGCTACGCCGGCATATGTGGCGTGACAAGAGGGGTCTTTTACTCCCTTTGTTCAGGATGAGGGGGCCCTGATTGGAATCTGACTGAGCCCAGAGGGCACTAAAGGATGTAGACATGTGGATACTCCTAGTCCTGTGTGGTGACTGTTCTCGTCGTCAGTCCCCACGTCATGAGCTGTGTTCTCAGAGCCCCTGATGCCCAGGAATAGTGTTCTGATGAGTAAAAGCCCCAGACATCTATCTACCTCTTTCTCTGTCTGTTGTTCTCAAATAAATAAGTAAATAAAAATAAACAAAAAAATTAAAAAATTTTTTTAAAAAGGGCTGGAGAGATGGCTTAGCGGTTAAGCACTTGCCTGTGAGGCCTAAGGACCCCAGTTTGAGGCTCGATTCCCCAGGACCCACGTTAGCCAGATGCACAAGGTGGCACACGCATCTGGAGTTCGTTTGCAGTGGCTGGAGGCCCTGGCGCGCCCATTCTCTCTATCTGCCTCTTTCTCTCTCTGTCTGTTGCTCTCAAATAAATAAATAAAAATAAACAAAGCAAAAATTAAAAAAAAATCCCAGACATGCTTCAGAAAGAGTGGAAGGGAGACTGGTGATGTTGCTCAGCCAACAGAGTGCTTACCTAGCATACAGGAAACCCTGGGTTCAAGTCCCAGGACCCCATAAACTGAGCCTGGTGGTGGGTACACCTGTAATCTCTGCACTTGGGATGTAGGGCCAGGAGGATCAGAAGTTCAAAGTCATCCTTGACTGCATAGCAATTTTGAGGCCAGCTTGCGCACCATGGGGCCCTGTCTTAAAAATGAGGGAGAGGCCGGGCGTGGTGGCACAGGAGGTAGAGGTAGGAGGATCGCTGTGAGTTCAAGGCCGCTCTGAGACTACATAGTAAATTCCAGGTTAGCCTGGACTAAAGCAAGACCCTACCTCAAAAAAAAAAAAAAAAATGGAGAGAAAGAGGAGGAGAAAAAGAAGAGAGGAGAGTGGGCCAGGCCAGGGAGCCCTAAGCGTCCTGAGGAGGATGAAAAGGGTGAGGGAAGGGAAGAGGTTGTGGAGCAGACTCAGAGGGCTTAGCTCCCGGGCTGCCTCCTCTAGCCTTACTGCTGGTCCTGATCTAGCTGCTTTGATCAGCCCACCGTCAGTGGGAAGGACAGGGAAGTAGCATGTTAGACTCTAGAGATGGCAGTGCCCAGCCCTGTCTCAGGGCCGTGCCTCAGCGGGGGTCTCCATTGGTATGGACAGCGAGGTAGTAGCTGAGCGCAGGTCAGCCAGGCCACAGGGCCCTGGGCAGGACGGACTGAGTTTGGGTTTCATATGGTAAAGACACGGGTCCTTTGGAGGGCTTTAAGCTGGGTGGAGAGAGACATGGCCAGATTTGGGTGTGACATTGTGGAGGAAGAAGCTTTGGAGGGACCAGTGCTTGGAGACATGGAAGTCATGGAGGACACAGCGGTGGTGATCGCAACAGTGGGCATGGTGGCCTGGTGATGGCAGGGAGTGAGAGTGGGCGGAGAGCTGTTTGGGAGGCCGTGGGGCTTGGTTGTGGTATTGACTGGACACAGAGGACAAGTCAAAGGCAGAGGTCCTCCTGGGACAGCCTTCCCTGTGTGGGGCTCTGGTTGGCTGGCTGTGTGGCCAGAAGCTCTGGAGCCTGGTGGCTTAAAACACTTTTGTGCTATAAGCCTGGCAGGCAGCGTACTTAAATATTTATCACAAACAGAAATTGATGTCGGAGAATTAAATTCTGGAAAAGGAAATTGAAAGGAAAGGGAGGGTGGGACCTCTGAATCCCAGTTTGTAGTGCTTGGCCTCTGCATATTTCATCAGCTGCGCGGAGTGCTGAGGGACCAGATGTTTAGGATGTGAGCAGGCTTTGCCGTTCACACTCCAGTGCTCCTCCCCTGCCGCAGCTCATCATTCCGGGGCTGTGTGAGGAAGGTCAGATGCAAAAATGCTTGAGGAAAAGGGAGAGTGAATAAAACCGCGATGGGCAGGAGGAAGACTTGTGTCAATCTGCAGAGGGAATAAGAAGATATGAGAAACAAGTTGAGAATGGAAATGACAATCAGAAGGCAGCAGGGTGTTTAGAAACAGCCCTGGCTTGAATATAAGCCAGGCCTTCATTCTGCTCTTCGGTCTGGACTCTGTGAAGTACGGATGATGGAATCCACAACCATTATCATCACTACAAGCATCATCCCATCACGGCCATCATCTCCATCCTCATCATCCCCATCTCCACCATGCCCATCCATCACCACTCCATTTACTGTGATCATCCTCACCTCCGTGCTCGTCATCTCCATCCATCACCACTACGTTCACTGGTGTCATCTTCACCCCATTGTCACTATTTTCCATCCCCATTATCCCTCTCTCTCATCATCATCGTAACTATCACCATGACCCCATGACACCTCCACTTCTTCACATATTGTCACGTCTATCACCACCATCCACACCCCATCTGCATCGTCACCATCACCATCATCACAATCACCAACAACAACCTCACCACCAGCATTATCATTCTCATCACCATCACAACCCGCACCCCATCTGCCTCGTCACCATCACTACTCTCGTCACCATCATGACCCTCATGGTTTTCATCGTCGATTACTTCCTGGGTCTCTGGCACATGAGCTGATCTATTCCTGGGAACACCTCATTATGAATTATTGTCATACCCCTTTCACATTTGAGGAAACTGAGGCATAATAAATTAGGACCAGGGAACCTAGAGCCATTAAATGGCAAAGCAATTGTGCCTTACAGGTGAGCGTTTCCCTGGTTAGAGACCACAGTGAAGTTTGCTGACCACTGGCTGGAAGCAGATCTCATTCCACGGCGATTCTCACTCTCTGTGTGTTTGTTTTTGAGGAGCAGGTGTGTGGTGGTTTTTCATGGAGTGGTGTGAATCAGGCAGAGCCCCCATGAAGCTGTACATCCAAAGACATTTCCAGAACCTCCTACATGCAAAGGAGCCTGCGTCCATGGCTCTGTGGCCAGGCCAGTGAGGTACTTAACTGCTCAGTGAGCCAGGGCCCTGCACCTGCGAGATCACCTCCCAGAGGAAATGCCACAGAGAAAGGAGCTATTGCAGTGGAAGAGAGAGAGGCCTCAGGCTGGGCATCTCCTGCTCGGTGGCTGTCCCAAGACCCTACCTTGGTTATCAAAATGGCTTTAATTGGAACATTAGTCCTTGGTACTTTGAGAGCAGCTAGCTAATGGATTTGAGTACCTTTTGATCACCAACACCGCACCCTGGCAGGACGCATTTTAAGGTGTGACATAGGAAGGATGAGCCTTGCAATTATTCTACTCTGCTGCATAATTTATCTCATGCACTGTGGAGTTACTGCCAATATTTAGAAATTGTCTATTGTCCTTTTGGCAAATGAGAAAACAGGCAGAAAATAGAGAGCTACTATTCTTTCTGGGCTAATTAGTTGTACCCACCTCATTAAAGGGTCTAAGTTTATTTTTAAAATCCAAGACAGTCTCCCTTCCAGTGATCACCCATTCATGAGTATTCTCTAAATGTATCTTTCTAGTCTCTTATTCTTTTTACTTCTTAAAATATATTTTATTTATCTGAGAGATAGAGAGAATGGGTGTGCCAGGGCCTCCAGCCACTGCAAACAAACTCCAGATGCATGTGCCCCTTTGTGCATCTGGCTTACATGGGTCCTGGAGAGTTGAACCAGGATCCTTTGGCTTTGAAGGCAAATGCCTTAACCACTAAGCAATCTCTCCAGCCCCTCTAGTCTCTTATCCTTGATATTTTTATGCATGTGTGTGTTCGTGTGTGTGTGTGTGTGTGTGTGTGTGTATCTGTGTGTACAGGAAGAACCTTGGGTATCATCCTAAGAAACAATGTCCACTTTAAAAATATTTTTTTTAATTTTATTTATTTATTTGACAGAGGAAGCGGGGAGAGAGAGAGAGAAACAATGGGTGCGCCAGGGCTTCTGGTCACTGCAAACGAGCTCCAGATGCATGTGCCACCTTGTGCATCTGGCTTATATGGGTCCTGGGGAATACAACCTGGGTCCTTTGGCTTTGCAGGCAAGTGCCTTAACTAGTAAGCCATCTTTCCAGCCCCACTTTTTTTTGAAAGAAGGTATTTTTTTTCAGGAGAATAATTATTCTTTTTTTTTCTTTTCTTTTTTTCTTTGTTAGTTTTGTATTCAGCAAATACAGTCAGTTTGGTACCATTATTAGGCTCGTCCGTGACCTACCCCCTCCCCTTGGCCCCTCCTTGTTGAGGTATATGGGTCTTGCATTGTGGAGTTAGCCCACAGTTATGGGTAAGCTAAATGTCTCTGCATATCATGACCCAACATGTGGCTCTGACATTCTTTCCGCCCCCTCTTCCGCAAAACTTCCCTGAGCCATGTTGGGTTCATTTTTGGTCTGCTTCAGTGATGAGGTGTTGGGGGCCTCTGAGTTCAGCTTAGGTTTTGAGACAGACTCTCTCACTGAGCCTGGAGCCCACCGACTCAGCTAGACTAGCTGGCCAGGAAGCCCCAGTGATCCTCTGGTTGCCGACGTGTCCGCACTGGGAGTGTAGACCCTTGCCCCTGCACCTGGCTTTGCATGTGGCTGCCGGGATCTGAGCTCAAGGACGGCAAGCACTTTACCAACTGAGTCATCTCCCCTGACCCCTGGATTCTTTTCTATGTGAGCTGGGTGCATCAGCACCTGCACTGCATGGCTGCCTCTGGCTCCTCCTCCTCCTCCTTCGGGGTTTAAACTTGTTAATGACGCTGGGACTGAAGGAAGAACAGTAAATATGCTCTTTCTCTGACTTAAAATTAAATTCTGCATTTTCCTGAGCTCATGGGAACTGACACTGTCATTAGTCCATAATTTGTTTCTCCAAAATTCTTCTATTTTGAGAAATTAAGCAGGAGGAATAGAGGGTGGAACACAAAAGGGAGTGGGAGGGGCTGGGAGGAATCAAGGACATCTCAAAGCAGGCAGAAGGGGGCCAGGAGGAGGGAACTTTGGTTCCTGTTCTCCACTGCACTGCTGTTTCTCAGCTGGGAATGTTTTGGGGCCAGAGCCTTGTGGAGGCCCTGATAAAGCCAAGTCTTGTGTGGTGGTTTGGGCAGGGAGCCCTTCCTTACCAGTGGGTGTGGGGTCCTAGGCTCTTCTTGATATGCCTGGTGCAGAGCTTTGGCCTTGACCTTAGGACACCAGGCGGGGAGAGCCACACAGCCTTTTCTGGCCAGATGCCTGCCAGAACAGACCAGAGCTCTGGTTCTCTTGGGTCCATGTGTGCTCTGTGTGTGTGGGAAGCACGCTAGGAGGTATTTCCATATTTGGCTTTAGTAAACATACCACAGGCTCTTCAAAAGATTGGAGTGTGGTGGGTCCTCTGGGCATGACCAGGCTGATGGGGGAACCACTCCTCGTGTGCAGAAAGCTGTGGATTGACAGCTCCTGTATTTTACCCGGAGATAGAGCCACAAATTCCAGTTACCCTTTAGACTCATTTCCATGAAAAAGAATAATGAAGGATCCATCAGTCCCACAACTGCTACTTACCTGAAGGCCATGAGATCCTATGCGGGAGACATCTAGAACTCCCACATGCACCGTGACACTGCTCACAAAAGCAAAGATATGAGGTCTGCGGAGAGACATCTATACTCATCAACACATGAGTGATAAAGAAAATAGAGCACGTACAATTATGGCATGTTATTCAGCCACAAAAATTATTTAGTCTGTATATTTCTGCTAACACAGATGAGATTCTAGACACTGGGCTAAGAGAAACAAGCCAGGTCATAGAGAGAAATGCTGCTTGTTCTCATTTGGAGAGTCAACATAGTTGATTTTGGGGTTTGGGAGATGGCTCAGTGGGCAAAGTGGTTGCTACACAAGCATGGAGACCTGAATGTAAACCCCTGGCACCCACATAAAAGCCGGGCATGCTGTCATCACATGAACCCCAATGTCTGGAAGGCAGAGACCGGGGATGCTCAGGACAAGCCGACTGGCTAGACTAGCGGATTTGGTGCCCTGTGGATTCACTGAGAGGCCCTGGCTCAATAAATAAGGTAGAGAGTGATTGGGGAAGAGCTCTGATGCCGACTTCTGGCCTCCACATGCACACACACATATGCACCCATGCATAAAGAAACACAGACACATATACATACAAAACTTTTAAAAATTGATTTTTTTAAAGAAAAGCCAAACAGGAAAAATATAGTGAGAGACTGGGCAACGGGTACAAAGTCATGCTAGTGAGGTAGATTAGATAGATATAGGAAAAAGAGGGGTGAACAACCTGGAGGTTGGTATAAATGCAGAGCCACACTACAGCAGGATGTCACGTGACCATCAACCAGAAAAGCCACAAACCACTGAGACCAACGTGGCTGACTAAGATGACAGCCTTTGCTTCATCTCGACATCATCCGCTTTGCAAAGCTGCCTGCTCCCACCATGCGTCTGAAGCTGCCGCACAGCATGAAACCCATGTAAGGACAGAGGAGGGGAGTAGACTCTATTCCAGGAAAATCCTGACCTATTCCTAGAACTCCCTGCCTCCCCTGCCACCTCCACCTCAACTCATGAATCCTCCTTCTTAAAGGGTGCTCATAAAATGACGTATCACAACCCCAGGATACAATGCGATTCTCTTTTGAAAGAACTGGCCTTTTGCCTTGGGCATGCACCACTGTCCCTAGCAGACCCTCACCCTCCCACACTTTAAAATCGAAACCTGTATTATCATTTTCTTAATAAACTCCAACTTTACTTCATACTGACTCATCCTGAAATAGTTGGCGCGTGAGTCGACATCCCGACTTTCCCTGAGTAGAGGTCTCTGAGGACTCCCGAGGCCCCACAGGTGGTGTGGAGCTGTGTCCCCACTGCAGCTGACAGGATCATTGCACCTCCTCTTTGGTGGGAGCCCCTGTTGACTGACACACTTCTTCCACACTTCCTGACTTCTGCTCTCGCTCTACTGGACCCCATGAACAATAACTTCTTAGGCAAGTGAGCTTTAGAATGAAGTTAAAAATATTTTTTCATTTCTAAAATGGTGTTCATTTTGCCCTCACATATTCTGCTAGTTTGGCTGGGTCAAGCACTGTGCATCTGGAGAAGGCCTTTTCCACTCGGATTTCTTGCTGGGCCTGTGCTGCCCATCTGATGGGGTCTCAGGTCACCATGGGGAGGAGAGCTATTTATCTGAAAGAGTCACATCTTCCTTTAATACATTTCTCTGTAATAACTTTTAGATAATTTTTCCTCTCTTCCCCATCTCCTTTTTTTGCAACTTTTATTTATTTACTGATCAGTTGTCACAGCTTCAAGATTGTTCTTTGATAAGGTTTTATGATTATTTTGCTAATGCTCCCATCTACATTCAGGAAGATTTTCTTGTTTTGGTATCCCATCCTTCTGTTGAATTGTTTATTTGGACATTGTGCATTTAGTATCCAAGAGCATTTTCCTATTCCAGTGGTTTTATGGTAGTCTTTTTTTTTTTTTTTTTTGTAATGCTTCCTTCTTAAATCTCCCTAGAATATTAACTAATGCTTTTCTCTCTGTGTTTAAATTTATCAGCAAAGATCTATTACTAAACTATAACTATTTCATTGAGATGTCTTTCTTTCTCTATTTCTTCATGAGTGATGCTAAGTAAAAATTATAGGAGGCCATTATTTAGGATTGTCTTTCTATACTAGCTCCACAGAGCAGACTAAGAATTCAAGATGGGGCTGGGGATGTAATTCAGTTGATATAGTGCTTGCCTAGCATACACAAAGTTCTGGGTTTAGTCCCGCCACCATATAAAACCAGGCACATACTTGTAATCCCAGCACTTGGGAGGTTAGAGGTAGGAGGATTAAAAGTCCATGGTCTTCCTCAGCTGCATAGTGAATTCAAGGCTACCCTGGGCTATGTTAGACCCTGTTTCAAACACACACACCTGAATAAAAAAATCGAAATGGTGTCACTCATGCTAAAGTTATACCTCACCAAGCTAACCTTCACAGAAACTAAGATTCTAGCCATAATAACAAAATTTCCCAAACAAGACAGTTTTGAGTAGTAGGGTAATGAGGTTCCCTATGTCTTAGCCATAACATGTAACCTAAAACATCCCAATGATGGCCAACCAGTTACCCTCCCATTGATCTGTCTCCCTGCTCTGACTTACAAGGACACCAACTTTGAAATCATCCATCTGATCTCTTTTGCTTTTGTGTGTGTGTGTGTGTGTGTGTGTGACATGCATGTGTGTGTGCAGGGCAGAGAGGCCAGAGGTCATTGTCTGGTATCTTCCTCCATCATTCTTCATCTTATTTTTTGAATCAGGGTTTCTTTCTAAACCCAGAGCTCATAACTTGGCTAGTTAAGCCAGCAAGTCCTAGGAACCCTCCCGTCTCTGCAACCCCCACCATGTTGGGGTCATAAGGACATGGACCCACACCAGGCTCTTATGTAGGTGCTGGGATCCAAACTCAGCAAGCACTTTACCTACTGAGACATCACCCCAGCTGGTGTTTTTATTTTATTTATTTATTTATTTCTGAGAGTGGCAAGTCCACAGTCAACCACCCCTGTAGGTGACATTGGCCGTTGCTCAGAGCACCTCAGAGAACTCAGAGAGGGCTGTGGTCTACGGGCCAGACAGGCTATTGGCTCATCTGGTGTGTTAATTCACTTCCTATGGGGAGGACCCTGGACTTGAGGCTTGGGTAGAGCGTGCCTAAGCCTCTTTCCTAGATTCCAAATCCAGCAGAAGACTGAGCTAGAGTCTCCATCAGCACAGACAGCATGGCAGCTGTGGCCTCCCAGCACCCTCCCGCAGGTGGTCCACACGCACAGTGTGATGCAAACACAGCACTCAGCTCAAGGGAATGAAGGGTCACTTATTCTGTCCCAAAAAAGGAGTGGCTATGGCTGGGGAATATGGATTCAGACTGCCCCGAATAACATGTCCCAATGTGGAAATGATCTTAGGAACTTTTTATAGTTACAGAACAAAAGAAAGCCGTAAGTCAAGGCATTTTCCTAATATATTGTTGGGAATATCACATGGGCGGGTTACAGCAAAGTCGGGGAATTCTCTGCTACTGGTCTGAGAGGCCATCTGGTGACATTCTTAGCTTTTGGGTGGGTGGCAGCTAGTGGTCTGCTAAGTAAGTACGTTCCAAAGGTTTAACGTCAGAATTGAAAGGATGTTAAGTCAGATACCTAGCACCCCATTAAGAGTCCTGAGGCTAAGGAGATGGCTCATGGATTCAGAAGACCGCTGTACAAGCATGAAGATCTGAGTTCAACTCCCAGTACCCACATACAAAGCCTGGCCTGGCTATGCATGCCTGTGACCCTAGTACTGAGGCGGTGGGGTGCGCAGGGAGACAGAAGGACCACTGGAGATTGCAGCTTCAGTTCAGAGAGAAGCTGTCTTAAGGAAAGAAGGCCGGTTGTGATAGAGGAAGACATCTTCCTCTGGATGTCACAGGCGTGTGCATAGGGTACATGTATTTGCACATATATGTGCCTACACTACATTCCCACACCCCACATGCTATGCCTTCCCCCTAAAAAACAGTGTTAAAGATAGCCCAAGATTGTTTGGCTCTGGCTCTGCTCTCTTGGAACTCTCCTGCACAGTCACAAAGTCCTGATCAGTCCGTCAGCCTTCTCGAGTCTTAACACAGGGGTGGCTTTTGTTTTTCTGGGCATTTCAGTTCACAACAGGGAACTTTAAAGGAAAATATAACAAAAATCAGGTGAGTGACCCGTCCTTAACCTTCCGCTCCCAAAGGGCTCTTCCTCCACTGTTCCTCTTTCTTCATGACCTCGCCCAGCGGCTCTGCTCCTTGTCCTGTCAGCGTTGGTGGTGGCTCAGCCTCATCTCGTCATGGAGATATGTCACCAAGCCCCAGACACATGGCAGAGCCTTGCCCCCACCCTGGAGGCAGACCTGAGAGGAAGAAGGGGACTTGTGGTCTCATCTCAAACTTCTCCACCTCACCCGTCCTTGGGGCTCTCCAATTCAGCTAGGTTGGCTGGGTAACGAGCCCCGGGCATCCACCTGTCTCTGGCTGTCTAGTGCTGGGATTAGAAGTGTGTACCACCAACTTAAGCACACTCACACGTGTGCACACATATACACTAACTGTGTGTTTCCTGTAGGCTGCATGTCATTGTGTCTTCTCCATCTTCCTTCAATAGCACTGAATTCCAGGGCTGGGGGTATAGCTCAGGTGGTTGAGTGCTTAGCTAGCATAAAGGACATCCTGGGTTTGGTCCCTATTAACCTACACTGAACATGGTGACACATGCCTGGATTCCAGCACTCAAAAAATAGAAATAGGAGCATCAGAAGCTCAACGTAATTCTTGGCTACATAGTGAACTTGAGGCCAGCCTGGGATACATGAGACCCTGTTTCAAACAAACAAACCAAAAAAGAAAAGGAAAAAAAAAAGAAAGAAAATACTGAATTGCAGACTTTCCCCTCCCTCCCTACTCTCTAGCCTGTCAGATCAGGATGAGGTTGACACTGAGGTATTGATACAAGACTTTTGGGGTGCTCTTGAGAGCAACAGAGCCTGATCCCAGCAGTACGGTGGGCTGTGATTCAGGAGCTAAGGCGCCGGGCACTTGATGGTCCCACAGAGCTTCCACTGAGTCAGTGGCCTTTTTGGGTTCTGGTCTTATGAATTCGATGAATGAAATTCCCAGGCCACAGGAGGGTGAAATACGGCTCTTAGAAGAAGTTGATTTGAGCTTGATTGAAGGGAGGAGCTCCCGTGCCAGGAGGGAGTCTCCAGGGAGGAGGAGAATTTTTTGGGTGACTTTGGTTGGTTATGGGAAGTGGCGCCGACCAGATTCACAGGTCTCTATGGGAGAAAGACCCAATTTTGGGGCAATATTTCCAGAAATTTTAGGTAGGCATCAGAGTCTGTATCATTTAGGAAGGGTTGTAAGATTAATCCAGAGATCTTTCCTGAAGAGTGTAACTTTCCAGGGAAGAAAGAGATAAGAAAATCTAAGTTCTCCTTGCAGGCTTAAGGACATTTCGGGCTTTCAGTCAAAGAAAAAAAAAAAAAAAAACCCTTTTCATTTTGGAGTTCTATTCCCTTAAACTGCCTAGTCAATTTCTATCTCCCATCATCATTCCCAGGTGAACACTACTCTCTGGTCAGCTGCCTTCACCCCTCCACCCAGAAAGAGTGCGTGGGCTCTGGGTCATCGGGGCAAGAGGAAGGGAGCGTGGGGGCAGGTCCCCAGGCAGCAGAGGCCAGGGGTGCAGAAGGCGTGGAGGGTTGACCTCTGCTTTGCCCCTGGTTCTCAGGGTCCCTTAGTTAGGCTGAGAAAGTTTCCTCACACTGGGTGGCTTGACCCCCAAAGGGCTGACTGATCAGAGGCCGTGGATTCTTCCCTCCCAAGCTGCTGTTGGTCTCCTCCCTTCTCCTCCCTTCTCCTTCCTTCTTGACTTGACTGCTGGTTCTCAGAAGGGAAGGGAGCAGGTGTGCCTAAGCAGGCAGGCTCTGCTGGTGAATGCACAGTACCCCTGTCCAGTAAGGGGGCTCAGAGAGGGCCAGGCAGCACAGCCAGGAGGTGGGCCTGCATGCCCAAGATGCCCTCCCTGAATGTCCTACTGTTGCAGGAGAATAGGAATATGAAGAAAGAGGCATACAGATTACCACATGAAAGCAGCCACTTGGCAGAGAACTGGAAAGCTTTCCATACCTGGGCTTCCAGTAACAGTAGAGAAAGCATGAGAAAAAAAAAAACAAACATATACCCAAACTCTGGAGAGGCGGGAGCTATGCCAATGACTTATAAAGAGAGTCAGGAGGCTTATGGCCCAGTGATTATTAATTTTTTTAAACTTATTTGCAAGTTGTGGGGGGGGATGGGCATGCCAGGGCCTCTTTTCCACTGTAGATGAACTCCACATGCATGCACCACTTTGTGCATCTGGCTTTACACAGGTACTGGGGCATTGAACCCAGGCCATCAGGCTTTGTAAGCAAGAGCCCTTAACCACTGAGCAATCTCTTCAGTCCCCAGTGATATTTTTTTAGTATGCTTTTCCCCAGCTTACTGGCTAGTCCCCATTTCTCTTTCTTTTTTTTCTTTAAAATTAAAAATAATATTTATTTATGAGAGACAGAGAAAGATATATATATATAAATATGTGTATATGTGTATATATGTAGATAGATAGATAGAGAGAGAGAATAGATATGACAGGGCCTCTAGCCACTGTAAATGAACTCCAGATGCATGTACCACCTTGTGCATCTGGCTTACTTGGGTACTAGGTAATTGAACCTGGGTCCTTAGGCTTTGCAGGCAAGCACCTTAACCACTTAAGCCATATCTCTAGCCCTCATTTCTCTTTCTTAATAAACAATTGATTTTCTTAATGTGTCTCTGGTGCAAATCTTTGCTCTGGGACACAAGACCTTGGAAATCTCAGTGGGCGCTTCTCGGATTCAGACCTGCACCTATAACCCCAAGGTCTGTCTCAGAGCCTCCTGCCACATCCTTAGATCCTGGAGACAGGGAGCTCAGTGGCTATGAGGTTGCATATCTTTTAGAGAAAGCAAGAGACTGCAAGCCTCTCTGCCCTCATATCCAGTGGTCCCTTGTCGGGCACTGCCAGGCACAGGCTGGAGCCTTCAGGAGAGGGGCCTGAGCTGCCAGGCACGGCTAAGGACCCCCCTGGGCTACAGGAGGTCACTCCCGTCTCCAAGCCCAGCACACCAGAACTTAGGCTTTGCCCATAGCCCTGAGACCTTTGGCCAGTTGCCTAGGAAACTCCTTACAGGGTTTCAGCCAGCAGCCTTCACACAGCTCATCAGCCTGCGACCCTCTTCTGGCCACTATGTAGATCACATGACTCTCTCCCTACGTGCTGGAATGAATGTCCCTAGGCATTGGCTAGCAACCGCTGAACCCACCAATACCCTCAGGACCCTCTTCCTGCTCTCAACTGCTTATAAACCCATTTCCCTATTGAATAAATGGAACTGCTCTCTGAAGTCATCTCCCGGGTGTGTATGTCCCTTCGCGTGCACGGCCGCTGAAGACCTGCTCTCCATGGTTGCCTGATCACCTTTGGGGAACCGCGGCTCCTGGGATCCAGGGACCCACAGTCCCTCTAGGACTTGTCTGGGTTCTGATGCAACTGGTATCTCTCTCACCTCTGAGACTGTGTTACCTTCACACTACCTCCACTGGATGACAAGCGACTCCTGCCCTGCCGTGGTCTGGGCTGTGTGGGACAGGTGCTCGAACAGTACACAGTGGGGATAGCATGTCTCTGTTTTGTGATGCCAGGAGCTTGCTGGAAAGCTCAACGGTTGGGACTGTAATCATGCAAGCTGGTCATTCTCCTGCCTGGTTATGCAGTCTGCCACTTGGAGCCTTAGCTAGGGCTGCTGTCGTTAATCTCAGCATGGTGTTATGGATGAATATCAGGGTCAGATGGGAACCTGCTGGGATTTCCAGATTCTTTTGTCCCCGAATAAGGCACTGGACTAGGAACACAAGGGTTGTGGTAGAAGCAGACACCTGTGTATTAGGAAAAAGAGCTCTTCCAAGGAAGGAACTAGGCCAGACCTGGAGAATATCAGAGATTCAATAGCGAATGATGTGCAAAAGATTGGGACTTTTATGTTTCTATACGGTGGGCTTTAAAGCTTTTCAGATAGCATGTTTTTTTTTTTTATTTTTGTGCATGCTCTAATCTTGTTATATGTGGTGCTCAGTGTGTGTGTTTGTGTGTGTGGGGGGGCAGGGGTTCAGTCTTTCTCCTTGCCACTGTTTTTTTCATATGCTAATTTTGTCTCAGTCTCTGCCCTATTCTCTTGCCGCGATATATAGCTTCTCCATGAGGCTAGTCTGGTATTCCTTGGAGCCTGACAGCAGGCTCAAAGAGAACTGGGTGGTAGTGGGATTGCTACTTGGTAGCCACTCCATGCCACTTCCCTATAGTCATAGGCCTTCCCAGATTCTGGGCAAAGGGACATAGGTCCCACTTTCTCCATGGAGGAAGAAGCCATACTGCCAGAAGAGGATGCAGGAGGAGAGAGATTATAATGCTAGTAAAAATGCCATCTACCACAGTGTTGATGAGGGAAGTAGGTTAATTCATCTGACAGATTGGCCAAGCTCCTAGTGTAGGCCAGACCCCTACTAATCCACTGAGGACACGAACACCATAAACAATGTCCTAGAGTTACTGGACTTGTTTGTTAGGGTCACAGCCTGGGCCCTAGGAACCCTAACAAGTAAGAGTTGACCATCTGTCTCTAACACCAATCAAAACATCAAGCAAGCTGGGTAGGGTAACTCACACCTGAAATCCCTGCACTGGAAGTTTAAGGCCAGCCTGGGCTGCAGAGTGAGTTCCAGGTGAGCCTGGGCTAGAATGAGACCCTGCCTCCAAAAACCCAAAACCAAAAGTAAAGTAAAATAAATGAAAAGAAAAAGACAAATAGTGCTGGAAAGCAGAGGAAGGACATTCATTCAGTGTGGCCACATTGGGAAGAGGAACTAAGTCTATCATCAGGGTCCTGACCTGAGGTTTATCCTTAACTTGTGAACCAAAGTTTCCAAAAGAAGCAGCACATACATCACACATGCTTCAAGGCTGATTGACTGGTTAGAACATCAGTGATTGTGGAGAGATGGTGTTTTACAGGTACAGAGCTGAATAGTCCTTGTGACTATTAGTCTAACCCTTTTTGAATGTACAAAACAGACCCCAAAGGCTAAAAATGTCATCAGATAGAATCTGAGACCTATAGCAGAAACTGTCCCACTTTGTAACCTGCCTACCTGATGTTTCCACCAATGCATTTTTTCACTTTGCTTGTTTCACATATATATCATAACAGGTTATACTCTTTTATCCCCTTGCCCCTGCTCCAGTTACCCTGGGGCCTCTTCTCAGTGGAGTTATGGTATTCACTGTAGGGTCATGAAGGCCTCAATCAGTGGAGTAGTGGGGAGAAGGTACCTCAGAGTATTCCTACCTGCTCTGTGGCTCCTTTCAGTTCCAGTACGATATTCCAATGTCCTGTGATTGCAGCCCATGTTGTCTTCAGCAATAGAGTCTTACCTTTCAGCTGTGGCAGGTAATCAAGCTTTGGCAATGGCCCACATTGTTTTGGTGACCTCATATGTCTCCTTGGCCAACTGCTCACTGTGGGGATAAAATCCAATTCTGGATCTGGGATTAACTAGTCAGAGTCCATGGTTTTAAAGTTAAGCTTTTCCCCACTTCTGTAAGAATTGTGCCCCTCCCTCTTTATTGGTGGTTCTATCTTGTAGAATGCTAGTCAGAATGAGGGTTTCTATGGAGCTGATTCATGTTGTCTTAACTTGTGTGCAGTTTGCTCCCCACCCTCCACACTCCCTACCCCTCCAAGCCCCTTGCCACTGTTCTGTCCTTCCCCTAACCTTTCAGGTAACTCCTACTCTCCTCTCTCCCTATTTCTTCACTTTCCTGATCTCATTCTAGTTCTGTGCCCATACTCCTGGTGCCTACTACTGTGTGCACTCACCTGCCATTGATCCTAATTAGGAACCACAGATGAGAGCGTACATGAGCCATTTATCTTTCCGTGTCTACATGGCCTCACTTAGAATGATTTTTCCAGTTCCATCCATTTTCCCACAAATTTCAGTATTTAATTTTTCCTTACTGCTGAGTAGAATTACACCACTTATATGTATCACATCTTCATTATCCATTCATCAGTTGATGGGCTAATTCCAGTTCCTAGGTATTGTGAATAGAACAGCAACGAACATGGCTGAGCAAGCATCTCTGTAGTACAGTGGAGTCTTTAGGGTGTTTTCCCAGGAGTGGCATAGCTGGATCAAAGGGTCGATGTGTTTTCATCTTTTTCAGGAGTCTCCATATTGGTCTCCAAAGTGGTTGTACAAGTTTGCACTCCCACCAGCAGTGGGTCAAGGTTCCTCTTTTCTCACAGCCTCACCAGCATCTGTTTTCATCTGATTTTTTTTTGATGAATTCCATCCTGACTAGAGTGAGATGAAATCTCAGAGTTGTTTTGATTTGCATTTCTCTGATGACTAAAGATGTTGAACGTATCTTTAAGTGAGTAATGGCCATTTGTATTTCATCCTTTGAGAGTTCTCTATTGAGTTCTCTACCCCATTTGTTCATGGGTTTGTTGCTTTTCTATTGTTTAATTTTTTGAGTACTTTATATATTCTAGATATTAGACCTTTGTCAGAGATATATCTGGTGAAAATTTTCTCCCACTCTGTGAGATGTCTATCAACTTTGTTAATGGTTTGCTTGCTGTACAGTAGCTTTTTTGATTAATGGGGTCCCGGTGGTTGAATGCTGACCTAATTTCCTGTGCTACTGGGGTCTTATTCAGGAAGTCTTTCCCTATGCTCATATCATGGAGTGTTCTCCTTGTTTTTCTTCTACTTGTTTTAGAGTTTCAGATCTTATATTGAGGTCTTTAATCCACTTAGAGTTGAGGTTTTTTTTTTTTGTTTAGTTTTTTTTTTTTTTTTTTTTTTTTTTTTTTTTTTTTTCAGGTAGGGTCTTGCTCTAGCCCAGACTGATCTGGATTCACAATTCACTTGGTAGTCTCAGGCTGGCCTCAAAGTCATGGTGATCCTCCTACCTCTGCCTCCCAAGTGCTGGGATTAAAGATGTGCGCCACCATACCCATGTGCAGGGTGAGATAATTGTGTCTAATTTGATTTGTCTACATGTGGTTATCCAATTTCTCCAGCACCATTTGTTGAAGATGCTGTCATTTCTCCAGTGTGTGTCTTGGGTCCCTTTGTCAAACATCAAGTTGCTGTAGTTGCTTGGATTTAGAGATGGATCTTCTATTCTAGTCCATTGATCTGTGTGTCTGTTTGGGGGCCAGTACCATGCTGTTTTAGTTACTATGGCTTTGTAGTATATCTTGAAATCAAGTATGGTGATACCTCCAGAAGTATTTCTTCTGTTGGAGGATAGTTTTTTTGGCTGTCTGAGGCCTTCTGTACTTCCATATAAATTTTGAGACTATTTTTCTAATTCTGTGAAGATCATTGCTTGAATTTTTCACCCATGTAGTTTTAAAATGCCTTGATTTATGAATTTGTTCTGTACTATAAAAAACTGTCGTGAAAAAGTTACCACATTGGAATGTGGTACAGCGTAAGGACCTTATAGAAAATCGTTCCTCATTTCCAGAATAGTCTTAGAGGGTCTTATGGGGTGATAGTGGGAAGATTCCTGCATTTGGAAGAGTTAATTCTTGTGTTTGGAGTTCTTGGTTCTCTAGTACGCTCTTTGAGAGACACATGGGCATCACAGAATAGACTGCAACAGAGACCTGGCAGAAGGGAGGCAGGTGGGTTTGGCTGGACTTTGTTTACATGCAGCAAAGCCAAGGCTATCCCTTCCAGGGAAAACTTAACTGCTTTAGATGCCCTTCGTGGTTGTGTCCCTGTCATTCCGGTTCTGCTACAGAGGTAGGGAGACAGAGTCTCCACTGTGTGAGCTGTGGAAACCCTGCCTTGTGTCTGCAGGGTGCCCCCTCCAAGCTGCCTGGCGACAGTAACAGCCCAGTGGGCACTGCTTCTCTTGCGCTCAGAGCCAGTCGCTCCTCCTCAGATTACACTGACATTTGGGGCTTGGGATTTGGCCACATTTTCAAATTTTTCTCTTCATTTGCACCGAAACCGGAGCAGCTTTGTGGCCTGATTGCATCATTAATCATCGTGTGACTCTGTGCCGGCATGCCCAAGTGGAAAATCTGTTCTTTGTTTCTTTTTTTTCTCTTTTTTTCCACTTTCTGTCTCCCAATGAGGATTAGACAGCCAGACCCCTCCTTCCCTTTCCCATCACCCTCCAGGGTAGGCCTTCCCTGTCCATATCCTCCTGAATGACCCAGCAGGGGTTTAGTCAAGTTATCTCCTTGTGGTCTAAGGGGACAGGGTAGTGAGACACACACACACAAACACACACACACACACACACACCAGGTTTCTTTGCTCCTTTCAAAGAACTTGTTGGTTTACTGCAAAAGTGGTAATGAATCCAACAGGACTCAATTGTCAGGAAAAATAACAAGATGGAGAAAATGGTTTCATAGAGAAAGTTCGAATTGTGTTGTGTCTTTCTCTTTGTTTCCCTTCCTAGAGAGATGGCTCAGTGATTAAAGGCACTTGCTTGCAAAGCCTGATGGTCTGGGTTCCATTCCCCAGTACCCACATAAAGCCAGATGCACCAAGTGGCGCATGCGTCTAGAGTTTGTTTGCAGTGTCTAGAGACCCTGGTGTATCGTCTTTCTCTCTCTCTCTCTCAAATAAATAAATAAAAAGATAGAAAATAAAGAGGCTGAAACCTTGGTTTTTAAGAACTTTGTGGCCTGACACTCCAGGGACAAATTGAGCACCCCAAGGGGGGTGGGGACACTTATGTCATACATATTGTTGTTTCTCAAGTGTTTTAAAGTGAGCCATAGGTAATAGGAGATATGAGTGCTGGGGCTGGGGAGGTGACTCATTGGTAAAAGGTGCTTGTTTGTAAGGCCTGATGGCCTAGATTTAGTTCCCCAGCACCCACATAAAGCCACCTGACAGTAAGTGGCACATGTATCTGTGATCTCAGTGGCAGACTCATTGGACTCATTTGCAGTAGCTAGAAATCCCGTCTCACAGAAAGTGGAGCAGATACCTTATGGCTGTCCTCTGACCTCCGCTTGCATGTCCTGCGTCCCCCCCCCCCCATCAATAAAAAACAGACTAAATAATGTGAATGTCAGGTGGTGGCTCCATTCTTACCTTCTGGCTTTGACGGGTGCTCCTAAGAGAATGTAGTGTGTGCATGTGTGTGTGTGTGTGTGTGTGTACTTGCATGCACCTGCGGTGAAGTGTGTGCGCATGTCCCTCAGCTGTGTGTCTGGCAGGCATCCCTAGTGAGCTGTGTGACCAGGCACCTGGGCTGTCGAGTGAGCAGTTACAGGTGTGGCCCGAGGAGCCTGGTCTGCAGACCCTCGTAGAGCTCCCAGAAATGAAAAGGAGAAGCAACAGGAGGAAGAGAGGAGAAGGAAGAGGAGGGTGAGGAAGCAGAGGAGGAAGAAGAGGAGGAAAAGAAGAAAGAACATGAGGAGGAGAAAGAGGAGGAGCAGCAAGACCAAGAGGAGGAGGAGGAGACTGGTGACAATTCCTTTTCTTTTTGGCAGCAAGGCTTCCCTCTGCCCTCTGAGGACCACAGCCCTCTTCTTGCAAGAAGCTGCATTCTGACTGGATTCACGGAGAAGCGGGGATGCAGGAACTGGCATGCAGTTTGACTGTCATGGGAGGACGGCTGAGCAGCACACTCCTATTTTGTGTCCCAGGGAAGCCATCCCGAGAATCGGGGCCTGGACTGGGGTCCTCCTTGTCTCTGCTGCTCTGAACATCTGGTCGGTTGTGACTGTTGTGTGGGTTTTGGAAGATCTGTGCATGCTGGGGAAAGGGGCGTCAAAACCAAGCAAGCAACAGAGCTTTGAGTTTTGTGAGCTGCTCTGACCCACCTTTCGTTCTGCTCACAGGTGACCCCCTGACAATGCTCTTTTCTCCTGGAAACACGATCACTTTCTGCTCAGTCCATTAAACACAGTGATTTGCCACAGCAGAGTTATTGGCTGCTCACCTTCCCCTCCCCCACAACAGGTCCCTGAGCCAGCCTGGTCCTGTGGCTACAAGTGACAAGGGAGCCTCCTCTCTGGCAGCCACCCCCCCACCCCAATCAAGACCCTCTCTTCTTGCCCCACTTTGGCTGGGCTGTAACAGAACTGCTGGTGATAGAACACCCATCACCAGACTCACCCTTAGAGCCCTGATTTAGTAATGCCCACGTGGACATGACAAATGTCTGGTGTGTAATTTTGGTTGGCAGAATATATGTTCCCTGAATTCAATATATTTCTTAACCTCATACAGTTTAATAGAGGCCAATATGAATGGCTTGAGACCTAATATGCCATAATTCAGTCTATGTTTTATAGCTGAACTCTGGAAATGAGTTCCTGTCATGTCTGACCCAGATTTTCATGGTTAGAAATCACACATAGTCTACTCTTTTGGGGATAGGAAACCAGCCTGGGCCACCTCTCATGAACCTAGAACTCACCAGTTCAGCTAGACTAGATAGCCAGCAAGCCGCAGGGATCCTCCTGTCTGTTCCCCCAGTGGTGGGATTATAGGTGCATCCCACTGTACCCGGCTTTTATAGAGGTGCTAAGGTCCTGGACACAGGTCCTTAGGCTTGCACGGCAAGTACCTCACCCACAGAGCCATCTCTGCAGCCCCTGGGATTGCTTTTATTTTATTTTATTTTTAATACATGAAACGTGGGCTCTCCTAAGATTAGGTGGGATGTTTTCCCAAGGGTTATGGGGGTCCTTGTGTGCGAAGGTGGTTACTCTTACCTTTGTCTCCAAATCTGGACTCCTAACAAGGGTCCGTCCACATAGGCCTGGCGGGCTGACTGCTGGGTGTCGAGGAAGGCTCTTCCTGCAGGCTGGGTCTTGCCAGCTACACAGTTGAGGCATCAGCCTGCAAGTCGCACAGTTGCACGGCGACGACAAGAATTACAAAATGCGTCTGATTTGCATGGCGCACGCTGAGAAGGAAGCAGTCCCGGCGCCAACCTCCCCACGCAGTTCTCCCTGTCGCTGGGTAGACAAGGGCTCCCTGGCAACGTGTTCCATCTCCTTTTAGCACCTAAAGTTCTTCCTAGCACAACTCCTTGACCTGCTCTTTCTCCCTGCCCGGCGAGAGAGGAAGAATCTTTCTAGAGGCCTTGGGTCAGATTCTGTGATTTGGACTGTGACAATAGCTAGCACATGGCTGTCACCTCCTAAATGTTTAATAAATAGTAACAATAATTATTATGCTAATGACTGGCCTTCTGCCTGCTACAGTGTCTACTCTTCCAGCTCCTGCTGTCTTTCTCCTTCTCTGCTTGGTAGCATTGATGGGAACAGATTCAGATTTTGGCAAAGCCTTCGGCCCCGTACTGCCCTGGGGGCCTCTTTACAACTGCTGTGACTACAAGCAGCCCTTTCCTTCCAGCCTTCATGCTGTTTTTTCTTATGTGCATATGTGTTTGTATGTGTGTGTGCAGGTATGCGTGCATGTGTGTGTGGAGGCCAGGTGTGGGAGATGGGTGTCTTCCTCTCTGACAGGGATGCCCTGAGTGGCATGCCCCTCATCCTCACTCCACTAAAACTCAATCTTCATTTCTTAGAACATGGATGTGCCACAGGATTTATGCCTATGTGGGCCGAGGATCTAGCACATGTGGTAGAGTGCATGGCTAGCATGCACAGAGCCCTGGGTTTTGTCTCCAGCACAGAGAAGACTGGGCATGGTGGCTCATGACTGTAATCTCAGTACTCGGGAGGCTGAGTTAGAGGGAACGCTCTGGGTTTGAGGCTAGTAGGGGACACAGAGTGAGTTTCAGGTCAACCTGGGCTAGAGTGAGGCCCTCCCTGTTCTCCTTCCTCCTCAAATATACATATGGCTGGGGACATGTTTCAGTGGATAAAACGCTTGCTGGGCCAGCACGAGGACCCGAGTTTAGACTCACAGGACCCGTGTAAAATGCCAGGTGTGTGATGGCATACGCTCGTAATCCCAGCTCTGGGGAGGCGGAGACAGGAGGATCAATGGCTTACTGGCTAGCTAGTTTAGCTGAATTGCTAAGTTCTGGGTTTAGTGAGAGACCCTGTTTTTTTTTTTAAGGGTGGATAACAGTTGAGGAAGACACCTGATGTTGACCTCTGACCTCCACATGCATGTGCACACACATGCCACTACACACACATGTGCACTTACACAGATATGAGCATACATATATATATATGCACATGTGTGCAATACCACACACACACATAAACACAAAAAATACAAAATACAAACAAAAAACCCACAGTTGTACACCTACAAAAGGGCACATGCTATGTTCAGGCCTGTTCTAAATTGTAGTCATGGATTCCTCCTGGACGCACCACCCGGCCTGGAAGTGTGCTGGCCCAGCTGCTGCCTGTGCCCTGCCATCCTCAGCCTCACTCCCCTTCGTGACCCCCAACACTGGCCCCTCACGCTCTTGGCAGACATCGCTCACGATAGAAGCTTCTCCCTCAGCCAGGGCTCTGCGATCTGTGAGAGGTGACGAGAGAAAGTCCTCCTGTGCCAATGGCCCCACTGAGAGTGCACCCCTCTCATGTCCTTTCCTGTCGGGGTTGCCCGACTCCCGCTCCAACCCATGCCCCTGTCCGCTAATGGCGTCCACGCTGCTCATTTCCCGCAGTAGATGGAGGTCATGTAGGTTCATGCCATGCTGCACCTGCCCTCCGTTCCACCCGTGTCTTCTACTCTTTCCACGTTTGTTGCTAGACTTGTCTGCTCCTGCCGACACACTCCTTTCCCCCACACCCTTCAGGTCTCTTCCCTACTGCTAACGCAAACAAGCAAGCTGTTTGAGGGTCCCTGTCGGGAGGAGCAGCCTGTCTAGACAGCTGCTTCCCTTCTTGGAGAGGACTGGCCTCCCCCAGCCCTGGGTTCCTGGTGCCTCCACCACCAGTGCTGGCCACCTGCTGTGGTTTTGAATGTAAATGTCCCCATCGCCTCAGGTATTTTGTGATTAATATTAAGCTTCCTATTTAAGGAGATATGGCACCAGGGGCAGATCTTGAGTCCAGCCCTAAGGTGTGTTCAGAGCCAGCTCAAGCTCTGGCTGCTCCCTTTTCTCTCTCTACGAGGGATGTATGATTATGTGACCCAGCTTTCTCCGCCATGAGGAAGCTTCCCCAGGAATCTGTAAACCTGAAACAAACGTTTTCCTCCCACAGTCTGCTTCGGGTTGGGTGTTTGTCCAGCAAGGAGAAGGTAACTGTACCACACCTACCAGCTCTGTCAAGGGATGGAAATTTGGGCTCTCAATTTTATCTCAGCCAGAAGGCTGAAAAGTGCTAGGACTAGGGTTCTGAACATGTACCTACAACAATCAAATATTCTGCTGGGTCACATGATGGCACTGCTGTTAGTATTGAAGAGGCCCAAAGCAAGATGGTTCTAATGGACACTTCATGCAAGTAAAGCAAAAGCTACAGCTACAGCTGTCCACACTCTCTGTGTGTCCTCAGCCCGGCTTCACACACTGTTGATCCATCCACACTCTGCGTCTCTCCTCAGCCCGGGTTCACTCAGTGTTGATCCCTCCACACTCTGTGTCTCTCCTCAGCCTGGGTTCACTCAATGTTGATCCCTCCACACTCTGTGTCTCTCCTCAGCCCCAGGTTCGCTCACTGTTGATCCCTCCACACTCTGTGTCTCTCCTTAGCCTGGGTTCACTCAGTGTTGATCCCTCTACACGCTGTGTCTCTCCTCTCCCTGGGTTCACTCAGTGTTGATCTGTCCACACTCTGTGTCTCTCCTCAGCCTGGGTTCACTCAGTGTTGATCCCTCCACACTCTGTGTCTCTCCTCAGCCCGGGTTCACTCAGTGTTGATCCCTCCACACTCTGCGTCTCTCCTCAGCCCGGGTTCACTCAGTGTTGATCCCTCCACACTCTGTGTCTCTCCTCAGCCCCAGGTTCGCTCAGTGTTGATCCCTCCACACTCTGTGTCTCTCCTCAGCCCGGGTTCACTCAGTGTTGATCCCTCCACACAGTCTGTGTCTCTCCTCAGCCCGGGTTCACTCAGTGTTGATCCCTCCACACTCTGTGTCTCTCCTCAGCCCCAGGTTCGCTCAGTGTTGATCCCTCCACACTCTGTGTCTCTCCTCAGCCTGGGTTCACTCAGTGTTGATCCCTCCACACTCTGTGTCTCTCCTCAGCCACAGGTTCGCTCAGTGTTGATCCCTCCACACTCTGCGTCTCTCCTCAGCCCAGGTTCACTCAGTGTTGATCCCTCCACACAGTCTGTGTCTCTCCTCAGCCCGGGTTCACTCAGTGTTGATCCCTCCACACAGTCTATGTCTCTCCTCAGCCCCGGGTTCACTCAGTGTTGATCCCTCCACACTCTTTGTCTCTCCTCAGGCCGGGTTCACTCAGTGTTGATCCCTCCACACTCTGTGTCTCTCCTCAGCCCGGGTTCACTCAGTGTTGATCCCTCCACACTCTGTGTCTCTCCTCAGCCCCAGGTTCGCTCACTGTTGATCCCTCCACACTCTGTGTCTCTCCTCAGCCCGGGTTCACTCAGTGTTGATCCCTCCACACTCTGTGTCTCTCCTCAGCCCCAGGTTCGCTCACTGTTGATCCCTCCACACTCTGTGTCTCTCCTCAGCCCCAGGTTCGCTCAGTGTTGATCCCTCCACACTCTGTGTCTCTCCTCAGCCTGGGTTCACTCAGTGTTGATCCCTCCACACTCTGTGTCTCTCCTCAGCCCCAGGTTCGCTCAGTGTTGATCCCTCCACACTCTGTGTCTCTCCTCAGCCTGGGTTCACTCAGTGTTGATCCCTCCACACTCTGTGTCTCTCCTCAGCCCCAGGTTCACTCAGTGTTGATCCCTCCACACTCTTTGTCTCTCCTCAGCCTGGGTTCACTCAGTGTTGATCCCTCCACACTCTGTGTCTCTCCTCAGCCCCAGGTTCGCTCAGTGTTGATCCCTCCACACTCTGTGTCTCTCCTCAGCCTGGGTTCACTCAGTGTTGATCCCTCCACACTCTGTGTCTCTCCTCAGCCTGGGTTCACTCAGTGTTGATCCCTCCACACTCTGTGTCTCTCCTCAGCCTGGGTTCACTCAGTGTTGATCCGTCCACACACTCTGTGTCTCTCCTCAGCCCGGGTTCACTCAGTGTTGATCCATCCACACACTCTGTGTCTCTTCTTCCTGCTATGTGGAAGTTCTGCTTGCTTTCCTTCTCTAAGGTCTGTAATACAATCTTTCTAAAGCTCTCCCTCCATGGCCCATGGATTTCGTCTGTCGAATTCATGAAAATGAAACAAAAACCTGTGGAAGTTTTGTGTGACTGAGACCGTTCAGCTCTCTTAACTCCTGAGTTAAAACCCCAATCAGGAGCGGGGAATAGTTCTGTTGCTCTGAAAGACACCCCACTTTCTGTGTTATTAGATCACACACAGAGGTGGGCTATACACAGCTATTCAGGGGAAGAGAGCTCAAGGTACTTTCACTCTGGATCGGCAACATTCCAACTGCCCACAATGAGGAAGTTCCAATCAGTCCAGCAGCTTTGTAGAGTCTTTAGCATAGGTGTGGCTGTTTTCTGGGAACTTCAGTTCACAAATCCCAACATTCAAAGTGAGCCAAGAGGCGATGTCCCCTGTGTCTGTTTATTCCAAGCCTTTGTGAACAGCTTTTTTGGTTTGTAGCTACAGGCTGCTTTCAAATTGGCATTCTGGACAGGGAAATTACATACTGTGACAGCAGATGGTAGGCGAGGAGGGAGACTTTCTCAACCCATCACTGGGGGGACCAGGTTCAGAAGGTGTAATTGTCAGTCTTTTTAAAGGGCTGCGGTGCCTGTGTGGCCTGAAAGCTTGCGGAATCTCACCTCTGTGGCAATTTAGAGCGAGTTGTCTGGTCCTAGGACAGGAAGAAATGATTATCATGGATCCTTTCTAGTTGCAAAGGAGGCTGGTACTGCCCAAGAAAATAGGGGCCCTTTTCCAAGAGAGCTGGGCTGTTTCCTTTCTGCCTGGGTCTTCCTCCCCCAGGCCCTGAAGAATGCATGGGTCCTCATTATGCAGCCTCTGTCTGTCATGGTCTAATTTGGATAACAAAAAAGAGGCTCAAGATGGATGGGAGCCCTTTCATTTCTTGGCATCCTGGCCTGAGCCTGAACTTGCTTCTCAGGCTCCGATTACTTTAGGGGAGAATAAGCCTGCCTGCAAGGTCAAGTTTTTGATCCTCTGCTGTGAGGTCAAAGGATCTTTTTGATGAGTCTCACTTTCACACCCAACTACTTTACTACTGTCTTCTTCCAGTTCCTCCTTCTGTTCCCCTTTTCTTTTTCTTTCTATCTCCACCTCCCACCATCCTCTCTTCCCTCCCTCTTTCCTTCCTCCATTCCTCCCCCACCCCTCACTTTTGTTTCTGCTCCTTCCTTTCTTCTTTCCCTCTACAAACATCCACTGAGCAGCTCTGTCTGGGCCGGGCCTTGGCTGCGATTCAAGAGGGGCAGAAATGGGAAGCAGGCTTCCATTCATCTCATCCTGCTGACCTGGAGTGTGATATGGATAGGAAAGATGCAGGCCAGGAAAGAAAAGCTGAAAGTGTTGTGGAGAAGAAAGACACTTCCCTGGCTGTTCTGGGGATCACAGGGGAAGTACAACTAATCTGGGTGAGGAAGGCACCCAGAGCTATCTGGAGGACCAGAAGGAAGGGTCTCTGGGGAGCATGGTATTGAGGGTGGGGGGAAGAAGATGAAGGAGGTCCTCATTAAGGAAAGCATGGGATGAGGCCAGGTGGTGTTATTGGCTCTGAAGGTGGAAGCAAGGAATATCCCTGGGCCTGTTGGTGAGACTCTGTTCCCTTTTTTTTCCCTTATCTCCTTTCCCCTAAAACCTTATTGGAGGAGGTAAACAGGTGGCTCTGATCTTACCTCTTTCTCCCTAGAAGAAAGAGGAATTGCTCCCTTTCCGAGAACCTGGCCATATACAGGCACTCGGTGTCAGGACTGAACTGACCAGTTCATGACTATCCAGCAGACTCCTTTAAGAGACCCTAGTGTGAGTCTCTAGGTGAGATTCCCATTATCTGGGAAGCCCATTCCTGCCCAGTTGGGCAGGAGCTCTGTATTTCTTCCTTCTCTTAAGCTCTAGAAGCCCTATCTCTATAATCTCTGTAATAAAATATGTCTAAACTTTACCCTCTGGTCTGTGGGCCACTGACTGGTCACCATGGTAACAGGAAGGAGGAATTTTGAACTCTTGACAGGCTCTCTTCATTGGTCCTCCTGATTTTCATCTAATTTGCATAACCTGTCAGGGCCTGCCTGGGTCTATATAAATCTCCATGTTCAGACCCTTAGCCTCAATCTCATCTGATCTGCAGACCCACCTGACAGCAAAGAGAGAAGTCTTCCAGAAGAAGGAGGACTTACCTCAGGGGCCATATACGCTTGTGTCTGGCTCCCAGAGTGACATTTGTGCTGAGATGTCAGACCTGCTTCTGCCTTTGAGAGCCCCAGAGCCTCCTGTGCTTGGGCCACTGACCCGCACCTGTGCTCTGTGCTCACTCCTGCCTCGGCGGGAGACCGGAAGCTCCTGGCGTCTGTGTTAGGTGGGGATCTACTGCTGCTCTTGTTCAGATGCTACTGCTCTTCCCACAGCCTCTGGCTACTGTCGATGGGACCTGCTGCTGCCCTGGTTTTGGTTCCTGCTTCAGACTCTCTTGGCTGGAATCCTGAAGCTTGCTTTACTGTTACCTTTTGATTGCAGGGACAAACACCTGGGCAGAAGCAGCTAATGGGAGGGAAGGGTCTATTTCAGGCTCTCACGTTCCAGGGGAAGCTTCACCAGGGCAGAAACAGCTGGCTCGTTTCATACATCCATAGCACAGAGATAGAACAGAACACCAGCAAGCGTGAACAGCCAGGGCTCAAGCTGGCTCTCTACACATCTTAGGGCTGGACTCAAGATCTGTCCCCACTCATACACCTCCTCCTGCAGGGCTCTGCCCGCTGGAGACTAAGTAGGAAGCTTAATCAAAAATATCTATCCAGGGGTGGTGGCGCACGCCTTTAGTCCCAGCACTCGGGAGGCAGAAGTAGGAGGATTGCCATGAGTTCGAGGCCACCCTAAGACTACATAGTGAATTCCAGGTCAGCCTGGGCTAGAGTGAAACCCTACCTCGAAAAAACCAACCAACCCATCAACCAAACAAAAAACAAACAAACAAACAAAACACTATAGGAGCCATATATTTACATTCAAACCACCACACCTGCCAAGAGTCAAAGCTGTACCCACCACCCTTATACCCTCTTGGTTGTCTAATCCACTACCTCCACCAGTGAGTGTTATAACACCTTCATGCCCTCTTGCTTGGCAAACCCGCTGGCAGTAAGAGTCCGGTCTTTATTGGAGTGGTTACATTCCCATGTAAATAAATCCTCTTTTGTTCACCCTTACCCATCGGTCTCTTCTATTCTTCAGATGAAGACACAAGGACCTGGAAAAAGAATGGCCCGTTTCACTTTTACGGGTCATTTCCATAGTGTGAGCTTTTCCCAGCAGGCTTTTCTCCTGCGTGCTCTGTTATATGTTGGCTTCAGACAGGGAGGTTCCCAGTCTTCCTCTCTGCCAATTGGTTCCTTTCATATGCTAATCTCACATCCCTCATGCACCTCACTCTCTGCCCTACTTTCCTTCCTCAGTGTGGCAGGATCCAGAAGCCAGAGGAGCAGTGACTCAGCAGAAGGCTCCAGGCCCTACCATAGTATTTATTTACAGTTTTGATCAGAGTGGCGGAGAGTGAAATCCTCCCTTTCTCTCTGCCTTTCCTGTAGCAGTGATAGAGGAATGTGGGATGTCTTTGAGAGCAATGGAGCCTTGCTTGGCTCTTGGGTGGACAATAACTCAGGAGCTAAGGTGCCAGAAACTCACTGCGACACAAAACTGCCACTGAATTAGTGGCCTCTGGGTTCTTGTCTGATAAATTTTGACAAATGAAGCCACAGACCAGAGAATAAAGCTTAGAACGAGTTTAGTATCAAGCATACAGAGGTAGAGCTCATAAACCTTAAGAGAAGGAAAGACTATAGACTCCTGTCCACAAAAGAGGCAAGAAGTGGCTCCTAGAAAATGGGAAAGCCCACCTGGAGACTCAGATTGGGGTCTTTTATGGGAGTTTATAGAATGGTTGAACTAGTCTAGCCCTGACTCCAGGTGTTTAGGTGCCGCTATATATTCAGGGAGTGCTACTATCTCACCTCTTAGTTTTCTCTTCTAGGAAAGAAAAAAAATCAGGGGAACCCAGATTCCCCTCTTTGTGCCTGGCCTGTGCTGAAGTGGACACTACCAGGACTCCTTTAGGGGAAGGAGATAAGGATGACCCATAGTCTCCCTCTGTAGGCACAAGGACATTCCTTGCTTTTCCTTTTGGGGCCCTGTCACCCCTAAACTGTCTCAGCAGTGTTATAATATATACAGAAGATGAAACAGGATCCAGGAAACGTGCCCTTGTAGGTTTAGCTGTGAGCTGAGTCACCAGAATGGTGAGAGTCTTGGAGGGATTGTTCTTCTGTCACCAGGCCTGAAGGCCTGTTTGATCCTCAAAGCAGAGAACTTTTTATTCTTTAAAAAAAATTTTTTTTTTGTTTACGCCGGGCGTGGTGGCACATGCCTTTAATCCCAGCACTCAGGAGGCAGAGGTAGGAGGACTGCCATGAGTTCAAGGCTGCTCTGAGACTACATACTGAATTCCAGGTCAGCCTGGACTAGAGTGAGAACATAATTGGTAACTTAAAATCGCCCATTTCTCATTCTTTAATTTTCTTGGTAAGTGTGTGTGTGTGTGTGTGTCTCCATGTGAAGGCCAGAGGTCTACATTGGATGTCTTCTTTAATTACTCTTCACTTTATTCTTTGACACAGAGTCTCTTGCTGAACCCAGACTTCAATCATCCATCCCGACTGGCTAACTAGTGAGCCCCAGTGATTTTGTCTTCACCTTCCTCGTACTGGGGTTGTTTCCTGGTGTATGCTACCACACCTTGGGTTCTGAGGATCCAGACTCAGTTCCTCATGCTTGCGTGGCTCTTTTCCCACTGAGCCATCTCCTCAGGCTCCTCATCTGCTTCAGCAAGAGTAATTCAATCAACATGTACATGTTCAAATCTTACCACTTTATTCTCCTTTTTTTGCATGTATATGTAATGTGCATTCATGTGTGTATGCATGTTCATATGTGTATGAGAGCACATACATGTGGAGTCCAGAGGTCTTCACTCATGCTTCCTCTCATTCTTTGAGCCAAAGACTCACCAATTAGGCTAGCCTAACTAGCTAGGGAACCCCAGGGATCCTCCTGTCTCTGCCTCCTCAGCACCGGGATTAGAGACATCCATCACCATGCCCAGATTTGATGTGGCTTCTAGGGGTCTGAACTAAGGTCCTCATGCATGTTTAGCAACACTTTACCCGCGAAGCCACCTCCCCAGCCCTTATTCTCCTTCTACATATGCATCCTGGAGAGTCCCTTGGGCCAGAACCAAGTTTAAGTCTGTTTCATGCTCACATGATAATGAAGGTGTCCGTGCAAAGGAAGGAAGGTGCCAGGCCAAGGCTGAAGGGCTTCCCTATGAGACCCTCACCCATCTTAACCTTTCACCCATAAATTCATGTTCCCCAGTCCTATGATTGTTTCATTTTAATCATGTTATATATTCTCATGTTATATAATCTTATTATATAACATGATTTCATCTTCATTCTTGAAAGATACTTTCTCTGGGTGTAGAATTGCATGTTTTCCTTTTTTTTTTTTTAGCACTTGAAAAATGCTATGGCATTTCTTCTGTGGTTTTGTTGGAGAATCTGTCCTTTCTGGTTGGTGAAAATATTTTAATCTCATGTTACATAATTGGAATCATAAACGATGTAATCTTTTGGGATAAGATATCTTGATTTACCATAAATCTTGGGCCATATCTCCCTGTTGTTGTATATAACAGCTGTCTTTTTATTTTCCTTGCTCAGTGGTATTCCACAGTGTGGATGGACCAGCTTAACCACAGGCTCCTTGAAGGATATCTGGGTTGTTCCTCGTTTGGGGTTATTATGAATAAAGCTGGTGAAAACATTTGTGGACAGGCTTCTGCAGGAGCATGAATCCTCAGAGCAAGAGATGACCTTATCACTGACCCACTAGATGGCACTCAGTGAGGTGGTAAAGTGCTCCCAGGTGCCAAGTGCTTCTGGGCCTGTGCTGGTCCTTAGGGCTTGTATCAGTTGTTGGAGCCCCAGATGGCTGTGCATTGCAGCAAACATGATTTCTTTCTGGTCCAAGCTGCAGTGTAAAATGCTCTTACCGTGTATAAATAACATCAAAAAAGATGTTGGTATCCAAATTGATCAAGAAGCCTACCTGGTTATTTCAAGAGGAAATAATTGGTAGACTAGAGATCTATCATAGGGACTACTACAAGATAAAGGTTTCCAACACCCCAGAAAGCCAGTTGGATGTTATATCTTAGTAAATGATGGTGGGGCTGGAGAGATTGCACAGTGGTTAAGGCTCTTGCCAGCAAAGCTAAAGGACCAAGGTTCAATTCCCCAGTATACATGTAAAACCAGATGCCCAAGGTAGCGTATGCATCTGGATTTTATTTTTAGTGGTTGGATGGCCTGGTGTGCCCATTCTAAATCTTTGTCTCTCAAGTAAATACATAAATAAATAAATGTTTTTCTTTGAAAAAAAAAGATGATGCTGGATATAGGAAAGTCTGTTTGGTGCAAATCCCAACAGGCAGTACGGGGCCTTAGCCCTTGGGAGGTGCAGTTCATCCATTGATGTTGGAGGGAAGAAATAAGATGTCTCAGTAGCTTCTTTCTATTCTTTTGTTGTGTTTTTGTTTTTCCTCTTTCTGTTCTAATACTGCTCTGTGGGAATCAGTGGATATTCTGTAGCTAATTCCCTTGGCCTAGTGCTAACAGTGGGAGAAAGACCAGCTAGTGTGGTCAGAAGCCCTGCCCCAGGCCATGTGACATACTTCACCTCTGAGCTGGTGCTGATCACAGGAAAGTGGGGGGTCGGGTGGGGCTGCTGCCCAGCTTTCCCCCACCCCCAGTATCTAGAGGCACCCTGCATGCTGTCTCCTGCTCTTTGGGTATAAATGTGTGGGGCTTGCATTCCTACTCTCAGCATTTGTTTTGCTCTTACTATTTGGGGTCTAGAAATTTTCCTGATTTGTAAATGTCATTTTGAAATTTAAACCATGAATATTCTTTTTTTAAAGTATTATATTTATTTATTAGAGAAAGAGAAATATATATATATATATATATATGCATATGTATGTGTGTGTGTGTGTGTGTATGTGTGTGTGTATGTGTGTGTGTATCGAGAGAGAGAGAGAGAGAGAGAGAGAGAGAGAGAGAGAAAGGGAGGAAGAGAACCAGGACCTCCAGCCACTGCAAACAAACTTCAGATACATGTGCCACCTTGTGCATTCAGCTTATGTGGGAACTGGGGAATTGAACCCAGGTCCTTGGCTTCTCAGGCAAGCTTCTTAACTGCTAAGCCATCTCTCCAGCTCTTTTTAAAATATTTTATTTTATTTATGAATATTCTTTATTAAAACAAAAGGTTTATGTGGAATTTTTTTTTAAGATTTTTTTTCCCCTCCATGTCACAGTGCCTTGATTTCATCTTTATTCTTCAAAGATACTTTCTCTGGGTGTAGAATTGTGTGTGTGTGTGTGTGTGTGTGTGTTAGCACTTGAAAAATATTATGGCATTTCTTCTGTAGTTTTGTTGGGAAATCTGTCCTTCTTGGTTTGTGAAAATACTTTTGTTGCTTTGGGGATATTTTTTCTCTTAGTCTTCACTTTTCAGATATTTGACTACAGTATATTTTGAGTAAATTATTTGGGTTTATCCTGTTTGGCGTTCTATCAACTTTATGAATGTTGTTTTTGACCCAATTTGGCAATTTCTCAGCCATTATAGCCTCAAGTAGTTTTCTTATTTTGCAAATCTAGTGACACAAATATTAAGTAGTCTGTTTCTAAGATTCCATTTATTTATCAAGTATGTTGTCTCTACTGCTGTGATTGGATGATTTCTCTTAACCTATCTTCAAGTCCTTCAAATCCACAGATTCTGTTTTTTTTTTTTTTTTTAAACTTTTTTGAGACTGGATTACATGTAGCACAAGCTAACTTTGAATTTGCTATGTAGCCAAGACTGGCCTTTGACTCCTTATCCTCCTGCCTCCACCTCCCTAGTGCTGGGATTACAGAGAGGGTCCTGGATTCTACTGCGGATCCCATCCACTGAGATTTTATCTGGACTCTGTATACTTTAGTTCTATAATTTCTGGTTTTCTTTTCTTTATGTGCTTTATTTCTATGTTGGCCCTTACTTTTTGTTTGCTCCATGTATGTATACAATGATACATTAAAGCACTGCTATAACGACCCCTTTTAAATAGTTTTCAGCTGATTCAAACCCCTCCGTGATTGTGGGGTTGGTGCTATTGTCTCTTTTCATCCAAGCTGGTTCTTATCATGACAGGTGAGTTTCCGTTGAAATCTGGATGTTTTTGACACCATGGTATGATAGTCTGGCTCTCATTCACTTTTGTTTTGTGGCCTCTAGAGCCCGTACCCCAACATGGAGCAAAGCAGCAATTGTCCATATTGCCTCTTAGGAAGGGTGAAGCCCAGCGTTACTGGTACCCCATTGTACGCCCAGAGGGAAGGGCCCCTAGCAGCTGATGGGAGGGTAGTGCATGGGTTCTTCACCAGGCCTTTGCTGGAAGGAATGCAGATGCCTTGTTCATGGTGCTCATGGCCCCCGCCACATCCACAGGGGCTGGTCTTGTTTCCACTGGATGGTAATTAGCGTTACAATGCTGCACTTATCTGCAGTTGAGAATACTCCCTTCTTTCTGTCAGCAGAGGATGGAAGTCAGGCACCCACATGGCCTCCACTGGCCCAGTGATAGGACCACCTCACTGCTCAGGGGATGGAGTCCTGGCTGCAGGCCCAGTCTGTCCTGACACCCATTAGACATGGGCCTGTGGAGTCTTGCTGCAACCAGATGGCAGGCTATCCTCTCCAGCGGCCTGGCTGGTATCAGTGGGTGAGACCACATGGTTTTCTGTAGAGTTTGTAAACTGTGCAGTGATGGTCTACAGGTTTTCTGTGCTGATTGGAAGCCCCTTTTTCTAGTCTTTTGGCAAATCATATCTTGGGATTTGTGCAGTTTTGTTTCTAACCTGCAGCGTTTTCTACTATGATTCTGGGATATATGACACAACGAAAGAACCCATGGGATCTGCCACCATGTTCTCCCTTGGGTGCTGAGGGTGCCTCTTTTCCCTCTACCCTTACGCTCTTCTGATGTCTGTTTTATATAAAGTACCCAGGGGTTTAGAATGGGCTTGACACGAGGAATAGGGGAGTGTTCTCATCTTCCCAGAAGTGGTGACGCCTGCAGCCTGTTTGTGTATGGCCTGTAAACTCAAAATAACCTTACATTTTTAAAGGACTCTAAAACATACAAAATAACCAACTAGGATAACAGCAACAACTAAACAAGAAACAGTGACAGAGCCCATCTGTGGTTGAAAAAGTCTAAACTATTTACTGTCTTTTCCTCTGCAGAAAAATTTTGTTTATCTCCTTGTTTAGATATAAGTCAATCGTTATTTGACAACAGTTGGTTTACAACATTCCAGCACTTCTTATTTTGCTGTGTAGACCTGAGTCCGTGAGTCATTCTTGTACCGAAAGAATGTCCTTGTTGCACTTCCTGTATGGCAAGTGGGCCAACAACTTTATTTGCATTGCTTGGTGAACATGTTTTTATTTCTCCTTCATTTTGAAAAATATTTTATTGTCTGCAGAATTCTGAGAAGATAAGCTTTTCTTCCAGCTCTTTAAATATGTTGTTCTATTGTCTTCTGATGTGTATAGTTTGAGGTGGAAAGTCTTCTGTAGGCCTTACCTATTGCCTGTGTAACATGTGCTCCCCATCATGGCTACCTTCAAAGTACTTATTTTGTGTGTTTGTGTCTCAACATTTTAAATATGATATGTGTAGGTTTTTAGGGGAAGGGTTGGATGTGTTTAGTGTATTTTGTGTTGTTGGAGAGTTTTATTTGTAGCTTAGTATCTTATTAGCTTAGTATATTAAAAAAATAATTTGGTCTTCAAATATTCTTTTCTTCCCTATTTTACTTCTTTTGAAATCCCAAATATGCATATATTAGACTATTTGATATGTCCTATAGCTTTTGTATATTTTATGGACTCCTTCATTTTAAATCTGTATCATTTATATTGACCTGTCTTCAAGACAGTCTTTCCTCAACTGCATTGATTACATTATGAAACCCACTGCAAGAATTTGTCTTTATTAAGAAGAAACTTTGTGGGCTGGAGAGATGGCACTTGCCTGTGAAGCCTTAGGACCCTGGTTTGAGGCTCGATTCCCCAGGACCCATGTTATCCAGATGCATAATAAGGGGTGCACGCATCTGGAGTTCATTTGCAGTGGCTGGAGGCCCTGGTGTGCCCATTCTCTCTATATATATATCTGCCTATTTCTCTCTGTGTTGTTCTCAAATAAATAAATTTTAAAAAATTTTAAAAAATAAAACAAAAAAGAAGAAGAAACTTTGTATGGTACATAATGTGTTGGTATCATCATTTCCCTCCTCCCTGCCCCAACTACACTGAGGGCCCTCCTTAGTGGGATTGTTGGTATTCACCATGGGGCTGTGGGTTATGAGTTGTGAGAACAGCAGTCATTGTGGGGAGGAGGGTAGTCAATTCCTCTGGGTATTCCCTCCCCCCCTGTGGCTCTTCCACAAAATTCCCTGAAGCTTGTTGAGTGTGCTTTAAGTCTACTTTAGTGTTGACCTCTCAGAAATTTCTGGATATCTGCTTTGATGCATTTTGAGTCTCCTCAGTGTCTGTCTCCATCACCCTGGCCCAGGTTGTCAGGCTCGTCATGAAAGCAGCACTCTTGCTCATCTCACCAATTCTTCTATGGTTTCACCTGGGCCCTGACCGCTGTGCTAGGGGTGGGTCATCTGCTGACAGGGAGCCAGCTATCTATCCTTGTCTTGTTGAGAGATTTAGGAGTCCTTGGTTCTTTCTGCTTTCTGAGAAAGAAAAACAGATACTCCAACAGATATTGAGATCGGGCCAAACAGCCCGTTGTGAGCAAGCAGGATCACTGCATTATGAAAACAACCAGCCTGACAAGATGTACACACCTGTGCACAGTGGCACACAGCCTAGGTGGGCAACCAATGGCTCTCTTATTGGCTAAGAGATTCATTCAGTGGAAAGGAACCCATAGCTGGAACTGGGAACCAAGTCAGAATCCTATGGTGACCAAGATTATGGACTCCAGTGAGAAGCTCCCACTAGTCTTTGGCCAAAATTGAGGCTACACCCATCAAAATCTCTCTGAATTATCAATGTTTATCCCCTTTAACCTATCCCAATCTCAATATCTCAATATCCCCACCCCCATCCTTGATGCAATACTGGTGAACCAAATCTTGTGCAGGTAACCATGGCTGCTATGAGTTCATGAACTCAATGGCCAAATCATGTTCAGAAGACAGCGCTCCACAGCACTCCTCCCCATCCTCTGGCTCTTACATTCTTCCTGTTCCCTCTTCTGCAATGTTGCTGGAGCCTTGGAAGGAGTGATGCAGATGTCTCGTTTAGGGTTAAGTACTCAATAGTCATTTATTCTCAGCACCAATTCTGACTCTCCACAGTAACCACCACTCACTACAAACAGAAGCTCCTTTGACCACAGTTGAGTATAACCAGGGTCAATGTCTGGAAATGGATACCTTCCCTACCCACATGTTTTGTTGGTTTGGCTTTTCTGCAAACTTTAGTATGAGAATTCAGGTCAATTTATTCATAAGTTCTGTTACTGCTTCAGTCACTGTCACTAAGATAAGAACTTCAAATTCTTCTGGCATTCTCTTGTTTCCTGAGCCAGGTTCAACATTAATGCATATTCACCATCAGGTATTCATTAAAATTTTTGTGCTCTTTTTGCTATTAAGCATGGGGCTGCAAGTAAGCAAATCCTTTGACCCTATTATCCTTGAGGTTCCTGTTTTTCCTAGATTTTGGATTAGTTGATTATTCTGCAACCTCAGACCTGATTTATTAATGAAAAGTTGTAATTTAAAAAATTACTCACAATTGTTTGGTTGTAAAATGAAAGCAATTTTCCTTCTAGTGCTTTACATCCCAATCAGAAGGTTGAACACTGGTGAAGCTTGTTTAAGTGTTTGGCTTCTCACATGTGGCCTGCTCCATTTCATGCGAACTGTGACCTCTGGGAGATATGGCTTTTGGATATGTTAAAGAGAAATCAAAACACTTATCTCATGGCATTGTTGCTTAGGATGAAACCAAAGAAGAAGAAAATGTGCATCTCTATAGTATTTACCATAAAAGAGCATACTTAAATTCTCTTTTGGTTCCTCATACTCAGAGAAGTACATTAAGGATTTTTTTTTGGAATTTCTGTATGTGTGTGCTGTGTGTGTGCGTGTGTTGCATGTATGTGTCTTTGTATGTGGGTACACATATGCATACATGTGGAGGCCAGAGGACAACCTTGGATACCATCCTCAAGAACACTGTCCTCCTCTTTTTGAGACAGTCTTTCACTCTTCCGGAGCTCACCAATTAGGCTAGACTGTCTACTGTCTAGTCAAGGGATTCTCCTGTCTTCCCCATCTCAGCAACAGCATCATAAAATGCACCACCATGTCCAGCATTCACATAGGTACTAAATCAGGTCCTCATGCTTACAAAGCTGGCACTTTATCCATGAAGCTATCTCCCTGGCCCCAGGAGTTCCTTTTAAGTGACTTGTGGTGTTCGCCATTAGACCGCACTCTGACACTTCGCTCCCATGTCGTCATCAGGGAATGAACACCAGTCTCATAGAGCTGAATCAATGTTTTTAGAACACATTAATCAGTCATTGGATTTTGAAATGAGTCAGTCACTCCCCTGTCCTACCCTTATTGGATCCCTCTGAAGGATGTCTTGAAAGGCTGCCTGAGATTGTGCCACCCACTGAGATGGCCTTTCGCTTGCACTCAGCTTGGAGGGTGTATGAGACAGGGTTCCCTAGAGGAATGGAACTGACAGAATGAATATGCATTATAAAGGGGACTTAGAGATTGGCTTACAGGACACAGGCTGCACAGTCCAGTGATAGCTGTCTGCAGGCTGGAGAGTTGGGGAACCCAGGAGCTGTTCAAACAGTCCTAATCTGGCACTGAGACCTAAATGATTCCTGGGGAGCTACTGGTTTTAATCCACATTGGTAGGCTGATGAAGCTGGGTTCTAGTCTATGCAGAATAACAGAAACAAGGTAGATGCATGCACAAGCAAGTAGCATGGGCAGCCAGGTAAAAGGCCCTGTGTTCTCTCAGAGCTTTGCTATATACAGTCCTTCACCAGAAGGAATACAGAAGGAAAGGTCTTTCCTGCTCAGTTAATCCCTTCTGTAAATATCTTCACAGAAGCACTCAAGAAGCATGTCTCTTACTTGATTTCTAATCAGATCAAAATGACAATAGAGTGAACCACAACCCAGACACCTCCTCAGACCATTCCAACCCAACAGTGGAGTACACCACAACTCTCCACCCTCTCTGGAACCAGCTTAAAGTCTTCTGCACCCCTGAAGTCCCTCTGCACCTGTCCCCTTCTACACCTGCCAGAGGTGGAGGTGCGAGACTCTTGGAGTGTCACTGACTGGCTTCTATTGAGGGAAACTGAAGATGGAAGGAATGCATGTGTATGAAGGGGGGTTGGGAGGCAGAGGTCAGATAGGGGTTCCAGGGAAGATGCCTGGTTCTCTACTCCTTTCCTTGAATGAAAATACAGCATTAAGATAGTTAATTGGAGCGATCTGTGTTCTTTGTTTCACTATCAATATTATGTCATCAGCTCTGGGCTGCAGTTAAGATGCTCCTGAACTTCTCACTATGAATGTAAGCCCACATGCCCTTCCCTTCACTACGTATGCTGTGATTTAGACATTTTAATTTGCTTAATGCATGCCTCATTTGGAATTTTCTTTTCTCCTGTCTTCTGGTCTCAGGACTATTCTTGTATTTGAGTAAGGTAGAACAGAGTTGGAAACAGTATAAATTAATGTGAATAATCTCTAAAGAGCTGGTCCTGGTGGAACAGGTTTATAATTCAGCTGCATGGGAGGCTGAGGCAGGAGGATTGAGAGCACACAGCCTGCCTAGGTTGCAGAGTGAGTCCAAGCCCTGCGGAGTAATTTAGTGATGCCCTGGCTTCAGTCCCCCGAGTACTCAAAACCTTTGTCAGGAGAGAAGAAGATCTGAAAATTGATTTCCAGTACAAGAGGCTAAAGGATAGTAATTTGTTTATTTATTGGGTGTATTTATTTATTTATCTGACAACCAGAGAAGGAAGTAGGAGTCCTAAAGTAGTTAGGGAAGAAAGTGTGGGGTAGAGCAGAAGGGAGTCCCAGAGGGTGACAGCCTATGTTCTTGGATGAGATCACTTAGCTCCTCTCTCGCTCTTTCCCCTTGAAACTGTGTAGGTGCCTAAAATCAGAGTGTCCTTTTGCTAGCTCACTGAGGTCTGTTCAGGCAGTGTGAAAGGGGCTGGGTGCAGAGGGGCTCACTCCCACCGCTCATGGCCTCGGACCTGGCATCTCCTATAGTGGTGAAGACGTTCATGGACCATCCATGCAGCCTGCAGGAGAAATGCAGGCACCGGGAATGCGCTGGGCACCATTACCATGTGCTTGCAGCCCAGCAACAGCAGGGTGAGTGGGGATGTTCATGCAGAAGGGTTCCAGAAAGCTGCTGACTTGGGTTCACATTTATAAACCTCAGGGCATCTTCTAGTAGAGAGCAAGGAGGTGTGCTCCTGGAAGACAGGGATCGTTAGTACCCTACCATTTCCCTAAGGAGGGAAGCCCAGCACATGATACTTCAGCATGTTTCTGGATGATACATTAGAACATGCATGACAATAACAGGCAGGGAGTCCCTGGTAGCCATTACCCTTGGGGTAAGAGGAAGAGGACAGAAGTGAGCGAGGCTTGGGTTACCTCAGTTGTCTGGTTTCTTCCACCCCCCCACAAAAAAACATTGTGCATGTGTGTGTGTGTGTGTGTGTGTGTGCGCGCGTGCGTGCTCACATACACACACACACACACACGTGCATTTGGAGACCAGAGAACAACTTCAGGTATCACTCTTAGGTATATAATCCACCTCTGTTTTTAGAGGGGGGACAGGGTCTCTCACTGGCCTGGAGCTAACCAAGTAGGCTAGACTGGCTGTCCAGTGAGCCCCAAGGAGCCTCTGGCCTCTGCTTCCCCAGCACTGGGTTAGAGGTAAGGCCCCCACCTCTGCTTTTTAACCTGGGTTCTGGGGATGGACCTCAGGTGTTTATTCTTTACTGAATGAGAAACTCCTCAGACCCAGTTGTCTGATTTCTTAAAATGAAGAGACTCTGGCCTTTCTTTCTCCTTCCCATTGTAGCCAAATCTCTCCAAAGCACAGTCTAGACTTCCTGTCTGCCAGGGCTCGGATCTTACACATTCCTCAGCATGTCTCATCTGGTGTCTGCCCACACAGCACAGAGGCAGCTGTCACCAAGACCCCTGATGACCTCCAGGCATGCGGGGTGTAACTGCATGCATGCACACTGTTTCATGCTTAAAAAAAAAAAACAAAAACAAACCAATAGACATTACAGACTTAAATAGAAATCGCACCACCACTTGCAAAATCCCTCTAAGCCCTGACCACCTAATTTCTCTCTGCTGAGCCCTATGGCGAGGGTCACAAGTTGTCCTCAGGCCTCCACATGCCCATCTCTTCCTCCACTCTGCCTTGCTCCCACATGCCAGCCCTGTGACCTAGGCGGTTCTCAGCTGCCTGTGTGTCAGCTTCCCCACTGTTGGTTTATTTAAAACATGTAAGGGCCGGAGAGATGGCTCGGTGGGTAAGTGAGCTTCCTGTTCATGCACGAGGGCCTGGGGAGGCCTGAGACTGCTTAACTTCAAATCTCCAGATCCCATATAAAACAGGTGACTAGGGCTACATATGCCTGTAGCTCTAGTTCTAGAGAGGAGCAGAGACTTGAGAATCATTGGAGACCTGCAGGCTTTGGAGTCAGTAAGAAGAGACATAGGCTCAAAACAAGACCCAGCAGAAGAGTAATAGAGCGAGACATCTGACTCCGGCCACCAGGGGAAAGTGACCCCTGCTGTGGCAAGCATAGGGGGCACTGTGAGGGCACATACATGTGCATTACCCCCTGCCGTCCCACCACACCACACTACACATACATACACATCACACTCCACACACAGGCAAAAGATAAAAAAGACATGTAAAACTCTCAGAATAGAGGAAACCACAGAAATAAGTGACCCCCACTTGCCCCTGGGGCCTTAAGGGACACTGAGGGTTCACTGTCTACGTTTTCTTTCAGAATTCTCACTCAGAGGGCAAAGGAGGCTTGGAAAACTGGACCCTGCCTATGTGCCACACAAACTCCACGTCAGCTTCTCTACATAAATTTTCAGGATGCAGAACGGGCTGGTTGCGTGCTGACTTTGCCTCCCTCACCCACACCACACCACACCTTTCTCTTTGTTATTCTACAACAAGCTCTGCCCACCAGGCCTGTGTTCTGCTTGGTGGTGCTCCCCTGTCCTGTCGTGTGAAATTTTCCTGGGGAGATTTGAATAAACATCTAATTCACCCCAAATAGGACACCAGAGTCAGACTGAAGGATGACTCCACTCAAGTCCAGCTTGGTGAGCCAGTGAGTTTGGTTAGGGTTACTTCCAGGATCATGGACAAGTCATGGGTGACTACTACACCACAGAATAAATTTAGAGTGTTGTCAAAGTGCTTGCTTACCTACCAGAACTAGATGGTAAGATGTGATTGCTGAAGACACACGACAGGCTACGGTCACAGGACTTTGAGAAAGCAAGCTGGATCTGAGAGCTCCCGGCCAGCTATCTGTCATAGGGTTGGAGTTGCTAGGGGATAAAAGTCATCAACAGTGTGAATGAACATTGGCTCCTGTAAGCTACAAAATCAATCAGTCAGGCTAGATGTGCCTACCAGTGCAATAGTGGCACATGAGTTAATGGTGGGGGTGGGGGGAATCAACTGCTCTCTGATTGGATTCAAGGCCCACACAGTGCGAAGAAACCAAGGTAGAAGCCCATGGCTTAGGCGGTCACAGATCCTAGAGGTAAACTTCTACTGTTCCTTGGCTAAATGTAGAACTTAAGCTCATCAAAAATCATTCTAGATATATTTATACCCTTATCAATCCTGCTCTCACACTTGGTTATAGATCTTGTTTTTTGTTACAGATGGTGGTGAATATTAGGAAGACCCAAGACCCATCAAAATAACAAGAGGAAACTGAGTGTCTAGCACTGGATGAGTCATCTCTATCACACCTGCCAGGGCCCAGGGCACATTGCAGGGGAAGTGGCAGATTAAATCTAAGTGCTTCTCTCAGTGCTAGCCAGAGAACCAGTAGACACTGATAAGACTCAAAACTCATCAAAGCAGAAAATCAGAGGCTGGTGGGAACTCAACAATGAAAGAGACTTGTACTATGCCCTAAGAGGCGCAGGGAATATTGTGGGAGAGGGCAGAGGGAAAGAATGTAAGAGCCACACTATGAGGCGCTGTCTTTCTGACATGAACCAACTGTTGATTTCATGATCCCACTGTGATTACCAATAACCCTACTGAGGGTAACCTGGTGGGAATATGACACTTTTCAGTATGTTCATCTATTCAAGTTTCCAATAAAAATTATTTTTTAAAAATGTTGTTTCCAGTAACCTTAACCATGTATAGATTCTCAGGGATGGGTGGGGGCCTCATAAGTTCCTCTTCTAGTGACCATCAACTGTTTATAAATCTCTGAGCATGGGGGGGGGGAACCTCATGAGCCTCTCCCCTCATAATGAAATGTTAGTGGGCTCAATCATATGCAGGTCTCCTTTGGGTAATCACAGCTGCTTAGAATTCAAGGGGACAATGGTCATATCATGCCTGGAGGACAGGATTCCACAACACCCTCTCAGACCCATGGTTGAGAACCGTTGTGATAGGAGCTGTTGTGGTACCACATGTCTTTCTCAAAGCACTGCACAATGCAGAGTGATAAATTTCTAATTTATTCAGTGGTAATTATTAAATACCTTCTATGTGCCAGGAGCTGTACTCGATGCTGGAACACGTCCTTATGTCCCAGAAGCTGCTAAGCCCTCTGGAAGTGACACTGAGGAGTGATGCCCACACAGCAGGAATGCCAAGGGTCCTGGGCTCACATGCAGCCTCCTGAAGGCAAACTCCCTAGCTAAAAGGGCACAGAGCCTGGGGTGGCTGTGGCTCTGAGAGATGGTGTAGAATAGGGACTCTTGGTGTTTACCTGGGAATAATTTGTGGGATGGTGGCACAAAAACATAATCCCAGACAAACAGTGTGTAAGCAGGTGACCTCGCAGGGTGATGTCTTACTGCAGCAGCACACAGCTGAAAGGGGAGCTTGTCTTTTATTAGGGAAAGTTTACTGTCAAGCTTATAGGTGAAAAGTTCAAGTAGTAGGTGACTAATTAAGGAATGAGCACATCTGGGGATTGTTTATAAAAGCTAATCAGCAAAGGAGCTAACACTTGCAAGAGAGAACAGACCTATCTAGGGAAAGAGCAGAGGAGTTAGAGCTGCCGATTCTGCTTGTGGAGGTGGTAGACAGGGTTTATGGCCAACATGTCAGCTTCCTGCAAAGCACAGAATAGCAGAGGATGTGTGGACACAGCGGCAGTGAAATGTATCTATTGCTGGGGGTTCACAGTAGGTTGCAAATTCAACTTTCAATCCCAACAAGAGGGAGCTTGCATAGCCTGCTCAAAGCCCTGTGTTCCATCACCAGCACAGAAAAAAAAAAAAAAAAAAAAAAAAAAAACCTGGAAAGAGGATTAGGCAGAGGGAATGGAATATTTGGAGGCATGGAAGCATGGAACTTGGGACACTTTTGAAGACGTCTCAAGAAAGGCAAGAATGGAAGCTGTTTGTGGCTCTGGTAGCAGAAGTGTGAGGCTGCTGGTGCATATCTGGTCAGGTCAGGAAGTAGACAGGAGAGAAAGTGGGGCCAGGATGCAAGCCTCAAGGCCACTTCTTCCAACTGGGTCCCCACTTCCTAAAGGGTTCACAACCTCCAAAAACATCACCGCCAGCTGGAGACCATGTGTTCAAACACAAGAACCCATGAGGGACATTTCACATTCAAACCAGAACAGAGCCCTAAGGACCTCCAAGTGAACAGCAGTCAAGAGAAACATTTGACTTCAGGTTTCCAAACTCACTCACAGTCATGGCTGGCACAGTGAAAGACTCACTTGCCTCAGGCAACAACCAAAAGGTCAGACAGCTGACCTTAGTCTGGGGAAGTGCTCAGCATACCACTGCGTAGGCTGGTTCTTCCTTTTGCTTTTTTTTTTGCCCTTTGCATGTGACCTCTGGCCCCATGCATGGTGCCTCAAGATCACAAGGCAGCTGCTGCTCCAAGAAGGAAGACAGGTGAGGAAACGGGGTGTGGGGGGAAGGGTTTTCTCTTGGGGTGCGTGGTTGTTGCTGCTGCTGCTATTGATTAACTGAGGAAGGCTGCCTACCTCTGAGGCTTGTTACTTGTTACTGATGAAGCATTATCCCTAGAGGCTGGGATATTATTTTGTTATTACTGTTTTTTTTTTTTTTTTTGCTGTGGCACATCCATGCCTGTAAAAATAACTTTTTTTTTCTTTTAGAAAGGAAATGTCTGCTGTGAACAGAGCTGGGAGCAGTCATGAACCTCCCAGTGAGAGGTCCAGTTGGCCTTTGGGAGAGACAGTCACAGCCCGAGTTGTCTCAAGGCTACTCTTGTTGGCAGATTAATAATGGTGAATTCATATGGGTTCTGCTGGCTGCAGTTTACCCAGTAATCCATATTTCCCTTGATAGTGATGCAGGATTTGGGGCTACAGGAGGGGGTTCCCCCAAAATTGTGAATCCCAATGTTGGGTCCTTATCCTATTTTTCACAAAGAAGTGATAAAATGGATTAGAGAAGACTAAGTTATGAATTATTGAGTTTATTTAGGAAGAAATCATAAACCATGGGGTTTATTTAGGGGGAATTGTTATCCAGGACAAAACTGAAGCAGTTTTACACCCACACGGGACCTCAAACATAGAAGCTCCTTCAAATACCAGACCAGAGAGGCTTAAGAAATAGTGAAGGACTCAGAGATCAAAGATAAACCTTACATATGATCAAAGTGAGAGGGTTCCACCAAAGCATGACACAGATAGAAGGCATGAAAAAAATACCCAAGCCAAGGTAAGTATTTCTCTCCCTTCTCAGGCAGGCTGGATCCAGATCATAGGGCAAAAGGAAGAGAAGAGGGAGATTGCACCATGTGGGTAACCTTTATAGGGTACAGACATACAATCAGAGTGATCCTCACCATTAGGCCCAGGTGTATAAGTGGAGACCTAATTGTTTCATGGACTCAGGGCTGACCCAAGATCTGATGGGTTCGTGGGCTCAGAAGGCTGATCCAGGGCTGAAAAAGAAGCAGAAAGTTCTTGCTGGGTGGGTCACTGGCAGCCATCTTGGAGAGACAGGATCAGAGAGAAGTTTCAGTTTTGCCAGGATGGACAGAATGGCATCTCTTTGTTCCCTCTGGGCTCTGTCCCTGACTAGCTGCCCAAAAGAAGCTAGATTTCTCCTAGTTCTCCTTCAATAGCTGGAGGCACCCATAGGTTCTTTTATTCTCATGTCAATTACCAATAATCAATTCTCAGATCACATATTCTACATCACACAGTAACACTCACATATATGTACATACGCATATGTATATAATGTATGTATAGGTGTGTGTGTGCGTGTGTGTGTGTGTGTGTGAGACAGAATGGTTCAAGAGGGTTACAGATGTCACAGAGTCCAAAGAGGCCCTCCTGGAGGCAGAGACAAAGAGCTGATACAAACACAAAGAGAATCACTTCTTGTTATATGGTTGATTAGAAAAGATATTGTGGACCTGGAGATGTGGCTCAGTTGGCAGAGTGTTTGCCTAGCACGCATGAAACCCTGGATTTGATTCCCAGTACCACATAAAACAAACAAACAAACAAAAATCATAAAACCCCCTGTGGTAGCACATGACTGTAATCTCCAGAGGTGAGTTCAAGGTCATCCTCAACTACATAGGACGTTTGAAGCTAGCTTGGGCTTCATGAAATCCTGTCTCAAAACAAAACCCTCAAAGATGCCAAGGAAACCACCCAGAAAGTTGTTGAAGGGCAAAAGACCAGCTACAGGATGAAGCCACAGAGGGTGAGGGGCCAGTCTGATCTAGATAGACGGACTGATGGAGAGACAGATGGACAGAGGGCAGTTTAAGCAAGCTCTGTCAAGCAGCAGGGACTGTGCTGAGCTAAAGTCCAGGACAGTGGGGATTTCTCTGCCTGTGTGTCTGTCCCCTGATGAGTACACCAGGTTGTTGGATGACAGGTCCGTGAGGCAGTCATCACTGCAGAGTGGGGTGACCTCATTCTTAGGAGGTCCAGGTGAGGAGACTTCACCCTTCATTGGTCTAGGGTGTTCTAGAAGTTCCATTTTAAAATGTTTGTGTCCACGTGTGTTCCCAACATACTTCATAGTGTGTTCATAGATGGTGCTGGACAGGTGGTGCTATCTATGTGCTCAAAGAAGGCAGTCACCCTGCCTCTGTGTGTGCACTCAATGCAGAGCCAACTGGTGCATATGTAAAGTGGAATCACCGGGGACAAGCTCAGCCTGAAAGCTATTGTCCCCTACAGCTTAAAGCAGGCCACAGTCTGACCCCCACAGAGCCTTTATAATGGTGGTGTTGGACGTTAGCAGTGGGCAGTGACCCTAAGTTAACTAGTCCCAAGCAGTCAGTAGTTTCTATCAGACAAGAGTGTTGCCTAGGGGCAGGATGACAGGGAAGACAAAAGCCCCCGGGCTCCCTGCACCTGCCCTCCTCTTTCCTGACCTCGGTCTGTCCCTCCCTAGGCCAGGGTCATGAGCTGGTCAGACAATCGGGGCCCCAGGAGGCTGGCAGAGACTGATGGATATGTAGGCCCCCACAGAGCTCCTGAGGCAGCTGGTGAGTGGGCACTGAGGCCTTGACGTGGCCTTTTCACAAACCCTCCTAGTGGGGGTGGGGTGGCCCTGAGCCAGGGTGAGAGCTCCCCCTGCAGCACTGTTCCCTCATCATCCAGGGGTGCGGTGTTGGCCTGGCCATGTCTGCTTCTTGGGGTTCTGCCACATCTTCACAAGCTGGCTGCTGGATGCTAATAAAGAGAGGAGCGCCTCTGCCTCCTTCCCTTCCTCTCTCCCTCCTTCTCCTCTTCCTCTCCTCCTGCTTCTCCTCTCTTTCCTCCTGCCTCTCCTCCTTCTCTCTTCTTTCTCCTCCTTTCCCTGTCTTCCCTTTCTCCTCTTTTCTCTATTTCCCTCCTTTTCCCTCCCTCTTTCCCTCCACCTCCCTTTCCTCTTCCTCTTTCCCTCCGCTTACCTCCGTCTTTCCTCCTCCCTCTCCTTCATATGCATGACTATATAACTCAGCAGTAATCACAGTTTAATTAAAATAATAACGATGATTTTTTACACTGTTGTACAATGCATCTTGGACTTACATAATCTTTCTCAGTCAACAGAGTGGCTTCTCATGTGTCTTCATTCGCAGCTGTTCCCCAGGATCCTATCGTCTTAAATTCCAAGTCACTTTCATGGGGGAGAGGGGAGGGATAAATTCTGCTGACATATGGGATTCCCGTTAGGTTCTGGTCTGAGTGACTTTGGCCACTTAACCTGTGTCTTTGGGGGTCATTATTTACTGTGACGATACATTTTCAGACTTATGCCACAATGGAAGCAGCACGTGGCTTTTTCATTCTTTCCGCGACTGTGCTCTGGACTCTTCCACTTCCAGGCCCTGCAGGGGCTCTGGGGGGGGGGGGGGGGCTCACAGCACTCAGCAAGTCCCGTGGCTCGTGTGAAATGCATCACGTTTTATGCTCTGTTGACCTCTTACTGCTGAGTTTACACAAGTCTCCCGGGGATGTTGGTTAAGAGCAAAGGTAGAGATTAAGAACTTCTCGAGGGGGGTTTCTGGAGTTCATGCTGTAAGCAAGCCCTCCTGGGAAGGGGAGGGGAGTCTTGCCTGTGATGGTCTCTGATGGCTGCTCTCTGGGTCTCCTGCCTCTCCAGTATCTCCCCAGGCAGACCACAGTCAAAGATGGAGGGCAGTGGCTTAATGAAGAAACCCAGTGGTCTGTGGAGAAAGCTCAGTCAGTAAACTGTTTGCCTTGCAAGTCTGAGGACCTGAGTTCAATCTGCGGTACTCTCCTGCATTAAAAACACTGACTGTGATAGCATGAGTTTGTAATCTCCAGGCTGGGGAGGCAGAGACAGGTGAATCCCTGGGGCTTTCTGGCCAGCTAGTAGGGCCTAATGGGTGAGCTCCAGGCCAGTAGGAGACCCTGTGTGAAAAAGATCCTGTGCATCCTACGGAGTGACTCCTGAGGTCATGCATGTTCACGTATATACACATGCACCCTCACACATGAGTACCCTCCCCCCACATGCACACACACAGAGAAGAAGGAAGGGAGAGAGAGAGAGAGAGAGAGAGAGAGAGAGAGAGAACACAAAGGCAATGTAGTTCTGGGCCCTGAGGAGTCAACCTGAGATAAATAAGACCTTGTTCTTATCCTTGAGTAACCCAGTCTCTGCCGGGGGGCGGGGGGGCGGGGGAAGCAGTTAGGGGACTAGTTGATCGTGGTCAGCAGGCTCCTATCAGACAAAGGAAGCTGGCTGGATGAGTCCTCTATAGACGGCGCCTTTCCAAATTAAGGCTGTGATATTTTGGGTTCGGGAACAATAGATACATTTCCTCCTGGTCCTCTTGCCAAGGACAATGAAAAATACTGGATATTGCATGTTGGATGGGGAGACAGGCTTATTCCCACATTCTGCAGCCACCTCTCTGTCCTTCACTGCTCTGGAGCCCGAGGGTTCCTCTCTGAAGCTCCAGGGGTGTCCACCTGACACAAAGCCGCATTCTCCCAGCAGGGTGGTACTACTCAGGAGGTACTTGGTCGTGTCGGTGCAAAATACCCGGCTATCACCTCAAAGGAAATAAGAGAGTTTATTCTGGAGCCAAATATGAGTGACCGTGGCCAAGGGAAACATATTCAGGTTGCCCGAATTCCATGTTCCAGTGTGTTAACAGCTCCATGACGGCTTTATAGTCACAGAACAGAAGCCATAAACCAAGGTGCTTTTCAAATACATTGGTGGAAACATCAGGTTGCAGCAAAACAGTGGCATCTCCACCACAGGCTTCAGATGCTATTTGAGGACATTCCTAGCCTTTGGGCTGGTGGAAGCCAGTGGTCTGTTTGCACATCCCAGAAGGTCTTACCTTGTGACCTACTAGTCACCAGGATGTTAGATCAGTCACAGAGGTGAGCAGTTAACGGCCATGAAGGGCCAAAGGCAGCCCAAGGTGACTTGGCTCTGACCCTGCAACATTCCATTACCTGTGACCACAGACATTCCATCAGCCCATCCAGCCTTGTTTGAAGTAGACGCAGTGCTTTGTGGGAACGTTTAGTTCCCAGGAGATGCCTCTCCCCCAGCTAAGTGTCTCATGTTCCACGAGGCGCCCTCACCGTGTCTGGTTTTCTTTTCAGTGGACTAGAGACCTCAGCTGGCTTCGCCGAGCTTTGCATTCTGTGGGCCTAGTGGTTTATTCCATCCTCAGAGAGACTCCCCCAGATTGAGTCACCCCAGGGGTGGCTGAGTTTGACGCAGCCTCAGGCTCAGCGTCATCAAACTCCAGGGAACTTCTCAGCTGGTGAGCTCTGTTCCAGGTACCCAGGGCTCTTTCTTTCCCCGTGTTTCCTTGCATGATCAGAGCCTCCTGCCTTGATCAACTTTTGGGTTGCCAACATCTGGACCTCTTGTTCCCCAAAATTGCCTCTCCTGGACCTTCCTCACCCAGGGGCTGTAGCAGGTGACACTGAGGCTCCTACACCCGTGGTTCCCCTGCTCTTGGACCTTCAGGGTACCTTAGTTTTAAACAACAGGTTCTTTCTCAAGATGAGGCCCAGCCTGTTCTCTGAATCATACAAAGTGATAAATAGGATTTCTCCTCATCTTGCAGAAGAATCTGTCCCTCACCAGAACCTGCAGGTGGGTTTGAGGCTTGTGAGGGCTGTGGGCTGAGGACATGGTGAAGCCTTTAGGAAATGGGGCCTGATGGGAGGGTCAGGTCAGGAGAGCTCTGCTCTCACAGGGCATATGGGAGCCTGATCTCTTTCTCTTGTGTCTTTGCTTTGTGGATGTGATGGTTTAACCTTTCTTATCAACTTGACTGGATTTCCAGTTACCTGTGGGTGTGCCTGTGAAGACGTCTCCACAGAGGTTTAACTGAGGAGGAAAGACCTATCCTGAATGTGGGTGGCACTTGCCCCAGACTGACTGTCCTGTTGTAGTTACCCTGCTGCTACTGGGGTAAAGCACCTGACCAAAAGCAGCTGATGGCAGGTCAGGGTTGATCCTGGCTCACAGTCTCTAGGGAAAGCTTCATCATGGCAGGGAAATGATGGTAGAGCAGAGGCTGGGCGTCCCTTCTTGCCACAGCAGGTGGAAGATAGCAGCAAGAGTGAGTTCAGTTCTGGCAAGGGGAGGAGGGACTGTGAGATCCAAAAGCCTACAAACCAGCCAGCTGGCCACCAGGCCTTCAGAACACATCAGTCCATGGGGCACATGCCATTCAAATACCCACAGGCCCAGACTGAACAAAAGAGGGGAAAAGAAACTTGATGAGCACCAGCATTCATCTCTCTCTGATTCCATCTTTTGCAAAGTGACAAAGAGCTACAAGCTCTTACACCAAAGCTGGAGTCCCAGCCTCCATGCCTCTCCTGCCACAAGACACTGGGAACTGAGCAAATCCCTCTTCCTCTAAGGTATTTGCTTCCAGAGATGAGAAGAGCAAATAATCCACTGGATATCACAAGCAGTTTTCCTCCAGCCTGCCATTGCTGCTGTACTCTGCTTCCTTGCCACAGGCCCGAGAATAATCATGTAGCTTTCAAAACTGTGAGTTAACGGGGTGGAGAGATGGCTTAGTATTTAGAAGTGCTTGCTTACAAAGCTTGGCAGTCCAGATTCAATTTCCCAGTATCCACATCCAGCCAGATGCACAAAGTGGTGCATGCATCTGATTTTGTTTGCAGTGGCAAGAGGCCTTGGCACGCACCCATTCTCTCTCACTCTCTCCGTACATAAATAAGTAATATTAAAAGAACTGAGAGCCAAAATACACATCTCTTCGTAAGTTGATTACCTCAGGTATTTTTTTTTCATAATAGGCAGCTAGCTGGCAAATGCCAATCAGGTTCAGTTGTGGTGATTGTCATCTGAATCTGCCCAGGGGCCAGGAGGGCACGGAGTGAAGGATACTCACACTGTACAGCAATGACACTTTTCTGGTTTTGATGTCATATTATCCCACGGGAAATGCAACTATGATGGGAAACTGAATCAAGGCTCCAGGAGATCTCTTTGGGCTGTATTTGAAACTTCCTGTGAATTTGTAACTATTATTGTTGTTATTTTTTTGGTTTTCTAGGTAGGGTCTCACTCTAGCACATGCTGACCTTGGAATTCACTATGTAGTTTCAGGCTGACCTCGAACTCAAGGCGATTCTCCTACCACAGCCTCCCAGTGCTAGGATTAAAGGCGTGCACCACCACACCAGGAAAATCTGTAATTGTTTTAAACAGCAAACATTTTAAAAGGGAAACATGAAAACAAGGGCCTGAAGGCAAACGGCTGTGCTTTCTGCCCAACGTGGTACTGAGGTGAGAGAAAGTAGGAGGAAGTGGAAACTCACACGTTGCCAGGGATTTTTCTTCATTGGATGTGTGGGAATTGAGGCACAGATACATAAGAGCAAGGATGAGACAAAGCAAGGGCCAGAGCCTGAGGATCACATAACCTGGCCTTGTGGTCACGAAGGAGCTCAAGGGTGTTGCGGGTGGGGCTGCAGAGTGGCCAACAGCTGCAGGGTGACCAACAACAGCTGCAAGGTGACCAACAGCTGTAGGGCCTGAGGCTCAGCAGGGGAGGTTCCTGGGCTGCTGCTAGGAAACGGCCATCTCACAGCCTGAGATGCCCTTCCTACTCCCGAGGGCCTGGCTTTGCTGTGCTGTGAACGGGCAAGAAATTTCATCACCTGAGGACGGACCTAGGGGGGAAGGCTGACCTCAAAGTGTGTGAGCTCTGGACTCTGTGCCCCCCTCCCTGTGCCGTGCCAACAACAAAATCTGGTTTGGCGGCCTCACCAAACCAAGTAGGAAGGAGTTCTGAATGTGTAGGGTCGATGTAAAGTAATAGAAACATATTATGGGTTTTAAGAAATACATCTGTTGTAGTCATAGACATACCTACTTCTAAAGTTAGTTTTAAATGCAATGCCTCACCCTGGAGACATTGCTCAGTGGTTAAAGGCACTTGATTGAAAAGCCAGAAAGACTGGGTTTGATTTGATTCCAATGTGCCCACGTAAAGCCAGATGCACAAAGTGGTACATGTGTTTGGAGTTCATTTGCAGCGGCTTGAGGCCCTGGTGTGTACCACCTCTCTCTCTTTCTTAAATACATGAATAAATAAATATTTTTAAAAAGGGATCCCCCCCATGGCTGTATCCACTTGCTTTAAGGCACGAGTAGTGGCTAGGATATGGGGTGCCTAGGGCTACCTGGCATATCTCTTTTTAGTGTGTGCATGTGTATGTGTGTGCATGCATGTTCATGTGGGTGTGAGTACATATGTGTGCATGTGTGTGTGGAGGCCAGAGAACAACTTCAGGCGTCACCCTCAGAAATACCTCTTTTGAGACAAGATCTCTCATTGGTCTGGAGTTCTCCAGTTAGGCTAGGTTGGCTGGCCAGTGAGCTCCAGGGATCCTCTTATCTCCAACTCCTTGCCATAGTTAATACTGCAGCTATCTCTGGGACTCACTCTTACTCTGGAGGCCTATCAGGATCCTTCCTTGAAGCAAGGTATGTGACCCCTGAAGCAGGCCATGAAAGATGTGGTGGCTTGAATCAGATTCCCCCTTACACTCATGTGTTTTGAATGCCTGGTCTCCAGCCCCTGGCGTCTTGGGAGGTGGAGCCTTGCTGGAGGAGTGTGTCTCCGGGGTGGACCTTGAGGCTTAGCAGCCCCTAGCTTGCCAGTGTTAGCTGGCTCACTGTCCTGCTGTTGATTTCCACCTGCTTTAACAGAAGTGGGTCCAGCCTCTGCTCATGCCATGCTGTCTTCTGCCATCGTGAAGCTTCTCCTTGAGACTATAAAGCCAGAATAAGTTCTTTCCTCCCATCAGCTGCTTTTGGCTGGGTGCTTTGTGTCAGCTGCATAAGAACAGAGTTTCCTCACACACATTTCTTGTTAATGCCAGTGCCTGGGACAACCTGACTCTTACTTTGACTCTGGGTAAGTCTTTCCAAGTCTATTAGCTTCCTTGTTCCTTGCTGCGACCAAATACCTGACAAGAAGCAACTTAAAGGAGGAAGGGATCCATTTGGCTTATCGTTTGAGCCTGTACCATTCATCATGGTGGGGGGAGGCACGGCGGCAGGAGCAGAAGGCAGCTTGTCACATCGCGTCCACGGTCAGGAAATAGAGTGACAAATGCTGCTGCTCTGCCAGCTCGCTCCTCTTTATACAGCCCAGGAGCCTAGTCCACGGAATGCTGCTGCCCACAGATACGGTTAATAATTAACCTGGTCAAGACCGTCCTTCACAGATGTGCACAGGGGCTGACTAGTCCACATAACCCCTCCCAGGTGAGTCTAGGTCCAGTCATATAAACCATCGCAGTGAGTGAGCGTGTGGTATCCAAGTCACCACGGGAGGGCAAACTCACTTGGAAGAGAGAAACAGAAGCATGACATTATAATCATTCAGTCTACAACCCCTTCGTGAGCACTTATAGGACACCCTGGGGTACAAGAGAAAGCACTACACCCTGAACTGCCCATACAGACACACTTCCCTAGCAGGACCAGTGTTGAAATAATAAGTACAAAGTTCAGTTAAAAATCTGATGATTGTTAGAAGAGAAGCTTGGGATTCCTATGAGCAACTGAGGCAGAGCTGTAGGTAAGGGCCAGTCCTGTGACTCATTTTCCCTCCAGATGGTGTGCCCTGAGCCTACTTTCCGAAGCAGACCTAACTTTCACAGGGAGGACAGGACTCTTGATTGTAGGCAAAAGAAATCAGCTATTCAAGTCAGGAAAGGGTTTCTCTGTCTCTACTAAGGGGGATCTTAAAAGCACCTGTAAAGTTCCCCAGCAGGTTTTCCAGGTTGCAGGGATGAGGGATGCGGGTGCCCTGTGATGACAGCAGTTCATACTGAGGACCACACAGAAGAGGTGGAGCTGGATGGAGGCTGTGCACGGCTGCTGGCCCAGCAGCTGTCTCCTCAGTGACTGCTCTGCAACTGGAAGTTCCGAGTCCACGGCAGCCCTTGGAGTGTGAAGGACGAGGTGGCTATGTCGGCCCACAGCAAGGCAAGCAAACCCGTGGATCTGTGATCCTGTGTTTGGAGGCTCAAGTGGCGTCCACACCACTGTAAGTGTTTTTCTATGGGGACTGGGAGGATGGCTCAGTGGCTAAAGTTGCTTGCTTGCAAAGCTTGCTGACCAAGGTCCCCCAAGCCACCCATATAAGCTAGGCAGAAAAAGGGGCACAAGCATCTGGCATTTGTTTGCAGTGGTAAGAGGCCCTGGCATGCCTCTCTCTACACACATACAAATAAATTTTTAAAATTAAAAAAAATTAAGAAAAAGTTTTTCAAAGAAACTACTGTCCCCAAATGACACATATCTAGTTCAGGCAAAGTCCAAGCTAGGTAGAAGTAGGAGTCATGTGTGTGTGTGTGGCTCTGGGGCACACGTTATTTTTGTCCCCCTCTCCCAAGAGTATCAAGGTAGGAATAACTCCCAGCATGCATTGCAGGAGAAGGGTCTAATTCTGCATTCTAAAGCCTACACATTGCATGTATTTGAATGCAGGATTCACTCACCTATCAAACTAGGAGTCTTTTTAAAACATCATAGTTATTTATTAACCACGTGGTGAGGAGAGTGGCAGTCTCATTCTGTGAGATCCAACATTTCGGCAGTTTGACAATGTGGATTCAAAAGCCTTTAAGAAAGCCCTTGACTTTGTAGTTCTGTGCCTGGGAATTTAGCCTGAGGAAATAATTACAGTTGTGGAGTTAGACCTACATTAAAAATATAGGAGCTAAATGCAAGCCGATGGGAAGTAGTGTCAAAATCTGTGTATGCGGCGGAAACACCAGACCCAGTCAGCTTAGGGCAAAGACTCCAGTCCTATCCATGCAAGACATATGAAGGCAGTGTCATGCCGTGCATGAGGGCAGTCTCTGCAATCACTGGCTCAGGGCCACTTGTGGTGTCCCTATCTTCCAGACCTGAGTCACTCCATACAGCTTCTGGCCCTTAGGGCTGACCAATCAGGGTGAAGCTCAGGACTTGAGTTTGGTAGCTGAGGCAAGAGTGTCCCTTTAGACCTGAGTGCTAACGGCACTACTTTGACCAGGAAGGAAGCTGGCCCTAGGACCCAGTCCCCACAGGAAGGGGTACGGTGGGGAGGGCAGAGAGGACACCCAAGGTCCCAGTTCCTCCCAAGTGTCTCCAAACTGTGGGCTTTATGTGGCCAACATGAAGAGGATAGCTATGAATGTGGCCGGATCCCAATTAATAAAGTTACTTAAAACATTATGAGGTTTTTTTTTTTGTTTTATTTATTTATTTATTTGAGAGCGACAGACAGAGAGAGAATGAGGCTGAGAGAGAGAGAGAGAGAGAGAGAGAGAGAATGGGCATGCCAGGGCCTCCAGCCACTGCAAACGAACTCCAGATGCATGCGCCCCCTTGTGCATCTGGCTAACATGGGTCCTGGGGAATCGAGCCTCGAACCGGGATCCTTAGGCTTCACAGGCAAGTGCTTAACCACTAAGCCATCACTCCAGCCCCCATTATGAGGTTTTTAATGTGTTCTGTGCATGTTTACATGTGTGTGGGCATATGTGCATGTGTGTGTACATGCATGTATATATGTGTGCATACGAGTGGAGCCCAGAGGGTAGCACTGAGTGTCTTCTTTAGTCACTTTCCACCTTGTTTTTTGAGATAGGGTCTCTCATCGAACCCAAAGTTCACCAATATTGGGCAAAACTAGCCAGTGAGCCTCAGGGTTTTCCCACCTTTGCCTCTTCAGTGCCAGGATTACAGGCACATTTCGCCATATGTGACTTTTACATGGGTACTAGGAATCTCATGCTTGTGAAGCAAACACTTTACACACTGAGCCATCTCTCTAGTCCTAAGAGATGTGTGTGTGTGTGTGTGTGAGAGAGAGAGAGAGAGAGAGAGAGAGAGATTCTTTTTATCGTGACTGTGTAGTACTTGACTGTGAGCTTTGTAAACGACAACGCTGTATTGCAATGTCAAAAGGCTGATGCGCAGCTTCCTGTTACCAGAGATTAGGACTTTTACTAGTTCTGCCAACTTGAATTGCAGTTCTTGTGAATCCAAGTGATATCAATGCTCACGAATTCTGAGTCTCTCGTCACTTCTAGTGCAGCTGAGAACAAGATTGGCCTGGGAAGCACAGAGGGGCGAGGGACTTTCACTTGACTGCAGACCCTGGGGACATGCGTGGCAGGGGGTAGCCTGGTGCTCTGCAAGGCTTGTGCCACTATGGAGGGCCACTGCAAAGAGGCATTGGCACCTGGGGCAGGAAGCAGTGGGGACTAGGATTCAGAACCGGATACCTCCCAGTTCTGAGACTGCAGAATGTCCCAGTACCTCTCTGTGCCCCAGTATCCTAATATTTTTTTAATTTTTGTTGTTGTTTATTCTTTTATTTATTTGAGAGCAATAGACAGAGAGAGAAAGAGGGAGAGAGAGAGAAAGAGAGAGAGAGAGAGAGAGAGAGAATGGTGCACCAAGGCCTCCAGCCACTGCAAATGAACTCCAGATGCATGTGCCACCTTGTGCATCTGGCTTACATAGGACCTGGGGAATTGAGCCTCGAACTGGGGTCCTTAGGCTTCACAGGCAAGCGCTTAACTGTTAGGTCATCTCTCCAGTCCCCCGCCCCCAGTATCCTAATTCTTAAAGGAAGAAGGTAACAATGAATGTGGAATGTAATGGAATTTTGTTTGGCAAAATCCAGACCCAAACACGGCAGCAGCACATGGAAGCACAGTCTGACAGACGTGCCTCTGTGTCGAGCACAGGTGCACGTGTGCAGGCTCTGGCTTCCCCCTCCAAACACCAAACCCACCTGGGGCAGGGATCACCTTCAGGCTTGGACAGCTGGGGTGGAGAAGAGGGTGGAGAAGAGAACCTGCCCTGGAGTGGCTGGAGGATTCTGGTCAACTGGGGCAGGAGACGGGAATAGTTCCTTCCTGCCCACATGCAGCTAGCTAGCAAGTACTCCGGAGAGGCGCCTGGGGCACATGTCTAAATGCTGCCCAACATATGTAAGGGCAGCTCTGAGCTCTGCAGAAGCCCCAAAGGCGAGGCTGGTCAGGCAGTACACCCAGGTAAAGAGCGGCCGGGAGGCCGCGTGTGATGTCTCTGGCATTGATGAGCTTCCCATGAGTCAAGCGTTGCTGGGACGGATTAGATTTCATTTCATTCTGACCATAAAACCACACATTAGAAAAGGTATCCAATCAATTAGTTCTAATTAATTATGAACAGAATGTGTCTCCAGCTGTGGGATTGTGGTTTGTTTCCCATTGGCTATAATTAGAAAAGTTTAGTGACTGAATAAAAATAAAACGTGTGCATGGGAGCTGTGTACTGGGGGTAGGTAAAGAAAGAGCAAGTGGTTAGAATCAGGGTTAAGTGGCAACTTGAACACCGTAACCACTTCCCACAGATGTGGAAACAGACCTCCCATGTGCTCCAGCCCCCACCAGCTTTCTTTTGGCAAAGCTATTTGGTGACAGACCACCCCTTTGAGGGGTCTAGAGTGGGGTTGGAAAGTCACAACAGGGCCTTCTGCCCTGGATGGCTCTGGCCACAGAGCCACTGTAGTCACTGGGGAAGTTCTGGGTTGGTTAGGGAGAGCTCTGCCTGGGATGGTGGGGGCATCTGGGACGATGCGGATATCACCATTGAGGAAATCTGTCCCTCTCTGTGGTCTCTGCAGCACTGAGCTTCATATCACTGTAAGGAAACACCGGAGAGACGTAACATACATAGGAAAGGGTTTTGGAGGTTCCAGTCCAAGATCGGGTGGGGTCCACTGCTTTGGGCCTCTGGTGGGAATGAAGGGGCCATCATGGGAGTGCACAGCAGCACTAACTACCCGCCTCGTGGACAGGAAGCAGAAGAGAACGAGGAAGGGACAAGGGCCCCACAATCTACCTCAAGGACATGTCCCTGTGATGGTTAACATTGACTGTCAACTTGACAGGATCTAGAATCTCACCTAGGAGACAAAAGTCTCCGGGCATGTCTGTGAAGAGTTTCTAGATGGGGTTAATCGAGGTGGGGAGACCTGACCTAACTGTAGGTGGCATCTTCTCATGGACTAGTGTCTTGACCTGAATAAAAAGAAAAGTGAGCTGAACACCAGCAACGATCTCTCTCTGCTCCCTGACTGAGGGAACAATGACTACTCTTCATGTGCCTGCTGTCGTGTTTTCCCCACTATGATAGACTGCACCCTTAAACTGTACGCTGAAATAACTCCTTCCTCCTCCTTCCATTCCTTCCTCCCTCCCTTCCTTCCTTCCTCCCACCCTCCCTTCTTTTCCTCCCGTCCTTCCATCCTTCCATTCTCCCCTCTTCCACCCCTTTCTTCTTCCCTCCCTCCCTCCTCCCTCTCCCTCCCTCCTTCCCTTCCTTCTTTAAGTTGCTTTTGCCAGTTATTTTGCTCCAGCAACAAGAAAAGTAACTAATAAACCTCCCAATGATCTAATGTCTTCCTGCTGGGTGCACCTTCCTAAAGATTCTGGTATCTTCTAATAACGCCACCCTGGGGACCAAGCCTTTAGTATTTGGGCCTTTAAGGGGACATTCATTATCCAACAATCAGCAGCTTTCTTGCCCAGGTGGGGTGAAAAGTGGTATCTTTGCTACCAGCCTTTCAGGGACAAGCGGAGGCTGAGCCAGCACTCCTTCAGCGCCTCGGTTAGTCCGCACTGGGGCAAAGAGCAATAGCCAGGAGTGTTTGCACCGCCGCTCACTGCTTGGAAAACCAAAAACAGAAAGAAAAGAAGCAGCTGGTGTAGGAGCACAACATGGCCCAGGAAGACAGTGGTCAGAAGACCAGGTGGCCATGACCAAGGGGAGAGTTGACGAGGCTCGTGTGGACCCACACTCTCTCCTCCCAGCATGTGCCTGCTATCATGTTTTCCCCACTAGGATAGACTGTACCGCAAGCTGTAAGGCAGGTTCGCAGGGTGCTGTGATTTGGAGTGATGACACAGGATGCTCTCCCCTCGGTCCTCTGTTTTCTTCTCCCTCTCTCCTTTTCCCTCTTTCTTCTTATCCCTTTCTCCCTCCTCTTCATCTCTGCACCCTTCCTTTCTCCTCTCTGCCTCTCTCTCCCTCCTCTCTTTTTCTCCCTTTCTTGCCTCTCTCCCATTCCCCTCTGTTTCTGCCTCTTGTTCTCGCTCTGTGTCGTCACAAACACATTCTGTTTCTCTGCTTGTTGGAGAGCCATGGTTCTGTGAAAGGGTGGAGGGAGTTCCCTGTCTGGAGAAAGCATTGACAGAAGCTTGAAGGTTGGTTGGAGCTGGGCTTCTTCAGGAAGTTGGAGAGCATGGAGCCGGGCCAGGACCCAGAGAGAGAGAGAGAGAGAGAGAGAGAAAGGAGGAGGAGGAGGAAGAGAGGGAGAGGGAGGAGGGGGAGGAGGAGGAGTGGGGGAGGAGGATGTCCAGGGAACTGTACAGCCTTCAGCACTCAGGGGCCTTTAGGCCTCACTGTGACTTGAGTTTTATTCCAAAGAGAGCAGGCTGCCAAGACCTGCATTCCCAAAGGGTCCTGTCAGGGTGGAGAACAGACCACAGGGTGGCAGCCAGGGCCTCCCTGGCTATGTCTTGGGCTGGTGACTCAGTGGTGTTGGGAGGAGAGAGTGTGGGTCCACACGAGCCTCATCAACTCTCCCCTTGGTCATGGCCACCTGGTCTTCTGACCACTGTCTTCCTGGGCCATGTTGTCCTCCTACACCAGCCGCCGCCGCCGCCGCCGCCGCTGCTGCTTCTTCTTCTTCTTTTTCTTCTTCTTCTTCTTCTTCCTCCTCCTCCTCTTCTTCTTTGGTTTTCCAAGGTAGGGTCTCACTCTGGCTCAGGCTGACCTGGAATTCATTATGTAGTCTCAGGGTGGCCTCAAACTCACGGCAATCCTCTTACCTCTGTCTCCTGAGTGCTGGGATTAAAGGCGTGTGCCACCATGCTCAGCTCGACACCAACTTCTGTTTGGGCATACATGGTACATATTTGGGCCACAAGGCATCATTAGGTTAACTAGGCAGAGTGCCATTGTCTCACTCAGGCCCTCCAGTAGCAACCCCCTTCTTCACCAGCACTGATTTCTCACAGCCTATCAGCTGCTGAAAACACTTGCTCTCATTTAAATTTAAGTTGGGATTCCACAAACAGTGAGTGGCCAGGGTGACTGAGGGTGGGGGTCATTGGGCAGTGCAGAGAGGTCAGGGGCAGCCACCACCCACTTCCCCTGTGCCAAATAGCCCTTTCCCTTCCCCTCTGATTCTTTCAGGTTTGGAAGCATCTGAGGAGACCAAAGGCTTGATGCTGGGATAGTTCCTGGAAAGTTCTCTCTGGTCAAATAGTTGGTCAGAACACGTGACTTTGCTCCTCTGGTTGAACTACTGGATGGTCCTTTGGGAGTTCCTGGCAGGGCCCTTGGTGATCCCTATGCCTGGTAGATTGCTAAGGAAGCAATCCTCTTGGGAAGAGAGCAGTGAACACAGTGGCTGTAATGAGAAACCTCTATTGAAAACTTGATAGGATCTAGAATTACCATGGTGGACACAAGCCTCCAGGCATGCCTGTGAGGGAGTCTCTAGATTAGGTTATTTGAGGTGGGAGGACCCATTGTAACTGGGGGTGGCACCATTCCATGGGCTGGGGTCCATGGGGAAAGTGAACTGAGAAGCAGTACTTATTTATCTCTATCTGCCTGCTCATCCCAGCCACCGAGCCTTCTCTGCCACAGTGGACTGTATTCCCTTGAACTGAATGTCCAAATTGACTCTTCCTTCCTCAAGTTACTTTTGCCAGGGGATTTCATCATAGTGATGAGAAAAGTAACCAACACAGGGAACCAAACCACGTGAAGCCCAGCATGCATTGCGCTTGCCCCCAAACTCCTCCGTCCTCCTCACACCTGGCTCTAGCCATGGCCTGTCCTCACCTGCCACCATCAGGTGGCTTCTGTTCCACCCTCTCTCTCAGTCTAGACTCAGCTGTCCCACTCTCCCAAGAGCTACTGGGAGTTCATCTAAGACAATATGAGACCCAGAAAACCAGAAAGTCACCCCTCATGCAGTCAGGGTGCAGCACCTCTGAAACCAAGGCCCCTCCAAATTCTTCAAAGACTTCTCTGGAGTCTCTCATTTGGCCTGGATTAAGGTAGCGAGGAGGCCATGAAGTTCCCTTTCTGTAATCCTTAAAGGAGCCTTTGCCTGTTTGGAGGCTCCGGGCGTCTCTCACCTCGAGGTTAGAGGGGGTGGGGAAGAGGGTCAGGACTGGTGACTGCCCTCCGCGTGTCAGGGGACTCCGTGCCACTCACTGGCCTCTACCTGAAATGGATGCCAACGTGCCGGAACAAATAGTTGCGAGCAATTCTAAAGTTGTAATCCCCCCACTAGAATGATGAGCACAGGGAAGGCATAGGATGAGTTTGCACATCTGTGTTTTGAGTGGAGTCAGCCCGGAGCACCCAGGAGAAGTGTGTGGGTAAATGGATGGGTGTGGACCAGCTGGCTGCCCTCCCCTCTCCTCTGCCAGGATGCAGGAAAAATTGCATTCTGACCCCTGCCTCCTGCTGATTGCACACTGTGATGGTTGATCTAGACGATCGACTTGATGGCATTTAGAATCACCATGGCAACACACATCTGGGTTTGTCTACAGGGGTGCTCCCAGAAAGATTTAGCTGAAGAGGGAAGACCCACCATGACTGTGGGCAGCACCCTGGTGCTTGGTGGGGGGTCCCAGACTGAATGAGGAGGAGAAGGCAAGCTGAGCACCAGCTGTCATCGCTCTCTGCTTCCAACTGTTGATACAATGTGACCAGCCACCTCACACTCCTGACACCACGTCCTCCCCAGCGTGAAGGAGCGTATATGCTCAAACTGTGAGCCAAAATAAACCACTCTTTCCTTAAGTTTCTTTGATTTTTTTATTTAAAAACATTTATTTATTTGGAGACTGGCTGGAGGGATGACTCAGCAGGTAAAGGTGCTTACTTGCGAAGCCTTCTGGCCCTGGTTAAATTCCCCAGAAGCGACCTAAAGCCAGACTCACAAAGTGACACAAGAGCCTGGAGTTCGTTTGCAGCAGTCAGAGGTCCTAGTGTTCCTATAGTCACTCTCAATCTCATAAGTAAGTACAAATTAAAAAAAAAAATTCTGGGCTGGAAAGATGGTTCAGCAGTTAAGGCACTTGCCTGTAAAGCCTAACAACCTAGGTTCAATTCCCCAGTGCCCATGTACAGCCAGATGCAGAAAGTGGCACATGCATCTGGAGTTCATTTGCAGTGGCTGGAAGCCTTGATATACCCATTCTTTCTGTGTCTGTCTGTCTCTGTCTCTGCTTGCAAATAAATTAAAAAATTAAAAACAATATTTGTTTGGGGTGTGTGTGTGTGTGTGTGTGTGTGTGTGTTCAACTTTCCAGTTGGTCTACCTTCCACCACAGTTTGAGGCACGGTCTCTTGTTCACTGCTCTGTGTGTGACCTTGGGGGAACCTCTCCGGTCTCCCCTTTCTTTCTTGCTGTAGCCCACCACAGCTTGAGGTCTGGGCATGTGAGATGGAGTACTCGAGAGTAGCATGGAGGGTCCTGTGTTCACTGAGCCATCTCCCCAGCCCAAGTTTCTTTCGCAGTTCTTTCATCGCAGCAGTGAGAGCTGTAACTAACCAACACGTGGTGGTCTGCGAAGACTACCCTGAGACGTAGGTGAGCAGCAACCGGGTGTTGGCACGGGGTGGCAGACGTTGCTGGGATTTGTGGAGTAAGCTATGACTCTTTAATTTGTGGGCTTAACTGAGGTACCTTTAAAAAATATTTTGGAGGCTCCTTTTAATCAAACCTGCACAGTGTTTGAATTTTTTTTCCTTTCATCTTTGTTATACAGGTCGATCTGTTTTGGTCCTTGCATCCCATGATTGATTACCCCAAATACCACCACTTGCTATGGCCCTTTGATAGATCAGTGCCTCCACTTGTCTTTTGCTGAGCTGCATCTTGGCACTTCCTTTGAAACCAGGGACCTCCTTTCCTCTGCAATTCTATCTATGTGCATCTCGTCCCCCTTGAACATGCAGATTCTCACACTCCCTTTCCCCATGTGCCTTCGTTATCGAAACATTTTCTGGGACCTTTCAAAAGGTGTAATTAGGATATAATTGAGAGGTCACTGTCAAGACCCATGAAGTATGAAGCTTTGCCCTGCTTAGGTGAGAAGTGAGTTTGATGGATGTTGACAGAAAAGCCAGGCTCCTTCCTGGACCAGAGACAGAAAGATTATATTCCTACAGTGAAAGCAGCAGTGGCATAGGTCCATCGATTTCCTGGTCCCCAAGAGCCACAGTGATGATGCAATAGGCCCAGATCTGCATTGTGCATCGTTGGGTCTGTGTTGCTGGGAACTCAGGCCAAGGGCCGTTGCTTTTTAAGCAAGTAGCAAATACTATAGCAAGCAGTAGGTACATGGTCATTGGCATGTGGTCACTGTGACCTCCTTAGGAACCACATCCTGCTCAGCCTCTGGAGACTGAACCCAGGACATTTCTGGAAGTGACCATAGGTGGGTAACTAGGTTGGGGCATGACAAGAGCTGTATTGTTCTCCATCAGAGGAGCTCCACAGCAAGGCTGTTAAAGAACAGTTGAGAAAGGCAGGAGGAGGCCGAGGGGACCATGAGCCATGTCCCAACATTCCTGGTGGCTGAGGGAAAGCTGGAGGCTGCTCAGCACCCCCCCCCCGGGCTCATTGGAGTATATTTCTTAGCAGAGGCCAATGTAATCTTAGGAAAGCAAAATTCAAGTGCTTTGCATTCAGAATGAAATTCCAGTTTTGCCTTAATGACAATTTGGCAAACCAATCCTAGCTCTTTCTGCCCCTTACTTCTTTTTGTTTGTTTGTTTGTTTGTTTTTCCAAGGTAGGGTCTCACTGTAGCCCAGGCTGACCTGGAAGGGCCAGGGTGGCCTTGAACTCATGGTGATCCTCCTACCTCTGCTTCCCGAGTGCTGGGATTAAAGGCGTGCGCCACCACGCCCGGCTCCCTTACTTCTTAAAGTCTCTCTGTGTGCGCATGTTCATGTGTGTGCAGATGCACATTTATTTGTGGGTGCAGATCAACCTTGAATGTCCCTCAGGTACCATCCATCGTTTTAAAGAAGATTTTTGGAAGATTTTTATTTTCTGTATTTTAAGTGTGTGTGTGTGTGTGTGTGTGTGTGTAATGTGGTGTGTGTGGTTTATGCACATGTGTGCACCCTTGTGGTGCACTATGCACTCAGTTGCAGTTGGGGACACTTTCGTGCAGTGGTCAGAGTGGAACATTGGGTGTCCCCCTCCATAGCTATTCTGCAGGACTAGGGTCACAGGAATATGTGGCCTCGCCCAGCTCTCGGCTACTTTACATGGCTTCTGGAGATTTGAACTCCCGTCTCAGGCTTCACTCCAATTCCTGTTGTTTGGGTTTTGTGAAGAATTTATTACTTTGGTGTGATTGAAGCAGGGACAGCCATGTGGAGTAGAAATATGATTGGACAGAGCTCATTGAAAGAAGGAGGGAAAAATAAAGCCATTAGGGATTGGACCTTGAAAATGGGCGGTTTTGCCTTTCGTCCTTGCTTTGGGACAGTAAACCATCTTTCTGGTGAGCCATCTTTCCATCTACCATTTTTTAAATCTACAATTTTTAAAAATTAATTAATTAATTAATTTAAGAGAGAGAAAGAGAGGGAGTGAGTGAGGGAGGGAGAGAGGGAGAGAGAGAATGGGCACCTCAGGGCCTCTAGCCACTGCAAAGGAACTCCAGATGCATGCGCCCTCTTGTGCATCTGGTTTACGTGGGTCCTGGAGAATCGAACCTCGGTCCTTTGGCTTTGCAGGCAAACGCCTTAACCGCTAAGCCATCTCTCCAGCCCCACCCCCCATCTACCAATTTCGAAACAGGGTCTTACATTGGCCTGTGGCTCACCAATTAGGCTAGACTCTTTGGCCTGTGAGCCCCAAGGATCTTCATGTCTCCACTCCCCAGCACTGGGGTTACAAATTTGTGTCAAAACTGGCTTTTTTTTTTTTTAAAAACATGTAGGTTCTGGGGATGGAACTCAGGTCCTCATGCTTACAAGGCAAGAGCTTTACTGAGCTGTCCCCAACCATCCCCTCTTGACCAACTGAGCTGTCTCCCCAACCTGCCTCTCCCCTCTTTTACTCCGGTCATGTTAGATTTTCTTGTGCTTCTAATCCAGATATCCCTGTATCTATAAACGTTCTCTTCTGAGAGGGGACATGTGTCCGTCCAGCCCACAGCGATGTCTCACCAATCATTTCTCAATGCCTGATTCTGATTTACTTCATGGCGCTAAATCCACGAAAAATGGATTTTCTGGTCTCTTGTTTATTATCAGTCACGCAAGCACAGGCCCGGAGCACTTGCACACTGTGGGATAAAGCTGGCTTCTGCATGGGCACTGATGGACTGTGCAGGCTCAGTAGACCATGCAGCCCTCATCCTATCCCTACCCTGAAGCCACAGCCTGACACTGCTGTGCTGGGACATGTGGCACTTGGCAGCAACCAGGGACGCATCTGAGTCCTGCAGTGGATCCCTCATTCCCACATTCAGCAGAGATTCTGCAAGGCATCGCCAATGCCATGGGTGTTGGGAATGGGATGACAGAGACCCAGATCTGTCCCTCTGGAGACTATAGAAACCCCAGGAGGAAAGGGGGCACTAAAAGGCTAACTTGATAAATAATTAATTGGGTCTCCTTTTAGTCTTTCATTCCAACCCCTTCCTGGGTGTATCCGGTGCCTCACTCATTGCTGTGATCAAATACCTGACCAGAAGCAACTTGGTCACTTAAGGGAGGGTTTTTGCAGCTGACAGTCTGAGGCTGCAGTACATCAGGGCAGGTAAGGCGTGGCAGCAGGAGCATGAGGAAGTGGCCACATGACATCCATAGCTAGGAAGCAGAGAGATGGGTGTAGTGCTTAGCTTGCTTTAAGAAAAGCTATTAAGGACCTGGGCATGGTGGCGCATGCCTTTAATCCCAGCACTCAGGAGGCAGAGGTAGGAGGATTGCCCTGAGTTCAAGGCCACCCTGAGACTACATAGTTAATTCCAGGTCAGCCTGGGCCAGAGTGAGACCCTACCTCGAAAAACCAGTAGGGTTTTTATTTTTCCAGTAGGATCTCGCTCTAGCCCAGGCTGACCTGGAATTCACTATATCATCTCAGGCTGACCTTGGACTTATAGTAACCCTCCTACGATGGCTCCCAAGTGCTGGGATTAAAGGTGCGAACCACCGTGCCTGGCTTTCTCCTTTTTATTCATTTTGTGACCCCAGCCCATGGTGATGATGCCACCCTCAGTTTAGGTGGGCGTCCCACATCAGTTAACCTAATCAAGGAACTCCTTCACAGCTATACCTAGTTGAGAGCATCCTCCGCAGGCATGACCAGAGGCTCACTCCCTGGGGGATTCTATGTCTTGTCAAGTGGGTGGTCAGGATAAACACTGCACTGGGCAGCTAGAAGTTCCCTCCGCACATCCCTCCCGGGCCTGCCTGCTCCTCACGGAACTCAAGGTCTCTGGCTTCACCTAGGCAGCCTAGACCCAGATGTTCTGCCCACAGAAAACAGGGCCTGAACATCTTTGAACTTCTTATCTCCTGTCTGAAAATGAAGATGTTCATGCCTTCTCTCATGCCTGTAAGGGAAACTCTAAATAGAATATAAGAGCGTGCATGGAAAAATCACCCAGTAAGCATAAGTTTAGCTCTCAGAAAGCAAATGGCGGGCCTGTCTAGCCCTTTGTCAGGCGGATGTCCATACTCTGGGTTTACCTGTCTCACCATTTGTTATGAGTGTGGCTTGGTGTAGAACCCTGGCTTGACCACATGGTGAGATTCTACATGTGTGCTGTTGCATGTGTGTGTGGGTACACACGTGTGTGTGTGTATGTGGAGTCTAGAAGACGACCTTGGATATTATTCCTCAGGCACCTGACATAGGGTCTCTCACTGACTGGAGCTTACCATTAGGGCACACAGCCTGTCCAACAAGCCCAGGAATCTGGCTGCCTTTGCCCCTCCCCCTGCCCTCCCACCTCCGATTACAAACAGGAGCCACAACCAGTGGCTTTGCATGTGAGTTGCTTGTGCACAGGCAAGGACTTTGTCCCCTGAGCTACTCCTCAGCCCAGCGTGAAATTCTTAATCTTCTCCAGCCTTGGCGTTGCGCAGTGATAGGACACAGAGACCAATTCCAGCTGCATAGATTCACAGTGACGTCAAGAAATAGCAAAGCTCCCCACCCTATCCACAGGGTACTCCAGATAAAAAAAAACCAGCTTTACACAGGGTGCACAAGGCTCCACCGAGTGTGGGAAAGAGCCTATCTTCTAACCCAGGCCTTTGCTAGAGAGGTGCTATCCATATAGTTCCTGCTTGAGGTAGCCTGAAGGCCAGGTGGGGCCATCCGAGCACTGGGCACTGTCCCCAGGCTGCCTGCTGGCTCCTTTCTGGTTCTCTGGGTTTCACCGTGACCCATTCCTGAGGATAATGAATCATAACGAACGAGACAATGGGCTGTCACACTGAGGATCTGATGGCTGAGAGCAGTGAGCTGTTTCCACCAAGCCTCCCGACACAGTATTTATGGACTCAAGTTGTTACCAGGACATTTATAGACTGCATGCAAATGCAAAACATATGGCGTGCTCTTCCAGAAATACTCGGTCAGTTCAGCTGTGGTGCGCAGCCGCACTGCGCTTTCCTCTGCAAACCCCCTCCAGCACGTTTGTGGGGACGCTGCTCCCATTTGCAGGGTGCTGGGCGAATGGGTGCCCCTGCCACTGTCTTTGGGTAAAAGGCTTTTCCCCTTTGGTTAACATTGCTCTGCCTATGCCCAAGGGCCCTGCAGGAAAAGCATGGCTGGATTTTCTCTAGCTTCCTGTTCCTTTTGTGTGTGGTGTTGTGTGTGTGTGTGTGTGTGTGTGTGTGTGGGCCAAAGGTTGACGTCAGGCGTCTTCCTCAATCATTCTCCACTTCGTCTGGCTGAGGCAGGGGTCTCTCACTTGAACCCAGAGCCACTGATTCAGCTAGGCCAGCTAGCCAGCCTGCCATAGGCATCTCCTTTCTCCAGCCTGTGATGCTGCGCTTACAAGCAGGGTGCTATAGCTGCCCACTTGTGTGGGTGCCAAAGATTCCAACTCCGAGCCTCACACCTGCAGGGCAGGCTCTTCATGCGCTGAGACATCTGGCCGTTTCCTCTTCCTGTTTTTGACATGTGGAAATACTTGTGTGGGATGTGACTGGAAACGACAGGAAGAGACTCACATGCCGTCTGGAGTAATGTCTGTGTGGTCCTTACCTTGTTCTTCTGTGACGGTCTGGGAAAGGCTTTGAGCCCTCCCTCTGGCCACCAGTGCCGCTGTGAAGTGTTTTCCTTGTTTTGAACTCCTCTATGGGGGCAGAGGTTCAGAAGCAGTGCCCCACAAAAGCCACACCACCCAGTGTGCCCCTTAGTGCAAAGTCAGTGTGGCACTGGGAGCGGCATGAGCTGAGCAGACACTAGGGCAGAGCTGTGCCATGGAAGTGTGGGCGATCCAAGAGCTGAGAAGAGGGAATAAGGGCTGCTTTTACTAAGGTTTCTGCGAATAAAGAAAAAGAAACAAAGGGGGGCTAGAGAGATGGTCCAGCGGTTAAAGGTGCTTGCTTGCAAAGCCTGATGTCCCAGGTTCAATTCCCCCATACCTATGTAAAACCAGATGCCCAAAGTAGTGCATGCATCTGGAGTTCATTTGCAGCGGCAGGAGGCCCTGGAGTGCCCATGCACTTGCTCTCTCTCTCGCTCTTTCTCATTGCAAATAAACAAATAAAATTAAAAAGAAATAAACAAAAGAAAAAATAAACAGCCGCCTCTCAATAGCAAATGAAGAAGTAAAATTGTCTCTTCTTTGCAATAGATATGATTTTTATTTATTTATTTTTTGAAATATTTATTTATATGTGTGTGTGTGAGAGAGTGTGTGTGTATGTGCATGCACACATGCACACACACACACACACACACACACACTCACCAGAGCCTCTTGCCACTGCAAACAAACATCAGATGTTTGTGCCACTTTTAGCCTTCAGCTTTTGTGGGTAGTTTAGGAATCGAACTCGGGCTGCCAGCCTTTGCAAACAGGTTCCTTTAATTGCTGAACCATCTCTCCAGTCCCACTGATAATACAAGTTCCATACACAGAAAGTATCTACAAAAAACTTGTTAAAGTAATAAGTTAATTAATTCAGTGAAGCTTCTAGATGAAAAAAAAACTCAACATTGAAAGCAGTTGCATTTTTATGCACTAACATTAAACTACTTGAAAAGAAAAAAATAATCTCACGGACAATGCATCAAAAAAAAGAAAATACTTAGTGATAAATTCAGCAAAGCAGCATGTGGTGGTTTGAATGTAGAATGTCCTCATAGACACATGTGTTTGAATTCTTTTTTTTATTTTTATATTTATTTATCTGTTTATTTGACAGATAAAGAGGGCGGGAGAGAGAGAGAGAGAATGAGAATGGGCACGCCAGGGCTTCTAGCCACTGCTAATGAACTCCAGATGTGTGCGCCCCCTTGTGCATCTGGCTAATGTGGGTCCTGGGGAATCAATCCTGGGTCCTTTGGCTTTGTAGGCAAATGCATTAACTACTAAGCCATCCCTCCAGCCTTCATGTGTTTGAATTCTTAATCCAAAACTGGTGGCGCTGTTAGGTAGGATTGTGGAACCTTTGGGAGGTAAAGCCTTGCTGGAGGAAGTGTGTCCCTGGGGTGACCTTAGAGGTGGGGTCAGCAGGCTCTAGTGTCCCTGGGGTGGGCTTAGAGGTGGGGTCAGCAGGCTCTAGTGTCCCTGGGGTGGGCTTAGAGGTGGGGTCAGCAGGCTCTAGTGTCCCTGGGATGGCCTTAGAGGTGGGGTCAGCAGGCTCTAGTGTCCCTGGGGTGGTCTTAGAGGTGGGGTCAGCAGACTCTAGTGTCCCTGGGGTGACCTTAGAGGTGGGGTCAGCAGGCTCTAGTGTCCCTGGGGTGACCTTAGAGGTGGGGTCAGCAGGCTCTAGTGTCCCTGGGGTGACCTTAGAGGTGGGGTCAGCAGTCTCTAGTGTCCCTGGGGTGACCTTAGAGGTGGGGTCAGCAGGCTCTAGTGTCCCTGGGGTGACCTTAGAGGTGGGGTCAGCAGTCTCTAGTGTCCCTGGGGTGACCTTAGAGGTGGGGTCAGCAGTCTCTAGTGTCCCTGGGGTGACCTTAGAGGTGGGGTCAGCAGGCTCTAGTGTCCCTGGGGTGGCCTTAGAGGTGGGTCAGCAGGCCCTAGGTTCTGTCCTCTTTCTCTGCTTCCTTTCTGCTCAAAGATGTGACAACTGGCTTCCTGGCGCTGCCATGCCTTCCCTGACACAGGGGACCACGCTCTTAGAGGTGGGGTCAGAGAGTGGGAACTCTAAACTGAATTCAACCCCTTTACTTCCACAAGTTGCTTCTGGGCAGGTATTTGTTCACGGCAATGAGGAAGTAAGTGACACTGGGGTAAAAAGATATGTGTACCATAAGACACGATGAAATAATTGAACAAGAGTCAAATTAAAGGAAAGACACCCCAAGTTCATGCATTGGAAGAATGAATATTGTTACAATGTCTATACTACGCCAAATCATCTACAGAGTCAGTGAGATTGCTATCAGCATTTTAATGTATTTTTTCACAAGAGTAGAAAATAAAATCCCAAAGTTTGTGAAGAACCACAAAATATACCTCAAAGTCAAAACAATCTTAAGAACAAAGCTGGAAGCATCACTTTTCCTGATTCCCAACATCATTACACACCTGTAGTCATCGGAGCATCATGGTAAGGGGCTGGGGAGATGGCTCAGTGGTTAAAGGCACTTGCTTGCCTTTTTAAAAAGTCTGCCAACTGGGTTCAAATCCCCACGACCCATTTAAAGCCAGATCTACAACATGGCACATATATCTGGAGTTCATTTGCACTGGTAAGAGGCCCTCACATGCCGCATGCCTATGTCCCCCCCGCCCACTCTTCTTCCAAATAAACAAAAAATATTTAAATTAAACAAGAAACATAGTACTGGCATCAAACAGACCCATAGCTAAATGGAATAGAGTCCTAAAATAAACCAACACATCTATAGTCCGTTGTTGACAAGGGCACTGAGAAAGCCCAGCAGGGAAAGATTGTGTCTTTGACTAATGGTGCTGTGGAAAACGGGTGTCTACATGCTTAAGGATGAGATTGAACACTTTTCTTATACCACACTCTCCCCAAAGGCCACACACAGGAAGACACTGAAAAGCTTGAACTCATAGAAGTCGAGGGTAGAAAGGAAGGAGTTGAGGGTGGGATAAGATAGGGAGATGTTGGTCAAGGGTATGAACTTTCCATTATAAAGTAGGTCAGTTTTGGAGCTGGGGAGATGGCTCAGTGACTAGAGACACCTACTTTCAAAGGCCGACAGCCCTGGCTTCATTTCCCCAGCCGCACACGTAAAGCCAGAGGCAAAAAGTGGTGCAAGTGTTTGGCAATTTGTTTGCAGTGGCAAGAGACACACACATAAAAATAAATAAATTAATTAATTAAAAATATGGGATTAGAGAGATGGCTTAACAGTTAAGGCACTTGCCTGCAAAGCCTAAGGACCCAGGTTCGATTCCCCAGGACCCACATAATCCAGATGAACAAGGTGGCGCATGTCTGGAGTTTGTTTACAGTGGCTGAGGGCCCTGGTGTGCCCATCCTCAATCTCTCTCTCTCTCTCCCTCCCTCCCTCACTGTTTCTTTCTCAAATAAGTAAAAATAAAATATTAAAAAAATATGGGGCTGAGGAGGTGGCTCAGTGGCTAAAGGCACTTGCGTGCAAAGGCTGCCAGCCCACGTTCTGTCCTCCAGTTACCCACATAAAACCACATGGTCGTTTTTTATACCTCCCCTGTACAGACAAATAAATGAAAATTAAAATAGGTAAATTTGGGGTGTGAAATGTGCAGCATGGCTTAAAATGAGAAGACATTTCATTCCCATGAGAAGTTATTCATTTTCCTTTTTTTTCCATTACGATAAGTATTCATTAGACAAAATGGCCATCAAAAATTTAGGACACCTTCAGAGACTGGTTTGGTAGGGTTTCAAAATCCACATCAGGCTTTCCTCATTTTCCTTTTTTAATCTTTTTATTTTATTTTATTTATTTATTTACAAGCACAGAGAGGGAGGGAGAGAGAGAGACAGACAGACAGAGGAGACAGACAGAGACAGAACGGGTGCACCAGGGCCTGTGGCCAGTGCAAACGAACTCCAGACACATGTGCCTCATGCGCATCTGGCTAACGTGGGTCCTGGGGAATCAAACCTGGGTCCTTCGGCTTTGCAGGCAAATGCCTTAACCTCTAAGTCATCTCTCCAGCCCCTCATTTTCTTTCTTTCTTTTCTTCTTCTTTTTTTCTTTATTAGTTAGTTTTGTATTCAGCAAATACAGTCAGTTTGGTACCATTATTAGGCTCATCCATGACCTACCCCCTCCCCTTGGCCCCTTCTTGTTGAGGTATATGCGTCATGCATTGTGGAGTTAGCCCACAGTTATGTGTAAGATAAATGTCTCTGCATATCATGACCCAACATGTGGCTCTGACATTCTTTCCGCCCCCTCTTCCGCAAAACTTCCCTGAGCCATGTTGGGTTCATTTTTGGTCTGCTTCAGGGATGAGGTGTTGGGGGCCTCTGAGGCTCTGGCTCTCTGATTTGGTAGGAGTTGATTTTTCTCTGTGCTGATCTCCTTCCCCCTTGTGCTGGTATCCGGTTCATCAGGAAAACAGCACCCTTGCTTGTTTCTCCAATTTTTCTTAGTTTCAGCCGGGGCCCTTTTGAGGTATGATGGGGTGGCTTTCTCCTTAGGATCTACGTCTATCTGAAAAAGAGAAGCAGATTCTCCAACGGAGAGTAAGTTAGCACCAGGACAAAAGAGATAACCCTTACATTTTTTGTAGAGAATTTAATAGGTGTAGGCCCTCTTGTAGCCCATGATTGACGGTAGCTTGATAATGGAGAGTGGGCTTATGTTTGGATATGGTTCTGACTTGTTTCCCAGCTCTAGCTATGGGGCCCGTACCACTGAGGAGATCAGTTAGCCAAATTAAGAGCAGTTGTTTCCCCACCATGGCTGTGTGCCACTATTGCACTTGCGTGGGCATCACAACAAGTTATTTGCTGCTAAGTAGGTTAGACCATGAGTTGCTTTCATTTTCTTTTTTGATGGTTAGTCTTGGCCAACTTGATTGGCTTGAGAATAACCTAGGAGATGAGGTGCATCTGTAGGGCCTTTCCAAAGAAGATTAATTAGTGGGGAGACCTGATCTTCAGATGGGTGCTACCAACCCATAGGCTTGGGGTTATGGTGTAATAAAAGGGGAAAATGATAGTCAGGGAGGGCATGTCTTTTTTTTTTTTTGTATTTTTTGTATAAAGTGAGTGTCTTCTAGGCCAACATTTTCATTTCTTTAGTAATATTTTCTTATTTCCATGATGTGGTTGTTGGAGAGCTTTTCGTATTTACCTGAACTTATCAGCATCCATTTCAGATCAATAAAAATTCATTTGCAACCTAAGAAGGCTACTCTTACTTAAGCCAATGCCCTCTCCTCCCCTTTTGCCAGATGATTATTACACACTATATTAATATATGTTAGAAAGTCCAAACACATGTGTATATAGTCAAGTATTTTGTCTTTTAAAGAAACCGAGAGGAGGAAAGGTAAAAGACATTTATTTGTGAAACTTTTTCCTGTTTTCCTTTTAGGCGTCTCTTCATTTTCACCCTGTGGATTGGAAAAACCCTGTGGTGTCATTTTCTTGCTCCTGTCAGCCTTGTTCACACGCTCGGTGCCATTACTTTCATGTGCAGTTGCGTTTCTATGTTATAGACTGAACAGCGCAATTATACATGTGCTGTGTTATACAAAGCCTTCTTAAAGTATTCGAGAAGTCATTAGGAAAGGAGAAGAGATGACCATGATACTACAATTTGTAATTATATTATCATAGTTTTTTTGGTTTCTGTGTGCCTTTGAATTGTCAGCTGCGGTCATGTACTTTCAGTTTGACAACTTTCCTACAATTTTTTTTTTTGTAAAGTGCATTTGGTATTAACAAATTCTCTTTGTTTAAAAAAAAAAAGATCTGGGAATGTTTTGGTTTCAGCTTCACGTTTTTAAGAGAGTTGGAAAAGATTGTGTGTGTGTGTGTGTGTGTGTGTGTGTAGGTCAGAGGACAACCTCAGGGCGTTGGTCCTCTCCTTCTACCTTCTTTTTAAAAAAATTTTTTTTGTTTATTTATTTGAGAGTGACAGAGAGAAGGAGAGAGAGAGAGAGAGAGAATGGGCGCACCAGGGCCTCCAGCCACTGCAAACAAACTCCAGACATGTGCGCCGCCTTGTGAATCTGGCTAACGATTCCTGGGGAGTCGAGCCTCTAACCTGGGTCCTTAGGTTTCACAGGCAAGCGCTTAACTGCTAAGCCACCTCTCCAGCCCTCCTTCTACCTTCTAAAACAAGGCTTTTCTTCTTGCTGTGTCTGCTGTGGGAAGGCCATACTAGCTGGCCCACAAGCTTTGGGATTCTCCTGTCTCCTTCTCCCATTGCTGCAGGGTCATGGGGATTACGGAAGCATGCACCCCTTTGTGTCTGGCTAATGCGGGTGTTGAGGACTGAACTTGGGTCAGCAGGTTTGCAGAGCAAGTGCCTTTATAACTTCTGCGTCATCTTTCCAGTGCTGAGTTTTACTAGATATAAGATTTATGCTTCATGGCATTTCTTTGTTTCTTCTTGTATTATATTGCACATATCATCCGATTGTTTGGCCTGATCTGCTTCTGATGGTGAATTTATTGTTAAACTCACTTGGCTCCTCTGTGGGATTTTCTGTTCCTTGTTCAAGATTTTCTCTATCAACCAATTACCACTTTGACTATTGCATGTCTGGATGTGGATCTCACTTTCAAATTTATCCTACTCAGTACTCTCTGAACTTCTTGCATGAGTATCTTAATGTTTTCTTTAAATTTAGAAAGTTCAGTTTTTTCTTAAAATTTTTTTTAACATTCTGTTTTTTTTTTTTTTTTTTTTTTTTTTTTTTTTTGAGGTAGGGTTTCACTGTAGCCCAGACAGACCTGGAATTCATTATGTAGTCTCAGCCTGGCCTCAGACTCATGGTGATCCTCCTACCTCTGCCTCCCAAGTTCTGGGTTTAAAGGTGTGCTCCACCACATCCTCTTAACTTTTAAAAAAATGTTTTATTTATTTATTTGAAAGGAGAAAGGGGGGGGGGGAGATCGGGCATGCCAGGGCCTCCAGATGCAAGTGTCACTTCGTGCATCCGGCCCTGTGTGAGCACTGGGGAATCCAACGTGGCTTGTTAGGCTTTGCAGGCAAGCACTTTAACTGCTGAGCCATCTCTCCAGCCCCTTAAACTTTTTCTCTATTTCCACGTCTGGTATTCAAGTGAAAGGCCAGTCTTCCCAGCACGAGGTCTCAAGTCCTTCCTTACCTCCAGGCATCCTGTCATACATGAACATATATGTCATATATGTGTCTACAGGGCTTTTGTCATTATAACAAAACACCTGAGACAATGTCTAAAGAGAAAAGTTCTTTTGGCGGTTTTAGCCCATGACTGGTTTGGTCCCACTGACTTTGGGTCTGTGGTGAGGCAATAACCATGACAACAGTGTGAGGCGGTGCAGAGCCACTCACCTCATGGGCAGGAAAAAAGAGAACGGAGGGCACAGGGTAGGGCACATTTCCAATGAGTTAAAGTGCCCCTTCTAGGCCCAGCTCCTTAAGGATTCTGCCACCTTCTAATAGTGTTTCTCTGGGGACCACATATTCAGCACATGGGCCTCTGGAGGAAGATTCCAGATCCCAACCGTGTGCCCATCCACAGCAGCGGGACCCAGTGGGTCACGCTGAGATGAAGCCTCGGCAGAGACCCTCCGCCCGAGGCGAGGCTGCATTAGCGCCTTTCCTCCTTGCAGTGAGAGAGCACCTGACAGAGCAGCTTGAGGAAGAAGGGTTCATGTGGCTTTTTCGGTTCTGGGCACAGGCCGTCGTGGCCGGGCACTCCCCGCAGTGGGCACTGGTGGCAGAGTCAGGACCGCGACCCTGGCACACCGCCTGGTGCTGCCCACAGTTAGGTGATTCTCCCATCTCCACCAAGCCAATCAATCTGTCTCAAAGACAAGTCAGGGAATTGTTTCCTCCGTGATTCTAGATCCATTCAAGTTGACAATGAAGGGTAATCACCACAAAGGTGATGTCTGATGTATTTTTAAAAAATATTTTATTTTTATTTATTTATTCGAGAGAGACAGAGTCAGACGGTGGGGGGGGGGGAGAGAGAGAGAGAGAGAATGGGCGCACTAGGGCCTCCAGCCGCTGCAAACGAGCTCCAGATGCATGCGCCACCTTGCACATCTGGTTTGCATGGGTCCTGGGGAATTGAACGGAGGTCCTTTGGCTTTGTAGGCAAATGCCTTAACTGCTAAGCCGTCTTTCCAGCCAGCCTGTCTGATGTATTTTTAAGGCAGGCTTCCCTAACTCCAACATTTCAGTAGAAACCTATATAATTGTAGTATTGTTAGTCTTTTTCTCCCCTAGTCTCTCTTTCCCTTCACACCTCCCATCCATCTTCATTTTCATTTGAAATCTGTGATTAATCTTGATGAGATGTAACTGACGAAGGGCTCCAGCTGCATTTGAAACAACAATTATTTGTGTTCCTAACGTCAGGTATGGAAGGTCTATCTTACCTCCTGATCTGAAATCGTATAATCACCGTACAGCAAATTCTTTTACATTTTTGGTTTCTTCATATTTTATTACATTGACCTGCTTAGAAAACTATTCTCCAAAAGAATATTGTAGTCTTACTTTTATTTCATAGAATATTTTAATATCTAATTGAGAAAATAATTTTCTTCAGTATTTTCATTAATGTTGCTTATCCAGATGACCTTTAAAATTACTGTCTAGTTCTAAAAAAAAAAGTCAAATTAAAAACCCCAGCCCGCTGAGGTTCTACTTTTTATCAAACTTATGAATCTAAGGCAAATGGACATGTTTATAATATCCAGTTTTTTCCAATCCTGAGAAAAGGTAAGTTTTTCCACTTATTCAGAACATGAATGACCCTTGGCAGTGTCCAATATTCTTCATGCGGTACACATAGCATTTTATAATTTTTTGTGCATGTTTATAGTATGTATAGTGGTGGTGGTGGTGGTGTGTGTGTGTGTGGTGTATGCACACCTGTGTGCTGAGCACACTCCTACAAAGGCTGGAGGAGAACATTGTGTGTTCCCTCCCTGCACAGCTTATCAGCCTGCTTCTCTTGAGCAGGAGTCTCTTACTGATTCTGGAACTTGCTGTTTTTTTCTACTGATTATTTGGTGTCGTTTCCCCACAGAACTGAGGTAACAGGTATGTGTGGCCATGCCAGCTGTTTGTGGAGGTACTGAGAAATTGGACTTGGATGTTCTTAGAGCCCCTAAGGCTCTCGTTCTCAGATGCACTTAGCTGCTGAGCCATCTCTCTACTTCTAGGTTCACAGGCGCCTCTGGATACATTATAGGCTGGCTTCCGCTGGGCCACGGCTACAGGAGCACATGGCCACGTACCGTTGTTTTATGTGGGATCTGGAGATTTGAACTCTGGCAGTATCAGGGCCTCATGCTTGCACAAGAAGCTCACTTAACCACTGAGCACTCTCTGTGGCCATCTTGTATTCTTTTTAATCTGCTCTGTTACATGATGTTTGGTCAATGGAATAGGCTCTGAATTGTATCTCTGGCTCGGGATGAAGACAATGACTTTCTGAATTGCAGGAAGATTATAAAACTATAACAAAAAGCTTTCCGGTAAGCAAGAAAAGGCATACCATTGTCCCTTCCCTCAAGAGTTCATCTAAATGGGCCTGTCAATCATCGGGGCTGGAAAACTCCCCTCAGGGAAGCTGCCTATTCCCGATTCTTTGGAAAGTAGAACATCACCTGCCTCTGCCATGGTCCCTGGCCCCGCCATGAGGATGCTCCTCTGCAACGGTCCCTTTGGCCCTTGGCCACTCTCATCCCGTATCACTCTGCAGTACAGCCTGTCTTCTCAACTATGGCCTCCATAAGTCCAAGGGGGACACCAGAGCTGCAGGGCCCAGGAGAGGTCAGAGCACAGGTATGTGGCTGGGACGGCTGGCAGGGAGGGAGAGAGGCCAGCGACCTCTGCAGCCCGTGTCACTGGGTGTGCACGTAACCTCTGTTCTTCAGCACTGGCCCACCGCACGACAGGAAGGGTGCCCTCGGGGGTGCTTTGCTCTCAGACCTCTGTGACCCAGCTGGCCCTTGGTCCCCTGTTTCCTCCCTGCATGGTCAGGGGCCCCTTTGCGCTCACTGTGAGAGCTTGCCTATTTAGTATCAATAGACGTAAATGATTTCCCATTGAACGTCATTTGCAAATCACTAGTTTGCTACTCCAAACTGCACTTAATGTCAATTACTTTTTTTTTTCCATACCAATTGAAAATCACTGGTTTGCAGTTCTCAGCCTCTCTTGACGCCAATTACTGCTCAGAGCGCCAGCAACGCTGTCACCCTACGCTGGATGTCTAAGCAGTGACTTGAACATTAGTTCCGCGTCGGCTGCACAGTCCTGGGGACAGCTGCCATCATCTAACGTTGACCTTGACTGCCTGTCACTCACAAAGGGGCAGAGCTCTCACGGTGTAGCTTGGCCAGGGTCAAGTGTCAGCCAGGCGTGTTGTGCAGGTTAATTTCAATTGTCAATTTGATTGAATTTGGAGTCAATTAAGATATATGCCTCTGGGCAGCTCTGTCTGGGCATTTTCTTCTTCTTTTTAAATATTTATTTGACAGAGAGAATGAGAATGGGCGCACCAAGGCCTCTTGCCACTGCAAACAAACTCCAGACGCATGCAGCACTTTGTACATCTGGCTTTACATGGGTACTGGGGAATTGAACCTAGGCCGTCAGGCTTCACAAGCAAGTGCGTTTAACCTCTGAGCCATCGCTGCAGCTCTGTCAGGATATTTCTAAAAAGGATTAACTGAAGAGGGAACCCTCTCCCCTCAAGGGGCGGCAGCCCAGATTGAAGAGGACCGCAGAGAAAGCAGTGCTGCCTGCCCTCATGCGTCCGTGCCTTTCTGGAGAGGCCATTGTTACCCCACTGCTGTTTCTAACCTTGGTGGACATCAGAACACAGCCTCTCTACTTTCCAATGTAGACTGAAGCCCAATGACTTTCCAAGAATATCATGAGCCTCCAGTGTTGGACTGGAGCCACTAAGGCCTTCAGCTGCCTGGGCACGGCAGCTACCGGGTTCTCAGTCTCGCTAGCATGTAGGACAGCCGTTGTTGGACTGCCCAGCCTGCATCGTGGAAGCCAGGCTAATGAATCTTCTTCACAATGTATATTCATTTAATCCGTTCTGTTCCTCTAGAGAAACCTGATGGTTTGAATGTTGGGGGGAAGGCAGCATTGTTAGGCAGTTAGGGTGGCCCCTAAAAGCAAAAAGTCAGAAAGGTCTGTACTTGCTAGAGATCAAAGGATGATCTGACTGCTTATCTCTTCCCTAGATCTGTTTTTCCACAAATAACCTGGGGCCGTCCTGGGAAAGAGGTCTCTCCTAGGATTTTAGTCTAATCCTAACATTGTAGTTGGTCAAGCTTGGACTCCAGAACTTGGCTGGCCTCTTTCTGAGACATCCCCTAGCCCTAACCAATCAGCTGTCCCTACGGCTCACCTGAGCTGGTAGGTAGGGCCCACCACCATAAGGTTATGAATAAGTTTGTGGGGGGGAGGGCAGGGTCTCTGGGCTGCCTGACCTCTGCTGAACCTCCCCAGCTTCGGCTGAGGACAGAGCCCCCTAGCCCTTACTGTTTACATGAGCCCCTTCTCCACAAGGCAGGAGCTTTGCATACTTTCTTTTTTGTCTTCTCTACAGTTTTGTTTAGGCCCACCATGTGGGCTCTCAAGCCATATGGGTAGATTCATTCTCTTTTCCTTGGTACTGGGCTTCTCTCAATAAATGTAATAATTTAATAATTATCCTTCTCAGTCTTACTTTATTCCATTATTTGATTAAAATTAGGCACAGACCTACAGTTCAGGGTTCAAGGACTTTTCTGAACCCCTAGCACCCTGTTGCAAATGGATGTTACTCATCACTGAAGATGCCTTCCAGAGCAGTAAGCCAAGTTTATGTGCTCTTCCGGTGAGAGTTTGAAAATGCTAAGTGCAGAGAGAATAGTATTTGGAGACTTTGCTTATGAACTTTCTAAGGGGAAGGAAAAACTGCAGTGAACTTGGAACTAGGCTACTTGCATAAGATCTGGCTGCATTTTGCTACCCATGCCCAGATAGTTTGATCAAGGCTAAATTTGTAATGGACCGATGTGCTAGGCTGAAGATATGGAACTGAGAAATTTAAGATTTAAAGTCGGAAAAACTCAAGCAAGTTTAAAATTTACTGGCAGAGAGACTGTTTGAGGTTACTGAAGCTGCTATTGTCAAATACATTAGCATTTGGAAGGAAGATGACCCAACTTCTTTACATTGAAAAATAGGGGAGAAAATGCTTGAGGTGATTTCATCCCAGAAAGACTAAATAGTAGAAATGCAAACTCTTTTGAAAGGAGTTGACTGAAAGGAAGGAACCTGCTCTTCCAGATCATGATTTATTTCATCCTAAATTAAGAAAATGGCTGTGTCCTGCACACCTGGTATTGGTTTTGGAAGCATAAAAAAATGCATGGAGTGGTCATGAAGAGCACATGGATCCAAGAACTACTGCTGAGATGTGGCATGAGGCAAGGTGTGATGACCCTGGTGAAGAGGCCGACAAAGCCATTGGAAGATGGACTGTGGCTTGCATGGAGACCCAGAGATGTTTTGGGTATACCAGGACTGTGCAGGGGCTACCATGGAACACTGTTGGCTTGGGATGGAAGCTTTCTCTGGATATTTTACCCTGCTGGGGGAGCAGAATTGGGACTTCCACAGACTGTCAGTCACTGGTTATGATATCAGCCTTGAACTTCAGATGTTTGATGTTTGCTTGATGATTATTGAGTTTGCATTGGTCCAGTCTCTCTTTGCTATGCCTTATAGCATTTGAAAATATTTACTCTGTGCCTTTATATGTTGAAACCATATAACTTGTTTTGATTTTACAGGACTCACAGCTGAGACTATCTTAAATCTCAAATGAGACTTGGGACTTTGGAACTATTTTAAGTTAGTGATAACTATGTGATCTTTGAAGTTGGAGTATAAAACAATATACAATTTACAATGTGAGATTGTTATGAATCTACTGGGGGCTACGGGTGAAATGAGATAGTTTGAATGGATATCCCCTGATAGATGCAAGAGTTTTATTATAGCTTCTTGTATTTCCAGCTACCTGACTGGAGGAGGTGTCACTGGGTGGATCCTAGGGTCCAACCATAAGGTGTGGGGGTGGATCAGATTCCAGCCTAAGATTTACAAAGTGCTTGAGTTCTGCCTGGGATTCCCAGAGTGTGCTTGTTTGTGTTGGTGTTGGTTGCTTTTTTCTCTCTGTGTGGATCCCCGAGAGGGGGCAGATACTCTCATTATTATGGAACTTCCCCTGGATCTATAAGCTTCAAATAAATTCCCTTCTTCCCATAAACTGTGTCTGGTCTGAAGGTCCATCCCAGAAACTGAATCTGACTGTGACAGTCATGGAAGGCAGGCCGATGAATCTTCTTTGTAATATGTAACCATTCGATCCGTTCTGTTCCTCTAGAGAACTCTGATGAGTGTACTCATGTGTTAGTTACTTTCTCCTTGCTGTGAACAAATACCTGACCAGAAGTAGCTCAATGAAGGAAAAGCGTTTAATTCGGTTTACAGTTTTGAGGGGAAGTTTCATCATCGTGGGGAAGTCATGGTAGGAGCAGAAACTTGGTGTCACATTGTCATATTATTATGAAGGAAGTAGAGAGAGATTGAATGCTAAGCTAAATTTCTCTCTCTCTTTTTTTATACAGTCAGGAACCTCAAAAATAGGATGAAACCACCTGCAGTGTGTGTGTGTGTGTGTGTGTGTGTGTGTGTAGGAGCCCTCCCACATTAACTAATTTAATCTAGAGCAAAACCTTTTAGACATGACTAGAGATTTGTTTCCATGGTGATTCTAAATTCTGTCAAGTTGACAATCAGAGGTTACCATCACGACCCAACATCACTTTGACACTGAAAGCATACCCCAGGATGCCTAAACAGGGAGCAAGATGTGGGGCACATGAACACTCAGGATTTCCCTTACTCCTGGCATGGACCCAGATCCCTGTGATCAGTGCCCCTATGCCCACCTCCAGACTGCTCAGATCTGCCAACCTCTTTGCCTTTGCTCCACAGAAGAGAAGACGGAGAAGGCCTAGAGTGACCTGGTCCTCTGCTCAGAGCTCTCTGTGAGATGGTGGCTGGGACAGTGGCTGTCACTGTTTATAAGTGGGTGAACCAAGTTCCTAATCTCTCTTCTCTCTGCAGTCTCATCTGTAAAGTAAACTTTCCTCTTTCTGTAGGTGGGTTTGGGGACTGAGCAAGCACTATGTGTAAGGAATCCATTCAGGGGTCTGAGGATATGACTCACTGGATAAAGCAATTGCTGCCTATGTACAATGACCTAACTTTGGATCCCCAGAACATTTGTGACACATCTGTAATACCAGCACTCTTATGGCAAGATGGGAGGTAGAGATAAGACACTACTTGGAAGCCTGGAGGCCAGCTAGCCTGACAACCACGGCAGTGAACCAGAGACACTGCCTGGAACAAGGTGGAAGATGAGGAACTTCCAAGCATCCCATGGCATGTGTATGCCCACCCTCACAGACATGAACACACACACACACACACACACACACACACAGGTTTACAAAGCACATAGTCAACTGGTGCAGGAAAACACAGGCATTGCAGTTACTGTTCTCTGTTGCAGTGTGATGCTCTCCTGGGCTATGGGGACGCGACAAGCTTGGGTGTCTGTGAGAGGTGAGATGCCTGCCACTGCGAACACAGCTCGGAAGACCATCCATCAGCTGAGATCTAAGCCTTGTTCCACTCTGTGAGAGATGCCAGCTTCCCTGGGACAATGAGATGGCAGGTGGTAGAGAGGACAGGTACAGAGCCAGAGGAAGAGGATAAAAAGATAGAGGAGAAGGGGAAGGAAAACTGAGGAAGACAGGGAGAAGCATGGACGTTTTCCTTCATGTGATTCATTGCCGTATCTCATGCAAGGTGTGGCTGTCTTAGTGTTGGCAGGCGGATGAATAATGATGAGTTTTGGGGACATGGATCTAATTTTCATCCTCAGAAAGAGGTGACAGATTGAGGACAATGACCCAGTTGTGAATGCCGTGTTGAGACTCATAGGGAAATGTGTTTGCTATTCTTGGCACACCACGGGCCAAGTAGAGTGCAATGAAAGGTTGACAAAGGCCGCTGTGCTGTGTGCGCGGGGCTTCCAAGGACGATTCTCTGGGCAGTTAGGTGTGGTGCCCGCTGCCCAGGGTGCCTCTTCTGATTGGTCACACAGCCTCCTTTCTAGCCAGGTACAACAGCAGACCAGGAATGGCCAGTCACCTGGACAGGAGGGAGGAGATGGACAGTCATTGACTCCTGTCAAGTGTCAGCCGTGGGGTGGCTGCCTGTCATATCACCTCCCCTTCAGCTCCTCACTAAGAGGCAAGTGACGTTGTCACCATTACGGAGCAGGACAGAGAGGTGGAGAATTACGGGTAGTGGAGAAGGGAAAGAATCCTTCACCCTGGAGGCTGGTTGAAGCCTCTTGACAGTTGACAATAATCCTAGCACAATTAGCAACATTTGTTTAAAGCCTTTCTTCCTTCCCATGTGAAAACTTGAAATTTCTAGGACTCTGACCAGAAATCTCCTTTATAGTTAAAGGATGTGTTCTAAACCCCTTGTGTAACCCTAGTAGCTTCTGTTTTTTTTTTTTTTAACTTTATTTTTATTTATTTATTTGAGAGAGAGAGAGAGAGAGAGAGAGAGAAAGGCAGAGAGAGGGAGAGAGAGAATGGACACGTCAGGGCCTTCAGCCACTGCAAATGAACTCCAGATGCATGGACCCCCTTGTGCATCTGGCTTACGTGGGTCCTGGGGAATTGAACCAAGGTCCTTTGGCATTTCAGGCAAACACCTTAACCACTAAGCAATCTCTCCAGCCCCAGCTTCTCTTTTTCTTTATCGGATTATAATTCTATCCAGGGCATCTCCAGAGCCACCCTGTAATCTCATTCATCAAAAGAGAGAGAAAAGGAAAAATAACAAAACACCCCAGGTTTCTTAGCAACCTTTTGGAATGTAACTTGAGAGCCACCAAGGTGGTATATGGGGCAAATGCTAAGACACTTCAGTGCTACTCTCCCTTGAGGAGTCCATTCCCATGCTTAGGCATGCCTTACTTTTTGTGACTTTCTCTTAGAGAAGCCTGTATCCATACTCTGGGATGTGACTTCTGAGACCTCTCCTTCTTTGAACCCTTGTGCCTAAAATATATGTTAAAATACCTTCAATAACTTCCAACTCTGCTACATACTGGCTAGTTTTAAATTCTTTTCTGCATTGAAGTGGTTCCTGGTTTTCTGGGTCAAGTGTATTGTTTCACAGTTATGAGGAATGATCGTTGAGAACAATAGTAGAAGGGTAAGCTGGTAAAGTCTTACTAAGGAAAGGAAAAGAATAACAATTAAAAAAATAACAAAGCTTCCTGCATCAGCAGAGAAGGGACCTGAACAGGTTGTTGTTGATGGCAAAGATTTAAAGATGTGTAAGGCTTTCTGATTAGGGAAATAAGTTTAAAAAATGACTGGGTTGAGATGTGTGGAAGTTGATCTCTGTTCCAATCATCAGTCCTCACACATCCCTCTCCGTTTTGGTGACGGGGCCTGGGGGCTTTCAGTACACGCCTGTAAGCATCTCTGGGACAACTTGACATGAGTCCGATCACCAGTGTGTTTGTAAGGGAGAAGCAGAAGAGAATCAAGAAGAACAAAAACGGTTGAGCGTTTCATGGGGACCAGGGTGAGCCCTCTGACACTGGTTTTGCCGTTTTCCCCAGATCCCTGCACTTCCTTTTATCTGGCCAGCTTGGCTATTTCGTACCCGGCTGCTAGCCCTCTTGTTCTTCCTCAGTGTTTTGGACTCCACCATTTTAACATTCACATTCACTTTCACTGTTATATTCTTCAAGGAAAGGACAGAAGACAAAACTGGGAGCTGGAGAGATTGCTCAGTGGTTAGGGCTGGAGTCCGAGACTGCATAAGAAGGGGAAGGCAAGCTGAGCCTCAGTGTTCATCTCTCTCTCTCTCTCTCTGCTTCCTGCCCATGTACTCCGTGTGACCAGCTGCCTCATGATCTCGCTGCCAGGCCTTCCCTGCCATGATGAGCCGTGTTCCCCTAAACTGTGAGCTGAAATAAAGCTTCCCCCCTTAAGCTGCTTCTTGTCAGGCATCTGGTCACAACTGTAAGAAAAGTAACTAGTCCCCCCACCAACAAGACAAAGACCACTCCCAGACATCCCAGCCGGTCCCCGAGCCCCTTCAGCCGATCTGGTTTTGACCTGCTTGCTTCGTTCCGTAGCTCCCCCATCGCTTGTTTCCATGTAATGCCGCACCACTCAGCTGCACGTCATCTCAGCACTTTCTCCCAGTGGCCATTTGGATGGTGTCTACTTTTTTCCCATTTGAAATAAGCTTGTTATGCAGATTCATGTAAAAGTGTTTTTGTGGACATGAACTTTCACTGCTCGTGGTTGTAATCACAAGATAGACAATTTTTGGGTTGCATGTAAGCAAACACCACCTTTCTCCCTTCTTGAAATCCTTCCATTTTGACTATTCTAACAGCTCATTCGGGAATACTCAAAATATATGAACACTTGCTATCTGGGACAGAAAAAGTGGGCTGTTGACAAAACAAGAGAAAGGGAACCAAAAATACCTTCGCTCTCATGGAGCATAGCTGGGAAGTAGAATAACAAATGTGCCGCGGAGCAGAGAGGATGCGTCACGGAGCTGAGAAGCCTGCTTTGATGGAGGGTGACTTCCGTGAGGTCAAGGGAGGTCCCTCTGAGGAAGGGACATCTGAACTGAATCTGAGTGACACAAGGAGCCAATCACACATATGCTGGGATCTGAGAGGCCCTGGCCACTGGAGTGACCCAGGTAGATGGGAGTGTCCAGAGGGCTAGGTGCAGGAGTGGGCACCCTCCCTTTTCTCTGCCTAATGATTTGCATCCACGCTCTCTTGCTCACTGGAACGTAAGCCTGTGGGAACAGAAATGTGCTCGGCTACATTACAGTGTCTGGAACAAGAGAGCTACTTGCGACATTTTTTCTCTTGAATAATTGAATGCTTGGGTGAACAAGTGGATGGGTGGATTCAATAACTACTTCTTCAAGGCCATACCAGGCACCGTGGGCATGGGTTTCACTGCTGCACACTGAAGCAAGTCCACTTCTTCCTCACAGTGAGCCTCCAGTGGGCACTGGGGAGGAGTGACAGTGACGGGCCCGTGACAAGAGCCTCAGTGGAAGTCAACAGGGTGATGGAGGGATGGAGAGGAGGCTGCTTTGGGTACTTGGTGAAAAAGGAGGTGAGAAGTTAGCTGGGTGGAGAAGGGGGGCAATTTAAGAAGCACAATGGTCAGTGCAGTTGCTGCTGGAAGAGCAAGGTGCCTTCTTTTATACTGACAATGTTTACTCTTGTCCTAGCTGTAGAGATGGGCAAGACATGAGGGAGCTCTGCAGGCAACTCACAGTGCTTTTACTGAGCCTTCTTCCTAGCTGTAAGGAAACGTGTGTGTGTGTGTGTGTGTGTGTGTGTGTGTGTGTGTGTGTGTGTGTAGGCCAGAAGCTATCATTGCATATCTTTAATCATTCACTGTCTCTTTTATTTTTCAAGACAGGATCTCTCACTGAATCCAGAGTTCACCAATATGGCTAGACTAGCTAGACAACAAGCCCTGAGGATCTTCCCACCTCCATGTCCCCAGCACAGGGTTACCAGTGTGTGCTGCAGTGCCTGGTTCTTCTAGAAGAGCTGGGTGTCCAAGTGAGACCACCACATGTGCTCAGCCAATGCTTCACCAACTGATCCCTTCCCTAAACTTCTCACTGCCTCATTCTTTTTTTTCCAAAAAAATGTATTAACAACTTCCATGATTATAAAACATATCCCATGGTAATACCCTCCCTCCTCCCACTTTCCCCTTTGAAATGCCATTCTCCCCATCTCAATCAGTCTCTCTTTTATTTTGATGTCATGATCCTTTCCTCCTCTTATGATGGTCTTGTGTAGGTAGTGTCAGCCACTGTAAGGTCATGGATATCCAGGCCATTTTGTGTCTGGAGGAGCATGTTGTAAGGAGTCCTACCCTTCCTTTGGCTCTTACATTCTTTTCACCACCTCTTCCATAATAGACCCTGAGCCTTGGAAGGTGTCATAGAGATATTGCACTACTGAGCACTCTGGTCACTTCTTTCCAGCACCATGATGCCTTCTGAGTCATCCCAAGGTTGCTGCCAGCTGAAAAGAGAAGATTCTCTACCAAAAGTGAGAGTAGCATTAATATAAGGGTGTGAACATTAACAGAAGGGCATATTGGGAAGTTTGATAAGCATAGTATATACATTTAGCCAGACAGCAGCAGATGTTAAACCCCTAGGGCTCATGACTACCCCTGTTTTAAGTTTTCAGTATCAGGGTTGTATTCCCTCCCATGGAGCGGGCCTCCAGTCCAATTAGAGGGCAGTTGGTTTCCACCATGGTCACTACCTCATTCTTAAGCACAGATCTCAGGGTACTTGAGACCAGCATGAGACATGAAAGGCAGAAACCCCTGTCCAACAAAGCCCTAGCATCAGCAATAGCCCAAACCAAAACTTAACCTCATAAAAAAAAAATGATGTAGGTGACCAAAAAATGGATAAAGAAAAATGTGTGAAAATCTAGAGATGCAAGGAATATTATCACATGACAGAATCACAATTTACAAAGGAATCCACAGTGAAAAGATAACCTTGAGGGAAAAAATAACCTTGGACATGAGACGCATGACAGCAAAAATTAAAACCATTCACTACAGGCATTTGAAGGCAAATTCAGGAACATCTCTGAAAGACACAACGTAGAAAAATAAAGAAAAACACATTAAGTGATTTGTCCAAGAGGCCCAAGGTAAGAATAACAGAATACTGCAGAAGAACAGAAAAAACAGTGAGGTGAATGTAATGAAATAATTCAATATATTTTCCCAAGGTTGATTGGCATGCATTTTCAAATTGAAAGGCCCACAGAACTGCAAGGGCAAAGATACAAATAGCCTGTGATAACAGAATCCCCCTTTCACACCTCTTTTGTCTTTTATGCAAAAAATTAAGATATAGTTGCATCAGACACAGAGGCCAGACAATAGCAGAGCAGTCACTTCAAAAGTCTGGGAAGCTGGTTTCCAGCTGGGAATTTAGCTCCCAGCCATGGGTCAAACGTGAGAGTAAACGAGTGGATATGCATGTTAGGGTGTCTGGCTGTGGTGGCACCAGCCGATGAGCCAAGGGTAGGTGTTGCTGTCAGCCTTGCTCAGAGAAATTTCTTCTTCTTTTTTTTTTTTTTTTTTGTACAGTGGATGGTGGTTACCTGCAGACACCTGTCACCGGTCAAAGCATTAAGAATAAGTGACTGTTCAGTACTTAGGCCTCGAGTGAACCTGTGTTGTCCTTTGCAAGGCTCAGGGAACACCACAGGAGTGGGGCCTGAAAGGCCGAGAGAGCCGGACGGTGACGAGGGGGCTGTGGTACTCTTGCAATGACACGGCCGTTGCACAGACGAACTCAAAGGCTACTTGTACAAAACCTGCACAAGACTGGATCAGGCTGGGCATGGTGGCACACGCCTTTAATCCCAGCACTTGGGAGGCAGAGGTGGGAGGATTGCTGAGAGTTGGAGGCCACCCTGAGACTACATAGTGAATTCCAGGTCAGCCTGCGCTAGAGTGAGACCCTACCTCGAAAAACCAAAAAAAAAAAAAAAAAAAGATTGGATCAGTCAACATTCCCTCATGGAGGGGGGAGGGGCGCGTGAGGTCCCACCCTACCTCTAAAATCTATTGACAATAGTTGTTTGAAGAGTGGGGGAGTCACTTTCTTTGGTGACAGAACCATTGGTAAGTGACCCACACCCATGCTCATGAAAGCAACCCTAATGAAACTCAGTGGGACACGCACACACACACACACACAGACAGACAGACACAGACAGACGGACAAACAGACACACACAGACCCCCACACACAGACCCCCACACACAGACCCCCTCACAGACACAGATACACACAGACCCCCACACACAGACAGACACATAGATACACACCTACACATGTACACAGACACTCACACAGACATACACACAGACAGACAGACACACAGACCCCCACACACAGACACATAGAAACACACACAGACATACACACAGACAGACAGAGACACACACACATACACACGCACACAGACACACAGACACACACAAACGCACACACACAGACACAGACAGACAGACAGATACACAGAGATACACACAGACACACACACAGAGAAACACACACACACAGACATACACACACACACACACAGAAACACACACACACACCATGAAAGTAGCGAGGGGAGTAGACAGAAAGAAGAAAAGATTCAGCAGGAGTGGGACAGTGATCAGATAAGGTTATATGGGGGTGAATTTAATTAAAATACACCATGTACATGTATAAAATTGTCAAAACATAAATATATATTTTTTGAGGTAGGGTCTCACTTTAGCCCAGGGTGACCTGGAATTCACTATGTAGTCCCAGGCTGGCTTCAAACTCACAATTCTACCATGGCTGGAATAAATATACATTTTAGAGGGTGTAATAAGTATGTGCCTTCTCTCAGGAAGTGGCTGAGGGCTGTGTAAAGATAAGACCTAAACCAAGAAAGATGGCAGTAATATGGGAAACAGGATCTGCAGAGTAACCTTTAGAGCAGAACCCCATGCTACAACATGGTGAGCACTGAGAATGGGGGTCCAGGTGAGCGCGTGTCCCAGAAGAAACTGAAAACCAACGAAAGCAAATTGCATCATCAAGCTGAAGACGTAAGCGCACAGAGAAAAGAGCTGCACCCAGACCACAGCTCAGCAGAGTGATTGCCCTTGGAGGATTCCACGTCTGAAACTCTCTGAACCAGTCAGCTCAGCCTGCTGGTGCTGCCACACAAATCCACAGGCTGGGTGTTTAAACACAAGCATTTATTTTCTCATAGCACTGGGGGCTAGAAGTCCAGGACCAGCCAGTATGTTTAAGGGGTGATTTCCTTTTGTCTCCATGTTTTGCCGATGGCTGTCTTCGCAGGGTCTCCTGGTCTGGTCTCCGTGCGTGTCCACTCCTGAGGTCTCTTCTTCTTGTAAGGACACTGGCTTCCTTGGGTTAAGCTTTCATTATACATATGAGATGGATTATGTCATATATGCATGATAATACATAATTGCAATGTACCCAATTACTTCAAGTAAACAACAACAACAAAATCTAAGACCTGATTTAACCTCAGTTACTTAAAGGGTCTGTTTCCAAGTATAGTCATGAGGGGAGGTGGGGTTTTAACACATGCATCTGAGAAGAAGACACAGCTAGGTTCCAAACACTATTCTAAGCATATTGTATGAAAAACGAACAGTGAATATGGGGTGGAGTTAAGAACCAAGATTTTAATATAAAATCAATATAAAATCAAAACTATGTAGCACTAAATTAAAATAGCAGAAACCAGTTTGGATTTCTCTTTCAACAAAAAGTTATTTTTTTTTTTGTTCTACTGAAAAGTTCTAGAAGCAATTTAGTCATAGTGATGAGTATACTTAATGCTCAGATTGTGGCCCCTAAGTATTTTTTTTTTCCGCTAAAAGACTTCACAGAGAAGTGTCTGGGAAGGATATTTAAAAGATGAACCCAGGACTTAACTATATAGGAGAGTAACTAAGCGATTTGAGATTAGTGGGGTCATGTCAAAAGGACACAGGAGCAATTTGAAGAGCTTCTCTTAATCAACTTTGGGGCAATGAGGTCATCAAAAATATAATAATTACAATGCATTAAATCACACCAAATAGATAACATATGTGAGATCATGACTGAACTTGGAAGAGAATCCACTGGTGTTCTGGAGTTTGCTAGGGCGTTCACTCTGAGAAAAGATCAGGAGAAAAAAGCCAGTGTTTAGCACCACCTTTCCTGCAGGAACTCTGTTTCAGAGTAACTGCACACTAAAGGAGGAGCAGTTTTTACAAAAGGGCCTCACATGAAAGGAACGATGGCGTTCAAATATTGACACTTTCAGGCGGGGGATGTGGCTGGTAGAACGCTTGCCTAGCATTCATGAAGCCCTGGGTATAACCCGGTGTGTGGTACGGCAGGCGGGGGCAGGGGGATCAAAGTCAGTTTTGACTATATAGTGAGTTCAAGGCTAGTCTGAGCTACATAAGACTTTGTCTTTAAAAGTAATACCACTTTGTCACCTCAAAGAATATATAGCCTAGAGGGCAGTCATCAACTGGGGAAAAGACAGTGGATGTTTTGTTCATAGTGGAGGGATCTGGTTGACTCCATCCAAAACCATGAGTGCATCTTAGTGTCATGAAAGGTGGTGCTCCGAACACTACGAGCTATCAGGGTTGACGGCTCTGACTTGTCATGACCACACGGCAAGTTTTACAAACACGGACCTGAGAGCTTGATTCTCACTCACGTAGGTCTGAGGAGTGGGGACCAAGTCTCAGGCAGTGAGGGCTCTGCTTTGCAGGCTATGCCACATTAAAGCCCAGGATGGTGTCCTCCTCTGTAGGAAAGTCAGTGCATGGCAATCTGCTTAACAGATCGAGTTGAACCACACTGGATCCCCACAGCAGTACATGCTCAACCCCGAGTACTTGTCAGAACCCCTGGGAGGACTGGTTCAGACACAGATACCCCTGAAGCATCACAGGACAAAAAAACATAAGGAAAACATGGGAACCAAAAGGAGCCGTTTGCCTGGGAATCTCATTGAAGGCTCTCACCTGCTGAGAATTAAGGATTCCAGTACAATTTACAACATTTGCTTAAGGTCTTTCTCCCTTCCAAACTGTAAACTTACAATTTTTTGGGAATCTCACCGGAAACTCCATTTACAGTTGAAGTCCTTGTGCAACCCTAGTGGCTACTGGTTTTACTTTGATGGATAATAACCCCATCCAAGCCACCTCCAGAGTCACCTAATGAGGAGAGAGAGAGAGAGAGAGAGAGAGAAACCAGCAGTTTCTCGGTGGTATGGCCGCTTTGGAGGTCACTCTGCTCTAGGTAAGTTGTCCCCCTAAAGCCGAGGGAAGATCATCTTTGGGGTAATCTTGACAAATGAAGCCCCACCTAAGTGGCTACAGGAAGGTCATGCAGGATGGATGGAATGAGACTTCTCAGAGGTATTGCTGTTTTGGGGTTTCCATTACTCAAACCTTTACCCTGCTCTGTAAGTAACCCCAATAAATACATTCGTTCACCAAACTGGGTTTGGTGTAATCGTACGCTGATCTGTTGTCTGTGCCCTAGCCGGGGTGCATAGATGTGTTCATGTGGCCCCAGGGAACAGGTTTCCTGCGACAACCATATACGTTATTTTGGTGATTCTCAAGTTACATCTTAAATGGTTGCTAAGATATTACTTTTCCTGTCTCTGCCTCCCCAGCACTGGGCTCACAAGCATGCACTACCACACCTGGCATTTTACGTGGGTTCTGGGGATCAAACTGAGGTCCTCAACACTTGTGAGGTGAGTGTCTTCCTCACTGAGCCATCTCCCAGGCCCTTGGCTCCTTTCTTCATTGAGGTTGTCACTTTAGGATGTGGTGGGTCTGCTTCCCTCAGGCTAAGAAATGGAGGCTGGATGAAGCCCAGACAGCACCATTGGGAGGGTTTCTACCCTTGCTCTTCACCTCTAAAGCTATCAGCAATCTCAGATTTGGTCTTTTCTCTCAATATCATGTAGAGCTGCTGAGTATTTGGGAAAGCTAGACTCTTCAGTTTTCCTCTCAGTCCATCTGCGTTACTTGGCACCAGTCTTGACTACCCTACCCAGTGACTTTATAAAGACCATGGCCTTTTCCCAGCAGTACCGAGCATATGGGGGGCCTTCCCCGGGCCTGGCCCCGCATGGAGCAGAAACTAGGCTGGGCTTTGGAGACTTGTCAAATGTAATTTCCATAATGGAAATGGCCTGAGCCTCTGGCATTTCCTAAGCTCTGGAGGTTTTGTGACATGTAGATTTGTCATCCTTAGACTGCTAATGAGTTTTCAGTTTGAATGTGCACATTTTATAAAGGAAAATACCACTTGGGTTTCTCTGAGCATGCTTGTAGACTGATTTTGCTGGTCAGCATCCTTATGATCCTTCTAAGAAGCACTGTTCAGAGATTAAGCCAACCCTTCCTTCAAATGGGGTGGGGGGACACTGACCAGGGGCCACATTCTTTCTGGAGGAGTTATACCTGATGTATTGATGGCTGTGAGTGTGGCCTTTTCTTAACAATGTCTTGAGTGGACTATACGATTGCCTTGGTCATCCCTTGACTGCAGCTGGACATGTCCGTGTCCCAAATAGTGCTGCCACAGGTTGGCTTCTCTGTTGTGTTTTGTCTTCATTGCCCATCACCTTGGGAACCTATGTGTATTCTGCACTCATGATACTCAGAACCCAGACAACAGGTGTATCAGCCTGTAGTTTATTCCCTCTACATCTCCAGTCCTTTGCAGAATCGCCCGAGACTTCGGTATGTGTTGCTGTCATCTGTGGGCTAGAAAGGCACAGGGTAGCAGGTGTATACAGAAGGCCCGCACCATGCAGAATCTGTTGTAGGATCTTGGAATACAGGGAAGACCTGGAAATGGTGAGGCCCGTGGCCCCAAGAAGCCTATTTTCTCTACATGAACAAGTAAACAGATAATGTGTGATGTAATTATGCAAGAGATAGTGATGGCAGCTATGAGCACACCCAGTAGGTGTGAGAGTGGGCAGGGTTTGTGGTTTTAATGGTCTCCAAGGGAGTTACTTTTAGCCTGAGATTGGATGAAGTGAGAAGATTTACTGGAGCTATTTGGGGACTGATTACAGGTAGGGAGTGTGGCCCATGATATATCCTGAGATTGGCGGCGGCTGGTATGATTGAGCAGCAGGAAGTTATGCACCAGGACAGGAAGAGTCCCCGAGATCAGATGCGTGGTGGGTGGGGAGAGGCCTCTGTGGCCCTGTAAGCCATACAGAGAAGTGTCCTGTGTAGAGGATGCGTTAGAAGTGAGGGGTGGAAGTGTGGAGCCAGCTGTACCTGTGAAGTTAGAGGTGAGCTTAACAGAACATTCGACTTCACGTATGTTTTGAAAGTGGGGTCAAGAGGATTGGCAGGTGGATCGGATGCAGAAGATAAGGGAGGAATGGTTAAAAGACCGACTAGGGTTTTGCTTCAAGCTGCTGGTTAAATGTTGACACCATTTATTGAAGCAGGAGAAACTGGGAGGCAAAGAGCTGGTGGGGGCTGGGATTGAAGTGATCGTCAGGCATTCAAGTACGAAGGCCACTGGCTAAATAAATTCAGTGTTAAAGAGTGAGACTATGAGCAGATAAATAGAAGCTGGTGCATCAGAAATATCTGATATTAAATGGGGCCAGGAGGAGGGAAAAGATGGTACCAACACATGATATATCCATACAAAGCATATTCTTATCAACAAAAGAAAAGGTGTTGGGAGGGGACAATGATCAAAATACATTATGTTCACACATGAAAAAATTCAATAAAAAGTTAAAATAATTTAAAAAATGTCATAGAACTGGGCTGGGCAGATGGCTCAGTTGGTAAAGTGCTTTCCATGCAAGCATGAGGACCCGAGTTCAGATCCCCAGTGCCCATGTAAAATCTGGGTATGGCTGCGCGTGTCCTTACCCCAATCTCACATCTGCTGAGGTGGTGATAAGAGGATCTCAGGGCTTGCTGGCTGGTTGATATAGCCCAACTGGTGAACTCTGCCTTCAGTGGGAGATCTTGTCTCCAAAAGTAAGGTTGAGATTGAAAGAGTTAATACCCGACGTTGACCTCTGACCTTCCACGTGCCTGCACACACATATGCACCTACACAGTGCACTGATATACATATGAACATGTATATACAGACATATAAAACACACACACACACACAAGCACACACCCCAGAAAAAAAAAAAAGCAATAAAAGTCCCAGAACTTAGGTACAAGTATCTATAGGAACAGACAGCGAAGAAGAAAGCCAAGCTCTGAGATCTCTGAACTCTTGGTTTGGGAGTCTGGGTGATGAAGAGAAGCCAAGAGATTAGGCTGAGAGAATGAGGAAACTAGGCTGAGAGAATGAAGCGAGGATAAGATCACTTCACGTGGACTGACAGGAATCAAAATGCCAAAGCACACCACGATGATCTGAAACAGAGTTCCAAGGAAGGCAGAAGATCAAAAGAGTTCATAAGTGAAAAGATGTTAGGAATATTCTTAGAGGGATTGAGAGTTTTGTTGACAGAGTCAACTGTTGATGGCATATGGTGTAATGCTAGAAGGTGATGGAGGGAGCTCAAGACGCCTCGTTTCCTGTGTCACTGGCGTGGTTTTATTCCTTAGGCAAACCTATTAGATGGGAAGGGTGGGTGCAGCATGGCCTGGAAGGGAGGAATGGAGCCAACTGGGAAGGCATGAAGACATCACAGGGCTCAGAGCAAGACAAATGAGAGCCCAGAGCACAAATGCCAACAAGATCATCAGCCACTGTTGAGCTTCAAGAATGGAGGGCTTCCAGAACATTCCAATTGGGCTCCTATCATATCAGTTTTTAAAAGCTCCAAAAAATAACACAGATTTCAGAAGCTATAAGTAAGAGACTTTGATATTTTCTAGTGAAATTAAACAAGTGGCTGTGGTAACCTACAAGGAACCAGCAGGGGTTTCTGTGGCTGAGGAATTAACAAGATTAATCTTTCTTTTTCTCAATGTTCATCCTAGGCTGGTGTTGTATAGCAAATTCCGGAGATTTGAAAAATTCCCTCCTAAAGGAAGGAGGAGGGCTCTGAAGACTCAGCAGGTCAACAAATGTGGGGAAAAATTGCAAGATCCCTCCCTAAGCTTATAAAGATTAAACAAATCCTTGGGGAGAGACTCTCCGACTTGCAGAGCTATACATGAGTCATGTAGTGAGGTTTGTGGACAGATGTAGCTTCCAGAAGTCGTCACCTATGCTGGGATGGGATTTTGGGTGATGCATCGGTCACCCACGTTTCTGTAAGCAACCACTCACCATGATTTGTAAGTTACCCCAGTAAACTGTTTTTTTCACCAAAACAGGTTTTGGCGTAATCGTGCTTTGGTCTGTTGTCTGGGTCCTTGCTGGGGTGAATAGATGTGTGTTCACATCTTCCCAGAAAATATGTTTCATGTGATAGTTGGTACCTGAGGGATTCCAGGGGGTTGCCATGGTAGCCATCATCTTGACCATGGGATGGTACACAGCTTCTCTGGTGACAGTGGGGAGGTGTGGGCTGAGGGATGGTAAGAACAACCACCACTCTGTCTTGAGCTGAGACTTCTTTATTTTTTAATTTATTTTTTTTATTGACAACTTCCATAATTGTAAAAAATAACCCATGGTAATTCCCTCCCTTCCCCCACCTTCTCTTTTGAAACTCCACTCTCCATCATGCCCCTTCCCCCTCTCAATCAGTCTCTCTTTTATTTTAATGTCATGATTTTTTCCTCCTATTATGATGGTCTTGTGTAGGTAGTGTCAGGCACTACAAGGTCATGGATATCCAGGCCATTTTGTGTCTGGGGGGAGCACGTTGTAAGGAGTCCTGCCCTTCCTTTGACTCTTACATTCTTTCTGCCACCTCTTCCACAATGGACCTTGAGCCTTGGAAGGTATGATAGAGATATTTCAGTGCTGAGCACTCCTTTGTCACTTTTTCTTAGCACCATGGTTCCTTCTGAGTCATCCCAAGGTCACTACCATCTGAAAAGAGAAACTTCTTTAGCCAAAAATGAGATTAGCATTAATATATGGGTATGAACATTAAGAAAAGTGCTGACTGGGCAGTTTGGTAAACACAGTATATACATTGAGCCAGACACCAGCAGACTTTACACCCCTATGGCTTATGACTACTTGTGTTGTTAGTTTTCAGTATCAGGGATGTATTTCCTCCCATGGAGCAGGCCTCCAGTCCAATTTGAGAGTGGTTGGTTTCTCCAATAACAGACATGCCACTATTGCACCCGTTGGCTCATTTGGCCTAATTTAAGGCTTGCAGTGTCCACTGTTGAGTATCTCCACTAGTGATTTCTCCCTCTCCTATTGAACTGCATGCAGTGTAGCTTTCTACAGATTTCTGTCAGCTGGTCTATATGGAGGAGGTTTTCAGCTCAGCTCCAGCAGGATTTCTCAGTGACCTTGAAGCTCAAGTATGTGGAGTCTTCTTGAGTTGAAATTTCAGATCAAGGCATGGGACCAAATTCTCCTATCTCCTTTTACAACTACATGACTGTCAATTTCATTCACTGATGTAAGAAGATTGGCAGTGGCCAGGTTGTAGTTAAGGAAGAAAGTGATGTGCCTAGGGCTGGAGAGGTGGCTTAGTGGCTAAAGCATTTGCCTGAAAAGCCAAAGGACCCAGGTTCAATTCCCCAGGACCCACCTAAACCAGATGCACAAGGTTGCACATGAGTCTGGTGTTCATTTGCAGAGGCTAGAGGCACTGGCACACTCTTTCTCTCTCTGCTTCTTTCTTTCTCCCCCACCCCCCAAAAAATAAATTAATTAAAGTTTAAAAATAAAAAATTTAGTGATATGTCTATTGGTTGTTTTACTAGATATGCCAATTTATTCTCCTGATCATAATACTGAGCTCACTGATGAAGAAATGTAATGATGAGATCAAATGGAACATTTGAAAAAATATTTGATGCCTGGGAGATTGCTCAGTGGGTAAAGTGTTTTCTGCACAAGCACAAGGACCTGAGTTTGGATCCCTAGTAACCACATAAAAAGCCAGGTGTGGTCATATAGACCTGTAATTCCAGTGCTGGGAAGACAGAGACAGAGGGCTCTCGAGGGCTTCCTAGATGACTAACTAATCTGAATCAGTGAGCTCTAGGTTCAATGTGAGACTCTGTGTTGAAAACTGAGGTGGAAGTGTGGGTAGGAATTCCCTGAGGCATGTTCCCCCCACTACCCATAGGGACTGACTGAGGTCTTCATGACCCCACAGTGAATACCATAACCCCACTGAGGAGGGAAACGAGAGCAGGGGTGAGGGGATAAAAAAGTATAATCTCTCTCTGTGTGTATAATGAGGTGGAGGCAACTGAGTAAGATAGCAGATGTTGACCTCTGGCCTCCCCCTACATGTGCATATATGTGTGTGCATATATGAACATATATACACACAGGTAAGTATATATACACACACACCCTTCAATCTAAAAAAGTTAAAGAGAAATCACTAGGAGCCATTGCACAGAGGAACACCCACAGCCATGGAAGCTAAAGAGTCCTGAGGGGCGAGGCTGACTCTTTATAGAAGGGTTTTAGTACAGTGTAAAGATGACTGACAAGGTCCAGGGCCTCACACATTATGGCAGCTGGAATAGGTCTTCACATGAAATCATGCATAGAAAGGAATCATGGGTGGGCTGGGGAGATGGGCTCAGTTGGTAAAGAGCTTGCCTTGCAAGCCTGAAGACTTGAGTTCAATCCTCAGAACCCACTTAAATTTTTTTTGTTTATTTATTTATTTATTTATTTGAGAGCTACAGACAGAGAGAGAAAGAGGGAGAGAGAGAGAGAGAGAATGGGCATGCTAGGGTCTCCAGCCACTGCAAATGAACTCCAGATGCGTGCGCCTCCTTGTGCATCTGGCTAATGTGGGTCCTGGGGAGTCGAGCCTTGAACCTGTGTCCTTAGGCTTCACAGGCAAGCGCTTAACCGCTAAGCCATCTCTCCAGCCCAGAACCCACTTAAAGATGCCAGGCACATAATCTCAGTGCTGGGGAGGCACAGGAAGGCAGTTCCCCGGGGCTCTCTGACCAGGCTAGGTTAGTAGTCTAGCCTACTTTGTGAGGTCTAGACCAGAGCTCCTGTCCCAGAAAAGGTGCATGGGTGTTCCTGAGAAATGACATCTTAGTCAAAAATTTTTTTAATGTACTGAGGAAAATAATTATGACTCACTGAAAAAATAAAGTACCTTTGAAACATTAAAAAATATTTTAACGGAAATTTTCAGAAATAAATAATTCATAAGTTTTTAATTGGACACCACGTTGTATATTCTACCCCCGTGTTTGTCACACAGTAGCAGTCTTGCTTATCAGACTCAGGACTGTGGTACCACAGTGCTCATGTCCAGTGAACCTTATTTTGCTTATAATGCCCCAAACGGAGGAGGAGGGCGTTGGCAACTCACATAGTGCAGAAGAGTCCTATGACACTTCATTTGAGCACAACAGCAGAAGTATTAACCTATTTGAAGCAAGGGAACAAGGGAGACAGAACTGGGACAGACTTGTCAGATTCACATAACTTTATTAGGGTATATTTTTGTTAGTACTGTTCATCTCTTACTGTTCCTAATTTTTAATGTTTTTAAAAATACTTTATTTATTTATTTGCAAACAGAGAGAGAGATATCAAGAAGAGAGACAGACAAAGAGAATGGGTACACAAGGGTCTTCAGCCACTGCAAATGAACTCCAGACACATGTGTCACTTTGTGTATCCAGCTTTATGCGGGTACTGGGGAATTGAACAAGGATTGTTAGGCTTTGTAGGAAAGTACCTTAACTGCTGAGACATCTCTCCATCCAGCCCCTAGGTTTTTAAATTAAATTTTGTTATAGATTGCATATGTTGAAAAACGTAATGTCTACAGGGTCCAGTGATATCCACACTTTTAGCCATCATTGGGAGTCTCGGGAAGCACTTCTCATGGACAAGGGGAATACTTACTGTATTTCCCATACTAGGCAGAGGGTCATTTTATAGAAATCCAGGGACAAAAGCCAGGAGTGTGCCAGCCAATGGGCCTGACACTTTGCTCTCCCTCAAAGCACCAGGGCAGGTGGAGGTGTGGTGGTAATGTAAGCTAGTGGTTGGACAGAAGGCCTAGAAGTCATGGTTTGGACCAGGGACCTGGGTCACTGCTCACTAGTGGGTGACTACTGGTCAGGACCCAGCTGTCCTGGCAGCAGAGAAGATAGTCCAGGAGACACACTTGTCCTCTCCCTTTGGCTATCAGACTATTGAGACAATGGACCCCAAGGAATTAGAATTTCTCTAGGAGTCTCATCTTGAGAGAAGGAAGAGGCTGGAACATTGTGCCAGCCAGAAGGGAAACTTGCCTCCCAGGAAGAGATTTCACACAGTTAGGACAACTTTTCAGACCAGCCTGGAGGGCAAACAAGAACCCAGACGATGATGGGTCAGTGGAAGGTGGGACCTCACCTTGACCAGGACTGCTTGGCTATACAAACCTTTTACCTTCTAGTTAAACCTCAACTTCATGTCAAAACTCCAAAGATGGACTTGTAGGGGGAGGGCCCCACTGGCTCTCTTTGCTCCTCTTTCCAATGTGGCCACACTGAATATATCTCCTTTTTGTTTTTCATTACTTGGCTTCTCTAATAGGTGCGTTGAGGATGGTGGCTGAGCACTTTCTTGTTAAGGCTGATGCGGCTCAGGCTCTGACCTTGCCAACTTTGATAAGGAGCAGAGGTAGAATCACTGAAGTCTTCTAAATGAGGTGCAAAGATCAAGGCCACTCATGCCCTTGCTGTCATGACCCTCGAGATCAGCTGATCACACAGCAGAATGATGGGCTGACGAGTGCCATGAAAGAACCATGAGGGCCACATAGGGTGGGCCTAACACCTCAGCTCACCTGGGAGCACAGGCAGATTTTAACCTTGCCCTAGGCCTGAAAGAATAGGCGAGTGTCCCGGTTGTCTAAGGGGACCACATTGGTTTGAAAACTGTTAACTTTCTTTTAGGTTTTCAAGGTATGGTCTTGCACTAGCCCAGGCTGTCCTGGAATTCACTATGCAGTCTCAGGGTTGGTCATGAACTCACAGCGATCCTCCTACCTCTGCCTCCAGAGTGCTGAAGATAAAGGTGTGTGCCACCACGCCTGGCTGAAAGCCGTCCCTTTTGGTGAGGGAACACAGTCCAGGCATCGCATCCTCTGGACAGGAAGCTCATCCTTTCTTCTGGGATTTCCTACTGATGCCTCTTATCCTGGAGCCAAACTGCAAGTGAAAGGGTGCAGTCTATTCAGGTCACCTGCCCAGTAACAGATCCAACAGAGGCGGAGTCATTCCAAGTGGGCAAAGGAAAGAAACAGCACAGGGAGGAATCCTGGTGTGTGAATCCTGTTTCTCCAGAAAGAGTCAAAGCTCCTCAGTCAGTGCATTCATTCTGAGGCTTTGTGTGCATGTGTGTGTGCATGTGTGTGTGCATGTGTGCATGTGTGTGAATGCTGGAGGATAACCTCAGGCATTGTTCAAGCAAGACAAGGCCAATCCTTAGCTGTGAACATGCAAGTAGGATAGACTGGCTGGCCAGTGAAGCTGGATCTACCTGTCTCCACCTCCCCAGTGTTTGGATGACAAATGTACACCATTTCCGGGTGTGGTGGTGCACACCTTTGATCCCAGCATTTGGGAGGCAGAGGTAGCAGGATCACCATGAGTTTGAGTCCACCCTGAGACTACAACATAGTGAATTTCAGGTCAGCCTGGGCTACAGTGAGACCCTACCTTGAAAAATAAGAACCAACCAACAATAATAAAAACAAACGCACACCATCATGCCCAACTTTTCTTTATTCATATGGATTTTGAGGAATGAACTAGGGTCCTCATCCTTGCAAGGCTATTTTGCCAACTGAGCTGCTGCCCAGCCCTTGTTCTGAAGCTTTGAGAGACACCAAACGATAGGAGCCTCGAGGGGCTGTGCTTCTCTCCTCTAAAAGAGCTGGTGGATGGTGGATAGGTGGTCACCTTCCCTTCACATGGTCATTCAGAGACTCAGGTCCCTTCTCGCCTGCTGCTCAAGTATTGCCTTATAGTCATCTTCATCGTCATGGTCTAAACTGTCTACCCTCCACGCCACACACCCACATCCTCAGTGCTGCCCGAGAAAAGAGAGAAAAGAGTTGAAGGCAAGCCCCTCCCTTTAAGGAAAGGCTGTGGGCTGTGCGTCTCCCACTGTCACCGTCCTGGCGGGAATGAAGATATTCTTCAGACGCACGTGCCCCTCCCTTTAGCGATCAGGTTATTGAACCAATGCAGCCCAAGAACCTGGATTTTCTCTAGGAATCCCTCATGGTAGAAGGAAATACTGAAGCCTTGTGCCAGCCCAAGAGGCAATGTGTCTCCCAGTGTTGCAAGGTTTGGGGTCCAGGGAGGAATTAAACTCTATAAAGATGCAGCAGGCCTGAGGACTCCAACTTTTAGATCCTTATCCTACTTTGCAAAGAATTGGAAAAAAAAAAACCAAAAAACAATGGACTTGGAGAAGGGTAAATTAGGAATTACGAGGTTTATTTTGTGAAGAATTGGGATCCAGAGGAAAGGTTAACTGAGAGACTCAACCCAGAGAGGAATTCCCACCTTGTCTGGCTGGAAAGCGAGAGGGGACAATTAAGACAGTCCCCTTCACAGAGAACTCTTCAGGAAAGAAGCGTCTGGAGAAGGCACACTCACCTTGAGCAAAACTTGAGATCCCAGACCAAAAATTCAGAAGAAATGCACACACACACCACACACACACCTACGCACATACCCCTGCCATTGTAGAGCTTCCCCTCAAGTCTGTAAGCCAAAATAAACCTTTTTTCCCCACATTATGCTCTTGGTTGGGTGATTTCTGTCAGCAATGTGAACCTGACTGCAGCAGTAATGTTGGTACTGAGAAGTGGTGTCCTTTGCTGCTAGACGCCTGACTGTGTGGCTTTGGCCTTTTGGAGCTGATTTTCAAGAGGAATGTGGAAAGATTTGAAACCTTGGTCTAAGAGATGCCTTTTAGTGCTGTAAGTACAGCTTGATGGACTATTCTGGTCAGAGTTGAAAGACCTAAATGTAGTAAGAACTATAGACTGTGAGATTTGGCTTATGAGGGTGAGAAAGAGCTTTGCCTGGCTTGGGCTAGAAGCAGTTTGTGTGAGAGGCTTGCTGTTATACCTGTGTCCTGAGAAGTTGTGCAGGGTTGCTCTGAGTAGAAATGAACTGGTATGAGCAGAGGGATATGGCACAGAAAGAAATCTTTGGGCCGAATCTGTTGTCCATTCAGTTGCAATTATATGAGAGATTGCAACTATTGAGATTGGGCCAGCTGACCTGCACTGGGATAACAGGAAGAATGTAGACTCTTTTGAAGGGGTCTGAATGCTCAAAGAGTATCCTGTTCTTCAAAGTCTACTTTATTCCTCCCGCCCCTGGATTAACAAATTTGCACCCTACCTGGTATTGTGGAGTATAAGAAATGCAGGAAAGAGAGGGTCATTGAGTTTGCAATGTGGTCTTGTGTTTTGGAAACGGCCATTGGTAGTGTCTAACAGGTTTGCTGGATGCCTGCATGGAGACCCAATGGAGCCATGAGGATGAACCGTGGGTTGCAGTGGAGACCCAGTGGAGATGCCAAGACCACAAGATGGCTGCCAAGGAGAGCTGTCAGCCCTGGATGAAGTTTTCCAGGACTCTGAGTAGCCTAGCTGGAGGGGCGGAATTGGAACTCCAGAGACTTGTTACCAGTTAGAGTTATCAGGCTTGGAGATTTGTTACTGGCTAGAGTTGTTGGACTTGGAGCTCAGTGTTTGATGTTTGCCCTGTGTAAATCTTTTATTGGTTGAATATTTCTTTGCTATGCCCAATGCCATCCTTTGTAGTGTGAATATGTGCCACTATGGGTTTTTGGTTTATTTTTTGGTATTATGGCTCAGTTAAAAGACCTTGGATTATGGGGATGTTTGAACATCAAAGCTATGGGGATTTTTAAAGATGATTTGAGTATATGACATTTTACATCATGTATGGTTATCAGTTTATGGGGCCAGGAGCAGAATGTGGTGGTTTGATTCAACTTAGGTGTTCTGAATGCTAGGTCCCCAGCTGATGGCAATTCGGAAATTAATGCCTCCTGGAGGCAGTGTATTGTTGGGGTAGGCTTATGGGTATTATAGCCAGTGTCTCCGTGCCAGTGTTTGGTCAATCTCCTGTTCCTGTTGTCCACCTGATGTTGGCCAGGGGGTGATGTCCACCCTCTGCTCATACCATTCTTTCCCCCTGCCACCATGGAGCCTTGCCTTGAGTCTGTAAGCCAAAATAACCTTTTTTTCCCCACAAGCTGCTCTTGGTTGGGTGTTTTCTGCCAGCAATGTGAACCTTACTGCAACACCCTGTAAAATCAGATGCACAAAGTGGCACATGCATCTGGAATTTGTTTGCAGTGGCAAGAGACCCTGGAATGCCCATACACTCTCTCTCTTGCAAATGAATAAATAAATTAATAATATTAAAATGCTTGGTGCCAGATTGGTTTTTTTCTTCAGATTATGGAATGTTTGCATATGAGATATTTTGGGACCACTACCCACATTTAAACATTATTCATTTATACCTCATTTACACCTTATATACATAGCCTGACAGTCATTTCATGCAGTAAGGGTGTGTGTGTGTGTGTGTGTGTGTGTGTGGTGTACATTCTGTATGCATGCAGATATGCAAATGCATGCTATCTGTGTGCATGAGGAAAGAGGCCAGCATTGAATGTTCGATGTCCTCCACCCTGTTTTCTTGAGATGGAGTCTCTCCATGAACCAGGAGCTGCTGTTTTTAGTCAGACTGGCTGTCCAGAAAGCCCCAGTGATTCTTCTTCCTCTGCCTTCCTCAGAACTAGGGTTAATAGGAATGTGTGGCCATGCCTGGCTTTTTATGTACTTTTTTTAAAGTACTTTTGATAGGAAGCAAAGCTTCTTGGTGTGGAATGTTATACTTGGGTCATACCAAGGCTGAAAAAGTTTGGGATTTTGGAGTATTTTGGATTTCCATCTTTTGCGTGATGGAAGTTCAACCCGTACTGGTAGACCATTGTGGAAAGTGGTCACATTTTAAATGTTGGCCAAAAGCATGGGTAGGGGTAGCCAGGTGCCATCCCTGTTGCTTGCTAGGCATGTTATGTCAGGAATCCACACAATGCACCTGGGCTTTTAATCACTGCCTTCCCACCTCCCCAGGGCTAGCATGCTGCAGGCCCTCAGCAGACATCTGTTTTAGAAGCTGATAGGAACCTAGAATATGCCTGAACAATACGGTGGCCTGGCGTGTGACAAAAAGCATTTGCCAGGCACAATTAAGCAGGATAAAGCTTGCAGAAGAGCAACTAACCTAATCAACAGAGCAATGTTGGTCTGAGGCTTTGAAGAAATTAATTGTTGTTATACAAATGCAGCACTAATTGAAAATAAGGCTTATCAATTTATTGAAGCAGGCCCTCGAGGACCCGTACTTAGAAGTACTCTGGCAGGCGGTTCCCGTTGTCTCTGTGATCTCCCAGTCACCAGCCCTGGGTGTCCCTTTTCATTTATGAATGGAGTCATTGCCTCTTGGGGCTTTCAGTTTCCCTGTCTCCTGCTCACCCTCCAATTCACCTGAGAGCCTGATGAAAGAACATTCTGGAAGTGCTCGGCAACTACCATTGTTGTGGGACACTGTCTTCTGAGCTGAGACAGCTCACAAGCAGCCCTCGGGGCTGAGCCTGTTGATGTTTCTCCATACAGAAAGGGTGTCCGGAGGGTCGCCAGATCCTCACCTAAGACCTCAGTCACTCCCTCTTGTGACAGCTGTACGCAGCGACACAAGTGGCCTCATACAGGGTAGAAAATCAAGGGGTGACAGTCCTATCTAGGCAGCTACGGGGAGGTTATCGTCCAGGCTGGAATGAGACTCTCTGGTGCTGTGGCAGCTTGGAGGCCCCACTCCCCTCACTTAAGCTCTGTAAGGAAGCCCAGTGAGTTTATTGGTTTGTCAGGATGAACATGAGCGGAATCCACTTCCATCTGTCATCGGTGCCCTACCTGGGGAAAGCAGGCAGTGTTGACTTCTCTCCAGAAGTTTCATAGAACAATCTTCTTGCTTCTGTGGACTTCCTGCCATGCCCACCAGAACTAGTATCAAACCATACTAAAAACATACATATTAAAGAACCCACGCCCCTGAAATGACTTGTGCATAATCAAGCCTGGCTCATTGTTGTCAGACCCTGAAAAAGGCCAAGTTTATCTGGTTTTAAAAAATTCTTAGGGGCCGGAGAGATGGCTTAGAGTTTAAGGTGCTTGCCGGCAAAGCTAAAAGACCCAGGTTCAATTCCCCAGGACCCAATTAAGGCCAGATGCACAAGGTGGTACACTCATCTGAAGTTCGTTTGCAGTGGCTAGAGTCCCTGGCGTGCACATTCTCTCCTCTCCTCTCCTCTCCTCTCCTCTCCTCTCCTCTCCTCTCCTCTCCTCTCCACTTCTCTCTTTCTCTCTCTGCCTCTTTCTCTCTCTCTCAAATAAATAAATAAACAGAATATATTTTTAAAATTCTGAATATTGAGGGTATGTCTGGGGGTCTCCTTTTCTCTGTAGCACCGAGGCTGCACTCCGTTGGTGACTCCTGAGAGATGTGGCTGTACCTGGGTGGCGTCTCCAGCCAGGCGTGGGGCTTGCCACTTGCCCGGCTCAGTTTGTGAGCTGTGTGATGACACAGTGAGTTGTGCCATAGCTCCCATCAGAAGGCAGCAGGGCAAGCCTAGGTATTGCCAGCTCTTGCCTGTGCTTTGGAGGGCTCATTTCTTCTGAGTGCCCCAGTTCTAAAAGCCATTACAAAACTGTGTCCCAAGTGGGCTGGGGGAGATAGCTCAGTCAGCTAACTGCTTGTCTTATAAATATGAAGATCTGAGTTTGGGCTGGAGAGATGGCTTAGCGGTTAAGGCGCTTGCCTGCAAAGCCAAAGGACCCAAGTTCAATTCCCCAGGACCCACGTAAGCCAGATGCACAAGGGGCATATGTGTCTGGAGTTCGTTTGCAGTGGCTAGAGGCCCTGGCGTGCCCATTCTCTCTCTCTGTCTGTCTCTCTTTTATCTCTCTCTGCTTGCAAATAAGTAAAATAAAATTAAAAAAAAATCTGCATTCAGTTCTCACACTGATGTAAAATGCTGGGCATTGGTGGTGCACACCTGGAGTCCCGGGGCTGGTGAGGTGGGGACAGGAGTATCCCTGGGGCTCACTGGTCAGTTGGTGCAGTCCTTATTCTGTGAGTCTCCATGCCAATAAGAGGCCGTCTCAGAGGAGCTGGACAGCAACACCTGAAGTTGTCTGTTGGCCTCTGCATATATATGGACACGCATGTGCACCCAACCCATATAACCCAGGTTTGATTCCCCAGTACCCACGTAAACCTGATGCACAAGATGGTGCATACATCTGGATCTTGTTTGCAGTGGCTGGAGGCCCTGGTGTGCCCATTCTCACTACCTGCCTCCTTCTTTCTCTCTCTCAAATAAATAAATAAATATAAAATATTTTAAAAAAGACTCTTAGGGCTGGAGAGATGGCTTAGCGGTTAAGGCGCTTGCCTGCAAAGCCAAAGGAACCAGGTTTGAATCCCCAGGACTCACGTAAGCCAAATGCACAAGGTAGCACATGCATCTGGAGTTCGATTGCAGTAGCTGACAACCCTGATGTGCCCATCTCTCCCTCCCTCTCTCTCTTTCTTCCTCTTTTTCTTTCTCTCAAATATAATTAATTAACAGATATATTTTTATAATTCTGATATTGAGGGTATGTCTGGGGTCTCTTTTCTTGTAGCACCGAGGCTGCACTCCGTTTTTGGTGACTCTGAGAGATGTGGCTGTACCTGGGTGGCGTCTCCAGCCAGGCGTGGGGCTTGCCACTTGCCCGGCTCAGTTTGTGAGCTGTGTGATGACACAGTGAGTTGTGCCATAGCTCCCATCAGAAGGCAGCAGGGCAAGCCTAGGTATTGCCAGCTCTTGCCTGTGCTTTGGAGGGCTCATTTCTTCTGATGCCCCAGTTCTAAAAGCCATTACAAAACTGTGTCCCAAGTGGGCTGGGGGAGATAGCTCAGTCAGCTAACTGCTTGTCTTATAAAATGAAGATCTGAGTTTGGGCTGGAGAGATGGCTTAGCGGTTAAGGCGCTTGCCTGCAAAGCCAAAGGAACCAGGTTTGAATCCCCAGGACTCACGTAAGCCAAATGCACAAGGTAGCACATGCATCTGGAGTTCGATTGCAGTAGCTGACAACCCTGATGTGCCCATCTCTCCCTCCCTCTCTCTCTTTCTTCCTCTTTTTCTTTCTCTCAAATAAATAAATAAATATAAAATATTTTAAAAAAGACTCTTAGGGCTGGAGAGATGGCTTAGCGGTTAAGGCGCTTGCCTGCAAAGCCAAAGGAACCAGGTTTGAATCCCCAGGACTCACGTAAGCCAAATGCACAAGGTAGCACATGCATCTGGAGTTCGATTGCAGTAGCTGACAACCCTGATGTGCCCATCTCTCCCTCCCTCTCTCTCTTTCTTCCTCTTTTTCTTTCTCTCAAATAAATAAATAAATATAAAATATTTTAAAAAAGACTCTTAGGGCTGGAGAGATGGCTTAGCGGTTAAGGCGCTTGCCTGCAAAGCCAAAGGAACCAGGTTTGAATCCCCAGGACTCACGTAAGCCAAATGCACAAGGTAGCACATGCATCTGGAGTTCGATTGCAGTAGCTGACAACCCTGATGTGCCCATCTCTCCCTCCCTCTCTCTCTTTCTTCCTCTTTTTCTTTCTCTCAAATAAATAAATAAATATAAAATATTTTAAAAAAGACTCTTAGGGCTGGAGAGATGGCTTAGCGGTTAAGGCGCATTATTATGCCACAACTCGTAATTAAATGTTATTTGTGAGATGTGTTTCACAGATCAGGTTGCGGCTTCCCCATCAGTGGAACAGATGTTTTGTTGCTTCTGTATTGGGCTCCACCTGCCAGACTTCACACCCACTCCGTCTTTGTTATTTGGTGATGTTTGCGTGGATCTTGTTGTATCATGGGAAATAGCGAGTCCCAGCGTGGTGACAGTTCTGGGACAGGAGGGTTACATACATGTGAAGCTTTACAAGCAACCATTCCCAGGTAGACCCAAGCACTGGCTTTGTACATTAACCTGCCTAACTTTAAGACCAGCGGTGTCATCCAGAGCACTTTTCACTATCAAGGTGATGCCGGCTACATTCCAAAAACCTTTTATTTTTTTCCTATGGAAAGACAAGATTGCTCTAATAAGTTTTCCATTAAATCAGAGCTTGATTTGCAACTGGAAGCTTCCAAACCAAACACAGCCCACTTCTTTGTAACTTTTGCTCCCAGAGAATGTGCTGGTAGCATATGCATCACGTTGGGCTGAGGCTGTGGCCAGGGTGCTCCCAGATGGACACCCAGAGCACCCAGGCCCTCTGCTGTTCCCGTCACTGTCTCACTCAGGGCTGATGTGGATAACGTAACCGTCAGAGCTCTGGGCCTCTGTCTTCCTCCTCTGCTAGTGTTACCACGGAGCTGGGCTTCCTTTGACTGAGTTCCTTCTGTGTTTGTTTGTGGTGTGTGTGTGCCTGGGGCGGGGCGTGTGGGTGTGTGGTTATGCATGTGGCTGTGCCGTTTTAGTGCCTCATGTACTCGCGTAAACGGGGAGTGAAAGTGAAGCCCTTTCACAGGAGACCATATAGAAGACCACCGCCTTGTAGCTGTTGGCTAAAAGCTGCCAAATCATGTTCATCAGTCAAAAAGGCCCGGCAATGAAGACAAGGGCGGCAAGCGAAGCAATCATCAGAACTTATGGCTGAGCATAAAAACCCAGGTTCAGACCCTCATCATCCACATAGTGGTTGGACCTGTAATCCCCGTGCTGGGGAGGTGGAGACAGGAGGATCCGGGGGACTTGCTAGCTAGTTGAGCTCCAGGTTTACTAAGAGACCGTATCTCAAAAAATAAGATGGAAAAAAAAAAAATAAGATGGAGAGTGGTGGAAGCAGACACGTGACATTGACCTCTGACCTCCACACTTACACATACACATCTTCCCACATGCACGTGTGCCTGCACACATGCACCCATACGACACACACACACACAATGATTGTGAAATAGTTCCATACTTACGGGAAGAGATGGGTTTGGTCTATGTAACCGAATGAAATCAATCCTAAAATTTAAAGGCAACCCTCCCCAGAGAATGGAGGCTTTATGAACAAAGTCCAAATCTTATGAGGAGGAAAAGTGGCAAAGAAAAATGGGCTCAAAGAGGCAAGAAATAGAGAAAAAGGAATAAATAACATAAAACATAAAATAAGATGACTAAAATAAACCACACATAAGGATTTTCATTATTATTGTAAGATAATTTGTATATTACAATATTATGTATTGTAAGATTTTAAATTTCCAATTTAAAAATAAAGACTCTTGGGCGGAAGAGATAGCTTAGCCATTAAGGCACTTGCCTGCAAAGCCAAAGGAACCAGGTTTGAATCCCCAGGACTCACGTAAGCCAAATGCACAAGGTAGCACATGCATCTGGAGTTCGATTGCAGTAGCTGACAACCCTGATGTGCCCCTTCTCTCCCTCCCTCTCTCTCTTTCTTCCTCTTTAATAAATAAATAAATATAAAATATTTTAAAAAAGACTCTTAGGGCTGGAGAGATGGCTTAGCACTTAAGGCACTTGCTTGCAAAGCCCAAGAACCCAGGTTTGATTCCCCAGTACCCACGTAAACCTGATGCACAAGATGGTGCATACATCTGGATTTTGTTTGCAGTGGCTGGAGGCCCTGGTGTGCCCATTCTCACTACCTGCCTCCTTCTTTCTCTCTCTCAAGTAAATAAAAATAAAATATTTTATGAATAAAGAATCTTAGACAGAAAGTTATAAGAAATATATACCAGGCACAAAAGAAAACAGTGAAAGTTGGAAATAATAAATTAAAGAAACCATAGCAGGGAAATATTCACAAAAATAAAGGTCTAGTGACATTGAAGGAGAAACAGGAGGAAGCGAATTTCTTTTAGGCAGTTTCAGTTAGGAACTGAAGACCAGAGAAAAACCGATGTCACCTCACCCTGGCATGAATGGAACTCTTGGCAGGAATGGAACTTGTGTCTGATGGAGACTGATCTACAACGGCTACAGTGCCCCCTGCTGCCCACAGTCTAGCATGCTACCTAGATAGGTGTCTTCTCTACCCAGGTGGGCTGGCCCTGAAGCCTGCCCCTTCAGATCTGCAAACCAATCAGGTATTCCTTTGCATACCTGAATCTGACCAAAGAATCCATTTTCAATCAACTATAAAGGACTGCCCATGCTGTTTCCACTCCTAGTCTCTGCCTCTCTTCTCTCTGGTTACAAGGATACACAGGAGTCTGGCTCCCCCCTACTCCAGCCAGGTTGTGGGGGAGGAGAGCAGAATACTGTGTCTTGGCCTGGGTAGTTCTCTGCTTGCCTCTGCTGCTTACTCTGGGGTAACTTCTCACTTTAATTACATGCATGATTTTCCTTTGGACTCTGAATCTACCACACGTGTACTTCCTTTACACTCTACCATGGGGTGCTTTCTCTAAACTCTGGGCTTGCTACCTGTGTAACTTCTTTAAACTCAGGGTAACCATGGACGTAGCTCTCTTCATTACTCATTTCTCATCTGAATTTCTTGGTCTCTGCTTTGCTATTTCCTTCCTGCTACTCTTCCTAAAGCCACCACCATTTGCCTGCCCGACTTTCTTCCATGGGGAAGCTCAGGGCGACGCTGTGAGTGTCTCTTCTCAGTCCCTACACAAGCACCAGGTTCCATTGTGTGTGTTTATGGCTCTGTCCCAGCCATTCCTCTTAGATGAACCTCGTGTGTTTTCCACATGGGCATGTTCCCTACTTTCCACGTGCTTATGACTCTGTTCTAGCCTTCTTCCTAGACCTCAGTGTCCCTTAAATAAAGTCACAATTTGTGATTTTTTCCCCTAAATAAACTTAATAATTCATAATTTGTCTTTCTTGAGTCTGTTTTTATTAATTTTTTAAAGATAGGATAGGACCCAAAATTGAGGTTTCAAAACTTGGGGGCCCTCCTAAACTCCCAAATCCTACATGAATATCAGACAAAATATAATTGAGGTTCTTAAGTCTCAAGCAAGTCTCCCTGCTCCCTCTGGGGTGGCACTGGGAAACCAGACTACAGCCATGCTGGGGATAATAGACACAGCAACTCACGGAACCATCCAAGAAACCTGCTGCCTCCATGAGACCCTGCCTCCAGGACATCCCAGGACCAGAATCATAGCTATGTAGGCAGATTGCAAGTCGTTAACCTGTGCATTAAAAATGCAGTTGGCAGAAACGTATAACAAAAGCAGATAGAAATACAGACCAGAATCCATAGTTAGAATGCATGGCATTGACATATTTCATTCAGAAACAAAAGAGCCAACACAAGGATGTCTGCTGAGTATTTGGAAAAAATAAATCTTACCATGTTTGTGCTTTTGTGAATATGATATGTAAACATATGTATTTGAATTTAATAGAATATGCACAGTAACTTTTAAAAGCATAAGACACTCACAAAATTGAACACATTACAACACTGACACTGTGAGAAACAACAATTCCCAAAGCAGAACTCTTACAGACCAAGTCATTTTACCAGTCTTTAGTAAAATTAAAAATGAACTAAGAGAATATCAAAAATAAATCAATTCTAAGCCACGTGTCGTGGCACACACCTGTAATCTCAGCACTCTGGAGGCAGAGGTAGGAGAATTGATGTGAGTTTGAGGCCAGCCTGTGACTACTAAATGAGTAGCAGGGCAGCCTGGTATAGAGTGAGATCCTACCTTGAAAAAACAAAACAAAAAACAAAAAAAAATTAATCTATTCTAGTATTAAGAAAGACACAGATAGCCAGGCGTGGTGGCGCACGCCTTTAATCCCAGCACTCGGGAGGCAGAGGTAGGAGGATCGCAGTGAGTTCGAGGCCACCCTGAGGCTCCATAGTGAATTCCAGGTCAGCCTGGGCTAGAGTGAGACCCTACCTCTAAAAACCAAAAAAAAAAAAGAAAGACACAGGATGCTAAAAACACAAACTGAATTTAGAGTAGATATTACATAAAAATTCTGGCATGTAAATAAAGCAAACTTCTGAGAAAATGATGCACCTTTAATTATACTTAGCATTGTAATATAATATATTAATATAACAATATAACATATAATATGTGCTGTATAATAATACATGTATACCCGCTTGAAAAAATGACTAAGAAATGTCAACACTTTTAGTAGGAGAAATAAATTGAAGAATAGAAATGAATGCAATGGAGAAAAAATAAAATTTCTAATGGTGATTTAAAAATCAAGACCACTCCATCTGGTATTTTAAGAAGACCCGTGCAATAGATCAAGTTGGATCTGATTGTCACAAAAAGAGAAACTCCAGCTACAAATAATTTCCCTTATGAGTAGTGAGACAGCAGACTTCAGATGTGGGGAGATTTTTCAAATTCTCAGACATATAAACTTTACATTAACTTGAAAAATAATACATAAAATAATTGGTTTTCCAGGAATATGTAAAGACCAAAATTAAATTTTGAAACAACAGAAAACATCTGTGAAAAGTTCGGAGCAGTAAAAATTGACCACTAAGAAGTCAACCTGTCTAGACAGTTTTATATGTGCAAAAAACCAAGTCTCCATCAAAATGACATATTGTGTGTTAATAGTTTCAGTGCATACAGAATAGAAAATGACTGATAAAGCTTCTCAATTTATTTATAAGGCTCTCTCTCTTTTTCTCTCTCGCACACCTCTGGGACAAAACACCTGGCCCAAAGCAGCAGATGGCAGGAAAGGGAAAGGCCTGATCCTGAGTAACTAGCGGTCTCCAGGGGAAGGTTCATCGCTCACGGGGCAGGCAGGCAGGCAGGCAGGCAGGTAGGCAGGTCGGCAGGCAGGGAAAGGCAAAGGGTGGCGGAGCAGAGGCTGGGCATCCCTTCCTGCCAGGGCAGCTGCCTGAAAACAGCCGGAGAGAGAGAGAATGAGCTCAGCTCTGGCAAGGGGGAGGCCGGCCTGTGAGATTCCCAAAGCCCGCCAGGGCGCCAGCAACACATCTCCTGCAGCAAGGCTCCGCCTCCCCTCCAGCTGGGGACCAAGCATTGTAAACACATGAAGGGACATGTGATTTAAACTCCACAGCTAGGAGTCCCTCCCCTCCAAGAAGACATGGAGAAAAGAAAGCCACTTTAAAACACAGGGCAAGTTTCCAACAACATAGACAGGCACTGTGGTGCAGGAGTGTAATCCTGGCATTTGAGAGGCTGAGGACGGAGAATTGTCCTCCAGGCCATCCTGGATTACAAAGTGAGACTCTATCAAAAAACAGTTCTAATGATACATGATTCAATTAGGCCCTCCGCTGCTTGAAAAGTATAGTAGGTGATTACCAGGAAATAACTAGAATGATGCATACATGTTTGATATTTAAAAAAAATATTTTCTATATTCTTTGCAAGGGGGGGAGGGCGAGAGTGCACACTAGGGCCTGTAGCCACTGCAAACTACAAATGCATGTACCACTTTGTGCATCTGGCTTTTCATAGGTACTGGGGACTTGAACCCAGGTCCTTAGGCATTGTAGGCAAGGGCCTTAATTGCTGAACCATCTCTCCAGCCCATGTTTGATATTTTTATAGGCTTTTGCAGATCATAAAAATGCAAAGTACTAGCATCCTAATTATCAATAGTGCGATTTATCAGTGATAGTTTCATTGACCATGGCAACTATTTAAAATATTTTTATTTATTTATTTGAGAGGGAGATACAGAAATAGGCAATGAGAGAGAGAGAGAGAGAGAGAGAGAGAGAGAGAATGAGTGTGCCAGGGCCTCCAGCCACTGCAAACAAACTCGAGATGTGTGCAACCCCTTGTGCATCAGGCTTACTAAGAACCTGGGTCATTTGGCTTTGCAGGCAAGCTCCTTAACCGCTAAGCCATCTCTCCAGTCTGACCATGGCAACTACTAATGGAGAAACCAATCATTTGATCACTTATATACTTGGCCACAATATTGGGAACTGAAAGAGAGATCAGTGTTTATTCAGGGAGCAGACACAGTAACCTCTGCACACTTGCAAGAGACAACCAGAGAGGAGGTTCTGTTGATATGTCTGTGGAGAATGGGTTAGATTGGGGGTTTATGAGACAGTTTAAGGAATCTCACAAAGGGGTGAGGGCTACTTTTTCTGTGTTTAGAATATTTGATGGTTTAGTGGTTTTGACCACAAACTAAACAACTTGGTGGGTATCTGGAAATGTTCAAGGTCAGCCTTGGGTCACACCTGCAGAGAAGCACACAGACGGTCAGCCTTGGGTCACACCTGCAGGGAATAACACAGATGGTCAGCTTTGGGTCACACCTTCAGGGAAGAACACAGATGGTCAGCTTTGGCTCACACCTGCAGGGAAGCACACAGATGGTCAGCTTTGGGTCACACCTGCAGGGAAGCACACAGATGGTCAGCTTTGGGTCATACCTGCAGGGAAGCACACAGATCATCAGTCTTGGGTCACACCTGCAGGGAAGCACACAGATGGTCAGCTTTGGGTCACACCTGCAGGGAAGCACACAGATCATCAGCTTTGGGTCACACCTGCAGGGAAGCACACAGATCATCAGTCTTGGGTCACACCTGCAGGGAAGAACACAGATGGTCAGCTTTGGGTCATACCTGCAGGGAGCACACAGATTGTCAGTCTTGGGTCACACCTGCAGGGAAGCACACAGATGGTCAGCTTTGGGTCACACCTGCAGGGATGCACACAGATGGTCAACCTTGGGTCACACCTGCAGGGAGCACACAGATTGTCAGTCTTGGGTCACACCTGCAGGGAAGAACACAGATGGTCAGTCTTGGGTCACACCTGCAGGGAAGCACACAGATGGTCAGCTTTGGGTCATGCCTGCAGGGAAGCACACAGATGGTCAGCTTTGGGTCACACCTGCAGAGAAGCACACAGACGGTCAGCTTAGGTCACACCTGCAGAGAAAAACACAGATGGTCAGTTTTGGGTCATGCCTGCAGGGAAGCACACAGATGGTCAGCCTTGGGTCACACCTGCAGGGAAGAACACAGATGGTCAGCTTTGGGTCACAACTGCAGGAAAGCACACAGATCGTCAGCCTTGGGTCTCACCTGCAGGGAAGAACACAGATGGTCAGCTTTGGGTCACACCAGCAGGAAAGCACACAGATCGTCAGCTTTGGGTCACACCTGCAGGGAAGCACACAGATGGTCAACCTTGGGTCACGCCTGCAGGGAAGAACACAGATGGTCAGGTCACCCAGCGGGACAGGGCACACTGTGTCCCAGTCAGGACAAAAAAAGCATGGAGGGAACTCAGAGACCCTACAGTCACTTTAGGGGCTAGACGTCATTATTAAGGAAAGAAATGGTATGAGGATTCCCACCTTCATTTTTCTATTGGATGAAGAAAAGAAGAAACACAAGCCAAGAGTTTTACATGAGTTTTAATGTTTGGAAGAAGACGCAGTATTTTTCACACATCTACTATGGAGATGGCCCGAGAAAGTCAACAAAAATTGTTTGGTGAGTGCCAAAGATAAATGAAGTAAAGACAGAATACTTTCCTACATATCACTAGCAGCCCATTGGAAATGAAAATGAAAATATGTTCTAACATTCACTCAAACTCAATATAAAATTATTAGGTACAAGCTTGATAAGAAAAATCTCGTATGTATGATAAGAAAATAAAGAAATTGGGCTGGAGAGATGGCTTAGCAGTTAAAGCACTTGCCTACAAAGCCTAAGGACCCATGTTTGGCTCTCTGGGTCTCAGAAGGTGATGCAAGCGTGCAAGGCTGCACATGTGTGCAAGATGGCACACATATCTGGAGTTCAATTGCAGTGGTTGGAGGCCTTAGTGTGCCAATTCTCTCTCTCATAAAAATAAGTAAGTTAAATAAGTTAAACAATGAAAATAGCAAAGTCATGAAGCAAAGGTGAATGGCATTAAAGGTGATCTGAGAAAAGCAGATTCTATGGACCTGGATGGAAAATTTAATATTTAAATATGTCAACTCTCAACTCTCAATGTAGAACATCTCAACATAATCTCTGTTCAAGTCTTCATGGATGTTTAGATGGAAGAGCAAATGAGCCTGAAAAACTGAAAGTTTGAAACAGAAGATTAATAACATAAGCTATACTATTTTGCCAATAAATAGTTGAACATTTTAAAAGCTAAATAAGGGTCAAGTAACTGACTACTAGAATCAATTCATAAATTATGCAGTAGGAAGGGATTTGTGGCCACTTACCCCATTATCTTTGGCTAAAGTGGCACCTCAAGTCTGTGTGGGAAAGATGGTATGCTAAACAACGCTGGAACGATTGACATTTGGAAGCATTAAATATTATGCCAAATTCTTAATATGTGATACATCAACTGTATTAAAGATCCAACTTTAAGAAAATATAATAATTGGGGAGCTGGTAAAGTGCTTGTCATGCAAGTGTGAGGAACTGAGTTCGGATCCTAGCACCCACATAGAGGCTGGGCTTGTTAGCATGTGCCTGTGACCCCAGTGCTGAGGAGGCAGAGACAGGAAGCTCTCCAGACCTGCTGGCCACTTCATCCAGCTTCAGCTGTGATCTCTGGGTTCACTGACAGACTGTGTCTCATAAAAATAAGGTGGACAGTGATTGAAGAAGACACCGGATGTTAGCCTCTAGCCTCCACACTTATACATACCCATGTGCACACATACACATTCACACATGCACACACACATACACTCACATAGTTGGGAGAAAATTTAAGATAATACACAGTAATATTTTTGAATGAGCACATAAGATCTGGATGTCTTATGAAACAATGTGACTGAACACTAAAAATAACTCCCAGTAGAGGTAAACACTATTAATGTTATCTAGCCAATGGAAAATTCTGAAAATTAATATTTTGTAAGTTAAAGTTTGTTATCTATCATAGGCAAAGAATTCAAAAAATAGGAAAAAAAATTCAATAAAGAAAGAACAAATCATTGGAAAGGAAAATGGGCACAAGATGTTCACAGAAAATTTACAGATTAAGAGTATCACAAGGACATGTCTACTCAGCAGTAAGAAAAAAAAATGACACATTGAAATTTGTAGAAAAATGACCAAACTTGGAACAGATCATTCTAAGTGAACTTACACAATCATAAAAAGACAACCATTGCATGGTCTCACTCATCTACAGTTTCTAACCTCAATCAGGCTGAGTTGCTGACATACTTGAATAGCATCTCAAGGCTTGGACAACAGGGAGGGTAGGGCTTGGGGGGAGGGAAAAGGTGGGGGCCAGAGGACACAAAACTGGACCCAAATTGAACTAGTACCATAGAATGCTATATCCTGGAAGTCAGACTAAAAGGTGGAACCCTCAAGAGGACCTTAGGGGGAGCACCTGAATCGAAGGACGCTGGAGAGGGTAAGACGAAACTTAACCTCTAATTTCTTCTGTTTCTATTTCTTCTCTGCCTTTTTCTTTTTTCTTTTCCTTTGGTGCTGGCCTGTAATTTCTTGTACCAGGATGTGGTCTACATCCACAATGAGCTGTTGATCAGAGAGATCTAGTAGATCTCCCAAAACAAACAAGACAGACTTCTGCCAGAGCACTTGATTACCCACCAGAGGTTAATGGTAAGACCCTACTACTGAAGACACCATATGCTGTCGGTACGGACCATGGGGAGACCTGATTGGAATCCAGAGGAGAGCCAGTCCCCAGACAATTAGCACATCTAGTGCTGGAAGGTGCTACATGAGCTACTGGGGGAAAGTGGCCAACATCTGTCCAAGCAACTCAAAGTCTAAGTGACTCAGAAGCAAACAACCTGACGTGATGCTCACACAAGTGCAATAGTGGCACACACCCAGGGTAGGTAACCAACTGCTCTTGGATTGGCAAACATCTGCTCAATGGAAAGGAAACCATATCTGGCACTGGGAAACAAGTCAGGATCATATCCAGATAATGATTCTGCTTTTCATAGTCAAGCTCCCACTAACCGTAGGCAATAAGAGGGTCTACACCCTTTTAATTCTCTGTAAATTAATAATGGTTATCCCATTTTACTGGTGCTGACTTCATTCTCTGTTGGAAAATCTGCTTCTCTTTTCAGACGGGAGCTGGACCTGAGGAGATAAACAACCCAGTGCACTCCACCCTGGTACCAGCTGAAACCACAGAGGAACTGGGGAAATGAGCAAGAGTGCTGCTTTCTCAGTGAACCTGATATCATCACAAGGGTGAAGGAGACAGATACTGAGGACACTCAACACCTACCAATCCAGAGATGGACTCCTAAGTGCCCATCACTGAAGTAGACTTAAAATGCTCCCAGCATGGCTCAGGGAATTTTATGGAAGAGGGGGCAAAAAAGATTGTTAGAGCCACAAGTTAGGACATTTTACACAGAGACATTGCCTCTCTCCACCTCCATAATGCAGGACCCACAGTCCCCATGGGGTTGACCTGCCTCCCCAAAGAGGAAGGCCTCTTCAGAAAAGAGGCAGGGAGGAGGGAAAAGATGGTACCAACATGTGATGTTTACATACTAAATACGTCCATATCTATCTATATCTACATCTATATCTATATCTAATCTATCAATATCTATTTATATCTATATAATCTATATCTATATAATCTATATCTATAAAGAATATCCTAGGGAAAGATGATCAGTGAGGAGGGGAATGTAAATTTCAGCCATAATGCTAGGCTTTGGGATGTGGACAGCTAAACACCTAGTTCTTTATCCCTTTAGCAGGAAGGCGAGCAAGCAGCCCTTCCTGGGTGCAGCTGCTGAAAGAACCAGCTGCAGGTTTCTTGGGAACCCAAGTTTCCAATCTACAACCAGAAAATGCACTTGGGGGATCATGTCAGCCTTCCAGAAAAATCCAAACAAGGGCTGGAGAGATGACTCAGCAGGTAAAGGTATTTGCTCCCAAAGTCTGATGGCCTGGTCCAACTCTCCAGCACCCACAGAAAGCCAGATGCATAAAGTGGCACATGTATCTAGAGTTCATTTGTAGCGGCAAGAGGCCCTGGAGTGCCTATTCTCACTCCCTCTCTCTGCAACTAAATAAAACATAATTAAAAAAATTAAAACAAAATAAAATATCAACCTTCGCATGCTCGTAAGGATGCGTGCATAGTTGAGGCAGGGCAGAACGATAAAGAAAATTTGGGGGGACATTAGAAGAAGAAGGAGCTCCCACCTGGGTAGTGTGGGAAATGTCTGCCTAGCAGCAAAGCAGGAATCCCAGCTCACTTAGCTACTGCTTTGAGGACTGCCTCCCTTTTCCAACTGTAAATGTACAGTTTTCCAGTAATCTCATCCAAAACCCCATTTACAGCGAAAGCCATGTCCCGCATCTATGCAAACCTAGTGGCTCCCGGTTTCACCTTGTCAGATGCGGCCACTGTATAATCTCAGTCGTAGAAGAAGAGAATGGAGAGAGAAGAGGGAGGGAGGCCCCTAGAAATCCACTGAACCATGGACTTCTAAAAGGATTCTAAAATCCTCCATACAATTACCACCGACCCCCAGTGCTCTCCCAGAGCTGTCTGAGAGAAGCCCACACCGGCACTCTGTGCTTTCGCTCCTCTTTACTAATGTCACCAATAAGATTTCCAGCCCTGCTTCAGACCCGCTGGTCCCGACACCCCTTTCACTGCTGAAGCTATGAATCCTGAAGTGAGGTCCCTGAAGTTTGGAAGTCAGGCTCCTGAGGGTGACCCTGTGGAGTAAGCGTCTCAGTCCTCTCACTGCTGACATAATGATGCTCGTTCTAGAATTTGTTTTTGCATATGTGTATGTGTCTTTGTATGTGTGTGGGCACACATGAGTGTGGATATGCCTGCAACTCTGTGCATGCATGTGGAGGCCAGAGTAAACCTTGGGTGTTATTCTCAGGAAGGCCGTTTACCTCTTTTGAGTTAGGGTCTCTCATCAGTTTGGCAAGACTGGCAATCCTCTTATCTTTGCCTCCTTAGCACTGGAATTCCAGGCATACACTACCATACCTAGCATTTTTATGTGGGTACTGGAGATGGAACTCACATTTTGCTCACTGAACTACTCCCCATGCACACACACACACACACACACACACACACAGAGAGAGAGAGAGAGAGAGAGAGAGAGAGAGAGAGAATGGGCACATTAGGGCCTCCAGCCACTGCAAATGGACTCCAGATGCATGTGCCACCTTGTGCATCTGGCTTACGTAGGTACTGAGGAATAGAGCCCTGAACCGGGGTCCTTAGGCTTCACAGGCAAGCACTTAACCACTAAGCCATCTCTCCAGCCCCTATAAATTTTTAAAAATTTTATTTTTGTTTATTTTTATTTATTTGTGAGCAACAGACAGACATAGAGAGAAAGATGGAGAGAGAGAGAGAGAGAGAGAGAGAATTGGTGCAACAGGGCCTCCAGCCACTGCAAATGAACTCCAGATGCATGTGCCCCCTTGTGCATCTGGCTTAGGTGGGTCCTGAGGAAATCCAGCCTTGAACCAGGATTCTTAGGCTTCACAGGCAAGCGCTTAACTGCTAAGCCATCTCTCTAGCCATGCATCAGAATTTTTTAAAGAGATAAGATGCTGTAGGTCTTAGATGAGTGGTGCAGACCCATGTGGACTATATTATTTAGGTAGATACATGAAAGAATTTCCAATTTAAAAATATTATTAAATAAAAGCAAAACTATGTGCCATATGGCTCGGTTAATTTTTTAAAAAAATATTATTTGCAAGCAGAGGGGGAAGAGAGAGAGAGAGAGAGAGAGAGAGAGAGAGAGAGGAGGAATGGGTAGACCAAGGCCTCTCGCCATACTACAAATTCTAGCTGCATGTGCCACTATGTGCATCTAGCTTTATGTGAGTACTGGGGAATAGAACCTGGGCCATCAGGCTTTGCAAGCAAGTGCCTTAACTACTGAACCATGTCTCCAGCCCCAGATCTGTTGTTTGAAAAGCATGAAAAATGTCTTTACAAAGGTGTGTGTGCAAAAGAGATCAGAGAGTTGCCTCCTCCTGGCTGACAGCCACGGCCCAGCGGCTGGGACTTGGCTTCCTCAGTGTGAGCTGTTGGAAGACCTCTGAGGATAATGTCCCACTGTTGTGAGTTTTGCCAGGGCCTATGGTAGTTTGAAAGTGTGACCCCATAGACTCAGGCTGGCAAGTCGAGTGTCCAGTGGATGGAGCCCTGCTGAGAAAGAGGCTTGTCACTGGGGGTGGGTCTTGCGTCCAGCCCCAATGTGTATTTGGGGACAGATGTTAAGTCCAGCCCTAGGGGGTGCAGGGAGCAGTGGGAGTTCTGGCAGTGGTGTGGTGCTGGCTGTTGGGTGATGACTCAGTGAGAGGGAGCTAGCTCCTTCCACCACTGACGGTGTTCCCCTGGGCTCTGTAAGCCTGAAGCAAGCCCCTTTCCTCCCATAAGCTACTTGTGGTTCGATGTTTGTCCCAGCCACGAGGAGCTGACTGCAATAGAAGACCTCAGGGGATAATGCCTCACTATTGTGAGTTTTGTGGGTGCACCAGCCACAGAGACAAGGCCCTTGTGAGGCCAGGGTGAGGCTCAAATAGCTCTATTTGAGGGCTCCAGTTCCACTCTGTTGACCTTAAGCTCATCGGTCCTCACGCAGGGACTCCTGTAACCCACATGGACCCAGAGCTCTGGGCCCTGTTCTGGAAGGGGCAGGGTGACGTCACATATTGGATCTTCATCTTGGGGAGCTCCAGGAGGGTGGAGAATGAAGAGGGAACACACATCCCAGCTTTGTCACCTTCAGAGGGGCAAGTTATTAATGTGCAAAGTGCTTGACCATGTTGTAGTAATTGAGTCTGTAGCTAGCACCCACTGTGACAAGATTAGCAACAAGCGCAGTTATTCATCAGTGAGTTGTCACTGCCTAATTGTCCTCTAAATGCACTGGGCCACAGCAGAGGCTGCTGGAGGAGGTAGAGCTGGAGGAAGCCCTTAGCTTTTTGGCAAGACGGTATCACACGCAGACACAGAGAAAACTGGTTCCCAGGAAACAGTGGCTGCCAGGAGCAGTGTCATCACCACACACTGCCCTTCCCCTCTCTGCTGGGCCCTTCTCGGCCCTCAGACATCTGCTTAAGAATCGTGGTGAATGCCTTCGCTTGGGAACGAATCCTGTGCCAGACCCCTGAGAAGCAGCAGGTCCTTGGATTGTGCAGTAAGCCGGTGATGTGGCTCTTGTGCCACGTCCATTTTGTAGATGATGAAACTAAGGCTCAGAGGCGTTAGGGAACCAGCCCAAGGTTCTGTGGTGGGCGAAGGCAAAGGACTGGACAGGGAAACTTGGAGTAGAAGGCATGTTTATGTGTGCGTGTGCACGCACACACGTGTACCAGGAATTTTCCTCATGCATGAAATGCCCTTTGCCTTATGGAACATGGCGTCTCTCCGTGTGTGTCTCCACATGTGTACATTGGAGAAGATGTGAAACACATCTCCGTGCCTTGCAGGACTTATAGCCTCTGTGTGTGTGTGTGTGTGTGTGTGTGTGTGTGTGTGTGCACTCACTCTCAATGTCATTCTCCCTGACCATTACAGTCCTGCCAAGCTTCCTCCACCCTTCAAAGCCCCACAGCTGATCGGCATTCATGCCTACACCCAGCTTCCTGTCAGCGTGCCGACCCTGACTTCAAAGCAACCTTAGGTGAGTGGGGACAGAAAGAAAGCTCTGTGTTGTCCCTTTGAAATGGCATTCCACCTGGCGCCCTGTGCCCGCCTCACGTCGAGCTCTCTGATGCATGCTGCCCTCACACCTGGCCGCCGGAGGACCTGGTCCCCTCGTCTTCACTAGAGCGTGTCCAGGCTGTCTTCATTTGAAGTCAAGGTCTTTCCTGAATCTTCTGATTGCTCTTCTTTGGCCAAGTTAGGGGTCATAGTTCTGGAAAGGCACCGTTTTTTTACTCTCCTGTTTGGAAACCGGTCCCTTTCTACTAAACTTCGCATGTTCCCCCTCTTTTTACATGTGTATGTGTGTGTGGTGTGGGTACATGTATGTGTGCATGCATGTGTCTGTGGGCATGCTCATGTATGTGCATGTGTGTGGAGGCCAGAGATTAGATATCAGATGTCTTCCTCCATCACTCTCCCCTTGTTTTTTTTTTTTTTTTTTTCAAGGTAGGGTCTCACTCTAGCCCAGGCTGACCTGAAATTCACTATGTAGTCTCAGGGTGGCCTTGAACTCACAGCGATCCTCCTACCTCTGCCTCCCGAGTGCTGAGATTAAAGGCATGTGCCACCACACCCGGCATGTTTTTTGTTTTTTGAGGTAGGGTTTCACTCTATCTCAGGCTGACCTGGAATTCACTATGTAGTCTCAGGTGGCCTCAAACTCACGGTGACCCTTCTATCTCTACCTCCCGAGTGCTGGGATTAAAGGTGTGTGCCACCACGCCCGGTGTATCACCCTTGTTTTTAAATTTATTTTGTTTTTACTTTTGCTTGTGTGTGTGTGTACACGTGCTCATGGGATGTGTCCCGTATGCTTGCCTTTGGTAGCCAGAGTGGAACATCATGTATTCTGCTCAATCGCTCCACTGTCTGGTCTTGTTTCTGACACAGAGTCTCTTTACCCTTTTTGAAGCTTGCTGCTCTCCCAGGGGACTGGGCTTGTAGGTACACATGGCCACACCCAGCTGTTTTATGTGGGATCTGAAGATTTGAACTTGGTCAGGCTCAGACCCCCTTAGTCTCTCATGCTTGCACAGGAAGCTCACTTAATCACTGAGCCATCTCTCCTGCCTTCCACCTTATTTTATTTTTAAGTGTGGGTTTCTGCCAGGTGTGGTGGCACACACCGTTTTTTAAAAAAAATATTTTATTTATTTGAAAGAGAGAGAGAGAGAGAGAGAGAGAGAGAGAATGGGAGTGCCAGGGCCTCCAGCCACTGTAAACAAACTCCAGACTCATGGGCCACCGTGCGCATCTGGCTTATGTGGGTCCTGGGGAATGGAGCCTGGGTCCTTTGGCTTCATAGGCAAGTGCCTTAACTGCTGAGCCATCTCTCCAGGCCTCCACCTTATTTTTTGAGACTGAGTCTCTCACTGAGCTTAGAGCTCACCAATTCTGCTAGACTCACTGGTCAGCAAGTCTTGAGGACTCCCCTGGCTCCACCTCCTCAGTGCTGAGATTCCAGGCCGCCATGCCCAGCTTTTACATGTGTGTGTGCTGGGGATCCAAGCTCAGGTCCTCATGCTCACATGGCCAGCGCTTTATCAATGGAGCCGTCTCCCCACCCATGTGTTGCCTTCTTGAGTAAATGGCTTAGGGAGGTGTTGAGGTTCTATCTCAATATTAAGGGAAAGGGACAGAATCTGACTGGCGTTGCTTGTGAATTCAGTGACGCAGCTCCCTGCTTCCTACAGAGCGGACCTTACATAGACACGCTCCATGAATTCTCTTTGGCACAGCCACATTGCCAGTATCACTGTTCTTATGTTTTGGGTCCTTGTTAAATACAAAATGACCACTTGAACACTAGCCCTGTAATGCCTGACAGCCACTAGGTGACTAGCACAGAAGACGCAGGCACGAAGCAATGTCTCACATGCCAGGCAGTATGGAGTGGAGCAGCGTGAGATTCCACGGCGGGACCCAGTTGTCTCTTTCCTTCTTTCTGAGAGAGGCTCTCTCGTGCTGCTGCTGCTGTGTGTGTCAGCCAGATGAGCTTCTGGATTCTCCTGGCTCCGCCTCCTACTGCGATAGGCGCACTGGTATTACAGGTGCGAGAGCCACTTTTGTGTCCACTTTACATGGATGTTGGGAAATTGAACTCGGGCCATCGGGCTGTGCAAGCAAGCGTCTTTAACTACGGAGGCATCTCCCTAACCTAGGAATTGTGTAGTGTATTTCTTGATATTAGTTATAATATCTAATGCAACATAAATACTACAATGTACACCTACACCTTCAGGACAGATGCAATCCCCTCCCTTCCTCTCTGTCCTCTAACTTTCCCTGCTGTACTCTTTGTTGTTGTCGTTGTTTTGTTTTTTTCGAGGTAGGGTCTCACTCTAGCCCAGGTGGACCTGGAATTCACTATGCAGTCTCAGGGTGGCCTCCAACTCTCAGCCATCCTCCTACCTCTGCCTCCCCAGTGCTGGGATTAAAGGCATGAGCCACCATGCCCGGCTGCTGCTGTATTCTTCTCTCCCAAGAGCTCCCCTTCCCCTTTCATAGTCCATGTGCTTCTGTTGCCCTCTCCAGGTCCTCTCTTACAGCCATGCCCCCCTCCCCGTCTCATGGTCCCTTTCTACCTCCTTTGATTCTCTCCACACTTACCCCATTTAAATTCACATGTTTAACCTATATAAAACCTAGATCTGCATATGAGAGAGAATTTAAGATATTTGTCTTTTTGAGCCCGAGGTACTTCACTTTAAGATAACATTTTCCAGTTTAAGCTGTTTTTTAGGAATTGGTCTTCCTGAAAATTTCCAGCTAATAGTTTTGGGTCCTGATTGCCTGTGGTAACTAAAAACATGAAAAGAAAATGTGGTGGCGCAGGCCTTTAATCCCAGCACTCGGGATGCAGAGGTAGGAGGATTGCTGTGGGTTCGAGGCCAGCCTGAGACCAGATAGTGAATTCCAGGTCAGCCTGGACTAGAGTGAAACCCTACCTTGAAAAACAAAAACAAAAAAAAAAAAAAGTGATAAAAGGCTGGGGAGAGGGGCTGCGAAAGTGCTTACCTGCACATACATATTGTGTGGTTTCCATATGTTGGGAGACTTCCTCCCAGGGTAACTGTGCTGGGAGGCAAGGCCTGGCTTGTGGCTCAGGTCTGGCTCCTCCCTTTTTTTTTTTCCTTGTGCCTTGAAATGACAGTGTGAGGCCCTCACTAGATTATAGACGGGGATGGTTTATGTTGCTTGTTAACTAGGACCTAGAACCACCTGTGAGGAATTATGTCAACCAGGTTAGCCACTGGACATGCCTGGGAGGGGTTTAGGTTAGCTGAAGTAGTAAACCCCATCTTAACTGTGGGCAGCACCGATCTGTGCGTGGAGGGGGGGGGGGGCTCCACACTTTATAAGAAGGACAGGGCTGGCTTTCATTTCTCTGCTTCTTCACTGTGGGCGAATGTGACCAGCTGCCTCAAGTTCCTGCCACAATGCCTTCCCTTCCGTGAAGAATTATAACTGGGAACTGTAAGCTGAAATCAACGTTTGCTTCCTTAAACTTATTACTCTTTTTTGGTCAGGCATTTTGTCCCAGTAATGAGAAGTTAACCAGTAAGTGGACCTCCAGCGTCCAGAACCCGGAGGTCTGTTCCTGACAAATATCTGGTCTGGGAAGATCTGTTAACAGCATAAACTGGACCAAGGCATGTGCTGAAATCAATCCCGCTTCTTCCGTATATCAGTATAAAAACACATCTTGCTGAGCACGGTGGCACACGCCTTTAATCCCAGCACTCGGGAGGCAGAGGTAGGAGGCCAGCCTGAGAGTACATAGTGAGTTCCAGGTCAGCCTGGGCTAGAGTGAGACCCTGCTTCGAAAAACAAAACAAAACAAAAAATCTCACCTCAAAGGGAATCAGAGATAGTTTATTCTGGAGCCAAATATGGGTGACTATGGCCCATAAACACAAACTCACATTACCCCAGATTCCACGTTCCCATTTCATGGAGAGTTTTCATAAATCAAGACATTTTGCAGATACACTGAGGAGAAGATACGGTAGGCAGGAACGGCAAAGCGGGGCAGCCTCTGTTGCAGGCTTCAGATTTGCTCTGGTGACATTCTTCGCTTCCGGGCTGGTGTGTTTGCACATCCCAGAGATTTACCTGAGAGTCACAGGCTGTTAGGTGACGCACAGAGGTAAGCACTCCATGGCTACTTAAGAGGCTAAGGCAGCCCCAAATAACTTAGCTCTGGACCTGCAACATTTCAGCTCCCCCAGTCACTGACATTCTCGTCAGCCACCTAGAATGTTTAAATGAGGTGCTGCTCGCTTGCAGGGACCTCAGCTCGTGCGCACCACACGGCTTGTCCAGTAACTCCCTGGAAACAGGCGCTCTGCCTGGACTCTGAATTCAACTTCCGTGGCCTCTTGCGGTCAGTGGGGTGCTCCATACCCAGCACGTGCAGAGGCGTGGAAGAAAGCCTTGGTGACTAGGCTTTCCCATCTGCTTCTGCTGCTGCTGGGAGCTTCCCTGCATGCGGGCAGAGTCCCTCAGTGGCCCTGCCAGAGCATTCTGAGGCAGCCAGAGCTGGATCTGGGGCACCTCCAGCTGACAAGTTCTGACTCATTAGGAAGAAATGCTTTCTGGGGATTGGTAGCCATTGGGCAGCAATACTAGGGGTACATATGAGCTAGTAGATATTTGTGAGGAGGTGCTGTTGAACTTGAATTTTCCCTGGTTATGGAACTGTGGTCACATCATTCTAGCCTCCATAGTGGCCAACACAAAGAATGTGTTGTGACTTAAAAGGAACTCCTCACAGTGACCATGGGTCACAAAGCACATTCTTTGTGTTGGCACTTCAGAGGCTAGGATGATGCAGGGTTCCCTTGTCTGACATGTGAATATGAAACCCTTCCCATCAAAATCCAGGGAAAAGGCGTGTTATTATAGGAAACAGCCTCTGTCTTGTTTTCTGGGGAATTTTGTGTATTTTTATTTAACCATCTTCCTCATATCATACTGATTTGGGCAACAGGATGCCTGTGCACTATAGAGAATAGAAGCAATGAAGGAAATGGAGAACATAACTTTTGAAGCTCCCAGGATGCGACTGCTTCCAGACGGGGCCTCGGCCATGGCTGTGCTTCCCCTCAAACAGAGAAACCGTGCCAGGGTGCCAGGTGGAACAAGACGTTCTTTTTAATAAGAATGGGGCTAGTGACATCTAGTATTTTCAATATTGGTGGAGTTCATTAAATTTTAGTTCAAGTTAAAAGAAAGAAATGAAGTGGTATTTAAAGGAAGAGAATTTCTGATCTTCAAGCAAATGTTGCCTTGCCACCAAAGAAACGATTCTGTACAGCAGCGCTGTAAAGTGAAGAGTGGGCATATGAACAGCATTAAGGGGTTGGAGCTTGTTTTGACTCCATGTTTAAATTTCAGGAAACCTTAATGCCACTCTCCTGTGCAAGATGAGGAAGTCAGTCTTCTTAGATGTTTACTTGTTCTCTTGATACCTGTGGCTGATATTTATAATATTTCCGTTGTCAGGGATGGTAGCATTTGCATTCTGTTACGTAACAATTGTTCCTGTTTGGTTTTAGCCCTATACTATATTTCAGTGGGTTTGATATTTACAAGTTCTGTTTATAATGCCTTTCACTCTCTTGGCAGAGTTTTTTTTCTTTTTTAATTTGCTTTCATTGCTCTTTTGATGTCTTCTTTTTATCACTGAGCACATCTAACCCTTCTCTCCTACAAAGCTCACCTGGATGCTCTTTCTCTGACTTCCTGCCACACCACACCACCGGTCTCCTGTCTTTGTAATCAAAGGGAAACTTGGCTGGAGGAATGATTTTTCTTTTTCCTCAAAACAGTTGTTTTGGGGTGTGTGTATGTGTGTATGTGATGTGTGGATGCACAGGTGTGCAGGTGCACATGCATGTGTGGACATGAGTATGTGGATGTCAGAGCTTGATGCTGGGTCTCTTCCCTCCGTCACGCTACACCTTCTCTATCACGGATGTAGCTAGTCTAGCTGGACAGCTTGTCCCTGGGATCCCGGCTTCATCTTCCCGGCTCTGGGCTGCAGGTGGGACCACCACACCAACCCCACATTGTGCAGGTTCTGGGATCTGAACTCAGATCCTCATGTTTGTGCAGCAAGCACAAGTGAGCATCTGTCTCTGTGGCCTTAAATTTACACTTCACCAACATTTGAGTTGTTCTCCCCCAATACCACACACTGAACTGTTATACTTATTAAGGTAAATACTCATGGTATGAAATTCATCCTTTTAATTTTTAATCCTCAGGCCTACTGCTTCTCTGCCCGTGTTAATGGGAAGACATTTTCCCCTGCAGTGTCACACAGATGACTGGTCTCTGTGACGTGGTGATTGCTGACTACTGTCCCTGGAAGTCAGTTGGGCTGGCGATAATGTTCTTGGGCAGCTTTTTGTTGCTCTCAGACTTCTCTTGGTGCCTCGTGCGTTGTCTTGTTCCACTGAATGCTGCAGGATTTGAGACCAGTTTGCATGATCTACTGCTTTCCCTACCCTTTTGCTTTACATGTCTGAATGTGAAAAATCTTAAACAATTTTACAATTATTTTTGAGGGGCAAAAAAATGAGTTTTTCATACATTTATGCCATTGCATTTTGCTCTTATTCATGCAACCATTAATCTCTTCTGTCCCTCTCTTTTGCTGGCCCCTTTCCTCCTCTAAAATAACCCTCCTTACATTTTCATGCCATATATTTACATTATACATAGTTCAAGATTCTGCATATGAGGAAAAAAAACTGGGAAACCAGTTTTCCTTGCCATCATTACTGCCTTCCTCCCTTCCTTAGACCCTCTTCCTTCCTCACATAGACTCCTTCCTACTTTCATAGCTTTCTCTCTCTCTCTCTCTCTCTCTCTCTCTCTCACACACACACACACACGTTTGAAAATCTAGATCTGATATGTGAGAAAAATGTGATATTTCTTTTTAATTATTCTGACTTATTTTACTTAACACAATGGTCTACAGTTCCACCCACTTTCCTGAAAATGAACATAATTTCATTTTTACTACTGAATAAAAGTACATTTTGTATATATGGCACATTTTCTCTATCTAGCCATCTTTTGGTGGGCCCCTAAACTGGTTTCATATCTTGGCCAACAGGAACAGTTCTGTATTAACCATGGATGTGCAAGAATCTCTTGTCTGATGACTTGAGGGCCCTTTTGAGTATGTGTCCAGGAGCTGAATCATATGGTAGCTCTATTTTTAAGTTTTGGAAGATCGTTCACGTTCATTTCAATAGTGGCTGAATCAGTTTGTCTTCCCACCGGCAGTGGATCAGTGCTCCTATTTTCCTGCACCTGAGCAGAGCTTCTTGTCTGTGTTCTTGATGATAGAGATTCTGATAGGTAAGATGGACTCCCAATGCAGTTTTAATTTTCATTTCCCTGATGGCTAAGGATTTTGGCATTTTAAAATGTACAGATTGAATCTTTGTATTTCATCTTTTGAGAATTGTCTATATAATTCATTAGCCAATTAATTCAGCATATTTTTTTTAATGTTTGTATTTTTTTGGAGTTGTTTGCATATTCCAGGTTAATACTCTATCAGGTGTACAGTTGGCAAAGATTTTCTCTCATCTTTAGTCTGACTTTTCACTCACTTATTGTTTATTTTGCTGTGCTGAAGTTTTGTTACTTTCATGTAATGCTATTTCTTGCTGTTATTTCCTAAACTTTTTGAGCCCTTTCCAGAAAGTCCTTCCTTATACCTATATCTTGAAGTATTGTCCCTACGTTTTCCACAAGCAGTCTCAGAGTTTTGGGTCTTACATTAAGGTCTTTGGTCCATTTTAAAATAAGTTTTTTAAAATAAAAGTGACAGATAGGGGTCTAGTTTCACTTTTCAACATGTAGAAATCTAATTTTTTTTCCTGCACCATTTGTCAAAAAGGCTGTCTTTTTTCCAATGTGTATTTTTGGCACCTTTTGTCTAAAATTGTAAGGCTATAGTTTCATGGGTTTACTTATGATCTCCTCTATTCTATTCCTTCCATCCATCTTCTTGTCTGCTATTGTGCCAGTACCAAACTGTTGTTACTATGGCTCTCTAGTATAATTAGAAATCAAGTATTGAGATGTCTCTAGCATTGTTCACTTTTGCCTGATTGTTTTGGCTGACCAGGATCTTTAGGATTTAGGCATTGTTTTTCTTGTTCTGTGAAGAATGTCATTGTAATTTTGATGGTACTACATTGAATCTATAGCTTGCTTTTGGTAACAAAGCCATTCTAACAGTATTGTTTCTATCAGTACATGAGCATCGGAGGTCCTTCCATCTTCTAGTGTCTTCTTCACTTTCTTTCTTCAGTGTTAAAATTGTCATTGTAGAGGGCTTTACCTCCTTGATTAGACTGATGATTTTTGATGCTATTGTGAATGGAATTTTCCTCCTGATTCTTTCTCAGCAAATTCATCATTGGTGTATTGAAAAGCTATTGCATTTTGAAAGGTGATTCTGTATCTTATGACTTTTCTGAAAGTGTCAAATCTAAGAGTTTCTTCATAGAGCTTCAGGTCATTTAAGAGTAAGATTATTTCACTTGCAAACATCTTTTACTATTTACTTATTTGCATCCATTTTATTTCTTTCTCTTGCCTTATGCCTCCAGCTAAGAAACCAAGCATCATTTTGAATAAAAATAGAAAGAGTGGACAACTTTTTCTCTTTCCTCACTTTACAGGAAATGTTTTCATATTTCCCCATTTAGTATAATGTTAGCTACAGGTTTATCATATAAAGACATTATTATGGTGAGATGTGTTCCTTTTATTCCCAATTTCCTCAGGGATTTTATCATGGGAATGTTGAACTTTGTCAAAGACCTTTTCTGAGTTTATTGAGATGTTTGTGTCATTCATTTCCCTGAATCTATTTATCCACTGTACATTTATTGATTTATGTATGTTGACTCATCTTCGTATTTGTGGAATGAAACCAACTTGGGCATGGTATATGATATTTTTCTGTGTTGTTGAATTGGGTTTGCAAGTCCTTTGTTGAAAAGTTTCACATCTATGTTTATTAGGCTGGCTAGTCTATAGTTTTGTTTATTTATTGCAATATTGGCTTCATGGAATGAATTTGATAGAGTTCCCTATGTTTCTATTTTATGGAATAGTTTGAGGAGCATTATTATTAGCTCTTCTTTGAAAATCTGGTATAATTCAGCTGTCAATCATCCAGTCCTGGACTTTCCTTTGTTAGAGACTCTTTATTAGTATTTCAATCTTGTTGCTCATTATAAATTGTTTAGTTTTTTCATATCCCTTTGATTTAATTTTTGTAGGTCCTATGCATTTAAGTATTTGTCAATTTTCTCTAGATTTTTCATGATTTTAGCATATAGGTTTGCAAAGTATTCCCTGATTTTATTTGTATCTGTTGTAATGTTTTGTTTTTCATATCTAACTGTATTTTATGTTGTTATTAAATTTTTCAATCAAGCAATGTTTTGTTGTGAAGCGAAGGTAAAAGGCTCTTTGAAATGGGGAGGGGGCCCCAAAGGGGTTTCCACTGAACAGTCTGGATCAGAAGATTTTATGTATTAAAGATGAGCCTGTCCTTGGCCCACGTAGAAATTAGGCATCATGTGATGAACTGCACTGGTTAAGCTTAAATGTGTGCGGAGGACTTTAGATGGTGGGTCAGGGAGAAGAGCACAGACTCAGACAGAGCCCACCAAAAAATTCCAAGAAGGAGCGAGAACCAGGAAGTAGAGAACAGGGGACGGCTTCCAGTCACCGCCTTGGTGAGTCGGGTTTAGTTGCAGATTGGAGTTGCCTTCTAGTGTCTCCAGGGTAGGCTAATGTTTATGTTCTTTTGGGCCAGTGACCTTAACTAGCTACCTAGGAAGGAGGTTAGCTTGTTCCTAATCTCTATCATTCCCCCCTCCTGAGAGGTGATTCTAGCTGCTGAGGGAAACGGGGTAATGACTGCTCTAACTTCTTCACACTGAATAGGGTTGCAGGGTGTGGAATTTAAGGTTCCCCCAGAGGGTCTCTCTAGAGGTGCATGATAGGAAGTCTTTTCTGTTTACCCTGTAACTCACTCTGATGCCTCATCACCATTGGTATGCAGGCCCTTTTCTTTCCTTTGGCCCATTTCTTTTGAACTGGAGATAGCATTTACTTGTGAGACATAAATAGTAAGAACATCATGATTATTGTCAAGACAGTAAGGGATTATTTCATCCCACTGTGAGCATAAATTCATGTATCATGAGCCCTAAGCACAGGACCATGAGAAGACAGCACAAGGGGTATTTCAAAACATCAGAATCAATGACCATCAGGAAACTTACCTGTATTTTGAAGAGGCATTTTAGATTCTCAATGAGCTCACAGGAGCAACTGTTTGTGTCTGACCCATAATATTTCCCTTTAGACATTTCAAGTTGAGGCACCTTGAAGGCTCTTGGAATGGCTCAAGTCATATTGCGAAGTCTCTACCAGGTGGGTCATAAGGAGGGAGAAAGTGATGAGACCATAGAGACTTGAATAGCACTTTGTCTCCGTGACGACACAGCAGTAGTCCTGATTTTCATGTGTAAGTCCTGTAATGTTTGCTGACATCAGGATAGAGCTGTGAGGCCCATATTTGAGCAGCTGCCCCATTGTTGAGAAGAAAATCGCTGGTGAGAAGCACTCACACACATTTTATATGGGTTCAATCTTCATGCTTGGAGAGCATATTTGGCATATTTCACATGTTTTGGTGAACTGTTTGTTTAAGGCATATTATGTCTTTTTGTTTTTTTGCTATACTTTTTGTGTTGGGTGCTTGACCACAGAGGAGGCCAGAAACCAACTTCTTTTATTGTTAAAGTCAGCCGAGATCTGCAGGGGTTACCCTTAAAGGAGAAGGAGGAGGCTCCTGGCTCCTTGACTTTCCTTCTGTCAATTGTGCCATCAGCAGGGATGTGTCAGGATCCTTCCTTGAAAACACAGGGACCATTTTCCTCTTTATTGAGTCTCCTTCCCGTAGGGTGCATGCTGTTGAGCATCCAGTCTCAGAGGTCTCCATGATCTCCTTGGCTAAGAGGACAAGTGGCTTAACAGAGTGACATGGATCTCTGAAAGAGGTTCCATCGTCCTCTGGATCCTGGCTGAGGGAAGCCAAGGACCAAATCACTGGCTGTCCTGTCAGCAGCACTACGTACGTATCTACATCATGTCCATGCATGCATGTGTGGGGATGACATGTATGCGAGTGTGAATGAAGGCCAGAGATCAATGCTGACAATTATTGTCCACCTTAGTCCTTGAGGCAGGGTCTCTTGCTGGCTCTACGCACTCATTCAGCTCGACTAGCTAGCCAGAAAGCCGCAGGGAGTCTCACGTCTCTACCTCTCCAGTGCTGGGATTCCAGGTGCGTGCAGCCATGTGTGCATGGCATTTATGTGGCTTCTGAAGAGCCTTGTTGAAAGTAGATTCAGTGATTTTTCAGCTTTAGTTCACAGTTGACAAACGTCACATTTTGTGTATGCAGAGACCAAATATTATGTTTAATATGACCCACATTACTACAAAGGCTCATTCCTAAGATCCAATATAGATTGAGGCTGAGTCGTAGGCAGGAAATCTGTCTGAAGACCCTTCAGAAGGCATTCTTCAGGGCCTCGTCTATAAGCAGTCAGCACCAGAAGACTGAACACCTTGAGGATTTCCTCCCATGCTGGACTGCCGTGGTCTTGGGTAATGCAAGTCCTTATGCCTCAGTAGAAGGTCTGTGGCTGTGAACTGGCTGCCCATGTGCAAGCCACAGGAAAGGCTGCTTCACCTGTGGCTTCCAGCAGAGCACCGTGGACAGGCTATGACGGCCACCCCGTGGACTCACAACACCAGGCAATCAATACCCTTGGGCATGACTTCTGATGTCATCCACACTCCCCTGCACTGTTTAAATAGAATCTTTCCTCATGCTAGAAAGTCCAAGAGGTAAAGAAGGGCCTATGTCCAAGGCACTAAAACCATCATGAAAAATACCTGGGATTTGTAGCCTGCTCGCCAGATCTCGTTTTTCAAAGCTAGAACAATGAAATTAGTCAACTCTGAAGTCAAATTACCTATGTGCCAAGTTTGTCTAGGTTCACTAGTGTTCTAGTGGGACTTGAGCAAATCTAATGCATTAAAACTCAAAGCAATCCTTCCATGACTTATAATAAGACTAATAAGTGAACAGCAATGGGTAAAGCAAGATGAGGAAATCCAGGTAAATGCAGATGGCTGGGGAGACCGAGATCTCATACCAAGCCCCAAACCGCTCAGATGAAAAGCTGGGGTATAGAGAAGGAAGCAGATATATTTTTTTACTCACTCTTGAGGGAAGAACTGAGACCCATTAGTGACAAAGGGGAATGTTTTCAGTGATGGTTAATCTTGTCAACTTGATGGGGTCTAGAGTCACAATGGAAAAACATCTTTGAGCATGTCTGTGAGGGATTTTCTACATTAGGCTAAATGAGGTGGGAAGATCCACCGTAAATCAAGTGACACCATTCCACAGGCTAGGGTCTCTATCACCCTGCCCCACTGCCCCTGCCCCGCTGTCACATCACAAGGCTTCATTGTAACAACAAACAGCCCTCTGACACATCATAGTGGCTCACTGTGACATTACAAGGCCACACTGTAACATCACAATGCACCACTGTGATGTCATAATGCCCTACTATGACATTGCAATGCCAACTATGACATCACAATGCCTAACTGTGACATAAGAATGCCTCCACTGTGATGTCACAATGCCCACTGTGACATCATAAGGCCATACTGTGACATCATAAGGCCACACTGTGATGTCACAATCCCCACTGTCACATCACAGTGCCTCATTGTGGTATCATAATGCCCACTATGGCAACACATGCACTACTGTATTTCACAACGCCCCACAAGGGGATATACTGTTACAATAACTATCCCACTGTGACATGACTGTGCCCTTGTGTCACATCACAATGCCTCACTGTGCCATCACAATGTCTCACTATGACATAGTAATGTCACACTGTGACAAAATAGTGCCCCCTGTCATATCACATTTCTCCGCAATCATATCACAATGCCCCACTGTGATATCATAATGGTCCACTATGATGTCAGAAAGCTCCCACTGTCACATCATAATGTCCAGTGGGGCGTCACAATGCCCTAATATCACATCGCAATGTCACACCGTCACATCACAACTCCCCATGGCGATATCACAGTGCTCCACTGCCACTTCCCGGTGCACTCTGTGACATCACAGTGCCTCACTATAACACCACAATTATTCATAGTGGCCCACTGTCACATCACTGTGGTCCACTGTCCCATCACAATACCTCGCTGTGACCATCCCAATCCTCAACTCTTCTATGACAGTGCTAATGTGTTAATGAGGAATTATTTATGTGAGCTCAGAGTTTCAGATAGCTTATCCCATCAGGGTTGAAGGCCACGCAGGTGAGGAAAGGGAATGTTACACTGTGCCAGCTTTCTCCTTTTGCCCCCTGCCCAGGCCCCCAGCCCATGGGATGGTGCTGCCCACACTTGGCAATGGGGCTTTCCCCCTCACTCCTCTTTGGAAAAGCCCTTGCAGACACTTCAGTGGAGGGTCTTGATATCCTAGGTGATTCTAAGTCCAGTCAAGTGGACAATGAACATGATCATGCACCGTGATGAGCTGTGTACACACACCGTGAGCAAAGACGTAGCTGTCGGCACACACACCTGCTTTGCCCAGTCCGCTCCACCGAGAAAACATAGCTTGAGGACAGGCATGTCACGAACGTGGGGAGGAAACCTGGACGGAGGGCATCTCAGAAGGCGTGTTGTTGAGATGGCGCAGTTTCATCCACAGGCATCGTGGGCTCTGGCCCAGTAGGATGGCATCAGAAAGGTTCCACAGAACTGCTGCACACCAGGAAATTCTGCTTCCAGGAAGAGGGAAAGGCAGTGTATGCTGCTTGGTGGTGGCAGCTATCTACCTGGGCGGAATGCCCATAGTCTGTCTTTCTGGGAATATTCCATGGTCTGTGGTATTCTCCAACATGGGGCCGTGCCCAGGGCTTGACCTTCACTCTAGGCATCTGAGAAGGTCAGTATCATCAGAAGAGGTGACAACAGAAGCAATTAGGGCTCTTGGCCAAGAACGGGAGAGACCTGGGCTTCAGTGGGATAGAGCTGACCTGCCGGGGTACCGATGCGCCCTGGTGAGAGGAAGAGCAGATGCACAAGCCACGCCCACGCCGGGTGAATCCACTGTTGTCGCACACTTGCAGGTGCTGTGGATGTGCATGTAAACCAAGCTTGTAATTGTTGCATACACACATGTGTACAAAACATTTCCTCACTGCATGGCAATGTCTACATCTTCTCTGTGAAAATTCATTGTTCTGACCCACCCAACCGCTAAACTTCCTTTTGTAAGGACGGAGGCATGGTCTCAGCTCCTGTCAGTGGCAGGGAAATGCTGCCAGAAACTGGACAGGTAACTTACCATGCTTATTTTATTTTTTTTTCCAAATGAAATTCTTGAGGGAAAAGTAGATTCCTATGCAATTTAAAGAAATAATAGATGTAGCCGCACACTTTGCATCAACTCTGTGATGGAACATTTTTGCAAAATGGCAGAATAATATCGTGACCAGAATATCAACACTGATAAAATCTACATTCTCGTTTTCCCAGTGCTACTTCCGCTCATTTATATGACTATGATGTTTAGTAAACTCTACTCACTTTTATTGCCTGGGATTCATGACTCTATTGTTACGATGAAGATACAGAGCAGTTACAATGCCACCAGGATTCCTGGGGTTGCTGCTCTGAAAAATCCTACACACGTGGGGACACACACACACACACACACATCCCCTTCCCTCCTCCCCTTCATCACCCTAATAGCTACTGATTTCCATTTCTAAATTAATTTCATGCATTAATTTGCCATATGCTATCTGTTTGATACCTGCTTATGTATTTTGCTTATGTCCTAATTGGAGTGTTTTAGTTTTTACCACTCATTTTAGAGGGTTCGTTATGTATTGTAGGTGGTAGTCCTTTGTCAGATATGTCGTCTGACGCAACCTCTATTTTGTGGGCTGTCTTTCATTTTCTCAATAGAGTACTCATAGAGCAGATATTTTGAATTTTGATAATGGAGAATTTAGTGTATTCCCTTTTCTCTTGTGTGATTTGATCCTATTTTAGACAAAAGTTGTATAATTTACCCTTAGCTATATGCTCTGTTTTGAATTACTCTTTTGCCTGTGTCTGATGTGGCATGCACGCGCGTGGAAGTCGGAGGTCGGTGGCGTAGTTCCCTTCTCACTGCTGGCACAAAGCCCCCTCATGAAGGAAAGTGTTCATTTTGGCTTATGGTCTTGAGGGGACGCTCCATGATGGCAGAGGAAAGGATGGCAGGAGCAGAGGCCGGGCATCACCTCTGCCATGGCAGGTAGAAAACCAAAACAGAAGAGTGAGCCGAACTCTGGCATGCGGGAGCTGGCTGTAACACCCCTAAGCCTGTCCCTCAACAGCGCACCTCCTCCAGCAAGGTTCCACATCGCAAATTGCCTTCAGCTGGAGACCAGGCATTCAGAACACACGAGCTTCTGGGGACACCTGATTCCAACCACCACAGGTGTCTTCCTCAATTGCTTTCCACCTTCTGCTTTCTTTTCCCTTTTTTTTTTTTTAAAAAAAATTTTTGTTTATTTTTATTTATTTGAGAGTGACAGACAGAGAGAGAAAGAGGGAGAGAAAGAGAGAGAGGGAGAGAGAGAGAGAGAGAGAGAGAGAGAGAGAGAACGGGCACGCCAGGGCCTCCAGCCACTGCAAACGAACTTCAGATGCATGCGCCCCCTTGTGCATCTGGCTAACGTGGGTCCTGGGGAACCGAGCCTCGGACCAGGGTCCTTAGGCTTCACAAGCAAGCGCTTAACTGCTAAGCCATCTCTCCAGCCCTTCTTTTCCTTTTTTTAAAAAACCATTTTTATTGACAACTTCCATAATTACAGACAATAAACCATGATAATTCCCTCCCCTCCTCCACTTTCCCCTTCACACATCCACTTTTCATTATATTCCCCTCCCTCTCTCAACCAGACTCTCTTTTATTTTGATGTCATCACCTTTTCCTCATATTATGAGGGTTGTATGAAGGTAGTGCCAGGCACTGTGAGGTTGTGGATAGTGAGGCCAATTTCTGTCTGGACAGTTGCATTATAAGCATCCTACCCTTCCTTCGGCTCTTACATTCTTTCCCCCACCTCTCCCACAATGGACCCTGAGCCTTGGAAGATATGACAGAGATATTTCAGTGTGTAATACCCTTCTGTCACTTCTTCTGAGCATTGTGGTGCCTTTTGGGTCATTCCAGTGGTCACTGCCATCTGAGAAAAGAAGCTTCTCTAACCAAAAGTGAGAGTAGCATTAATATATTGAGTATGAATGTTAAGAAAAGTGCTTTTTTTTTGAGACAGGGTCTCTTACTGAACCCGGAGCTCACTGATCGTCTAGACTATCCCATGATCCTCCTGCCTCTGTCTCACCAGCATCTTGCTCCGCTTTTATGTGGGTTCTGAGGATCTGAATTCAGGCCCTCATTTTTGGGAGGCAAGCACTTTACCCACTGGGCTACAACTCCAGCTCCTGTTTTGAGTACCCACACCTGCTGTGCTTGATTTTGATTAATATTCATGTGGTGCATGTTTCCCCATCCTTTCGCTTTCAACTGCTAGCTTTTGTCGCTTGATAGTATGTTTAGGCCATTTACATTTAAGAGAACTACTAACCTAAGTCCATCAGCATATTACTTGTCTTTACTTTCCCATTGGTTTCATTACTGTTTCTCTTTTCTCATCTTCCTATGGGTTCCTTCCAAACATTTTTAGGATTTTATTATTTATTTATGGTATTTGGGGATTTTTTTGTATAACTTTCCTACTAGTTGAGTGTGTGTATGTGTGTGTTAGTTCACTAGTATCAACATTTAATCATGTTAAGGTGTGAAAGCTGCTTTCCATTTAGTTCTGTTTTCCCTCATTGTCATCATCTTTACCATCAGGTAATGTTACATTTTTTACTTCAACCATCAGATATTATTTATCAGATTTATGAACAATGGGTGATGGAGGAGGGCAAAAACGATGACATCAATATAGAAGCGGGGCTGGTTGGAAAGAAGAGGCAGTTCAGTGGAGAAGGGTGACAAAGACGGTGCTGAGAGAGGACTGTGATAGGGCATCCACTGTGGATATGGATATGAATAAGTTGACAACAAATTTAAACAAACAAAACACATCTATGAATAAAACTACCATTTGCACCCATTCTCCTGCCCTTTTCATTGCTCATTCTTTTCTTGATGCTCCAAAAAGCTTCATATTTTCAAAAAATATTGATTTAGGTGAGAGACCAAGAGAAAGAGGGAGGAAGAGAGAGAGAGAGAGAGAGAGAGTAGAGGTACACCAGGGATTTCTGCTACTGAAAATAGATTCTAGGTGCATGCACCACTTTGTGCATCTGGCTTTATCTAGGTATCAGGGAGTTAAACCCTGGCCAACAGGCTTTGCAGTCAAGCCCCATGACCACTGAGCCATCTCTCTAGCCCTTTGTTTTTGTCCGAAGAGCTTCCTTTAGCTATTCTTTAAAGGTAGGCTTCCTAGTGGCAAATTATTTTAGTTTTCTTTAACCTGATGCTTTTTAATTTTCCCCTTCATTTATGAACAACAATATCATCATATACAGAATCAGATATAGAGAGGTTTTTTTTTTTTTTTTCTTCAAACCTAGAAAACATTGAGTGAGTTCCTGCTGCTCTTCGTGGTTACAGCTGACAAGTCTGCTGTTATTCAAAGTGCTTCTTTCCCACACGTGCTATTCTAGCCACTTCTTTCTGGCTATTGTCAAAATCTTATTTTTTTCAAGGTGGGTCCCACTCTAGCCCAGGCTTACCTGGAACTCTCTCTGCAGTTCTGTAGTCCCAGGCTGGCCTCAAACCCAGAGAAACTCTCTTATCTCTGGTTCCCAAGTGCTGGGATTAAAGACATGTACCACCATGCCAGGTTCAAAATATTTCCTCTGTCTTTGGGTTGTAAAAGTTTAATTATTATATATTTCAACATGTATTTCTTTGTTTGTCTTTTTTGAAGTCTTCTCTGGTTATTAGAACTTCAAGTTTATGTTTTCTTTCTTTCTTTCTTTCTTTTTAACCAAATTTTAGATAAATTTAGGATGTTGCAAACCTCTATTTCTTCAAATTCTTTCTCAGGTCTTAATTTTTTTTCTCTGCTAGTGGGGCTCTGACAATATGATGTTGGAATTTTGTTATTTTCCTGCAAGTTCCTAAAGCCATGGTCTTTTTTAAAATTTTTTTCTGTTTAAGCCTACTTTCTCTGTGGTTCAGACTGAGTGAACGCCATTGATCTGACTTCAGATTCACTAACCCTGACCTCTGTCATCGCCACTCGGCTATTGAGCCCATTCATCCCTCCTATTGATTTCTTTCAGTTCTGTAAATCTCCCTTTGGTTTCTTTTTATAACATCTATTTCTTTCCTAATTTTTCGTTGTTTCCCAGAGAGTTTGTAATTGAGTGTTAAAACATTTTTATGGTCACTTTTCAAGCCCTGCCGGGACAGCTCCCACATGTGATTCATTTTGATATCTTCTCATTCCAGTTGCCATTTTCCTCTTTGGGGCAGGAAGGAAATTTTAAATCTATCTTAGACATGGTTACGTGACAGTGGATGCCATTTACATCTTTGGTTTTTAACAGCCAGTTACCCTGTTTTAGTCACAGGTCCTGGCCTGCTTCTGTGGACTGGGGGTCCAGGGCTGGGTTAGGTCCTGAGGCATTACAGTGCTGCTGTGTCCTGACCTGTGTCTCCTGCCCCGGGGCTCCCCTGGCTTCTGCTGGTGCTGCTGAGGAGGAGGGGTGAGAAGGGTTTGACAAGTTATGCGAGGAGAACACTGGGGTCCTCTTATCAGAACCCTTGGTGCCCTGGGGCTCTTGGGTTGGCCTTGGGCCCACGGGGACACAGAGAAATTCTAGATTCAAGCAAGTTCTGAGTCCTAGAGGAAGAGCAATCCTACTCTGGCCACTTGTCTCAGTCTCCTGCGGTGTGTCCAGGATGCCTGATGTTGAGGTGATTATGGCTCCACTTGGGATAGGAAGACACCATGGCTGTCTTTGTCAAGGTGGGAGTCTGACACCCTACTCCTGTGCAGTTCCTGTACTCTCACAGTCTGAGGATCTCAGCCGGCCGACTTCTCTCCTCCTGTTACCCATGGAGGAGGAAGGGCATGAGGGTGGCTGTGTGGGTTGGGGCTGCTGCCATGGCCTGTGTAGTGTTGGGTCTGAAGCACCTGCCCCACCTTGTTGCCCAAGGACTGTGGGAGGTCTATGAACATATCCGTACTGCACGGAACGGTCCTGCAGTGTGCCTGGGGTCGGGTGAGGGGTCTATGCAGGTCGTCTCAGCGCCTTTGCAGTGCGTAGTCTGTTACTGGATTGCCAGTAGACTGGGGTGGCCCTAGCGCCTGGGATTCATTTGCAAGCAAACCCAAGGAAGAGTGTGTACAAAGAAACAAAACTAGAGATTTCAGCCAGTGAGCTTTGCTAGGGAGTTCCCCCTCTAACCCATCAGCTTCTTCTTTGCCCTTTTCCTTGATATTCAAATACACTTTAATAATTGAAGATGTTTTGAGATAATTTCCCAATTATTCTCTGTTCTTTCCTGATGCCACAAAAATGTATAATGAACACTTCCTTTCTCACCCCACCCCATGATGCTAAACTTCTTGTGTTGGGTGCTGCCTGGTTCATGACATACTGAGTGATTGGTCAAGTTATTTTATTTTCCTTCTCCTCTTTTCCTTTCTCTTCTCTTCTCTTCTCTTCTTTTCTCTCTCTTCTCTTTCTTCCCTTTCCTTTATTTCCCTTTGTTTGCATGAACAAAAGGCCATGATGCACCCATTCCTATGCAAATCAATCAATAAATAATTTTAATAACCACATTGTGAAGTGGGGAGATGGCTCAGTGGTTAAAGGCACTTGCTTGTAAAGCCTGATGGCCTGGGTCCAATTTCCCAGGACCACATAAAGCCAGATGCATAAAATGACACATGCATCTGGAGTTCGCTTGCAGTAGCAGGAGGTCCTGGCCTGCCCATTCTCTTTTTCTCTCTTTCTCTCTTAAATAATTTGTTTTTGAACCTGAATTTGCCTAAGTTCACCACCAAAGTTTGAGTGTTGGGTGGATGGATCAGAAGGAGGTCTGGAGGCCCTGGAAGTAAACAGTTGCTAATGCTACCGGCCTGTTGCTCTCAGAGCTACATGTTTGAATTGGTCCCTCTGGGATAAGACTGTCATAGCTGTCTACAGCTCTCAATTTACTTGAGCTCTTAAGTCCATCTAGGTTTGGGTGTCAGACTACGGAAGGTGCCCTCAGTCAAGACAGAAGCCACAGCTGTGGGGTGGGGATGGAAGGAGAATCAAGTAGGCTACTTCTTCTCTAAGCATTTCATGGGATGTTTAAGCTTTTGATGAGATTCCAGATTTCCAAGAAACTCCCCGCAGATAGTTGTTCTAGTTTCGTCACTGCTTTCAGGCAGAAGCAGAATCCGAAGTCGCTTACACCATGCCTGAAGATGACACTGTTGACTGATTTTCAGCAAAGGTCACAAGGAAAGGGAGGACTGCCTTTAGCAGGAATGGTGCTGGGGCAGTTGGACATTCACTGGCAAATGAACATATCTCACAGCTGTTGCAAACAGGAATTTATGGCAGATCATACATTTAAATGTAAAATATAAAAGCAGAGAAATTTTAACGAGAAAAGAAAGCAAGCATGCAAGGAAGGAAGGGGGAAGAGGAAGGAAGGAGAGAAGGAAGAAAAGGAAAGTATCATTGTGCTTCTGAGTTAGACACAGATTTCTTAGACTTGATAATGGAAAGTATGATTCAGGAAGGAGAAATTGACACGCTGAGCATCACTAAAGTTAAAAAGCAAAACTGCTGTTCTGTGAAAAGCCCTGATAAAAGATTGGAAATACAAATTAAAACGGGAGACATATATGTATACCACATGTTCAGCAAAAGGCTGTTAGTGAAGATACACAAAGACCTCCCCAAACTCACCACTTAGAGAACAACAGAATCGGAAGAGGGTCAAATGACATAGACATTTCACCAAAGAAGATACACAGACAGATGAGTCTTAAGTCTACTTCAGTGATGAGCTCTCAGGAGCTTCTGGATCTCTGCTTTAGTAAGTGTTGAGTGTCCTCAGCATCTGTCTCTTTCACCCTGGTGCTGATTGTCAGGCTCACCATGGACACACCCACCAAGGCACAGGGAATTTTGTAGAAGAGGGGGTGGAAAGATTGTAAGAGCCACAGGTTGGGATGACATGCCCAGAGGCACTGCCTACCCCCAGTAAGTGACTACTGCTCCCACAATGCATAACCCACAACCCCACGGAGATACCAGCAACCTCACTGAGCAGGGCTCCCTGCAGAATGGGGGTTAGGGAGGAAAGGAAAGATGGCACCAATACATGATGTATCCATACAAAGTATGTTCTTAATTAAAAAAGAAAGAAGATACACAGATGGGAAAATAGACATGAAATATGTTGAACATCATTAGCCATTATGGGAATGGAAATTAAAAGTGTCAATCCAATATCCCTGCACATCCATCAGACTGGCTGAAGTACACAAGACACCAATGCTGATGTGATGTAGAGAAACTGGATCACCCACGCCCTGGGGATGGCATGAAAAATGGGAAAGTTCTCTAGCAAACGTTTATTAGCTTTTTACAATGCTTAACGTGCAGCCATTACATCATCCAGGATTATGCTCCTTGGTACTTATTTCATTAGGGGTGCAGCTGGCAGAAGATAGGTGTGGATATAACAGGGCAATATAGGTGTCTTTGCATTATGAGGCTCTATATCTTGATTCTGGCCATGGACACATAGAATTGTACATATGACAAAATTACACAACACACACACACACACACACACACACACACACACACAAAGGTACATTAGATCAATCTCAGTGAGGTTGGTGCTCTGTTATTCACATCCATACCATGATTGTGATGCTGCCCTATAGCTTTACAAGATGTTATTGGCAGACTGCCTGTGTGCATTTGTACGGAACACAGTAGTCTAGGTTGCACCCTATCTAAATAGCAACTAATGCCAGAGATACCCAAGACCTATCAGAATGACAAGAAAAGAAAGCCAAGTGCCTAGCCTGAGAAGAGTCATCTCTATCACACCTGCCAGAACCCAGGGAGCATTACAGAGGAAGTGGCAGATTAAATACGAGTGCTGCTCTCACTGATAGCCTGACAACCTCCTCTAGGGAGATGGTGATAGACACTGAGGAGATTCAAAACTCATCAAAGCAGAAAATAAGAGTATGCCTAGGGAGACTAATAATACATCCTCCAAAGCTCAGGGAACATTATGGAAGAGGAGATGTAAAGAATGTAAGAGCCCAGGGTGGGAAAGTATATTGGGAGACATTATCCTTCCCACAGAAACTGACTAGGGCAACCATGACCCCATAGTGCGCATAGTGAAGAGAACCCTCAGGAGAATGGAGCCTGGGGGGAGGGGACATAAAAGGATAGCCTAATGGAAATATGACCAATTTGAGTATGTTCCTATATTAAAGTTCCCAACTTAAAAAAATAAAGAGATTTTATCATTAGGGGATGCTGAGTGAAGGTACTAAGATCTTTGTATTTAACTTCCTGTAACTGAATTTCTCAATATCTTAAATATTTTTATACAGTAAATGAGAAGTAAATTAAATAATTTCACTTTTGTTCTAAACTCTTGTGTTAGCTAGCCTTTGGTACTGTACTGAAATTTCTGAGGTAGTGTATTAATTCAAAAGAGGAAAGGTTTACTTTGACTCACAGCTTTTGAGGTTTGTGGCTCACAGTCAGTTGATGGCATTGCCTTTGGGCCTGAGGGCAAGCAGCTGCTTATGGCAGACGTGTGGTAGGGCAAAGCTGTTCGCCTCATGCTCAGGGATGAAAGAGGAAGCAGCTAAAGTCTCATTCTCCCATTCAAGGATGCAAACCCCATGATCAGAAGACCTCCACTTGGCCCATCACTTAACTTTTCTACCCCATCTCAACAGCACTGTGCTGGGATGGGAGCTGCTAACACATGCACCTTTGTGAGCATTGGGGATCTACATTAGAGCAAGACTTGCTTGGCGCTATGGTTTGGATATTGCCTTGAGGTTTCATATCACAGAGGCCTCCTCCCTCATCGTGGTGATGTTAAGAGATGGGATTCAGTGGGTGGTCTGTGGGCCACTGGGAGTGTGTCATCAGAGGTGTCTAAGACATTGCTTATGGGAACTGGAAATTCTCAGCAGAGGGTGGTTATGAAAGCCACACAACCTCTCTGACTTCCTCTAATGTGTTCCCATTATTACCATCCCCAGGAAATGAGACGGCCATATGGGTTCCTTGCCAGAGCCTGTGCCATGTGTTTTGACTTTTATCCCCCAAACTGGGAGCCAAACAAATCTCTCTTATAAAGTTAACTTGCATCAGTTATTTTGTTAGCACAATGGATAACACACCTGAGCAAACATGGAGGCGTGGCAGTGTGACACCTGGATCTCCCTTCAAGCGTGCTTGCTACAAGAGGTGCAGTTGTTTGAAAGCCTCCACCTGACACATTCAAGGCTACCCCAGCTTTTGAGCTGACGCCACAAGGCTTCTACTCATGCCCTGTCCTGGCTGTTTTGATGAGCATTAAACATGTCTACCCATACTAGTGCCTGGCACATGGTTGGAACTTGGCATTTGTCAACTGGATGGACAATTTGAGAAATGTGGAGAAGAGTGGTACTGTTTTCCTGATCTAAGCTATGCTGTCTCAAATTTAGAGATCACTGTGCTTCAATTCACTGAGAAGATTCAAGAGAGTGTGCCAGACTGGGTAACTTCGCGTGTCAGGTACTGATATGTTTACGAGCCTTGTTTATGCTGTGACATGCAGCCCCCTCCCACCCATACTTTGAAGCCCTTCTGGACTCCCTGGGGACCACTCACTGCAATATTTTTAAAACTAATTCTGATCTGTTCATCAAAGGCTTCACTTCTTCCTCTAATCCCCTAATGAAAGCAGAGGGGAAAGAAGGCCATTCGCTCCTCATACTTAACAAACAATCAGCATAAAATGCTAATTAAGTGATAAATCCAATGGACAACCTGCAAATGGCTGACTTGCATTTTTTTTCAAGTTAATGAGTGCTTGTAGTAGTCATGGCTATCGAGGTAATGATGGATTTTCCACATGTTGTATTTGACTGCTGGACTCATAAACCTTCCATCTCTAGGGCAATTGCTCAGGTTCTGTGGAAATTAAGGTAGGAGTAGAGTCTAAGTGAAATGCTTTGTTCTTTGAGGCTCCTAGTTATCAAAGTGTTTGGAAGGTAATTGAAAACAAACAAAAGCAACAGCACAACGTACACGTACACACAAATTATACTACGAATGTTTATGCAGAATAGAGCTCGACTGCATTCTAGTAGGTTCTCATGTGCAGCTGAAGAATACTAACTGTAGCCTTAGACCTTCTGTGGCATGCCCCAGGAATCTTTACCCTCCCGACACTGGCATGATGCCAACTTGATCCAACTTCTTCTTAGAGGTGCCCTATGTGCTAGAAACTCCCCTTGAGGGACAGTGACAGAAAGCAGTTTGTATTTTCTTTTTGGATGTGTGTGGTGTGTGTATGCATGCTCATAGGTGTGAATGTGTGAATGAGGAAGCCAAATGTTGATGTCAAGGCATTGCCACACATGTCTGTAATCCCAGTCTGATGGGGGTGGGGGACAGAGACCCAAGGATCACCGGAGACTCTGGTTCCGAAAGAATTGCAGAAAAGTGATGGAATGGGACACCTGATATTCTGCTATGGCCACCACTGGCGAACTCACCCCTCTGCAGGTGACTGCACAGGGCACTTAATGAACACAGACCCCACACACAAACATGCAGGCACCACATTTCCTGCCCCTGTTTCGGTCTCTCTCTCTCTTTCACCCACACTACACACAGAAAAGAAGTTGATTTCCCTCAGCATGGTCCACCTTGCACCCAGACTGAAAGAATGGGCACTCCAGGGCCTCTAGCCACAGCAAACAAACTCCAGACACATGTGCCACCATATGCATCTGGCTCACGTGGGTTCTGGGGAATCGAACCTAGGTCTTCAGGCTTCACCGACAAGTGCCTTAACAGCTAAGCCATCTCTCCAGTTTTTGGAGCACGTAGAAGGTTATCATGTTAGCACATGTGGGGAGGAGGAGGAGGCAGATGAGGGTGTTGCTGCAGATCACAGGGGCTGCTCTGCTAGGGATGCACCTTGGCAGGTCCGTGTGGGAACGAGCGAGCAGTGAGATGGGGAGAGTGTCAAGGCTCTCTCAAGCACATGACCAGTAAGAACTAAGACCACTAGCAGGGACTGAGGAGATTGAAACAGCAGGAGAAATCACCTCGATACATTATAAAGACCCATACATTGGAAAGGATAGACCTGACATTATTCTTACACAGATAGAACAGTACAAAATAATCCAACAATAAATCATAAAATTACAACAAATTGAAAGGAGTTGAAATCTCACAAACAACACCTGTACAATTTACACACCAATAAAACCTACTATTAATCTCACTACTTGTAACTTAAACACATTTCTAAATAATTTAAAAATCAAGAAAGAAACAAACCATAATGGATATTGAAATTGAAATATTTGAGTGATATTGGAAATGTTGGTACGTACCCTCCTGGGATGCAACTATAGAATACTTATGCTAAGCATATGTACCAGAAAAAAAGAAATTCAGAAAAATAATGTTACAACAAGCATTCAACTTACTAAATGAAAAATGAAATCAAAGCCAGGCATGGTGGTACATGCCTTTAATCTCAGCGCTCAGGAGGCAGAGGTAGGAGGATCACTGTGAGTTCAAGGCCAGCCTGAGGCTACATAGTGAATTCCAGGTCAGCGTGGGATAGAGTGAGACCCTACCTCAAAAAAAAAAAAAAAAAATTAAATCAGCCAGGTGTGGTGATACATTTAATCCCAGCGCTTTGGAATCAGAGGTAGGAGGATAGTCATGAGTTCAAGGCCACTCTGAGACTACCTAGTGAATTCTAGGTCAGCCTGAGCTTCAACAAGATTCTACCTTGAACCATCCCCTCAAAGAAAAAATAAAAAACAAAAGGAAGAAATCAAAGTGAAAGACAAACAATGATGAAGATAAAATAAAAATTTTCTTAAATAGAAGCATAACAGCATAAGTTGTTAAAAGCTGGGTCTTTCAAATTGTTTTTTTTTTTTCTGACAGATAAAATAAAGATCAAAGGGAGACATTATTATAAATAAAATAGTTTTTTAAAAAAAGATAACACTGTGAACAATTGTATCAAGGAATTTGAGAATTTTGACAAATCTTTAGGACATATAATTTGCTAAGGCTCACAATGGAGTAAACATAGAAGTATAACCATTAAATCAATTGGTTGGGGGCATGCTTTCCTACGAGAAAGAGATTAGGCCTTAATGGTTTAGAAGTAAGTTTCATAAAACTTTCATAGAATAGATAATTTAATCTAAATACATTTTAGAGATCAAAATGCTTTTGATTCAATTTATGAGTATAAAATTCTTTGATAAAAGTATGACAAGGATTGAATGAGAAAGGAGAAATTTAGGCTAGTGTTATTCACACGAATAACTGAAAATGTTGAATAAAACGTTGCCTAAATAAGTCTAGAGTGTTTTTTTTTTAAGCATAATGCTTCATGACCAAGTTGACCTTACATTTGAAAACCTTCACGAGGACAGTGGTGTCGCTCCATGGTGAAGTACATCTGCAGCAGGTGTGAGGCCACAGCAGGTTCCATTCGCAACACCAACAAACACAAACAAATAAAATGAACAAGATACAACGTCAAGATAAGTCACTGCTTATCAGTTTGAAAGACACTTGAGAATCAGCTCAATATTTTAAAAAGGTGCATTTAATGACAATAACTAGTGATTTAATAAATTCAGAAAGCTGACGAAACAAAGAACATTCAGTGACATAGGTCATATATCAAAGTTTAGTACTGGGCTGGAGAGATGGCTTAGTGGTTAAGGAACTTGCTTGCAAATCCAAAGGACCCAGGTTCGATTCCCCAGTACCCACATAAGATGGTGCACGCTTCTGGAGTTCGTTTGCAGCAGCTGGAGGCTCTGGTGTACCCATTCTCTCTCTCTCTCTCTCTCTTGCTCTGCCTCTCTCTCTCAAATAAATAAAAATAAACTATAGGCCACATATCAAAATCTAGTATGAATGCTGCTATATTTAGTGGTGGAGTAGTATAAATATCCACTTTAAAAATAATAAACATGACATTTGAGGGTATATTTATACCATACTAGATTTGTAGGTAGTATAATAGAAAAGAGAAGAGAATAAAAGATATCAGATGGCCATTGTATGAAGGAAGTATGACAGCTTCCTCAGTAAACTACACAAGACCTACTCAAGTATATCAGAATGAAGCTGGGCACAGGGCTCAGTCCAGCCCTGAGACAAGGACAGGATGGACAGGTCCTGGGCGGTTTTCAGATGTGGAGCAGTGCAGCGCTAAGAGTAAACCTCCATTCCCAGGGATGACCAGGGTGCCACCTAGCGTGGGAAGCCATGAGTTTGGAAAGTGTCCTTGAGGTGAGGAGATGGACTGGGGGTCTGCACACGGTGGGAAGCAAGTGGCTGAGGTTGGGGAAGAGCCCTGTGAGAGTCCGAGGGCGTTGGCGCGTGGGCTGGCTGATGGTCAGGAGCCTGACCCACAGCAGGCGAGAGAACAATCCACAGGAACAGAAGCAGCCCCAAACATGGGAAGTCAGTTTGAGAATTTTAGAAGAGAATCATAATATATTAATTATCATTATTAATTACTTAATTAATTTAAAAATATTTAGTCGAGAGAGAAAGAGAGAGTGAGTATGGGTACACCAGGGCTTCTTGATGCTGCAAACAAACTACAGACACACACATCACTTTGTGCATCTGGCTTTGCATGAGAACTGGGAAATCAAAGCAGGGCCTTCAGGCTTAGCAAGCAAATACCGATAACCACTGAGCTATCTCCCCAGCCCTCAATCATTTATTTTTTTACTGTGTGTGTATATGGGCGTGCACTCCAGGCTACTGCACACATATGGAGGTCTAAGGACAACCTCAGGGTGTGTGTCCTCTCCTTCTACTTTATTTTGCCTTTTGCCCCTTCATGCTCCAACCTGCCTGACCTGTGGGCTTCCTGGGTCTGTCTCCCATTGCTGTCGGAGCACTGGGATTACAGACAAGTGTACCACTTTGCATCCAACTTCGTGTGGGTGCTGGGGAGTTGAACTTGGGCCCGCAAGATTGCAAGCAAATGCCTTGAATTGCTGAGCCATCTTCCCAGACCTATTATATATGTTTATAAAGCTGGAAATAAAACTTGTGCTGATAAAAGCATGCACTGATGGGACTAGCATTGCAGAAAAGAGAATTCCATAATGCGAAACAATAGCAAGTTAGTTACTTAGTTCACTAACAACTTCAGCACTTGTGACCATTTTAGCAAAGTAAATTTGATAACATGAAAACCATGATACATTATCATCGTTGTTTTATCTCAAAAATTACAAAATTGGGCTGGAGAGATGGTTCAGGGGTTAAGTACACTTCCTGTACCAGTATGAGGGCTTAAGGGGGCCTGAGACTCCAGATCCCATGTAAGCAGTTGGCACGGCCATGCATGCCTGTAACCTGGTTCAGCAGGAGGTCAGAGACCCACAAGCTCTAGAAACAGTAAAAAGAGAGACTGCAGCTCACAGCCGGACTGGGCAGAAGAGCAACGAAGCCGACGCCCTACCTCCCACTCCAGCCACCTCAGACCAGCAGCCTCTGCCACAGGCCGCTGTGGGGTGCCTCAGGGGCACACGCACATTCTCACAGTGCACACTACATTACAGACACACCGCACACGCAAAAAAAAAAAAAAAATTACAAAGTTCGCATAAGATTTAAAAACTGATTTATAATTCACCATGAAAACTAACAGACAAAAGCAATGCAAGGGTGGGTGTTGCAGTCAAGTTCGCATTGCTGGCAGAAATCACCCGACCAAGAGCAGCTTTTGGGGAAAAGGGTTTATTTTCACTTATAGACTCCAGGGGACGCTCCATGATGGCACAGGAAAACGATGGCATGAGTAGAGAGTGGATATCACCTTTTGGCCAACATCAGGTGGACAACAGGAACAGGAGACTGGCAAGGGTAAACTGGCTATAACACCCATAAGCCTGTCCCCAATAGTACACTGCCTTCAGGAGGTGTTAATTCTCAAATTGCCATCGGCTGGGAACCTAGCATTCAGAACGCCTAAGTTTATGGGGGACACCTGAATCAAACCACCACAGCTGGGGATGTGGCTCAGTTGGCAGAGTGTCTGCCTAGTATTCACAAAGTCCTGGGTTCACTTCCTAGCACTGCAGAAAACCAGGCATGGTGGCACAGGCTAGTAATCCAGCACTTGGGAGGTGGAGGCAGGAGGATCAAATGTTCAAGGTCATGCTTGGCAACACAGAGAATTTAAGGACATCTCAAAAATGAAAAAAGAAAAGTATGATTGTTCGCAAGGATTGACAAATACCTTTGACAAAATTAGCATGCATTCCTAATAAAGAAACCTTCCACACAGAAGACAAGACAGGGGATCCTTTCAGTCTGATAAAGGGTATATAACAAATCCTAATCTAAGGACACTCTGCCTGCTGAGACACCCAGTGCTCCTTAAGATCAAACACAGGCACAACTGGGGCGGGGCTCAGTGGCCTGCGTAGAATGCATGAGGCTCTGGGTTCACCTAAGCACAGTTGAAACAAGCAAGTAAACAAACAACATGGGTGAAGGGCTTGGTCTGCTTTTACCATTTCTATTCCACCATGTTCCGTTCGAGAGGCTCCAGGCTTTGCAAGGGGACAAGGAAAAAAAGTAAGAGAAGTTTCTAAGGAAGGGAGGCAAACACTGTTAACTTGCAGACACAATTATGCATGTGGAAGAGCTCATGAGAGATAGGAAAGAACTCACCAAACTAGCACATGAGTCCGGTAAGGTTTCGGGATAACATGCAATCTGCAAAATAATCATTTGTATTTCCATAAACTGGCAACAAAAATGTAAAATATAAATAATAAGTACCAGTGATTAAGGTACTTGACTGCAAAGCCTAACAACCCGAGTCTGATACTCCAGTACCCAGGTAAAAACAAAGACAGATGCAAAGTGGTGCATGCATCTGGAGTCTGTTTGCAGAGGCTAGAGGCCCTGGCATTTGGGAGGCAGGGGTAGGGGCAGGGGAATTGCCACTGGTTAGAGTCTAGCCCAAGATACATAGTGAACTCCAGGTCATCCTGGGCTAGAACAAGACCCTATCTTGAAAAACCAAACAAGTAAGCAAAACAAAACAAAACAAAAAAACAAAAACAAAAACAAAAACAAAAACAAAAAACAAACACATACATCAAAAATTACATATATTGGGCCGCTCGCCTGAGCCCCGGAAGCTGCCCCTTCTCAGGGGTCATGATGGGCAGCAAGGTGGCGTCTGCCACCAGGGTGGCTCAGGTAGTGAAGCCACATGCTCCACTGGTAAGGCTCCCTAACAGAAGAGACAACCCTAAACTCAGTGCCTCAGAAGCTATGAGATCAGCAGGGCTTCCGCCCCACTCTATAATTAATTACACAACATTCTAAAGGAAGTAAAGCACCAGATTGCTGATACATCAGGGTCCACCAGACACTGCAGACATAATCAAAACCTTACCTCAGAAATACAGAAGGAAACTCATCTCTCAAGAAGAAATGTAATTTATCCAACGTGGAGGTCCAGAATGATCATTGTGGCTGCTATTTGTCATCAGACAAAAGAATAAAGAACTTCCAAAAACACAAATGAAAAATTGTATATTAAACAAACTTAATAAATAAATATTCTGCACAAAAAAAGGAAATATAGAAACTTTAAGTGGATACTTGTATCACCTAATTTCTGTAACTTGGTTGGCTTCTCCACAAGCTCACCTTATTATATACTTTGTATTTATTAAAGTCTGCATTTTAAAAAATATTACATATATTGAACTATAAAATAACATCACTTATGGTAATGGCCTAAAATATGAAATACTTGGAGTTAAATTGAAAAAAATTGCAGGGCTAGTGAGATGACTTAGTGGTTAAGGTGTTTGTCTGTGATGCCTAAGGACCCAGGTTCAATTCCCCAGTACCCACGTAAGCCAGATGCCCAAGGTGGCACAGGTGTCTGGAGTTGGTTTGCAGTGGTTAGAGGCCCTGTTGTGCCCATTCTCTCTCTCTCAAATAAATAAAATAAAAAATTTTTAAAAATTGCAAATATCCAGTATGATTAAACTATAACCCATTGTTGAAAGAAATGTTAAAACCTAAATTAAGAATTTGTAAGTTTTAGATAATTAAAAAAAAATTAAGAGATACATTAGACTTTTGAGTGAGAAGATTCAATATTGTTAAGATCCAGTTCTTCTCACACTGGCCTCTAGATTCAACTATAATCTCAATAAATCCTAGCATGTATTTTCATAAGGAGTGATCAACCAATTCTAATGTTCACTAAGATATCTGAAGGATCTACAATAGTCAATATTAAAAACATCCTCCAAAATGAAGAACACATTTAAAAATTTTTGTTGTTGTTGTTTTGAGGTAGAGTCTTGCTCTAGTCCAGGCTAACCTGAAATTTAGTATATAATCTCAGGGTGGCCTTGAACTCATGGCAATCCTCCTACCTCTGCCTCCTGAGTACTGGGATTAAAGGCATGTGTCACCACACCCAGTTTAAAGACTTTTTATCTTTATTTTTATTTTTTTTTTGGGGGGGGGTTCAAGGTAGGGTCTCACTCTAGCCCAGACTGACTTGGAATTCACTATATATTCTCAGATGGCCTCGAATTTACAGAGATCCTCCTACCTTTGCCTCTCAAGTGATGGGATTAAAGTCATGTACTGCCACGATCAGATAAAGAATTTTTAAAAAAAATAAATCTATGGGCTGGAGAGATGGCTTAGCAGTTAAGGAACATGCCTGTGATGCCTAAGCACCCGGGTTCGATTCTCCAGGTCCCACGTTAGCCAGATGCACAAGGGGGCGCATGTCTCTGGAGTTCGTTTGTAGTGGCTGGAGGCCCTGGCGCGCCCATTCTCTCTCTCTCTCTCTCTCTCTCTCCCTCCCTCTCTCTGTCTCTAATTAATAAATAAATGAAAGTAAAATCTTTAAAAAAATTAATCTACATAGTAGTTACTTTCTCATTGCCAGGGAAAAATGCCCGACCAACCAGGGAAACTTATGTGAGGAAAGGGGAGTTGTTTATCTCAAGTTTACAGTTTGTAGAAGCTTCGTCATGGTGGGGACAGCATTCCAGGGACAGACAGCCACATCTTGCCACAGCAGCTGGATGAATCAGGGAGGAGTGAGCGAGCTGTGATCGCCCAATAGGGCCGAGCTGAAAAACCCGAAGCCCCGCCCCAGGACACGCCTCCTCCAGCAAGGCTCCTCCTCCCACAGGCTCCGCTGGCTGAGTGAGAGGCTTAATCGCAAACGCTCGAGGCCGTGGGGGACACTTTACATTCGAACGACTACAATGCATCATAATCAGGGCAGTGTCATATATAGTCACAAAGACCGACACATAGATCAATAAAACAGAATAGCCTGCCTGGACCCATTTGTATAATTACAACTGATTTTCAACAAGTGGAAAGTTAATGGAGTAGAAAAAGGATAGTATTTTCAATAAATACCATTGCAACAATTCCATATCTATATTTGAAAATGAGTTTTGATTTACCCTATGGACCTCATATATAAAAATTAACTCAAGATGGGTGTGGTGACACACGCCTTTAATCCCAACACTCGGGACGCAGAGGTAGGAGGATCACTGTGAGTTCAAGGCCACCCTGAGACTACATAGTGAATTTCAGGTCAGCCTGGGCTAGAGTGAGACCCTACCTCGAAAAACCAAAAAAACAAAAACAAAAACAAAACAAAACAAAAAAACTCCAAATGAGTCATAAACCTAAACTGTGGGCCTGTAGAAGACATGGAAGGAAAGCATTTGTGACCTCGTATTCTGTGACAAATGCTTATACATGACATTAAAGAAACTGCATTAAAGAATCAACTGATGCCATCAAGCTGAAACACGCCTGCTCTTCACAAGGCCCAGAATAACGTGTCAAGAAAGAGTTCGAGAGGAAATATTTGCTTATGTCTAAGAAGAACCATGCATTCAGATTTACAAACAATGTCCAGAGCTAATTAATAAAGAAAATAAATAGCACAATTAAATACCACAAGACTAGAACAGATGCTTTTCCAAGCACAAGTGCAAATAGGAACTAATTATTAGGTAAATGTGAAGTTAGCCTGGGCTAGAGTGAAACCCTACCTCGACCCCCCCCCAAAAAACAACAACAACAACAAAAAAAAAAAAAAACCTGCAATGAGATGCTATTTTACACCCCTGAATTCTTGAGTCTACTTGAAGGAGCTTCTAGGGGAGTCTTGAACAGTAGGTGCTTGTTGACCTCAGTCAAGTTCAGCTTCGGGCGGTGTTAACTCTTCATCTCCCAGCCGCAGTCTCGAGGACAGTGGCCACACCTTCACTCCTAGCGCAGCTGGCATGGCTTGCTGGTGCCAGGGTGGGCAGAAGGGACTCTAAGTGCCTTTGTCCTGGGTGCTGACTTCTGGCTGCAGAGAAGAGGTCAAGAGGTGGGCATCAGCTATTGAGACCTTCACTGACATTATTGAAGTCTCCTCTGGGTAAAGTAACTTTGGGGAGTTTAAAGTGTCAGTGTCATTTTCCCCCTTTGGGGCCAGTCATTGAAAACCCAAGGCATTCAAAAGCACAACCCCCTGCCCCCACGGAAATAATTCAGAAAGCCACTGGGCATTCCTAGGGACAGGGATAGCCCCAGGACAGATTTGAGAAGAACTTCAGTTTATACTGTACATTGGTATCAGCACAGACACAACCCAGACCAGCCAACAAGCAAACCAACCCTGGAGAAAGTGGAGGATCTGAGTTCCAAAGTTAACAAAAGTTGTAAGGCTCAAATATCCAGTCTTTAACAGCAACATATCACGAAGTAGAACCAGAAACAGGAACAGCCTAGTCAAAGGACAGAAAATAAGTCAATAGGAAACGTCCTTGGGAGGGGACTGGGACAGTGGCTCTAGGTAAAGCATTTGACATGCAAGCATGAAGAACCGAGTTGGGATCTTCAGTCCCCACCTAAAAGCTGGGCATGAGATTGTACACCAGTAATTCCAGTGCTGGGGAGGTGGAGACAGGGTGACCCCTAAGTATTACTGACTAGCTTAGTCTAGCCTAATCAGTGAGCTCAAGGTCTAGGTTCAGCAAGAGACCCTGACTCAAACAAACAAACAAACAAACAAAAAACTCAATGATTAAAAATTAAATACCCCCCAAAATGAATTTACCAATTAACAAATGGGTTAATGAAATGAGCAGATAGTTCACAAAAGAAAAAAGAAACACAAATAGCCAACAAGTACTTAAGAAAATGTGCAATATTCCTGACCATCAGAGAAATGAAAATCAAAGCCACTTGGCGATACCATCTTACTTCAGTCAGCAAACCTATCATCAAGACAAGAGGACAAATGTGGGTGAGAATGTGTGGGGAAAGGCGCTCTCCTCCTCTGTTGCCCTGTGGGAGAGCAGACTAGTACAGCTGTTGTAGAAATCAGTTTGGAGGTTTCTCAGGAAGTTAGAAACGGATTTCCCATACAACTCAGCGATGCCGCTGCTGGACAGATCCCGCAGGGCTCCACACTCTACTACAGAGATGTTCGCACATCCATGTTGATTGTGGCTCTGTTTATATAAGCTAAGAATTGGAAATGGCCCAGATGTCCAGTGACAGATGAACAGATAGTGAAATGTGGTGCATATACACACTGGAATTCTTTTCGATACTAAAGAAAAATGGAATTATGGAATTTGCAGGAAAATGGGTGGACCTGGGAAGAATCATATTAAGTGAAGTAACAGACTCAGAAAGATTAAAAACCACATGTTCTCTCACATGTGTGGGTCTTAGCTTTTAATATTGTAAGTATGTATGTGTAGGATGACAAATGTGGATAAAGCCTATGAAGATAGAACTGTAACCAAAAATGAATATACTAGAAGCGTGGGGACGGTTGGGCAAAAGGGCACCTGTGGTATGTAAACAGAAGGAGGGAAAACACAGGGAGGAGGGGAATTGGCAGGAAGATGGGGAGGGGGGACAGGAGGGAGAACAGGAGTCAAAAACAAATTGTATTTGAAAATGCTAAAAATCAAAAGAAGATAAGGTGGAAAGCAACTAAGGAAGATGCTTGATGCCAACTTCTTGCCTCCACACACACATATGCACATACGTATATGCATTTACACACATACACGTACTCATGACAAAAGAAAAAAGATAAGAAAAGAGAGAAAATGTCCTTGAGAGATCAGAAAGAGGGAGAGGAGGTCAGAAGAGAGCCAATATAAGCAAGGTGCAATGATATATACGCATGAAAATGTTCTAATAAAATCCACGATTTTGTAAATGAACTTAAGCTGCATGGTGAATTTCAGGCCAGCTAGGGCTACAGAGTGAGGCCTTGTCCAAAATAAGTAAATAAATAAATAAATAAATAAAGAGAGAGATAAACAGGAAGCACAAATAGATAAACGGTACTATCTAGGGTCGTGGTGTATTTGAGGGACAGGGGACTCAAGGACCCCGGGAAAGTAGTGCGATATCATGGGGTTGGAAAGAGCTGGAGAGTTCTGAGGGTAGACATGCCTGACAGGAGCCAAACGCAGCTTGTGAACACACCACTGTCCTGGCTGGCAGTCAAGGGCACAGTGATGGAGCCCAGCATGCCTGTGGATGAGATGAGACTCGGGCACTGCTCACATGGGAATCCACGGAAACCTCACCAACTCTGTGCTCATGCTGTCATGTTAATCCTGTACAGGTTTCTTTCAAAAAAAAAAAATAATAATAATATGAAGCCGGGTATGGTGGCGCACTCCTTTAATCCCAGCACTCGGGAGGCAGCGGTAGGAGGATCGCCATGAGTTTCAGACTGCCCTGAGACTACGTAGTGAATTCTGGGCCAGCCTGGGCTCGAGTGAGACCCTACCTCAAAAAAACAAACAAAAAATAATACGAATGAAAGGTCAGACTTGCTGACATGTCTGTCCTTTGTAATGAAAAGGTAGCTGATATTTTATGCAATAAATACAATAAACATTTTGTGTGTGTGTGTGAGGGATTTTCTTGAGTGTACACGTGTGTTTGGCTAAAACCTACAATGAAGCTGCTGGGATATCAAGATGCCTCCATTTGCTCTGACTGGTTTTTGGTTTTCTTCCTCAAGTTTCGAATATTATGTGATGCTTTTGTCTCAGACACTATATATAAAATGAGCCACACAACTCTAACCAGAGAGAAAATGGCCTGGAAAGGGTCCCGGGCTCTACAGGACCAGCTGTCACTGACACTGTGTCGTGCACTGAGGTGATCTGAGAAGTCTCAGGGTGACTTGGGCCTGGGAAGGCAGATGCATTCTCATAGGAAGCTGGGCTTTGATGAGTCACATGCTTTGAGAGGGCAGAGGGGAGCTGAAGAGACAGGGCAATAGCTGGGCAAGGGTGTGAATGGGCTGTTTTGAGAACCAGGAGGGGGAATAGAGGGGCTCTATGTGATGGTGAGGGAGGGCCCTTCTAAGTCACACCCCTCATATATCGACACTCTTGTGTGTTCTTGCTGGACCTGAGTGGTCTCAGCTTGGGAACAGAAATATGCCCAGGATTCCTAAGGGGCACAAGTTAGGTCAGATCCTACCTTGGCGTCTGAACACTAGCTTTCAACTGGTTTTCTGATGGTGTTTCTAGTAGCTCTTCTTAAGTTCTTCATCCATATAAGCATAGTTTCTTTTGTATTTATGGTAGAGCACTGAGAACCTTCACGTCTAGAGTCAGTGTTTCTGCCTGCTGGTAGTAAACCTTCTCCCTGGCTGGGATTACCGTGTGGCTCATTTTTAACAGATGATGGGGTGAAGGTGGCTGTGGAGAAGTGGCTGTATTGTCAAGCTTGAAGAATAGGCAGCAGCTGAAATAAGGTTCAGAGAGAGAGAAAAAAATGAAGGAAAGGAAGGAAGGAAAGGAGGGAGGGAGGGAGAGTATGCATTATCAGTGTGATCTGCTTGGTATCTGGTCCTCTGTCAGTGAGGTGGTTTCTTGAGAATGATGCTCCACTTTACTGTGTATTTTCTCGTTACCTGTTTGTTCTTGCCAATCTCTGAGAGAAGGGAATGGGAATTTAACTATCACACTGGACCCTCCATTGCTCTGTGCAGTCCTATCATGTTTGCTTCATGCATTTCAAGGTACATTGTTAGGAGCATCATTTATCACTGTCATGTACTTCAATGGATCTTTCTCTATGAAATTCCACTCTCACATGTGATAAGAGTCGACTTTTTGCGACATTAGCACAGGTATGCACATTGGTTTTGCTTGTGCCCTTCAAGTCATCATGGTGTATTTTCCCCATTCTTTTGCTTTTTTTTTTATGTTTTATTTATTAATTTGAAAGTGATAGACAGAGAAAGAGGCAGGTAGAGAGAGAGAGAGAGAGAGAGAGAATGGGCGTGCCAGGGCCTCCAGCCACTGCAGACGAACTCCAGATGCATGCGCCCTCTTGTGCATCTGGCTAACGTGGGTCCTGGGGAATGGAGCCTTGAACCAAGGTCCTTAGGCTTCACAGGCAAGCGCTTAACCGCTAAGCCATCTCTCCAGCCCTCTTTTGCTTTTTTAAGTCTACTTGTATCTACATTTAGAGTAGTAGTACATGGATTTGACTCTTGCTTCCTAAGCTAGTCTAACAATTATTTTAACTTGGGTTGCTTGAAAAATTTATAGTTAATATAATTAGTGATATGCTTAAGTTTATCTTTCATGCTACTATTTGTTTTCTTTAATCTCATTTGGTAATTTCCCTGCTTTTCTTCTTCTTATTGACTATATTCTAATTATTTGAGTATTGTTTGTAGCTATATTTTCTTTGTGTATTGACATATATTAATTTGTTAAATTTACTAAAATTTGTGATTACTATGCTTTTTATTTTTGTTTTGTTATTGTAAGGTGAGTTTATGATTGATTTTATGCATTTTAAACTCAACACAGTCTATCTCCACATATAATACCTGACAGATAAAGAACTGAATAATTCAGCTGGGCCTGGTGGTGCATGTCTTTAATCCCAGCACGTGGGAGGGGGAAGTAGGAGGATCACTGTGAATTTGAGGCCACCCTGAGACTACATAGTGAGTTACAGGTCAGCCTAAGCTAAAGTGAGACCCTACCTTGAAAATCCAAAAAAAAGAAAAAAACTCTATAATAATTCAATAGTGTGTAATACACAATAGTAGTATAATAGTTCTATAATAATATGTTATAATAATCTAGTGGATAAATAATAATAATGTCTATAATTCACAACTTTTTATCTTAGATACGATATGCTTCATATATGGAGTAAGAACATAGAGTAATACACCTCCATTCTCTCATCTTGGCCTTTATTCCTTCAGAACATTTCCCTTACATGTGCATTATGTGCCCTAAGTCCACTGTTATTTTTTATTTGGGAAGGTAATTAACTCAAATGGTTATTAAATAATAAAAACGTTGATTTTTTACCTATGCAGTCATATTTATTGCCCAGTGGTCTTTGTCTAGGAACATGTCTCTACCTGGCCATATATTCTTTCTCCCTGGAGGACTTCCTTTACTACTGTGGTGGTTTGAATGTGATTATATGTCCCCGTAGCCCGAGGTATTTTTGATTAAGATTAAACTTCCTGCTCCAGTCTCCAGTAGGCAGAGCCCTGTTGGAGGAGGAGTGTCACTAGGGGTGGATCTTGAGTCCAGCCCTGCCTGCTAGCTTTGTGGAAAGCAGGTCTGAGCTCTGGCTGTTTGCTGTTGGCCTTTCTCCCTCTCTCTGCTGTGGATGCTGGAGTGAGCCAGCTTCTTTCATCGTGAGGAAGCTTCCCCTGGAATCTGTAAGCCTTTCCATCCTTAAGCTGCTTCTGGCTGGATTTTTGTCCTAGAAATGCAAAGGTAACTTCAACAAATACTTTCTGTAGTGTACCAGGCCTATTTGTTTTGAGTTCTTTGAAGTAGTTTTGATTTTCTATTGTAGAAAAAAATATTTTCATTTACTCATTTGAATGGGGGGGGGGTGCTGGAGAGATGGCATAGAAGTTAAGATGCTTGTCTGTGAAGCCTAACAACCCAGGTTGAATTCCCCAGTACCCAGTGCCTTTAACCCCAGAGCCATCTACCCAGCCCAATTTTCTCTTTATTCTTTATAACATGTTTGTTGGATATAGATATGTAGGCTGACAGCTGCTGTTTTTCAATACTTGAAAGATGCTGTTCTACCTCATTATTTCTTATGAGAAATCTGTGGATATCCTTACATTTGTTTGTTGACTTATAATCCCCTCTCTGTTTTGAAGTATTTTTTTAATCATTGGTTTTATCACTGCTTTTTAAAAAATTGCTTTGACTACAGTGAGCCTTTACAGACTTTCCATCTTACTGTGTTTCTAGTGCTTGGGATTCATTAGCTTCTTAGGCCTATGTATTGATGTATTTTTAAAATAAACTTGGAAAATATTCAGCGATTGCTATTTTAAATATTTTTTTCTGTGCCCCTCCCCACTGTTTTCCTCAGGGACTCTAGTTAACTGTGCACTCAGTTGCTTGAAGTTGTTCCATTCATTAATGCTGTTTGAGCGCTAGTCTTCTGTTTGATTTTGGACACTTTCTCTAGTTAGGTTTTCCATTATGGTGAATTTTTTCTACTACATCTAATTACCCACTAATCCAATTTAAAATATGTTTCTTTTCATTTCAGGTACTGGAATTTCATCTCCAAAGCCTTGAGTCTTTTGTCCTTCCTGTGTCACTGCTCACCACTTCAGATACATAAATAAAGTAGCACAGTGATAGCAACACAAATGGCTGCTTGGTGAGCATAACACTTACATTTCGGTGTGGTTTATGTGCTTCTTCACATGTGTTCTTGCCACATTTTGTGTGCAAACCTGTATGCAGTATGCATGTTTCTATGTGTGTGGGTGCACAGCTATGTGTAGATGTGCATCCGTGTGTGCGTGCACGTTGGGATAATAGGTCGACACTGGTGAAGAACTCTCCACTTTATATTTTGAGACAGAGCCTCTCACTAAGTCTGGACCTCACCTATTTGGGTAGACAAGCCCTGGGTTCCACTTCCCTAGTGCTGGGATTACAGGTGCATGCTGCCATACCTGGCATTTTATGTGTTGTTGGGGATCCAAACTCAGGTCCTCATGTCTGTGCACCAAGAACTTTTACTACTCAGCTAAATCCCCCGCCCCCCCCAGCTCAATCCCAGCTGGATTTCTTTGTGCCCTGCAACCAAAACACAGTGTTTTCAGGTATAGGCTCTTACCATCTAGTTCTGATGGGCAACCAAGAGCAAAGACAATAGCGTGCATGGCTTTGGGGTCATCAGGGATTAACAACTCACAGGGTCACTGGGATTCTCCTTTAACAACCTACGGCTTCTGGGAGCAGCAGAACATATGTGATACTAAAATACTAGGGGGAAAGGTTTGAGTGGGGGTGGGGGTGGAAGAATGGGGATAGGAGGCAGATGGGATTTATCAGAACTAAAGACATAAAAAAGCCATATGGGAACCTACTTCTTTGTAAGCTAATCAAAAAAATATAATTAAAAAAAGGTTTTGAATAAAGTACCTTGTGTGGATAGATAATTCTGAATGGACTATTCTTAAAGCATGCCCTAGATTTAAAATTGAGATAGTTGCTAGCTATACTTCAGACAGGGGATTAATATACAAAATATAATGAACTATAAAAATTAAACACCAAAATTTTTCTGGTCAATAAGTAGGTTAATGAACTGAAAAGACATTTCTAAGAAAGGAATACACATGGCCAATCAACATTTTCAAAGTTTTCAATATATTTAGCCATCAGAGGAATATATGGCAAAACCACTTGGAGCGTCTATCCCACCCCAGTCAGAATGGCTATCATCAGGAAAACAAATGGTGCTGAAGACATAGGAAAAGAGGAACCCTTATTCTATGTTGGTGGGAGTATAAACTGGTATAGCCACTATGGAAATCAGATTCTTCACAAAACTAAAAGTATTGCTATCATGTGACTCAGTCGTACTATTCCTGCTATATACCCAAAGGCCCTAAGTCCTGCTACACTGAGATACTTGCACTTCTGTGTTCATTGCTGCAGTGTTCACAACAGCAAGGAAACGGAACCAGCCTAGATGTCCATTAACAGATGAATGGATGAAGAAACTGCGGTGCATGTTGGGGAGATGGCTCAGGGGACAAAGTGCTTGCCACTCAAGCCCGAGTGCCCATATTTAGATCCCAAGACATCACAGGGAATGTCAGAAGCCATGGTGGGCTTCTGTAATTCCAGCATGCTGACAGAGAAATGAGAGGCAGGGGGAAGAGAATTTCCTGGGGCTCGTGCACCAGCTATGCTAACAGTAGCGATCGACAACAATAGCGAGAACAAGAGAGAGACTCTGCTTCTAATGAGGCTCAAAGTGACGACTGATACCTAAGCGATGTCCTCTGAACGTCACACGGATGCTGTGGTATGCACACACCTGTATTCATACGCACGCACATAGACACATACACAAATGTGGCAATATACACAGTATATATTTTTTCAGAAACAAAGAAAACAGAAATCATGACATTTGCAGAAAAATAGAACTGGAAATTATATTAAGCAAAGTGACCAATATCCAGCAAAGTAGATACTGCATATTTTCCCTCATAAGTGTATCCTAGATTTTAATTTTTGTGCATATGTGTATATGTGAAGGGGTGTTGGCATAGCTAATGAAATTAGAAAGCAGTTTATGGAGGGAAAAATTGGTCTGTGGGAGAGGGTAATAGAATACATGTGACATGAAAATTGAATGGGGGATGCTAGGGGGGAAGGGGACCAATGGTGCAAAATGAGGGGATCAACACAGAAGCATAGATGAAAATGTTGTAATCAAACTTATCATTTTGTATGCTAATTTTTAAAACAAAAATAAATAAAATCTATTTATAAACTGAAATCTGGTAGATTAGTGGTGGGTTGGCTATGGGATGATGAGGCCTGAGAACTATGACAAAGAACAGAGATACTAGTTACAAAGCTCTCGCAATTATTCCTGTCAGACCATATGCATCCAATAATTCAGGGATTTTCTTTATGCAAAGATGGACTGTCACTAATCTCAGTCCTTTGATGATATATGGAATTGAATTCAAATCCTGACACTTATGATCTATGTAATCTGAGAGTTTTACATGATATTGCTGTGCCTCGGTTTCCCCAATTGCAAAGTGGATATGACAATAGCTCCCTTGTGGAATATGAAACGTACAAATTTACTATGCAATTCCACAGTAAAAAGAAGTTCTGAAAAATGCTCCCTCCTGAGCTGTGAGGTCAGGCCCAGGCAGAGCCCTTTGCTACCTGGAAGCTCATCACTGGTACCACAGAGTGCCCTTAAACATCCTTGGAGCACTGTGGATGGGAAGTTGTCTCCTGTTCACCCAGAACCTGCCCAGCCATGCCCTGTGTGGCTCAGATGTATTCTGGGTCTCACCACCTTCAGCAAGTTAATTGTTCATTAAGGGGCAGGGACACTCACAGAGCTACCCTGACATCCTGACAGAATACCAAATGACTCTCAGCGTTTGATTTATGGGCACAGGCTCAGCTCCTGGCTTGCTCGTGTCAGCGCGGGCTGGGGGGATCAGCACACATTTATCTCTGGGCCCTGATGAATGACAGGGCAGCGCAGTGCTGTAAAAGCAACAAAGCCACCCCATGGGGCGAGGACTGTCACGGAGTATATTAGGGAAGCCCGATCAGACTCCTTGTGGGAGGACAATGAATGCAATTAAAAGTTAGAATTTTAATTATCATACAAATTAGAAAGAAATTAATCAGCTCATATTTTACGACTGGACTTGGAGTGGATCACTGCCAGTTAACTTTTATGGCAAATCTTTGATTAATTGAGTCACAGCAGGAAGGTATAAAGTCCAAACTCCAGCTGCATATTAATTTGTCCCTTTCCTCCCATCTTGCTCCAAGGTGAGACCCTGGGTAAAAGAGACGAGGATGCCATAGAGGACAGTGCCCACACATGCCCACCCAGGCTGGCGGTTTGACTCTCTGTGAGATGTTTGTTTGCCTTAAATGGAAGGTTTTACTTCAGCTTGCAGTCAGAGGGAGGGCATCCCATCGTGGCCGGAAGGCATGGGAGCAGGGGCATGAGGCGGCTGGTCACAATCAACCCGCAGCCAGGAAGCAGAGAGCAATGGATGCCTGTACTCAGCTAGTTTTCTCTGTTTTATTTCACCTAGACCCCCAGCCCACAGGATGGAGCCACCTGCATTTGAGGCAGGGAGGGGTGATGGCTAAGTTTTATTGTCACCTTGATCTGTTTAGGAATCCACAGACATTCCTCTTGGATAGGTCTCTGAGGTTGCTTCCCAGAAGGATTAACTGAAGGAGGAAGTTCTTTCCCCAGAATGGGTGGCCCCTTTCAGAACGAGCAGGGGTTTTATTTAAGAAAGCTCTGGGAGAAAAGAACCCCTTCCACCAGGCTGGAGGGATGGCTTAGCGGTTAAGACGTTTGCCTGCAAAGCCAAAGGACCCAGGTTCTGTTCCCCAGGACCCATGTAAGCCAGATGCACAAAGGGGTGCATGAGTCTGGAGTTCGTTTGCAGTGGCTGGAGGCCCTGGTGTGCATGCCCATATTCTCCCTCCCTCCCTCTCTCCCTCCCTCTCTCTTTCTCTGTCAAATAAATAAATATTTAAAAAAAGAAAAAAGGAATCCCTTCCTCCCACCTGCTGCCAGTGCTGCTTGCTGTCTTTCAGCATGGACTGAAGACCAGTGGCTCTCCAGGAAGCTTTCAGGCCTTCAGTGCTGGATTGGGACTTCTGAGACATCCAGCCTTGTAGACTGAGCAGCTACCAGATTCCTTGACTCTATGGCCTATGCTATTGTTGGACTGCTGTAAACTAATCCAGTGAATTCCCTTCTTAATACAATTCATTCTATGGGTTCTGTTCCTCTAGAGAACCCTTACCAATACAGGGGATCTTCCTGCCTCAGTTAACATAATCTAGAAACTCCCACACAGACATGCCCAGAGGCTTGTTTGTGGTGATTCTCAATCCAGTGAAGCTGACAACCAAGCTTAACTATTACAATAGCCTTACCACATCTTCTCCATGCAAATGCACTAGAATCTTCTGGGCTCTCCTCTATTTTGTGTTGTGGCCTTTGGGGTGGAGACTGTTGAGCTCACAGTCACCACACAAAGGGAAGCATTCCAAGGAGAGTCACTGCAGTGGTTTTCTCCAGAAGCTCAGCCTCCAGTATCCATGTGTCCTGCTTCCCTAGACTCTGGATCATATTAAAACTTGGTAGCTAAAGAATGGTTTCACAAGGCTGGTCTAACCACACATGGTTCCAGTCACATCAGGGATTGGCCAGTCCAGGCAGAACAAAGAGCTTCAGAGATAATGGTGGAAAGCTGGCCAGGCCTGCCCCAAACTCTGAAATGTGAGTACTGTTGTCTGGATTTGAATATGATGCTACCTAAAAGCCCACATGTTGAAGGTTTGATTCTCATCTGATAGCACTACTGTGAGGTGGTGGAATCCTTAAGAGATGGGGCTTAGTGGGCACAGGTTAGATCACTGTGTGTGAGACCTTTGCAAGCATCAAAACCTGAATTTGATGCATAGAATCCACATAAAAATACCACATGTGAGCTGGGCATGGTGGCGCATGCCTTTAATCCCAGCACTAGGGAGGCAGAAGTAGAGGATCGCTGAGTTTGAGGCCAGCCTGAGAATACATAGTGAATTCCAGGTCAGCTTGAGCTAGAGTGAGACCCTACCTTGGAAGAAACAACAAACAAACAAACAAACAAACAAACAGACAGACAGACAAAAAACACCCACACATGTGGCAGCAGGTACTTATAATCCTAGCCCCAGAGAGGTGGAGACATGCAGATTCCTGGAGCTCACTGGTCAGCCAGTCTAGACTAACTGGTGATCTTCAGATCAGTGAGAGACTTTGCTTCAAAGGAAGTGGACTATGTTCTGAGGATGACACCAGAAATTGTCCTCTGGTCTCCACAGGCTTTTGCACATAATGTGTACACATACCTGCACACACATATGCATGTGTACACAGACAAATCTCTGAACATGTACATGTATAAGCACTCAAAATAAAATAGAATAAGGTGAAGTAAATGAACATGTATTATCAATGCCAAGTTACTGTGAATCTTTGGATGAGTTTTTGAAAGGTTTAAAATGCCACAAATGCCCTCTAGGTAGATAGATTAGGTAGATGATAGGTATACAGTAGATATGTAGATTATAGAGATAATGTGAATGTATCACAGCCTCAAGGGTAACTCGCACTAGAACATAGTGATAGGAGACAGAAACTGGCTAGGTAGTCAGGGTAACAGAACCCAAAAAATGAATGGTATTTTTCTCCTTGACTAGAAGTGGGAAATACCACTAGGCTTACATAAACCTGGATGCTTTTCTTATCTCATTTATTCCTTGGAAATTTACACCTTCCAGGAAAGAGCTCCAGATTAAGCTTGCACCCTACATAGATGACAGAAACTCTGATCCTTACCTAAGATTTCTGGGAATATTGCCCCATACTGTGAAACTCAGTCTCTCTCATCTTGAAACTGTGAAGTCTGGTCCTGGTCATGTAGAGACCTGTGAATGTGGTCCTTGGCAGGTAGCAACCAGTGCAAATGTTCCACACAAACCCTAAGTAAAATCACCCAGTGAGTTCTCCTCCTCCCTGGAGACTCCCTCCTATCTGCACAGACAGGAGTCTTTCCTCTTCTATCAAGCTCTAATAAACTTCTTCTAAATTCTATATTTCACCCTCTTGTGGTCTGTTAATCTTATTCTTTGAGTTCACAGGAGTAGAACCCGAGAAGGCCACTGACTCAGTGGAAGCTCTGAGTGACCGTGAGTTCCAGAACCTTAGCTCCTGAGTTCCACCCCACCTAAGAGCCTTAGATAAGGTGCTGTCACTCTCAAGAACAGCTCAAAAAGTCCCAGATCATATTTTGGTGCATTGGTCAGGAACTTCGAGGAGGGTGAGTACCACAGACAAATCTCCCATCTCTTCCTCTTTCTGCTTTCTGCCCTTCCTAGTTTTCCATTTTCATTTCTATAACTCCCTTCTGCTTGAGAATTAGGCACATTTAAACCATAGGATAAATCCGTAAAGGAGACTAAATAGGCTTGTACTTTGTAAAATGTTGACTGGTTGTTAGGATGTTTGTGTGTGTGTGTGTTTTTGAGGTAGGGTCTCACTCTAGCTCAGGCTGACCTGGAATTCTCAGGGTGGCCTTGAACTCATGGCGATCATCCTACCTCTGCCTCCCAAAGTCTGGGATGAAAGGTATGCACCACCACACCTGGCTATATATTTGTTTTTGATTGTGCTCTATATAACATGATATGACAAACATCAGTACTCACTGGTGAATACCAAAACAACTAGTGTTCAGAGATGAGTGTAACAGCTGGCTTGAAATTAGTAAGTTTTCACCTGGTAGTGCCCAGGGAAAGCTAATGTTTTGAGGATACATCTTCATGCAGCACGTGTGATGTCCTGAACTAAGCGAGACAACAAGGTGTGGCTATAGCCACTGCTGGTGGGGACACCACAGCAGGCAGAGAGGAGCTCCAAAGTAACAAGATAGTTCAATGGTTAGATGTAGCTGATTACTACATCTGCCTGATGTTTTCTATTTATAGCACAGTCTGGCTTTCCCATTCCAGGCAATCTCACAGACTTAAAGGGAAACCCACCCTGAGTGCTATCATGTTTGTCTCCTATCTAGACTAGAGAATAAAAATCTCAGAGGCTCAACATGTGAGGGTGCTAAGACCCTCCATGCTCATGTAGGCTTTAGAAATCGTCAGAATTCCTCAAAATCTAAAGGCTTAATCCAGAATTTTTGATCATGATTTCTGTGTGGACAGGCAAAATAAAGAAATAGGTCAACCACTGGGGGTGTTAATGAAGGGTCACAATGGTAAAGAGCAGCTCAAACCATATTGGCTCCACTTCCTCATTGTGTTGCCAATGAGGGGGTCAAGGATCAGGCTGTTACAGACCACGTTGGTAATGGGTGAATAAATCCAAAGGTCTTGTTTCCCCTTGTTGCTGCACAAAGGAGAAACTAAGCAGGCTTTGGGAGACGCTCTGACGTACAAGACCAAAGGGATCTGGAAGATGTTCCAGTGTATCATCTTGTCTTCTGGATGGGTTGTCATATGTCTTTGACAAAGGCTCCCCTAGACTGTACCCACTGGGATCTCTTTTATCCAAAGACAGCAAAAAACAAGTGTCTGACATTCTTCTGCACTCGAGCCTGGCCTGAATATAAGCTAGAGGCTGGAAAGAAATGGCCTCCAGATGGGAGCATTGATTTGATACGTTCTTACAATTAGGCCTCTTCTATAAAAAGATGGGGAAATGGTCTGAAGTGCCCTATGTACAGGCATTTTTTTTTTTGCTTTAACAGAAAATCCAAACTCATGCAGGGAGTGCAAAATAAATTGAGCTATCCTAGGTGCCCCTGTTTCAAGGCAAGCTACTAAGCCTCTTACAGGTACAGCCACCTCTAGAACAGAAAGAGGCTTCTCGGTCTTCTTGTCCTCCCTGCCTTGAGGACCCAAAGCCTGCTAAGGCTCCCCATCATCCTTATCAAATATATCCTTTTCTCCTATCATTACAGGTATTCATCAGATCGGGATGCCCGCTCAGGTGCACACCCCCTTTTCCTTACAATATCTGAGACAAATAGAAGTTGGTCTTGGGAAACTTTCAGAAGACCCTGGGAAACATATTGAGGTCTTTAAGGGACTTACTCAAACCTTTGAACTACCTTGGAAGATGTAATATTACTTTCTAATCAGACCCTAACCCCCACTTGAAGGACTACTACTATAGAATTTGTACGATACGGGGATCAGATATATGAGATGAACTGTGATGCATAGCCTGTAACAGGTGAAATCCAAATAGATATTGTATATATGTAAGTAGAAGAATAGATTAATGGGGGTGAAAAGGTCCAAAGTGAGGTCAGGGGAAGAGATTGAGTAAAGGAAAGGTGGAAGGAGGGCTAATCAAAATCTAAGAGGATGCAAATAAATCATCTGGAATCCTCTGGTTTTGGACAATGGAACACTCAGGAGCTATAGATCGTTGTTAGAAAATTTTCAGTGCCAGGGATGGGATACCTCCAGTGAGTTGTTGGCCAGAGAGGTCCCTGATGCCCCTAAAACATTATAGGCCATTGCTTAGGCCCTTGGTTTCCCACCAGGAATAGATGGTAAGACCCTATTGCTGAAGACTCCACATACTTGGGCTGCAAGGCCACTGAGAAATTCTGCTGGAACTGAGCTGATAAACTCCTCTATGTAGACAGCTGAGAGAAAGCTGGAAGAAGCCATTCTACATGCAGTTCAGTGGGAGAAAGAGATACCACCAGTGAAGATACTCAACAGTGGACACTGAAAGCCTTATAATTGGCCAGCCAGGCCAAATAAGCCAACGGGTGCAATAGTGGCACGTCTGTCATGGTGGAAACCAACTGCCCTCCAATTGAACTGGAGGCCCGCTCCATGGGGGGGGGGGGGGAATACATCCCTGATACTGAAAACGTAAAACAGGGGTAGTCATGAGCCTTTAGGGGTGTAACATCTGCTGATGTTTGGATAAATGTATATACTATGCTTATCAAACTGCCCAGTAAGCACTTTTCTTAATATTTATACCCTTATATTAACGCTACTCTCACTTTGGGTAGAGAATCTTCTCTTTTCAGATGGCAGTGACCTTGGGATGACTCAGAAGGTATCATAGTGCTGGAAAGAAGTGACTGGAGTACTGAGTAACATCTTGATCACACCTTCCAAGGCTCAGGGTCTAATGCGGAAGAGGTGGCAGAAAGAATGTGAGAGCCAAAGGAAGGGTAGGACTCCTTACAATGTGCTCCCTCCAGACATAAAATGGCCTGGATATCCATGACCTCATAGTGCCTGACACTACCTACACCAGACCATCATAAGAGGAGGAAAAGATCATGACATCAAAATAAAAGAGAGACTGATTGAGATGGGGAGGGGATATGATGGAGAATAGAATTTCAAAGGGGAAAGTGGGGAGAAGGAGGGTAGTACCATGGGATATTTTTTATAACCATGGAAAATGTTAATAAAGATTGAGAAAAAAAAGAAATAGAAAGTTCATATCCAACAGGAGGACAGGTAGTCCCACAGGATGATCCCCACTGGGACCCTAATTATCTCCTGGGAGACTGGAAAAGAAGACATTTTTTGTCTTGTATCTTAGAGGACTTTCTAAGAACTCACTCCAAGCCCTAAAACCTTAAGTTCTGTCAGGTTATCTAAGGACTCAAAGAGTCCCTTCAGCCTTTGTAGAGAGACTGAGAGAAGCTTTAATTAAATATACCATCACGGATCCTACCTCTATGAAAGGTGATTTGATTTTAAGGGACTGATTCATCACCAAGCGTGCCCCAGATAAAAGGTGGAAGTTACAGACGATCCTTCTAAACTCTGAACACAATCCAGACGACCTGTTTAGAACAGCTAGTGAGTTCTTTTATCATCGAGACCAGCAGGAAATTAAGGAAAAGGATGAACAAAACAGGAGAAAAATGATGGCCCTTGTAGCTGCATTATGAGAAGTTAACCTGAATTTAACCCCCAGGAGGAAAAAAAGAGACCAGCTTCTGCCTGTTTTCAATGTGAAGAGAAAGGCCACTTAAGGAGGAACTTCCAGGAAAAAAGACCCCCTAAGTCTTGTCCAACCTGTCAAGGTAACCACTGGAAACTTCATTACCTCCAGAAATGCCCCCCGAGAAAGAGAAGAAGGTCCCTGGGTGCTGAGACCTGCCTGATAGTTCAACAAACAGGACAGGTGGACTGAAGGGGCCCAGGGCATCCCTCTGTGGCTCCCACATCCCAGATAATTATCTCTGAACAGCAGCCCCAGGTAGCTGTTATTGTAGAAGGAAGGCCTATCAACCTTCTCCTGGATAGGGGAGCCAGTCTATGAGTGCTTTCAAATCCTGGTCCCCCCTCTAATTATTTAAATGTAGTAAAGAACTTCTGAATTTTCTAGTGGACAGAGGCTATAAGGTTTCAAAATACAAGGCTCCATTGTGTCAAAAAATACTGTAAAATGTTGATTTTATCAGAGGGGACTAGGGCATTGAGTGAAGAAAGGACAAAGTTCATTATCTCTGACCCTCTTCCTAAGACTCTCAAGCAACTTAGGGAGTTCTTGGGAGTCACCGGCTTTGCTGCTTATGGATAGCTGGATATGGAGAGATAGCTTGCCCTTTATATAAGTCAATAAAAGATGCCCAGGCCTAGGAACACATCTCCTGACCTGTGAACCAGAAGCTCAACATTCCTTTAATCAATTAAAGTGAACCCTGCTGGAAGCTCCGGTGCTGAGCCTCCCAATTGAAAAGGTATTTAATCTGTGCGTGTCAGAAAGAAAAGAAATGGCTTTAGGGGTCCTGACTCAGGCCTGAGGACCTGCCTAGCAACCTACCAGATATTTAAGTGAAGAATTGGATTTGGTGGCCAAGGGTTGGCCAACATGCCTCTAGACAGTAGCTTCAATAGCCCCTTCAATTCCTAAAGCTACAAAGTTGAAATTGGGGAATGACCTGACTCTATATACTCCCCATGATATATCAAGTTTGCTTTCCTCTAAGGGATAAACATCTGGCTAACTGATAATCTGCTCCTCAGGTATCAGGCAGCTCTCCTGAAGGGGTCAGCTATGCAGGTTAGAACCTGCTCCTCACTAAACCAGGCTACCTTCTAACCAGAAGGACACAGAGCACAGGTACAGAGCACAATTGTGAAGAACTAATTTCTTGGAGTTATGTGGCCTGAGAGGATCCCAAACAGACCCCTCTACAAAATCCAGACTGGACCCTTTTAATTTTTTTTTTTAGCAAGAGAGAGAGAGAGAGAGAGAGAGAGAGAGAAAGAGAATTGGCATGTCAGGGCCTCAGCCACTGCAATCAAACTCCAGACACTTGTGCCACCTAGTGGCCATGTGAGACCTTGAGCTTGCCTCACCTTTGTGTGTATGGCTTACATGGGATCTGGAGAGTTGAACATAGGTCCTTAGGCTTCAGAGGTAAGTGCCTCAACTGCTAAGCCATCTCTCCAGCCCAGACTGGACCCTTTTTTATGGATGGAAGTTCCTTTATGGAAAAAGGGATCTGCAAGGCTGGCTATGTGGTAGTTACTCTAGATGAGACAATTGAGAGTGCTCCCCTTCCCTCAGGCAGTAGTGCCTAGCTAGCAGACCTAATGGCTCTTACTAGAGCACCAGAACTAAGCAAAGATCAGGGAGTTAACATACATTTTAAAATATTTTTATTTATTTATTTGACAGAGAAAGAGGGGGGAGGGAGAAAGAGAGAGAGAGAATGGGCATGCCAGGGCCTCTAGCCACTGTTGACAAACTCAAGACACATGTGCCCCCTTGTGCATCTGGCTAACGTGGGGAAGTCCTGGGGAATTGAACCTGGGTCCTTTGGCTTTGTAGGCAAACGCCTTAACCACTAAGCCATTCCTCCAGCCCAGGGAGTTAATATTTACATGGATTCTAAATAAGCCTTCTGGTTCTCCATGCTTATGCCACTATTTGGAAAGAGAGACAATATCTGACAGCCTCTGGATATCCTACTAACTACCACAGGGAGACAGACCAACTTTTGCCTGCAGTCTTTCTTCCTTCTGAAGTTGCTATGATGTACTGCAAGGAACATCAAAGGGGTTATATGAAACTTCAGGGGGGAACACAGTGGCAGATCAGGCTGCCAAGGCCACTGGTAAAAAGCTCCTTCTCACAAAATTAACAGAGATACCCCTGATTTGGGAAGATTATTCCCAAGAAGAAAAGAAATGGGCTCTGACACATGGCCACACCTTACTATCCACAGGGTGGCTCCAGACAGAATGAGGAAAGCTGCTCTTACCTGAGGCTAATCAGTGGAAAATTCTTAAAACTCTTCCTCAAACCTTCCACCTGGGCACAGACTCTACTCATAATATGGCATAAATGCTATTTTCAGGGGGTGGGGAAAACCCTCTTAAAGACCATTAAACATGTTGCCAGGACCTGTGAGATATACCAGAGGAATGGCCCTCAAAATAAAAGAGTAGCCCTCCCAGGCCTACAACATGCCAGAGGGCACCCGGGGGAAGATGGGCAAATAGATTTGACCCATAGGCCCAAGTCCAGGGGCATCCAGTGTCCTAGCATACGTAGATACCTTTACTAACTGCATAGAAGCTTTCCCCTACAGGACAGAAAAGGCCTCAGAGATTGTAACGGTATTAGTGACTGAGATCATTCCCAGGTTTGGGACTCCCCAGGAGTCTATAGCATGATAATGGCCCATTCTTCAAGGCAACTGTTACTCAGGGAGTCTCTAGGGCCTTGGGAATACAATATCACCTATGCAGTGCTTGGAGACCACAGTCTTCTGGGAAGGTGGAAAAAAAAAAAAAAAAAAAAAAAAAGAAAGAAATGAAACAAAACAAAACAAAACAAAAAAACTCAATGAAATCCTTAAGAGATATTTGAGAAAACTGTCTCAAGAAACCCACCTCCCGTGAGTGACTTTGATACCTATTGCTCTATTATGGATCAGAAATACCCCACAGGCACTGAGCTTAAACCCATATGAAATGTTATATGGCCGACCATTTCTCACCAATGATTTCCTTCTTGATAAGTAAACTGCTGCTCAGATAAGAGATATCACAGGCCTGGTCCAGTTTCAATGAACGCTACAACTCCTACATGGGACCTGCAACCAAGAACCTGGCTCACCACTGTTTTACCTTGGAGATTAGGTCTAGTCAAACCTCTCCCCTGTCTGTCCCCCTCTAGAACCTACCTGGGAGGGACCACACACTGTGATTCTCATACCCCAATAGCTATCAAGGTGCCTGGAATTGATTTCTGGATTCATAACTCTCGAGTGAAGCCTTGGAGACCAGAAAAGGAAGAAACTAATAGAGAATCCAAGCCAGACCTGAACAGATACTCCTGTGAGCCCACTGAGGAGTTAACATTGCCCTTCAAAAAAAGAAAAAAAATAAGTCTGCCTTCTCTCTAAAACATGTTTTATATTCTGTTTTCAATACTGTCCAGCCTTTTGTTCCTACTTGCCTATACTCAAGATGAAAATTCATTACTTGTGTGGTTCCAGGAATATGCTGAAGATAGGAATCAGAACAACTGCTGATCTCCGGGCTCCTACCCACTCGAGGTACTTCTGGACTTCCATGGTGGGTGTCTCCTCTTTAAGGAGATGACTAGAATCAATTATATCAATACATTAATAAGGCTAGAGCAAGTTCTGTTTCTCAATGGCCTATGAATTCCACCAGAAATGAAAAGGACATAGAAAAAGCTTTTCAAGAGGGGAAACTCACAAAGTCCTACATAAGTGTGTTGGTCCTCTCTCTAGTGATTCTGGCCTCACAATAAGAGAAAACAACCATAGATATCCAGATGGTTATTTTCAACTCTGGGATACATATATGTGGATGACTACAACCAAAGGTTGCTTAAGCCAGAAGGCTCCCCTATGCTGGGAATAAAGAAATCACACTTGTTCAAAATATCCCAGTGATGTTTGCTATCTGGGATAGATCCCTCCTGACTTATGTCAAAACATTACTGCCCTCTAACCATCAGAATGGTTTGCTACTGAGTGGGTCCTAAGGCCAAGACAATGTTGGGCAGCCCCTAATGCCCCTCCGTGGCTCTGTGGTGCTAGACTTTGGCTTTCGTTACCCCCAGGATGGATTGGGATGTGTGCATTGGAGTTCCCTTGGATTTAGGGAAAACAAGTAAAAAATTTAGGTCATCCTGCCAATTTACCTATGTTACAACAACGATGGGCCACAAGTGTTGTTCGCTGGTATGATCATTTAGCTTCCATTTTTATTCCATCTAAAGGTTTAGAAGATATCATTTGGCATATATAAACTCTCACAAAATATACCCAGAAGGCTTTAGGTGACACAACTCAAGTAATATCTCTTCTTAACTCTGAGGTTAAAATGATAATAAAGGCAATTATACAAAACCGTATGGCTCTGGCTATTCTCACAGCAGCTCAGTGGCACATGTGCCATTTTCAAGGTTGGATGTTGTGTATGTATTCCTGATGACGCTGCTAATGTCTCATCTTCCTTACAAGATCTACAAAAGCAAATTCAGACAGTGTTGGGCATCATCATGCCATTTGGTGAGCAGCTTTGGGAATGGGTTTCTGGATCTTCATGGCTGTTGGGAATTACATCTATTATAACCATAATAGTAATTCTGTTAATTCTTGGGCCCTATATACTCCATTGCTGTATCAACCTTGTCTCATCTTGTTTATTGTCAGTCTGTACTCAGATGGTTCTGAAAAAAAAAAAATTCAACACTATCCACGTGGGTCCCCTGGATCGCCCTCCAAGGCCTGAAATGCTACATGATTGGGAACCCTGAAGATCTCTCTAAGCCCCAATTTACTTGATTCGTGCTTCTTCCTGAATTCTCCCATGCTTTTTCTAACAAATGTCATCATCTTGGAATCATAGGTTTGTGTCTGCACTATAAGAGCACCAGTTCAGCTTGAAGAAACCAGATTGATCCATTGTCCCAACCCCCCAACAGCAGTTAGGGCTGCCTCTTCAGAAGGGGCAAATAATAGGAGACAAATTGGCTAGGCAGTCAGGGCAAAAGAACCCCAAAAGCTGAATGGTATTTTTCCCCTTGACTAGAAGTGGAAAATGTCACTAGGCTTACAGAAACCCAAATGTTTGACTTATCTCATTCCTTCCCTGGAAAGTGACACCTACCAGGAAGGATTTCCAGATTAAGGTTGCACCCTTCCTAGATGACAGAAACTCTGATCCTTACCTAAGATTTCTGGGAATATTGCCCCATATTGTGAAACTCAGTCTCTCTCACCTTGAAACTGTGAAGTCTGGTCCTTTTTCAGGTAAAGACCTGAATGTAGCCCTTGGCAGGTAACAACCAGTGTAATGTTCCACACAAACCCTGTGGTGGTTTGAATAGAATAGATGGCCCCCAATATATTCAGTTGTTTATTTGTTTGTAGTTTGCATCTCTAGCCATCTGGCTGGAGGCAATGCCATTGTGTGCAATTTAAGGTGTGGTGGTGGGTTTGAGATTTCAATCTAAAGATATGCAAAGTGTGCCTAGCTGGAGTTCCTGAAGTGTGCTCTGGCTTTTGACCTTTAGGCTTGTCTCTCTCTGCTTGGGCCTGTGAAAGCAGGCCAGTTTCTTCTGCTTTTATGGAACTTCCCCTGGATCTGTAAGCTCCAATAAATCCCTTCCTCCATAACTGTGCCTGGTCTGAAAGTTCATCTCAGCAAACCTGAAGCTGTCTGCTACAGAGTTTGGTACCAGGAGTGGGGTGAGATGAACCTGACCATGTGGATGTTGATCTTTTGGAACCTTTGTTTTGGAGGAATAGGCATGGACTTGGTGCTTGCAACTGAAGATGTCTTCTGGAGTGGTAAGCCAAGTTTTATAGACTATTCTGATGAGAGTCTGAGAATGCTAAGTGCAGACAGCATTAAACTTCGAGGCTTGGCTTATGAGCTTTCTAAGGGGGAGGAAAGACTGCAGAGGACTTTGTTGGAACTGGGCTACTGGCATAAGGGCTGGCTACGTCCTGCTGCCCAGGTCCAGAGTGTTTGATCAAGGTTAAATTTGTAATGGACTGATGTGCTTGGCTGAAGATATTGGACTGAGAGATTTAAGATTTTAAGCTGGAAAATCTCAAGCAAGTTAAAATTACAGGCACTGAGACTGGTTTTAGGTTACTGAACCTGCTATTGTCAAACACATTAGCAATCTTAAGGAAGATGGTCCAACTGCTTTACATTAAAACAATGGAAAGGATGCCTGAGGAAAGACTATCATAGAAATGCAAACACTTTTGGAAAGAGTTGACTGGAGAAGGAACCTGCTTTTCAAGGCTATGATTTGTTTTGTCTCTAAATTAAGAATATGGCTGTGTCCTGCACACCTGGTATTGGTTTCAGAAGCATAAAAAATGCATAGAGTAGAGCCGGGCATGGTGGCGCACGCCTTTAATCCCAGCACTCGGGAGGCAGAGGTAGGAGAATCGCCGTGAGTTCGAGGCCACCCTGAGACTCCATAGTGAATTCCAGGACAGCCTGGGCTAGAGTGAAACCCTACCTTGAAAAACCAAAAAAACAAAAAAAAAAATGCATAGAGTGGCCGTGAATTGCACATGCTTCCAGGAGCTGCTGCTGAGATGCAGCATGAGGTAGGGCCTGATGCCCTGATAGGCTGAAAGAGCCTTTAGAAAATGTGAGGAGTGGTCATGAATTGCACACGGTTCCAGGAGGGGCTGCTGAGATGCAACATGAGGCAGGGCATGATGCCCTGATAGGCTGAAAGAGCCTTTGGAAGACGGACCGTGGTTTGCATGAAGACCTCAAGATGTTTTGAATATACCAGGACTATGCAAGGGCTACCATAGAGCGCACTACTGGCCTGGGATGGAAGTGTTCCCTGGCTACTCTTCCCAGCTGGAGGGGTGGAATTGAAAAGTCTGGAGACTGTTAGTCTCTGGGTATATTGAACTTGAACTACAGAAGTTTGATGTTTGTTTGATGGTGGTTGAGTTTGCATTGTTTTAGTCTCTCCTTGCTGTGCCTTATACCAGTTGAAAATGTTTACTCTGTGCCTTTATATGTTAGAAGTGTTTAACTTGTTTGATTTTACAGGTCTTCATATCTTAAATTGGTCAAGACTGTGGGGACCTTTGAAATTGAACTGAGTACAATTTATAATGTGTGATGGTTATAAATCTATTGGGGGCCAGGGGTGGAATGTGGTGGTTTGAATAGAATAGATGGCCCCCAATATATTCAGTTGTTTATTTGTTTGTAGTTTGCATCTCTAGCCATCTGGCTGGAGGCAATGCCATTGTGTAGAATTTAAGGTGTGGTGGTGGGTTTGAGATTTCAATCTAAAGATATGCAAAGTGTGCCTAGCTGGAGTTCCTGAAGTGTGCTCTGGCTTTTGACCTTTAGGCTTGTCTCTCTCTGCTTGGGCCTGTGAAAGCAGGCCAGTTTCTTCTGCTTTTATGGAACTTCCCCTGGATCTGTAAGCTCCAATAAATCCCTTCCTCCATAACTGTGCCTGGTCTGAAAGTTCATCTCAGCAAACCTGAAGCTGTCTGCTACAAACCCTAAGTAAAATCACCCAGTGAGTTCTCCTCCTCCCTGGAGACTCCCTCCTATCTGTACAATCAGGAGTCATACCTTTTCTATCAAGCTCCAATAAACTTCTAAACTCTGTTTCACCCTCCTGTGGTCTGTGAATCTCATTCCTTAAATTCATAGGACAAGAACCCGAGAAGGCCACTGACTCAGTGGAAGCTCTGTGTGACCATGAGCTCTGGAGTTACAGCCCACCTAAGAGCTGAGATAAGACTCCATGGCTCTCAAGGACACCTCAAGGTCCCTTATCAATAGCATGTCACTGGGTGGATTCCTAATTCTATTTTGCATTCTGCCGGCACCACGCATGTTCTATCTGTCCTTCCACATGCACACAATTCACCATGGTTTCCATCCTGCATGGTGCCCTGTGAGGCTCGGTGAGCAGCCTCTGGTTGAGTTGAACCAGTGTGATATTCTAGCAGGTCCGAGGGAGGGAGGAGACAAAGTCGGGGTGTCCGCTGCTCTTGGGGAACCACAGCAGGTTGTTGCATCTTTGTACCACGCTGCCTCATAACTGCTTCAGGTGGCCCTCCTGTGGACCTGGAGGAGCTCTGTGATTGATATTTGTGTTAGATCACAGGCTGGCTGCTGCTAAGGCTGGGCCCGCTTGTAGCAGCAGCCCCTCTCCAGCCAGAGATAACAAGCGCCCGCTGGGATAACGGTGCCGCGTCCTCTCCCTGAGCCTTGCTGCCTGGGCCTCAAAGCCTGCACAACACGTGTGGGCTGCTCATTAACTAAAGCCTGCCTTCTTGTGAGGAGGAAGCTCCCACCTCCAGGAACCCTCTAAGGGCAGGGGGGTGGGGAGCCTGCTTTGTCCAAAAGCTTTCTCCAGAACTCCTTCATGTTGCCTGCAGTGTTGGCATTGATAACTCTTGTTAATAAGCCTTTTGCCTCGAGGAAGGTCAATCCATCGCAGTGTCCTCTCTTGAATATGACCTTACCATTTGCTTGTCATGAGGAGTGTCACAGAGGCTTCTGAGGAGATATTGTGTTTCTTGTTTCCAATTCTTGTGGGCACCACAGGTGGCGGCTGCCCAGACCAAGGGTGCAGCCTAGGCTCTTAAGCAGAGGAAAATAATGTGTGAAGACCAGAATGTCTCAGAGACTTTTTCTGCTTTTTTTTTTCACTTTATTTTTTTCTAGAGGGTTTTGCTGGTGTTTCTCCCAAGAAGATATTTTCTCTGTATTTCTGCCAGAGTGCATGGTATGCGGTGGTGGTGGTGGTCGGGGGGGGGGGGGGGGCGATTTGCAGATATCATGAAGTAAAGGCAGTAGGTTTAAATGTCATTTCTAAGTTGTTCCAGTCTGGGCGGGTACTGGGCCACTGAAGCTGAGCCCAAGTGTGTGATGTTGGCAAAGTCCCACATGATATGGGAATTTTGGTGTTGGATTTATTTCCTTGTTTAAACTTTTCATGTTATGAGACTGGAAGTCACAGCTCAATGGTATAGTGTGCTCTTAAATGTGTATAGTCTTGGCTTCTATTTCCAGCAACACACACACACACACACACACACACACACACACACACGCACACACACCCCAATATAACTGGCTAAATGAAAAATAAAAAAATGACTTTAATTTTAAAAGATGATCTGAGCATTTTTGCCATCTTCAACTTTTACATGCCTTTTTTTATGGGACTTTAAGCTGGAAGTCCATGAAATGATTGTTTCGTAAGATTTTGTAAGTGAAAAACAACATTATTGCAGGGGATAATTGACAATAACTTTTGGGTGGGCGAGGTTAAGAAGGTGGTAGGACTTGGTAGAAAGCTTTTTGCAAAGGGTTTTTCATGGTCTAGCGTGGCTCCCTTTCTTTTCCAGCAGCAGGGTCTCAGGAAATCCCTTTTAGGGTGAGCCCCTCCCCCAAAGCACAAATGCAGATTAGCTCTGTCATGGTAATAAAGATTTTGTTAGAATATTCAGGAATGTCTGGGTTAAAGTATTAGGTACAGATAAAAATAAGAATGAGCTAGCATCTTTAGCTATACATTAAAGTGTTAAAAAATTCCATTTTATTTTGATGAGACAGATACGTTCTTTCATTTGTGTGGAGTGTAACAAGTGTGGGAAGAATTTGACAACATGAATATACCCTGAAAGATAATTATACCTTTTTGGCCTATAATTTAACTTCTAGGAAATTAACCTAAGGAAAATCTAAAATGCAGAAAAAAGCATGATGCATGAAGATTCATTTGCTCAATAAATATTTATTAAGGGTTCACTAAGTACCTGGTAGTTTCTGAAGTGTTCCAGATTTGGCAATGAATTAGGCATAGAATCTAAGCACATTAGTGCTACTTGAAGTCTGTGATGGAGTCAGACTATAAGTACTCAGGAGATCATGTTTTGTTAGAATTGCCTTAAAGTAGTTCATCTCTGGCCAAAATTAATTAAACCCACTGCAGATTTTTTTTTAAAACAAATTTTATTTTAATTTTTATTTATTGGAGAGAGAGAGAGAGAAGCTGAGATAGAAAGAAAGGGCACGCCAGGGCCTCCAGCCATTGCAAACGAACTCCAGATGCGTGCGCCCCTTGTGCATCTGTCTTACGTGGGTCCTAGGGAATTGAACCTGGGTCCTTTGGCTTTGCAGGAAAGAGCCTTAACCACTAGCCATTTTCCCAGCCCCCATTGCAGGTTATTTTTCACAATTGTTACAAACAGGCTTGAACAGACACACACACACGCACGCATGTGTGCACATGCACACACACACAGGCATTCTCATACACACACACTCGAACACGCACACACACATGGACACACACACACACACTCAAGGCCTCTGAAAAGTCATCAGTAACTGCCAGTTTGGTGAGGAGAAAAACCGATACGGCGGCTATGAGACCTGCACCTTCTTCCTCGCTTTTAAGCTCTCAGCTCCGACCCCAAGGCAGGCCCAAACAGGACACTGTAGAACAGAGTCAGTGAGCAAACAGTCCAAAAGAAGTGTGCTTGTCAGAACAGAGAACAGAGAAAAAGGATCCTCGCGAGCCCGAGGGCACAGAGAGAATTCTCATAGGAGTTTGCCCCAGTCCTGATTCAGCACCAATACCCTCATGAAAATCACTAGAGCAGAGCTGGCATGAGCACTTGAAGCCCTGGGAGGGAAGAGGGGCCCTGGAGAGGGCGTTTCACTCATTGTGTGTGTGTCTTGTGAGGGGGTGCTGCATTCCCATAGTGATCCAGAACAGCACAGGAGATCAGGACTCTGAGGATGGAGTCCTTATGTTTGGAAGAACTAGAGAAAGATACCTGGGGTAGGGTAGATTCCCCAAGAGGAGAATAGCAGAAGGGGTTCTCAAGTCTATTCAAGCACCACTTCTCTGCTGAACCCTGGGCTAGAATGTGCCCAGACTTGCCTGTAGCCTGGTCCCAGGGCAAACTGTGAGCATCACAAGTGGAGTGTTGGTCAAACAGCAAAACAGGCTGTGATGACTGATGAGGACATTGGAATGCCCTCCCCAGATGTAAGGTAGAGCACGCAATCCACGTCTAACTTGATTGCTAAAATGAGCAGAAATAGCATTCTTCAGAGACGTTTAATAGGACCCAGTCATAACCTGAAACTTCAAATGGTCAGCAACTGTGACCAGTTCTCAAGAGGCCTACTCGGACTTGACTGGAGAGGTTGGACTCTTCGTGCTGCCTTTAAAGGCATCATTGTACCAGTGACCCATGAAGCAAAGGTGAACATTTCCCATGCAGATGGAACTCTAGGGATTCTTAGTGGAAAAGTAGAGAGTAGAAAGGATGAACAAAATATAAATTCTAGGGCTATGAAATGTAATGTCTGACATTAAATTCTTTTCCTAGGTTAGTTTAGCTAAACAGAGATGTCAGAGGTCGAAATCGGCGAATTTGAAGACAGAGGAAGAAAATGGGTCTTGCAAAGGAAAGGCAGGAAAAACAGAGAGTAAAAGACACTAGTTGAACAAATATTCTACAGTACCTGGAGGAGAAAATGGAGAGGCCAGACACTTAAGTTATCAGTGTCTCTAAAAGAGATGAGACAGGGAGGGTGAGGGAGAAGGTAATGTGAAGATTTAACAGTGGAAAGTTTTCTAGACTTGGTGAGAGGGTATAAATTTATAAACTTAAGAACGTCAGTGCAGTCCACCCAGGCTGATGGTAAAGAATACAATTCTTAGGAGAAAGGACGGAGTCCTCTACCGTATCTCACATAGAATAATCAACTCAAACCGAATCCTGGACTAGTTAAACTCATAAAACTCTTTCCTTTCCTAGCTGAGGAGATGGCTCAGTGAATAAACACTCTTGTTTCGCAATTCTGAGTACCTTAGTTCAAATCCCCAGAACCTTTATAAATGCTGGAAGCTGTGGCAGGCTCCAGTAATCTCAGTGTGCCTATGGAGAGACAGGAAGCTGAGACAGGAGAATTTTCCAGAAGCTTGTGAAGGGAGAGGTGAACAACAATGAGACACCTTGCCTTAAAGGAAGTGGAAGGCAAAATGACCTGCAAAAGCTGTCTTCTGACTCCAGACACACACTGTGGCCTGCATGTATGCACTAACACACCAACACACACATACACACTAAGTAAAGTTTGTTTTTTTTTTTTTTTTCCTTAATGTAGAGTCTCAAAAGATAGCACAGACTGTCCTCAAATTTGTGGTCCTCTTGCCTTGGTCTCTCATGTTCACCCTTGCTCCTGGCACAAACTATGAAGTTTTATAGTTGAGAAAGAAAACATAGGCATGGGGCTGGAGAGATGGCTTAGCAGTTAAGCGCTTGCCTGTGAAGCCTAAGGACCCCAGTCTGAGGCTTGATTCCCCAGGGCCCATGTTAGCCAGATGCACAAGGGGGCGCTTGTGTCTGGAGTTCATTTGCAGTGGCTGGAGGCCCTGGCGCGCCCATTCTCTCTCTCTCTCTGAGTCTGTCACTCTCAAATAAATAAATAAAAATAAACAAAAAATTTTTTTAAAAAAGAAAAGGAAACATAGGCATGAATCTTTGTAAACTTGGATTAGGCAGTGGTTTTTTAGATATCACTAAAATGTACAAGCAACCAATGAGAAAAACATAACATATATGCATATACATCATAGATATATGCATTTATATACTCTGGATATCATCAAAATAACAAAATGCATGTTAGGACACTATCACAAATGGAAAAGCATATCCAATAGAATGGGAGAAAATATTTTCTTTTAAAAAATATTTTATTTATTTATTTGAGAGAGAGAGAGAAATATATAGAGAATGTCTCACCAGGGCCTCTAGCTACTGCAAATGAGCTCCATATGCATGCACCACTTTGTATATTTGGCTTTATGTGGGTTCTGAGTCCTTTGGCTTTTCTGGAAGTACCTTAACCATCTTAATCATCTTAATCATCTCTCTAGCCCTAGAAAATATCTCCTAACTCTATATCTGATAAGGAACCTGAATCTAGAGTATATTAATAATTATTCTCCTTCAATAACAAAAGACAACTCAAGGGCTGGAGAAGATTGCTTAGTGGTTAAGGTGTTTGCCTACAAAGCCAAAGGACCCTGGTTTGATTCCCCAGGACCCACATAAGCCAGATGTACCAGGTGGCGCATGTGTCTGGAGTTCATTTGCAGTGGCTGGAGGCCCTGGTGCACCCATTCTTGCTCTCTCTCTCTCTCTCTCAAATTGTTAAACATAGAGTTGTCATATGTTATTAAGTGAATTATCATACATATCAATATCATTATTTAGATATAGACCCAATTTAAAATATGTGTATACACATATTCATACAAACTTGAATATGACATTAGTCATAACAGCCAGTATAACTAAGTCTAAGACTTGATGAATGGATAAATGATATATGACATATCCATAAAATGGAATATTACTTGGCAATTTAAAAATGAAGTTCTGGAGCTGGAGAGATTGCTTAGTGGTTAATGCACTTGCCTGGAAACCTAAAGATCTAGGTCCAATTCTCCAGGTCCCATGTAAGCCAGATGTATGTGGTACATGCATCTGGAGTTCATGTCTAGAGGCCTTGGTGTGCCCATTTGCACTCTCTTTCTCTCTCTCTTTGCCTCCTCTGTCTCTAATAAATAAATAAACTATAAATATATAACTAAAACAAATCTTTTAAAATGTTTAAAAATGAAATTCTGAAGCCAGGCGTGGTGGCGCACGCCTTTAATCCCAGCACTCGGGAGGCAGAGGTAGGAGGATCGCTGAGAGTTCGAGGCCACCCTGAGTCTACATAGTGAATTCCAGGTCAGCCTGAGCCAGAGTGAGACCCTACCTCAAAAAACCAAAAAAAAAAAAAAAGAAATTCTGGGACTGTGAAGATGCAAAATTCTTGCCTCACAAGCATGAGAATCTGAGTTTGATCCTTGGTGCCCATGGAAATGCCAGGTTTGGCATTGTGCACCTGTAATCCTAGCACTGGGGAGGAAGAGACAGGAGGATCGCTGGAGCTTGCTGGCTAGTCTATCTAACTGGTGAACTCCAGGCCAATGAGAGAGCCTGTCTCACAAAGAGGTTGGCACACCTGAGAAACCACATCTGAGGTTGCCCTCTGGCCTCCACATGCACAAAATGCAGTACACATGTATCCGCACACATATCACAACACACACACACACACAGAAGAATGGAGTAGTATCACATGCTAATGTGAATCAACCTTGTAAACATGCTAAGTGAAGAAAGCTGTTTGTAAAGGATCATACATCGTACAATTCTATTAACATGCAACGTCGAGAATGGAAAATTTACAGAAACACAAGTAGACGAGGGGTTGCCTGCAGCTGGTGAGGAAGTGAACTTGCCTCTGTGAGTGGGAGGGCGAGTAACAGCCAAGGAGAGCAGGGCTGCTTTGTGGAGTGGTGAAAGGGCTGTGTAATGTACTGTGTTGATGGTAGCCTGACTGTGAATATAGAAAAACTTGTTGAATTGAATGAAGTATGTGCATTGTATGGTACTGAATTATATCTCATTAAAATCATTTTAAAAAGAATGCTATTCCCAGACACATTATACCAAGCCGCTAAAAATCAAAAGTCGTTAATGCATCTGGAGTAAAAAGAAAAAACGTTCACCATATTCCTTCAGAGGAAAAATTATTTTTATGAATGCAAATTTCTCGTCAGAAACCACGGAAGCAGGAGACAATGGCACAACGTGCTCGAGGTCCTGAAAGGAGGAACATAACCATAACCTCAGAAGTCTGCGCCCCAGGAAATTACCCGGCAGGAGTTAAGGCAAAACATGAATGTTCTTGGATTTGGATGAAAGAAAAGTAAGAATTTGTTACCAGCAGCTCTGCTCTCAAATGAATGCTGACAAAAATCTTTTCAGGAAAATGGGACATCATACCAGCGGGAAACTTAGAGCTTCAAGAATGAAAGAGCTTGTAAATATGGCAAAGTATATTTTTCTTGCTGAGTTCTCTAAAATATATATGACGTGGAGAGACGATTCATGCCATGGGGGAATTTCAGTATGTGTGGATATAAACCATATAACCCTTGCCCACTGGGGAGAGGACTAAAATGCCCACGTGACTCTAAGATGTCTGCTTGATTTGAAGTGGTGAAATGTTACTGTACTGTGAAGATTTTCGTACGTGTGTTCTAGCCCCTGGGAAAACCATGAAAGATATATTGTGCTGAGTGGAAGAGTACCCCAGAGACTGAGGAGGTGTGACTCGGAAGCAAGCAAGCTTAGGGATAGTTTAGTCATCCAGAACACCACTTGGATTGAGCAGTAAACACATCCTTCTCCTAAACACTGCACCTAGCAACCTGCTGTGAACCCGGGACCCACCGTGCTCCAAGCAATGAGCTAGAGTTCTTCTGCCCTGCCGACAATTATTCATGATCAGCACCTACTCAAATATGTTCTTAGAACTGATATCTGAGCAACAGGGCTCCATCTACCCTGGACTGGTTTTGGGTGCATGTGCAGTAAGGCAAACTGTGTTCTTTAAGTAAACTTTTAGGGAGAAGACTCTACCATCTTATTTCTATGTCTAACTAGGCATACATATGATTAAATCAGATGCATCATGGGAAGGAACATGTGCAGCAGAGAAAATGTTATATAACCCAAATCTGTCAATCGAACCAGGGCCCCACCAGAGACCACCCAACCTACGCCCCTAGCAACTGATCCATCATCCCCCACCTATTGGGGCCCTTGCGTACTCTCCAGATCAGTGTACTCAAGCCTTTGCTATTGCTTTGCTCTTAATAAAGTTTCCTGATATGTAATTGCTTATGTGGGCCCTCCTCCAATTCTTTGAGTAAGACTCCAAAGACCCCAAGAACCTTGAAACATGCACGGGGAGAGAGAGGGAGAGAGAGAGAGAAAGAGAGAGAGGAGGCACACCATGGGTAACAACTCCACTGTAGTTATAACCACCAGATAGATCCTTGGGGCTACTGGTGCTACTGACTAGATAAGCTAGCCAAACCAGTGAACTCACTGCATTTGAGTGAGAGAATATGTCTCAATAAATAAGATCGAGGGACATAGAGGAAGGCACCTGACATCAATCTCTGGCCTTCCCATGTGTGTGTACACATGTGCATGAGCATTTGCACACACCCGTGTCCATGCACGTGCAAACGCATATACACACAAGAAGAAAAAAAGAAAACTTGCAGCAAGGGGTAGGGGTGTAACTTATCATAGAGTGCTAGAGTGCTTTTTTAGTCTGTGCACGACCCTGAGTTCTATCCTAAGAACCCCCAAAAGCATAACAAATCAAAAACAACAAGGGCTCAGAAGTGTGACAGGAAGCCTCCTGGACCATTCCAGGTGTGATTGATCAGAGAGCAAAGGAGATGACAGGAGAGGAACCTCCAGTGGAGCTCAGGGAGAGTATTTCTGGCTGTCTGGAGCCATGGTGGGGCTAAGCCACAGGAGACACCTCAAGGCAAAGGCAGAGAGGGAGAGCCCCAGATAGGCGGAAGATGAGCATACCTGACATTGCTCAAGTCTCTGGGAGACACCCCCAGATAAGGACTGGGAGGGGTCTGCACTTTGGGCAGCATCGCAGTTGTTGGAGTCTGTCATGGAGCGGCAGGGTGGGTGGTTCGACTGGAGCAGGTAGAAGGTTTTTGGGGGCACTGGTGATGAGGGGCTGAAAGTAGTGGTGCTGTTTCTATTGTCTGCAAAGCGTCTGATCACATAGATCAGGGGTCGGGCATCTTAAATAAGAGGATTTCCCTGAGTCTGCAGGATGCCTGCTCCTTGCCGCCTTAGCAAGCCCTTCTCTCCTGTTGATGTGGCAGTCATCATGTCCATGCCTAGTGCTCTGGGGTTTGTTCTTTTCTTGCCACTGGTGCTCAGAGAGGATACAATGGGTGGCAGCTCAGCCCACTCTGGTGACTGTGGTTCCTGGCCGCCCTGTGGCCACTGCACATCAGTTTCCCAGGGGCGTCCAGACAACTGTGGAGCAGGGTCTTGAGTGGCCGTGAGTGTGACTAGAAGAAACACCCAGGAGACTGTGTCAGAGGACAGCTCATTTATTTGTTAGGGGAATGGGCTTATAAGCATTCATGTAGTGGCAGTAAAAGGTACGGGTTGTGGGTCACACGGGGATTGGCTGTGTGAAGGCTGCTGGCTGATGCCTCATTAACATACAGGGTTAAGGTGGGGGTATGGGTCACATGGCCACTGGGGAAACCGAAACCTAAGTCTTATCAGGATGTCCAGGTACCTCAGGTGGGGGGAGGGAGCGGCCTCATTCCTGCAGGTCTCAAGACCAGATTACCAGGGTCTAGGCCTGCTGTAACCTCCTGTGGCCTGGGGCTCTTAGCCGTGCCTGACAGCTCAGGCCTGTTTAAACCTCCTGTAGCCCAGGGCCCTCAACTATGCCTGACAGGTGACGCTCTGGGAGCATCCTGGGATTGCAGCAATTGTTCCACTGATGTTTGCTTATGTTGTTCTCCCTGCTCCTTAAACTTCAGGTGAGGATTCAGCCCACTGTGGGTGTCAGTATTGGTGTAGCAGGAGACACAGCATGAAACTGAACCCAATAGTCTGGGCAGCTCCCCTCTCCCCTAGGGACTCCCACTCAGGTGAAGCCAGATTCTTGACTTCACCATAGAACAGAACTTCATGATGAACCTGTATGAAGCAGAGTTAGTTTATGAAAGGGAGTTGTTTAATAATAGGCTTAAGCACTGTGGTTAAGAGAAAGATTATGGTGTGGGCTTCTCAAAGCGGTGTCAGGCTTCATTGTCTTAAGAATAGTTATATACTATTATTATTTTGGTAATTTCTGAAGTTGCTTTTGTCAAAGATCTGTTAAGAAATTTACATGATGCCACAAGGTGGTCTCTGAGAGGCACCCGACATTATTGCCATGGGTAAGGTCAAATCCTAGGTTACAGGGATACAGGAAGTTGAGGTTTCTTCACTGTCAGTGGTATTGTTTGTGAGGCTCTCAGAAACTCTGTGGGAGAGGAGTGAGGTCCTGCCTGAGGCCATGTATGGTGCAGGGGTATGGGTGAATATCCGTGCACACGTGTGCACATGCATGTGGAGGCCAGAGAATAACCTTGGGTGTAGTTCCTCAGGTGCCATCCTCCATTGTGTGAAACAGGGTCTCTGGAGATCTCTAAGTAAGTTAGATTGGCTGGCTAGAGGGCCTCAGGGATCCAAGGATCCTCCTGTCTCTCCCTCCCCAGCACTGGGGTTACAGGCTCAAGCTATTGTGTCTGGCTTTCACATGGGTGCTTGGGATCTTAACTCAGATTTTCAAGCTGAACCATTTCACTGTTTCACTCAGCCTGATAAACTTCCCCACATTGGAAGTGTTCCAAGATAGCACAATAATAAAACAGAGATAAGTGGAATTCATTCAGTTTACACTTCAGTTGGCACCAGGATCCTATGGGTCTGACATCCTTCTAACACCTGGAGCAATAGCACCTCTGAGAACACAGTGGATAGATTTTGCTGTAGTGTGATTCCAGTCTTCCTCGGGAGGGGTAAGTTCAAAGCCACCCAAAGAATGGAAACCAGCATTGTATGCTTGTCTAGAAAGTTCTAGGGTGGCCCATGACCTCTGTCTTTTTCTGGTGCTAAGTAGCTTACCCAGGGTGAAGGGCTTCTCCGACCCATAATGCTTTGCACACCTGGTGCTCACATACTTGTAAGCTACCATTCTCTTCTAGCTTCCTGGTGTTGAGTCTCTTGTTTAGGAGGATCCCTGCATAACACACAGGAGGGCAGAGGCACACTTCATGACTAGTTGGAGCCGTGGAGTTTCCTCTGTGGTCATAAATGCTGACAGTATTGAGATACATCCTGTAGATGTCTACTGCATTGATCGCAGAGGAATGGGATCGAGACGCCTGGTTGGGGCCATTCATTCCAGGCCAGAGCTTCATCATGGTATGGAGTGCTTTATGTTTGATCTAATCACAACTGCACCATGCAAGATACTTTACTCTTGCTGTTGCTGGCTGTCAGAGCAGGCTTGTCAGACCCTGTAAAAACTGCTATTCCTCTGGTACAGGCGGTCCAAGGGAGGCTGCGACCTGGACCAGTGGTTTCTTTGCACCATATGCCTGTTTAAATCACAGAAGATGACATCCAGATGTTCACATCTGTGCTCTTGAGTGGCTTATGGTTTTCATTCAGATCTATTGAGGGCTTTGCTCCATTTTTTTTTTGTTGTTGTTATGAATAGATCCTGGTGGCCTGGAGGCTCTGTCCCACCCTGAGAGCTCAGCCTCCCAGACTTCATTCCGTCCGGGCTCCCCAGTGCCAGCTGCTGAGATCACACGTTACTGGCAGCCCGAAGCTGACCATTTCTTCCTGACTTTGTTCCTCATCGCTCAGCCAGGTTGTCCATCTCTGGATTCCTGTGTATGGCTTCTTCCTCCAAGCCTTTGGCTTTTGGTGACCTGTGTAGATGGAGCTGATCTCTGTGTCTTGTACCTCCTTTATCACTTCACTAGTCCCTGGTGGGCGGCTTAGTGGCCTTCCCTGGGAAATGCTCCCTCTTTGAGAACTGCTGAGGCTGGCTGGACCGCCTTGTTCTTGCTGTGAGTGAAGCTGCCAGGGTGGGTTTGGAATCCCCTTCTGCTGCTCGTGGCTAGGTCTTACTGCTCATTGCTTTCTTAATTGTCTCCTCTTCATGCTATGGAGTCGACTCAGCTGGGCACCAGGGAAGGGAAGATGCGTTTTCTTAATCAGTTAGGGGCTCGCTCTCTTTGGTCACAAAAGCTCCTGCAGTGGTTGCACGGTGAGCTTTCTGAACCAGAGGCGTCTGAGAGTCTGTCTCTAAGTTTCCACATGCTGGAGCTAGACACTGATGCAAGTAGAGGACACCCAGTTCAGACTCACGGGGGCAAAGGGGGAAATCAGTTGACTAATTTCTTGAGCAGTCTCCAGAAGGGCTGAGCTTTGACATGACTCAGCACATGGACCCAGACAGACATTTGGCTTCTCCTTGCCCTTCTCACCAAGCTTCCCTGTATCTTGGCTCCTTTGCCATCCTTCTTTCCTTATTTTTCACATAGACTCTTCTAGGTATGTGTGTTGGGGGAGGGGAGAAGATCACAACCAACTCCCCAGAGTTTGTCTCTCTGGGCCTCTCCAATTCCAGCAGATATACATGTATGCATGGATGCGCACATGCATGCACGCACATTGCTTTCCCTGACTGGCCTTTCCTGGGTTAAATCTCTAACCCTGGGGCTATGACTGTGTGTTGTGTTCAAGAGAATAAAATATAATTTGTCCAGGTATAGGTGTCTTAGTTAATTTTCTGTTGTTAATAACGTTGCATTGCAGAAACGGTGAAGTTGTAAAGAAAAGTGTCGTACTTTGGCCAATGGTCTGGTCCAAGTTTGAGGGGACACATCTGGCGATGGGTTCCTCTCTGATACTATCCTGGGGTGGCCAGAAACACGGTGTTATTATGTGTCTCCTTCTGTTCCTTTTAAACTCACTAGTGTTAAGTGATGAGGCTCTAACCTGATGTCCTTACCTAATCCTAATCTTCTCCACCTCTGAACACCATTACTGGGTTGCTTCCATCCTCTACTACCTGGTAAAGGATATGAAAGTCCAACTCAAGTTTCAAAGGAGACAAGCCATATTCTAACCACCGTCCTTGGTCCCCAGGCTTCTGCAATGAGTGTGTAGAGGAACCCGTGGCCAAAAATAAGGGTGCAAGGATTAAGGAACAGAATGCCAGGACAAACATCAGCAACAGCAGCCATAGAATCACAAGTGGTGATAACATAAGACAGTTCAGCCCATGGGAGAGGCTGGGTATCACAGAGAGAGTGCGTTCTGCCTCAGTCAGGGGAGATTTCTGCACCCCTGGGCCTTCTCTGCAGTTTCTTTAGCCAAAAGAAAAAAAAGAATGAGTTCACAGGGAACCATAGTTGCCCATGAACCTTGTCTCTGCAGCCTCTGAATGCCCAGAAGGAAGAATCCCTTGTCCTCATCCCTGGGAGCCCTGACTGGGCATCACACCAGCCCTGTGGTTGAGGAAGGGACATCAGGCAACTTGATTCTAATGTTGTTTGTCATCCTTCCCAGGACACCTTATATTATCTCTCAGCATTCTTAGCACCTTCATTGAGGACGAGAACTGGATATATGACTTTCTTTAACACAGAATATAAATAGACTTAACCTTAAAAAATGGCCCTTTTGTAAGTATACAAAAGAAGACATCATTATGCTGTGAATACAACACTTGTGTGTTTATTTTAAGCCACATACAGATTATTTGTGGCCTTCTAAAAACAGCTAATTTACTTCCCAGTGTTAATAGTTAATTGAGTCCAGAACCCCACCATGTGTCACTAGCACATGTCCTCAAGGAAAAACAAGAGACAGTGCACAGGACCAAAGCTCGAGGCAACTGGGAGAACAGGCAAGCCCATAACTCCTACTTTATGTACCTCTCATTTCAATTAGCAAAGTGTGTCTCTTTCTTCCTTTCCTCTATGTTAATCTCCCACTAATAAACAATCTCGATGTGTCAGACATGTCTTATAGATGCACCAATTTGCATTTTTCGGTCACCTAGAAAGCTGGAGTACAGAATACATTTCATAGATAGAGTCAGTGCCAAGAGCTGGAGGGCTGCTGGTTGAACGTGGCTTTTATTTTTATATTATTTTATTTTTAAATATTTTTTTATTTACTTGGTAGAGAGAGAGAGATAGAGGAAGAGAAAGAGAATAAGACTGAGTATGGGTGCGCCGAGGTTTCCAGCCACCGCAAAGGAACTACAGATGCATGCACCACTTTGTGCCCCTGGTTTACATGGGTTCTGGGGAATCAAACTAGGGCCTTCAGAGTTTGCAAGCAAGCTCCCCTAACCACTGAGCAATCTCTCCAGCCCCCCATGTGTGACTTTTACAGGTGTGTGTGTTTGTGTGTGAGTGTGTGTGCACACATGCAGTATGTTTTTTTTTAACAAGATATTAACAGACTAACGGTTCTCTGTTTGCTACAAAGGCAACAGAAAGGTCCCTATGCCACTGCATTGAGATGGCTCCTCTTACTAAGTTCAGATGGTAAAGAAGTCATTGATGTAACAGAGCTTTTGATGGACAATGGCTCTGTTGAAGGTCCTTGTCTTTCTGGCTTCTCATTTCCAGAGATTAACAATGGACATGTGCAGGAAGAGACTCGAGGCAGTCTTTGTAGAGTGGGTTGCCTACTAGTTACTTGTGTATGCAATACAGGTGATACTAACTTACTCATCTTAATAAGGACCAAATGATACAAGGTATGCCAAGTGTCAACACGTAGCAGGCCAGGATAAATGCTGTGCAGGCCAGGAGACTCTAAGTACCACATTTCCCCTGAAAAGGAAACCCTTTACAGTACGTCAGCTGAGTTTTCTCCCTGTGGGGTCCTCACCTTCCTGAGGTGTTGACTGGGTGCCTGGGGCTTCTGGGTGGGAGATCTTCTGTGACTCAGCCTTCCTTCCTCAGAGTGACTTCCCAGAAGAGGAAGACTGGGTAATTGGCTGCAGGTTTTGGTTAAAGGAGGTCAAGGAATTAGTCAGCAGGCCCACACAGAGCCTGGTGCACACCTGGATGTGGTGACAGAGGCTGTTCAAGCCGAAAGACTGCAGTAAAGGGCGGGAGCCTACTAAGTCCCAGCCAGCCAGCTGTGAAAGGTGTCCCTCTGTGGGAGGACAGCTTCACACTGTGCTCTCCTCTGAGAACAACCTGGACACCAGTAACTATGCTCTGGGATGAGGACCATAGTCTCAGATATTAAATTATGGGGAGAGAGAGAGAATCCTTTTTGTAGAGTATGTTCATGTATGTGTGGGCAAGTATTCTGAATGTGTGACTATATTTGTGTTTATGTGCAGGCAAAGGTGAGTCTGTTGCATGGTGCAAATGTGTGTGTATACATATGTGTATGTGTGTTCATTTCAAGAAAGGCTGGCTTTCAAATCTTACTGGCTTTTGTTTTTTCAAGGTAGGGTCTCACTTTAGCCCAAGCTGACCTGGAAAACACTGCGTAGTCTCAGAGTGGCCTTGAACTCATGGTGATCCTCCTACCTCTGCCTCCTGAGTGCCCCTGGGTTTCTTCACCTCCATTTCTAGAAGTCTCACTAGCATGACTGGGGAGGCCTAGGTTGAAGGCCTGGGAGACCAGAAGAAAGCAGAGTTTCTTTTATTATTGTGTGTGGTGTGCATGTGTTTCTGTAAGTGGTATGTACGTGCATTTGCATGTGTACGGGTGCAAGTGTGTGTGGTTATACATTTGTGCTTATGTGTGTGGAGGCCAGAGATCAATGTTGGGTGTATTTCATAACATTTCACACCTTATTATTTTATTTTTTATTTGAAAGAGAGAGAGAGAAACAGAGAATGGCATTCCAGGGCCTCCAGCCATTGCAAATGAACTCCAGACACATGTACTATCTTGTGCATCTGGTTTACATAAGTCCTAGGGAATCAAACCTAGGTCCTTTGTCTTTACAGGCAAGCACCTTAACCACTAAGCAGTTCTCCAGGCTCTTCACCTTAGGTTTTGAGACAGGGTCTTTTGCTGAATCTAGAGTTTACTACTGTGGCTAGACTAGTGGTTTAGAGAGCCCTGGGTCTCTTCCTGTCTCTGCCTCCCCGGCTCTGGGATTATTGACAAATCATCATGCCTGATTTTTACATGGGTGCTAGGGATCCAAACTTAGGTTCTCATGTTTGTGTGGCAGTTGTTTTATCCACTGAGCCATATCCGTGGCCCAAGAAACATTTGTCCTCTGAGAGGAAAATATACAAAATTGGGGGACTCATGCACAGAAAAGGAGGGACCAGAGGATAGACCAAGACACCAACTGTGAAGAGAACTGGAGAAGGAGCAGACAAGGAAGAGGAAATGGTAAAACAAATAGTAAAGGAAATTCAATAGTCTGAAGAAGAACTCTTCACTGATCAAAAAGGCTGGGCTCTCGGAGACATGGCTCAGCAGTTAAGGCATTTGCCTGCAAAGCCAAAGGACCCAGGTTAAATTCCCCAGGATCCACACAAGCCAGATGTACAAGGTGGCACATGGATCTGGAATTCATTTGCAGCAGCTGGATGCCCTAGCATGCCCATTCTCTCTCTTTCTCTCTCTCTCTCTGTCTCTTTCTCTTTTTCTCAAATAAATAAAAATAAAAAAGTATTTTTAAAAAGGCTGAGCTACAGGCAATGGCGACACTTCTGCCAATTTCTGAAGCTCAAGGACAGAAGGAAATGTACATGTGTGCATCCAGTCAGGAAAATAAAACAGTTTATTAACAAGGGGGAGGGTTAATGAGGTCAGAATGAACTACTTTTTTGCTCACCTGCATCATTGGAAACTAAAAGACAATGGAAGCAAGTTAAGATATCACTAAAGAAAACATCATAATTTGGGCTGGAAGAAGGCTCAGTGGTTAAGGTGCTTGTCTGCAAAGCCTAAGGACCAGATTCCCCAGAACCCATGTAAGCTAGATGCACTAGGTGGCGCATGCATCTGGAGTTCCAGTTTGTTTGCAGGGACTGGAGGCCCTGGGCCCACCCATTCTCTCTATATATCTGCTTCTTCCCCCCGTCTCTCTCTGCCTTCCCCCCTCCCTCAAATAAGTAAATAAAATATAAACATATATTTTTTTAAAAAATCATAATTTAAAAATATTCCATCCAGACCAGATGGCATTCTCCCATCAGCCCAGACAACAGATATGTGGACACCCAGGGATTCAAAGAAAAACTGAGAGGAGAGAGAGAGAATGGGCACTCCAAGGCCTCTTACTGCTGCAAACTCCAGATTCATAAACCACTTTGTGTGTCTGGGTTTATGTGGATACTGGGGAATTGAATGCCAGGTTGGTAGGCTTGCAAGCAAGCACCTTTAACTGTTGATCCATCTACCTAGCCTGTATTATTTGAATTCTCAATAGCTGAAACTTTTTAGTTGTCTGTTCATCTCATTGATTTTAAACTTAACACCCTCTGTTAACAGTTCTCTGTACTATTCTAAGACTTGCATCTCAGCCAAGCAGTGGCATATTTTGTTGAATATTTCTGAAGGAAATATTTTTTTCTGCAAGTTATTGGGCAGAGAGGCTATAGTTATAAATGAGATTGAACTGGTTAATACTACTGTAGCAGTCAGCCTCATGTTCTGGGAGGTACCTCTAGACCAGACACAGTTTATGAGAGGAAGGATTTATTGAAGTTTGTTGATTCAGGGGAAGTTCTATAATGGCAGAAAATGATGGCACACTTTCACAGGCCCACACAGAGAGAAAATATCACCAGTAGCATCAGCAAGCACACTTCAGGAACCCCAGGCAAAGCTCAAGCACTTTGCATATCTTTTAAAAAATATATTTATTTATGTATTTGAGAGAGAGAGAGAGAGAGAGAGAGAGAGAATAGGCACCTCAGGCATTCTCTCTATTGTTCTAATGTAAAGCAGTTAAACCATCTTCCTTAAGATTGCTAATGTATTTAGCAATAGCAGCTTCAGTAACCTAAAACCAGTCTCTGTGCCAGTACATTTTAAACTTGTTTGAATTTTTTCAATTTTAAATCTTAAATTCCTTAGTCCCATATCTTTAGCCAAGCATATACAAGTTCATTAAAAATTTAACCTTGATCAAACTCTCTGGGCATGGGCAGCAGAATGCAGTCAGCCCTTATGCCAGTAGCCCAGTTCCAAAAAACATCCTCATAAGCCAAGCCTACAACTACAGTTCTCTCTGCACTTATCATTTTCAAACTCTTGTCATAATAATCCATAGTAATTGCCTTACCACTTTAGACGGTGCCTTCAGTTGCAAGCATCAAGTTTCCCATTCCTCCAGCACACAAGTTCCAAAAGACCAAAGTCCACATAGCCAGATTCATCTCAGCAACTCCCCACACTCTGTACCAATTCTGTACAGTCAATTCAGTCTCACATTTCTGGAATGATCTTCTACACCAGACACAGTTTATAAGAGGAAGGGATTTATTGATCTTACAGATTCAAGAGAAGTTCCATAATGGCAGAAAAAGCAGGACCCTTTTCACAAGTCCACACCGAGAGAAAAGCCACCACTGCAAGCACACTTCAGGAACTCCTCCAGGCAAAGCTCAACTACTTTGCATATCTTTTGCTAGAAAAACACCTTAGGGCTGGATCTCAGGATCCACCCAGTGAAACCTCCTCCAGCAAGGTGACTGGAGATCTAAATTAGAAGCTTTAATAAACTCCTGAATCAACTGGGTGATATCCATTCAAACCACTGCAACTAACTTTTGATTTTTCTCTATGTCTATATTTTTTTCTGCTTATTCTATCAGTTCCAGATGGTAACCTTTCATGGTGTTGGTTATGGAGTTGTTTTGCCTCATGTAATATGGTACTATATCACAAAGAACATAAAAGTTTAGGCATTTTATGTGTTGTAAATGTCCCGACCCTTTTACATATAATCATTTGTTGCCCTCACCTATCTCGGAAAGTTTCCTTATCCATTTGATACTAATATAGCTACATCAGTATTCTTGTGGATATTTGTGTATTACATATTTTCCCAGCCATTTACTTCCATACTACCTTTGTACTCCCATTGAAACTGTTTTTTGTAAACAATTCATAATTGGATTTTGTTTATCCCATTTGACAGCATCTCTCTTTACACTAGATCTAGTGTTCAAGGGTAAAAATTTCACAATTTGTATTTTGTTTGCTCTCCTGCTCCTTTTTGCTTTGTTTCCTGCTTTTATAAATTTAGTATTTTGTTCATCCCTTGTATTAAATATGAGCTATTTAGTGAAGAATTTTAACTATTTTAGTGGTTACCTCAATATGCCTGTTTTTATCATAACCAACATCAGGTTTTTTTTTCTCAGAACTTTAGAACAGTACTGTGGTGGTTAATCTCTGGCTGTCACCTTGACAGTGTTTAGAATCCTCATGGAGACAAATCTCTGGTGGAGGACTCACCCTGACTATGAGGAGCATCATCCAGTGGGCTGGGTTCTTGGACTATATAAAATGGAGAAAAGCAGCTGAATATTCAACACTCATTCTCTCTCTATTTCCTGTCTGCTGATAGACACTGCAATGTCTTCTTCCTTTTCCTGCCATGCTTCCCCACCATGACCGTCTCCTACACACTGAAATTCTTTCCATAAATTGCTTCTGGCCAGGCATTTTTTTCCTGCAACAAGAAAGTAAATGGTACAGAAAATTGATAACTGAGAGGGGGTCCAATCCTGTGATAAACCTAACCACATGGTCCTCGGTCTTTTGGAACTGGTTTGTGGGAATAATATAGAAGGATTTGGAACTTTGGGCTAGGGAATCTTTACAGTGCTATAAGCATGAGCTATTTGGGTGGGAATTTGGAAAACCAGAAGTTGAAGAGAAATGTGAGCTGTGGAGGCTTGACTCATGAGGTTCCAGAGGTAGCAAAAATTTTATTGGGAACTGGGCTACAGGCAGTTCATGTGATATTCTGGAAAAGAAACTGGTCTGTGTCCTCAAATTTTGAATGAAGTTAAATTTACATGTATACCTATATACAAAAGTATCTAGAATTTTCTTTTTGACAAGATTCTAGCTTATCTATAAAATAAATGACAGAACTACTAATATTCATTAAAATTCATCTCATAAAAAGGTAGTGTACTAATATGCTTGGTGAAGGAAATTTCAGGATAGAAAAGCATTGAATCTATGGCAAGGTTTTTTTTTCTTTGTCCTGAGTCAGATCTACAATGGAGAGGAAAGTACAGAGCAGAAAGATATGAAAATAAACAATGTTTGTCACAGAAAGAAATGCAAGCAAGTCCCATGGGTCTCAGGCCCAGAGATTGTAGCCACTTTGGCTATAATTGTTGGAGAGATTATCACTATTAAGGGGAGATCTACTGTTCTGCATTGTGGCAATAGAAAGATGCTGTGAGGGTAAGACCCAGAACAGTGAGGGCTCAAGAGAGGAAGAACCTAAATTCTTTTGAAAGGTAAAGGCCTAGAGGAAGAATGCTCGAGGAGATCTTTACTTCCCAAAGTCAGCGTACAGTGGCTGCTATAGTTGTGTTCCACGGGCAAGCTTCATCTCAACCTGGCAGCAGAACATGGCAATGCCATCCATGTGGCATTAGTTTTGGAAGAGTAAAAGATACAGGCTTGAAGAGGTCATGGAATACATCAGCATGGTTTCAGAGAACATCTGATCAATGTGAGGCATGGTTGAGGTCCATGTACAGAAGGCAATGTGAGTCCATTGCAAGCTCCCCCTAGTACATCTGGCTTACGTGGTCCTGGAGAGTCAAACCTGGGTCCTTTGGCTTTTCAGGCAAACGCCTTAACCACTAAGCCATCTCTCCAGCCCCGAAGCTATGAAGGTGAACCATAAATTGTAATGGAGATGTTAGAGATTCCAGGACCATGGGACATCTGCCAAGAACAAATACAGGCTTAGAGCATGACTTGTTTAGGAGAGAGGCAGCGCAGCCGGAAGAATAAGAGCTACCCAAGCTCTTTGGAGCCCAGATGATCCCATCATGTATCTCAAATGCCTGATACAGGGTTGCAAGATTTGTCATTTACCCTGATGGTTTTCAGTCTCTCTTTGGTACGACCTTTCCTTGCTATGCCCCTATTCCTCCCTTTTGGAATAACAATACTTATTCTGTACCTTTATATGCTAGAAGTATATAACTTGTGCTTTGTGTTTTGCACAGCTCACAGTTAAGAGAGACTGTTTTGAGACTTTGGACTTTTTAAAAAATATGTATTTTATTTATTTATTTGAGAGAGAAAAAGAGGCAGAGGGAGAGAAAGAGAATGGGTGAGCCAGGGCCTCCAGCCATTGCAACAAAACTCCAGATGCATGTGCCACATTGTACATCTGACTTATGTGTGTCCTGGGTAATCCAACCGGGATCCTTTGGCTTTGCAGGCCAACACCTTAACTGCTAAGCCATCTCTGCAGCCCGATACTTTGGACTTTTGAATAGTGTTCTGACTGTTAAAGATGATAGAGACTTTTTTTTTTTTTTTTGATAGAGACTTTTAAAGTTGGACTAAATGCAGTTTGCATTATGAGATGAGCCGGTGGAGAGGAAGGGTGGAACATCATGGCTTAAAGTATTATTTTTGAGCATCAAGTTGACAGTGAATATTAATCTCTAGTGGTCAACATGACAGGATTAGAATCACCATGGAAACAAATCTCTGGTCATGACTGTGAGGGACTTTCTACATTAGGAAGGAGGACTCAATCCTGACTATGGGAAACACCACCCCTTGGGCTGCATTCCTGGACTATATAAAAAGGAAAAATCCAGCTAAGCACTCAGCATTCATCTCTCTGCTACCTGCTGAAATGACAATGCGATTCTGACTTCTGCTTCTGCCGTGTTTTACCTGCCATGTTGGGCATTAAATTTCCCTCTGGAAATTTAAGACAAAATAAAGCCTTTCCTTCCCTAAGTTGCTTCTGTTCAGGTATTTTGTGTCAGCAATGAACAAGTAACTGACCCAAGTATGATTTCCCTGTACACGTTGCACAATCTGTGTCACTGGCATATCTTTACTTCTCTATGTCAGCATATTGGTTTACTGTTGCCCTTGGCAGCCAGCAGTCATTGCTAAAAGCAAAACGTCTCCATATCCATGTGTGTGTTCGTGTTCGTATGTGTAGGTTGTATGAGTGTGCATGTTCATATGTGTGTGTGTGTGTGCACATGTGCGTGTGTATTCCCTAGTCATTTCTTTCTCCTGTCAAGTCTCGCTTCTCACTGCTCCCACTTTTGTTCAGCTCACAGCTATTGTTATTTCTTTGAGGGCAAACAATGTTCCTCGCTCCTTCTGTTTGTCGGAAAATGCCTCTATTACAAGTCGGGTGAGTATCTTTACTAGATAAAGGATTCTCATTGAGAAGGTTTCACTTTTCGTTTAGCACTTTAAAGATTCCATTTCACTGCTCTGGCTTCCATTATTTGTTTTGCCAAGATGCTTGCTCTTCTCTTTGTTATTACCTTTAATAGAAAAAGTATATTTTCGGGGGTTATTGCATCTAGGCTTTTATCTTTATTTTTTGGTATTCAAAAGTTTGGTTAAATGTGCCTCTGTGTGCTTCCATCATTTCCCTACTCGAATCAGTTCACTGATATCCTTTAGCAGTGTTGGAGAATTACCAGTGGTTACCTCCTCAGATACCCAATCTCTCCCCTTTTCTTTGCCCTACTTGTGACCATGATGTGCTAGCTCATTTCATCTTTTCCCTGTTTAGCCTCAGCATGGCACATTTACATCATATTATCTGGTGGATCACTGGTTATTTTTTTCTGGGTCCTTACTTTTGTTAAGGTTAAGGAATGCTCTCTTAATTTTGCATGTTTTAAAAATGCTTGATTTTATAGAATTCTACTTTGATATCTGTCTGTACAAATTACCTTCATCTTTTCTTCTAGCCTACTTACTATAATTGCAGCACCTTGTTTTCAGTTATTTTCTGCAATTCTGTATTTTTTTTATAGCTGTTACAGTAGTAGGACTGAAGACATTAGACTAGACATCCTTGCCAGAGTTAAACATCTTTCTTATGTTACCTTTTGGAGGAGTTACTCTGAGCTCTCTGCATATCTTCTTTTGGGCACATACTTTTGCCTCATGGCAGGATGGGACAGTGTGTAGAAGGCAGGGGCAGGGGCAGGGCAATACAAGTGCTGGGAAGTTAGAGGGAATGGCTGCGTTTGTTTGGTTTCATCTTTTAGGAGAGGAGTGGTTACCTGTGTCCTAGAAGGCCTCTGTGCCCTGGAGATAAAAATCAGAATATTCTCTGTGAGGCCATGGGTCTAAGTTTCCCCACGAATGGGGTGAGCTTCCTGGACCTGAGGCCCTTCTATAATGGGCTGCAGGCCAACCACATGGAGGACACTTGAAACTGACTGAGCCAGATCTTGATGTGAAGGACAAAAATTCACAGCTTTTTAATAAAAATGATAGGGAAGGGAGGGAGAGGTAGCTGTTAGCATAGTGCTGTTCTTGCAAACATGAACCTGCATGTGATCCCCAGAACCCATGTGAAAATGCAGGATGTAGTGGTACATACTTGTGACCCCTGTGCAGTGGAGGGAGAGGCTGGAGGATCCCTGGGACTTGCTGGTCAGCCAGTCCAGCCCTGATTGGTGTGCTCCAGTGTACTGAGGTACCCTGTCTCAAAACAGGTGGGCAGTGTTATTAAGGCTGACTTCCAAATGTGTCCACTAGCCTGCAGGCACACCCACAGAAGTACATGCACCCATATACCACATACGCAGACACATTCATACTCACACCATATAAAAACAATAGTGAAAACCTGAGTTGATTAGAGCCATGGGAAACAATGCTTTCTTCTTTGGGCAAAGCTTTACCTCAGTTGCTGTGGAACCCTCCTGTCACCATACCATCCCTTATTTGGTTTAAATAAATGTTAGAAACCTGTGGTCCACTGTGGAATTAAGATAATGCTATTGTGGTTGGATGTGGCTTCCTAGTGACGCACAGCAAACCAGGGGCCCAACAGTAGCGAAGCTCTGATGACTGCTACAGCAGCACTGTGTCCTTGTTTTGTGTGTGTGTGTGTGTGTGTGTGTGTGTATTCATGTGTGTGAGTGCAGGTATGCATGGAAGGTTGGAGAACAGCTTTCTGATATTGGTCCTTCCCTTCCACCTCATGTAAGCATGGTCTCATTGTTCACTGCTGCATTCATCAGGTCTGCAAACTTCTGGAAGATTCTGCTATGTATACCTCCCTCTCCCTGCAGGCCTGATGGAACATCTGGCTTTATGTGGGTTCTGAGCACAGGCTTTGTCCAGCGAGCCACCTCCTCAGCCCAGGGCTTTGCTTTTCACACACTGGTCAGGCACCTTCTATGTGCTGACAGTCACATTCCAGGCCCTGGAAAGATAGTCTCATGGTTCTTCCTTCTGCTCCCTGCAGTCTAGTCATTGTAATAGTAGTAAGTACTTCTCAGGAGTTGCATTCACTGAGGTCGAGCCCTAAGGATCAAATTTTCTTCATTGATAGTTGTTATGTTACATGTTGCGGTTACCTCTGCATTGCTGGGATAAAACACCCAGCCAAAAGCAGCTGATGGGAGGAAAGGGTTTATTTGGCTCACAGCCTTGAGGGGAAGCTTCATGATGACAGGGAAAAGCAAGGCTGGACATCACTTCCTTGCTGCAGCAAGAAGTGAGTCAAACTCTAACAAAGGCTGTAACACCACAAGGCCCACCCCAGAAGCATACCTCTCCATAGCAGTCTCCATCACTGAAGTTGCCATCAGCTGGGGCCCAGGCACTCAAAACACATGAGTTCATGGGAGACATCTGATTCAAACAACCACATTATGTGTTGAACTGTGTCCTTATACAATTCACCTGAGAACCTAGTACCTCAGAATGTAACCCTAACTCTCACTTGGATGTCCCATCAAATTCTTTCCACAACATTTTAAGACATCTGTAGTCTAGAGTTCCAAATCCTTCCATATTCTTCCCATAAACTTTCTAAAAGACCAAGGATGATATGGTCTGGTTTTTCTCAGCAACAACCTCACTTCTCAGTCCACTTCTCTGTCTCAGTTACTTTCTCATTGCTGGGGGAAAAAAAAAAATCCTGACCAGAAGGAGCTTACTTCAGTTTATAGTTTTGAGGGGATGCTTTTATTGTGGTGGGGAAAGCATGGCAGGAGCAGACAGCTATGCATCACATCTTCACATCAGCAAGGAGGAAGTACAAAGCTAAAGAGAACCTTAAGGGGTTGGACTGCAACACCTCAACACCCATCTCCAGTGACACACTTCCTCCAGCAAGGCCCTACCTCTTACAGGTTCCACAGAATTTCCAAATAGTGCCACCAGCTGGGGATTAAGTGTTCAAACACATCTATGGGGGACGTTTTACATTCAAACCACTACACACAGGGCAAGGACAGCGGTCTAGGGCAGACCCTTCCGGCAGGTCCTAAGCTGAAACCAACCCTGCTGACACCTTGGCCTTGGTCTTTCAGCCTCCATGATTGTGAGGTGATACATTTCTCTTGTTGAGCCAAAAATACTTCTTAGCATGCTTGTTCACATGTGTGTGAGCACATGTGCACACGTTTTCACATGTTTGTGGAGGTCATAGGCTGGTGTCAGTGTCTTAATCACTCTGCACCTTATTTTTCAAGACACGGTTTCTCGGTGAACTTGGAGCTCACCAATTCAGCTAGGCTACATAGACAGCAAGCTCCAGGGATCTACCTGTCTCCACCTCTCTAGCTCTGGGATTATAGATGCATGCCACTGTACCTATTTTTTTTTTTTTATGATTTCTAGAGTGGCAACCTCAGATCCCCATGCTTGTAAAGCACGTACTCTACCAGTTAAACTAGCTCCCCAGCCCTCAATACAGATTGATTTTGAATATTTTCAGCTTACTATAGGTTGAAGAGGATTTAAGTATGTCATAATTTAAAGCATGCGTGTGTGTGTGTGTGTGTAAGTATAAATGTTTGCTCCTCTTCACTGTGACTAACAACACCCTCAGCACCTGGAGATCAGGATTAAGGAGAAAAGCAACTGTCCTTGAGGTTGGTGTCAATGATTTGAATGCTTTTGGTTTACTGCAGTCAAAGTGTGTCAGGCACTCACTACACTTCAGAGAGAATGCTGAGAATACTAAGGCAAGTTGTAATGTATAAGCAAGACAGCCAAGAGATAGTTGTATCCCAGTGCACGAGGCACACATGGGTGCTACTGGAGCCCAGGGAGGGAAGTGAGAGAAAAATTGCTTGGAGAAGGAAGCTGGGGCAGCCCTTCCAGCACAAGAAGAAATTAGTCAGGAGTGGAAAAGAGAGAGTGGCACATAGCCAAACACACTGAGATGTGGGTAAGGCATTGCTTCTGTGCTCATTGGGAGGGACAGGCATGCTGACATAAACATACTGACCAGTACCACCCTCCCCCCAACTTCTGCTTCCTTACAGCCTCCAGCTGGCCCTCAGCCAAAGCCTTCACTAGGTAAGATGCCCCTGTCTCCTGCCACTGCCGAACCTATGCCGTCATGTGACAAACACAGGGATGGGGCTTCCATGAAATGAATCTAACATCTGTGTGTTTCAAGAGATTTGCCTCAGACTTCATAGGGCAGAGAAAAGTGAAATTTTCTGCTTTAAGTATTGTGTTAAGTGGGAGACAGAAGGAGGGAGAAAGAGAGAGAGAGAGAGAGCGCGAGCGCACTTGAGGAAGGCATTTCAATCAAGTCCTTGACCACCCCAAGGCAGTGGAGGGCGGGCAGGCAGGGACAGCAGGGCGGTTCTTGGGGTGAGCACACTCCGCAGGGCTCTCCTCTCTGGTGTGTGCTGCTCGGGGAGGCGGTCCGCGGGGACGTGAACGCGCCGGCCTGCGTCAGCAGCACAGGAAGCCCAGCTGGACAGAACTAGCAGCACCAGCAGTGAGTGGGCAATGCAGGGGCTTCGGCAGCCATGGCCGGCAGCTGAAAGACCCACCTGCCTCTGTGACGGGGTGACCCATGGTGTCAGCTCCGAGCTTTCCAGCCTTGAAGTGGAATCAGACCCAGAGAAGATCTGTGTGCTCCAGTTCCTGCAGCGGCTCCCTGGGGGAAGCCGTGGGGTGACCCAATGACTCAGAACACTTACTGGTCAGCCTTCAAGCACTACCACTTTGTGGGTTCAATTCCCAAGAGCATACAAAGGAATACTAGTGAGAAAAATGTTTACTTTATGTTTAGAAGACAAAAAAATGGAACAATCTAATATTTAAACATAAGAAAGCCTATCTGGTGACCCTGCTTGGGATTTTTTGTGGGAAATTACAGGATAGGGGTTCCGCTGGTCAGTCTAGAGTTAGGTCAAGAAAGGCTCCCAAAAATGGACTCACCAAGGACAGCAGGAGGGTGACAGAGACATAAGGAAGTGGGTCATCCACATTCCTTAAGGAACCACCCAGCCATTATCCCTTCCTTGCCTAACAATGCCCCAGGTCTAGGTTTCCTGCCCCCCCCCCCTTATCTCCCAGGTCACCTGGTCACTTCCGTTCTCACACCCTAGCTATTTGAAATGGCTAATGTAAACAACAAGGTCCCCTTCCTCGCCTTTCCCCAACTGAAGATGCCCTATATAGCGCACTATCTGGAATCTCAGGTTGACCGTGCTCCGCTCTTGAGAGTCAGTTCTGGCAGCTCATGTTTTTCCAGAATTAAAGCTTCCATCTTTGCCTCAGAGTGGTCTCCGTGGTCTTGGTCAGTCCTGAGCCTTACATCTAGTTCCCGCACCAGGTGTCCAGGCACTTTTTAGAACTATCTTTCAGGAATCTTAATCTTCCAGGAAAGGGAGTCTTGCTATTTACATTTCTAGGAAAGGGAATAATCCATCTGACCTCCAGCAAGGTAGAGAGGGTGTGGGGATGCCTTTAGTGAGAAAAGAGGTCAGGGAGAGCCCGAATCTCTCCTGACAGGCTCTTCTCTTCTTCAGACACTTTTAGCTTATATATATATATATTTTTTTTCAGGGGGAGGGGGAGATTGTTCCCTAAACTGCCTTAGAAATATGAACTGAATAAGTCCCCTTTTAAAAATTATTTATTTATTAGAGAGAGGAAGAGAGAAGGTGAGAGAGAGAGAGAGAATGGGCACACTAGAGCCTCTAACCACTGCAAACAAACTCCTGTTGCATGTGTCACCTTGTGCATCTGGCTTATGTGGGATCTGCAGAATCAAACCTGGGTCCTTAGGCTTTAGAGGCAAGTGCCTTAACTGTTACGCCATCTCTCCAGACCCTGAATTAGCCTTTTTTAAAAAAATTGCTTGGTCTGTAGTTTTCAGATTGAGACCCCACCCTCATCACATGTGACCGTGGCAGACATTACTAATCAACCACAGAGCTCTGCTCCCAGGCACAACCTCCTAACTTCTCAATAAACACATTGATATGGTAGGTTGCCAGAAAACTGAAGCCCACCCAGGCCAGGGCTTGAGAACTGAGGATTTTAAAATTAAAATAAGGGCTGGAGAGATGGATCAGCAGTTAAAGGAGCTTTCTTACAAAGGCTGGTGGCCTGAGTTCGATTCCCCAGTATCCACATAAAGCCAGATGCAAAGTGATGTATGTATCTGCAATTTGTTTGCAGTGGCAGGAGGCCCTGGCCTGCCCGTTCATTCTCATTATCTCCTCCTCTCTCTCTTAAATAAATAAAAAGGAAATTGAAATTAATATATCAAAAATGGACCTCAATTTAATGAATGTCTTTGGAAGCCATGTTCCTTTTCCATGTTGAATGGCAGAGTTGGCAATGTTTTCCAATATGCGTTCTACTTGGTCAGGGTCTCTTTTGGCCCTTTTTGTATCAAATGCCCACGGCACACTATTCTAAGGCTTCTTGATGCTTGGGCTAAGGGGAAACTAGGAGGAGACTGAAAGAAAATAATTCCTGATGCCATTTATTTTTTACTCCTTTACAAATTTTTTGCTGGGCTCCCTAGTGTGTTAGGAATTGTAAAATGAGAAGACATTCTAATGACAGCAAGCACCAGCCTCCAAGAATTTACCATCCACAGGAGGACATTTACGAATATCTATAGCGCAAGAAAATAGTAATAAACATCACAATGAAATAAACACTTAAAAAGAAACACAAAAATCCTTGAAAAATTGACCCTTCACAAGGAGTCTCCTTAGCTGTACTCCATTTTCCCCTCCAACCACTACCTTGTTTTTTACTCTTCCTGTACCATGTCTGTCAGACTTTCCTCTAGAGCCCTGAGCATGTCTCATTTTCTCTCGATGGAGCTTCACAGTGCTCCCATGACCCTCTTGCATAGATGCTGTGTGTGAATCCAGAGCAGACAGAGCAGACATCTCCCCTTATCCACATGGGATGTATTTCAGACCCCCAACAGATGCCCAGGACTTCAGCAATACCAAATCCTACACACAACATGTTTATCTTACACATACAACCTATTAGAAAGTTTAATTTGTAGATGAGGCACAATAAAAGGTTAAAAACAGTAACTGTCATAGATCTTAACAACCCTAGAACTTCTTTGCTCATTGAAAACTTTCACCTGTTCACTAAAAGGAAGTTCCTTATGGCTTCTCTTGGCACAACCAATTTTCTAGCATGAGCACTCTTGTGACTTGGACACAAGTAGTGTCCAAGTAGCTATTGTACTAACTTCTAAGTAACTATTGGGCGGACAGTGTATATAATATGGATGCATTGGACAAGGTGTTAACTTGCCTCCCAAGTGGATGGAGCAGGTTGAGACTGGCTCCCAGAAACATGGATGCCACCTTGAGTGTCCTGGCAGGACTAGAACTCGCATCTGGTTCAGTCTCATCCAAGATGGCTGTAGGCAACAGTTCCTCAGCAACAACAATTTCCTGTTTCTTCCCCAGTTTTGTGGAATTAGCCCCCTTGGGTGGGCCTTCCTAAGTCTATGTTCCTCCAGGACCCAACAGCTGATCAGGTTCATTCCTACACACCTGAGCCTTGTGATGAGGCTCATTCTAATTGGATGTCTGATTGATGTAAATGAGCCTGAAACACTTCTCTCTCTCCCTTCCCCAAGAGCTTGTGAGGTAAATTATTTCCTGGTCTTTTTCTCTCCTAGCATTACTAAGAGGGGGAAGGAATGTCTCTTTCGTACATATTTTCTGCTCTCCTGTTTCCACATTATCCTTCTGTGTCTGTGTTTTTCAATTCTTTGGTAATTTGGACATGGGCCTGGCAGGAGATCTTGTCCCACATCAGTATGAGGTTTTGTCATGTCACAGCATGAAACTTAAACTTACAACTGCTCGGGATAACCAGTGCATGAGGGGTGAAAGGCTTTTGCTGAGGAAAGGGTGCTGAAGAGAGCCTGAGCTTTGGGGACAGCAGGCCCGTATTGCAGGACAGTGGAAGTTTCCTGTTATTTAGGGAAAGTGGTTTGGTCTCCCAAACACAGAGAAAGCTCCTGGTGAGTAGGTGAAATTGGCTGTCATATGGGAAAACCCTCCCACGGCCTCATGGCTCTTGTCACTTAGAGCCAGGGCCCAGCTCCTCTGGTCTCACTTTAAAACAAATGTCTCGTCTCTTTCAACTGTTTATTTTCTATTATGCCATTACATATTCCTAGAATGAGAAGCAAGCTAACAGAGATTCTAGAACATTCTCTTCTGAAGAACCAAATCTAGCTAAGGGAAGAAGCCTGCTTTACTCTAGCTGACGTGCTCCTGCCTAGAAGCCCGCAAATGGTCCCATGAGACTGAGGGACTCAGCCCCAATGTGGCAAGACATGGGCTGGGCAGGGACCAACAAATGCTAGGGATGGAGCCAGATTCTTGCATGTGCTCACTAAGCTTTTTTCATTAAGCTATACTTTCAATCCTTATTCAGATGGATTTTCATAAAACGAGTTGCTTTTGGGGCTGGAGAGATTGCGCAACGGATATGGCCCTTGCCTGTGCAAAGCCCAACAGCCCAGGTTTGATTCCGCAGGACCCATGTAAAGCCAGGTGCACAAAGTGGCACATGCCATCTGGACTTCATTTGCAGCAGCTGGAGGTCCTGGTGTTCCCTCTTTCTCTGCTTCCAAATAAATAAATAAATAAATAAAATACATTTTTTAAAGAAAATAATCCTCTAGTATCCTGCTGAATTAGTTTTTTTATTTGTATTTATTTATTTGAGAGTGACAGACAGACAGAGAAAGATGGAGAGAGAGAGAGAGAGAGAGAATGGGCACATCAGGGCCTCTAGCCCCTGCAAACGAACTCCAGATGCATGTGCCACCTTGTGCATCTGGCTTACACGTGTACCGGGGAATCAAGCCTTGAACTGGGGTCCTTAGACTTCACAAGCAAGTGCTTAACCACTGAGCCATCTCTCCAGCCCTTTTACTAGAGTATTTTAGGGAGGTGGTTTAAGAAAGAATCTCATGTAGCCTAGGCTGTCCTCAAGCTCACTATATAGGTGAAGATGACCTTGAACTTCTGATCATCCTGCCTCTGCCTCTCAAGTGCAGGGTTTACTGGTGTGCACCACCAAGCCTGGTTTTTGTTATGCTGGGAAGCAAAGCCAGGTCTTCGTGAGTGTTAGGTGAGCTTTCTACTAACTGAGCTCCAGTGTTTTGTCAGGAGGTTTGCATCTAAATTCACGGGATTCTGAGCTCTAGTTCCTTCATTCATGACATCTTTTGACCTTGTGACTGTGTCTCTGGCCTCAGGATAAGTTAGGGAATGTGTCTGCTTCTAGACGCATTTTCACTACTTGGTATTATTCATCTAGTCCTGGGATTTTATTTGTTCTGAGGGTTTTTAAAGAATATTTTAATACTTTACTTGTAAGAGAGGGGGGTGGGAGATAGAGGAAGTGGGTGCACCAGGGCCTCCTGCTGCTGCAAATATGCTCCAGGTGCATGTGCCACTTTGTGCATCTGGCTTTACGTGTGTACTGGGGAACTGAACTAGGTGGTCAGTCTTTGTAAGTGAGTGTTCTTTAAGCTTAATCACTTGGTTATTGAGATCCTCTATTTGTTGACTCACCTTCAATTCATTTCTTTCTCTTTTGAGGTCTCTCTGGTTTTCCTCAATTAAACCCAGTGAGAAAGCTGTGTGCTGCAAGAGATGTTTCCACTGCGTTTCATTTATGCAATTGTTATTATTATTATTTTTGATGGTTTCCTTCAGTTCAGCGACTCACTTGGTCAGGATCACATAGATTGCTGTGCTTTCATTTGGGGATTCTATTTCTGTTGTTTCCTCAGTGTTTTCATTGCAGACTTCCATTGTGGAACTAGGCAATCTTGGGGGAGATCTCTTTTTTTGTGTTGTTTTTTTTTTTCCATTGAGGGTCTACTCCTCTTGGGGTAAAAGCCTTGTTTTATTAAGGAAGGAAGAAGCAGGAATTTTCCCTTGTAGGGTATTCAGTGAGTATTCTGTTGTGGGTTTTAACCAGCATGGAGTGGCATGGCGCTGTATCCACAGATGCACGCATTGTGGAGGTCACAAGTGTGCTAGCAGCTCAGGGCTGGTGGCTCATTGAGAGAGCTGTGCTTGGAGGTCTGGGATCTCTCCAGCTCGCAAGCCCAGCCCAGCCTTGCCTGTGGGGCTCAGGAGCAGCAGCACTTGCCTCTGCTGCCTGTTGCACCCAGGCTGAGCAGGAACCACTGGGGGACGCTCTGCTCCCTGGCTGAGCAGGCTGCGCAGGACTCACTGTACCCTCTGGCAGGGGGCTGCCAGATATTCCTGTGCTCCCCATCTGGGTCAGGATCAATGTCCCAATTGGGTGCCCGTAGGTGGGTGCTGATGGTGGGAGAGGGGTGGCAGATTGGGGTGTACTGGGATCCGCGAGCCAGGCAGGGTTGTGGGTCTGAGGAGGTGGCCAGTGTGGGGGCATAAGTGTGCAGAGGCGACTTGCTATAACCAGAGGGGGTGATCAAGGCCAGAAAGATCTGCTGAGGCTGGTGGGGTGGGGTCTCTCAAGGTCCAGTGCCTTGGGCTGGGGACCCTCCCTGGTGGCAGTGACACAGAGTGGAGACCCTCAGTGGCCTGTGGCTAGGCTGGGCGCAGAAGTGTTGGAGTCTAACTCTGGCATGAAGTGTAGGTCTTGGCTCTGGTACTATGGGGATGTGCAGGGGTCAGCAGAGTGGGGTTGGGCAGAAGCCTGGACCCTTGCTCTCCACTGTGGGGACACACTGGAGCTGGTGGCATGGGGTGGGGTGGAAGCATGGGCCCTGGCTCTGGCACTGTGGAGATGTCTAGGGGCCAGAGGCGAGGGGTGAGGCAGAAGTGTGGGCCCTGGCTCTGGCTCTGTGTGTACCTGCTCAGTGGGTTGATCCCCTGTCTCAGTGCAGGAGTTGTGGGGGGGCTAATGAGACTGCCCTGCCTGCCCCAGCTTGAGAGGCTAGCAGAGCTGTTCTGGTTACATCCTAGCTGTGCTGGAGTGTGTGGGGATCTTTGATTCCTGAATATGAGGCCCTGTGCCCACCCGTGAAAGTCTGATAGGACCAGGTAGTACTGGAGCCCGTAATTCTTGCCTGATTTCACCCTCAGAGCCCTGGCATGGTTATGAGTCTGCCATTTTGATCAGATGTCTCCTTCTGAGGTTTTTGATGATTGCTCCAATCTCTTCCTATGTGTCTACTGAGGTATTTTCATTCTTCTTTAGTCAAACTTCAAGTACAATAAACCAAAGAACTTCTACAGCTAGGCATAGTTAGAAAAACTACCAGAAGCAAAAAGCAAGGAGCAAAACTTGAAAGCAGCAAAAATGAAGCATCTCATCCCAGAAAGTATATCCTTTATGGAGCATGTGTGTGTGCGTACACGCCCAATATGTACCAGTTCGTCATTTCATAGCCATCAGAAGGAGCAACCTTGCATTCCCAAGGATAATGTAGCACTCCCTGTATGTCACCCTGGACACAGGATGATGAAGTACCCTTGCCATCAGTCCTGCTGAGTCCCTCGCATGCAGACTTTTAATTACGTTCTTGGGCTGGTTTAGTCTTCCATGGAGAGGGCAGATTGCTGAACACAGACATTTACTGCAGTAATGAAGCTCACAGCAGCTGGGAGATCCACCTGGGAAACTGTGGAAATGTGGAATCCAGTACACCTTTCCAAGGAAGGCAATTATCCCAGACAAATAGGAATAGCCCAGAATCCCCAAGGGTGCACAAACTCTTTTAGAAAAACCTATTATAAAAACCATTTTACACTAGATTTCTTTCTAGAAAAGTGTGACAGAACATTCCCATATAACACAGATCCAATTCCCTTGCTCTTAATGTTAAAATTAGCATGAGAACTTTTCACAAGTAAGGAAGCGCAATTGATACATCTTTATCAGCGAAGTCTATACTTAGGCTTCCCTGGGTTTACCTTACATTTCCAGAATCCGATCCAGAACAGTGCAACACACATGGCTGTCCAGTGAGCCAATGCTTCTTTCACCCATGGTGAATTTCCAGGCACATCTTGTTTTTGATGGCATGGAGAGTTTTTAGGAGTTCTGGTCATGACCTGGTAAGTTGGGATTTGTTTGTTATTCTTGTGATTAGACTGTACTTATTAACTTTCCCTAGCTACTTCCTCTCTGCTGATGTAAGGTTGTGATGCCAGCTTCCTGATCCTGCCCTGCTTTGGGAGAAAGACCATAGTTTCAGGGAGGAAGGGACATTTTTCTCTCACTATACCCTAGCCTCACTCTATGGACATGACTTGTTGCTATGGAAGTCAGTCCATCCGTTGGCTACAGAGGGGCTGTGAGGTTACAATGCTTTCAGTACTTCTTGAAGGAAGCCACTAGCCACATTCTGGATATGCGGAGTGGGAAGAAAGGCTGCATCTGCCTTCATAAAACATACGAGATTTGTCTGTGGGTTAGAGAGATGGCATCATGCTCATTGTGGGGACAAAAATTGCAATTTGAGGCCAGCGCCATGGGATGGAATTTATTACTGATAATGAAAACCTAGTCAAAATCCTATGGCTGGGAAGACCACAGACTCTAGAGAGAAAGTTGTTACTGTTGTTTGATTACATGGACATGTTATACCTACAAAATTGCCTCACAAATACTTATGTCTATGCACATGCATTAGTCTGGCTCTCGCTTTTAGTTAGAAAAGTATTTTCTTTTTTTCAAATGGTGGTGATGGTTGGAGAGACTCAAAACTCATCCAAGTGCTGAGAAGAAGTGACAGTTGAGTGTTCAGCCCTAAATGAAAAAATCTCTATCCCACCGTACAATTGCTCAGTGACCATTACAGGGAGTGTGATGGAAAGAATGTAAGAGCCAAAGGATGGGAAGGAGTGCTTTGGGATGCTGTCTTCCCATAAAATGATCATTGTATTCGTGACTTCACAGTGGTTGCTGTCATCGGCACAAGACCTGCATAATATTGGTCCCACCAACAGTTGCCATAGATGATGGAGGTAGGGAAAAAATGAGAGCCATCAATATATAAGAGGGAATAGTAGGGAAAAAATGAGGGTTTGGTGGTTGGTGAGGGGAGACAAAAGAGGGTGGTAGGAGGGTATTGTAGTCAGCTTCGCATTGCTGGGATGAATATCCAAACTGGACACAGTTTATATGAAGAAGGGTTTATTTCAAGTTTATAGACCCCGGGGAGGTTCCATCAATGGTGAAAGAAGCTGTCTCCCTTTCATATATCCAGGCAGAGAGACACCACCAAACAGCCAGCACCACAAGCAAGCAAGCATTTCTGTGGCAAGCAGCAGGGACCCTGGCAGAGCTCAGACTGGTTTGCATACCTTCGGGCTGCAAATCATATCTGTTCCCAAAGACACCTTAGCCCCCAGGATCCACCCACAGTGACACCTCTTCCAACCAAGTAGCTAGAAATCCAAGTTGGAAGCTTTAGTAAAATACCTGAGTCTATTGGGGACATATATTCAAACTACCCAGAAGGGTTTACATGTTTCTTTTGAATAAAGCTTTAAATTTTATTGACATTCTTTTAAAAGGCAGTATGCATTTAAATGACACATACATATGTAAGAGGGGCATTGCAAGTTCTTCCGTCAGACCCCAGACCTACTTCAGATACTCCTAGGTACACTTATGTTATGTGGAGTGGGGAGAGCAGGTCACTTACACGCTGACTTGGCCAGAGTCCCGCTAACTGGTATGAACCCTCTGTCTCCTTATTTAAATGTGGATCCATGATACCTTGTTCAAGATACAGATGAGTTTATTTTGCCAACTGGAGCTAATAAACCCCAAGGAAGATTTGAACTAGCCTTCCTTACCACTGGCGGATATTGCATGACAGGGGCTACATTTGGGGCACTGAACAGTCTTGGCTAGGATTGAAGGAAACCCAGAACCTGGCCTGGTCTAAACAAAGAAATGCACAGACTTTGAATATGGTGACTAGGCAAGGAGCACTTTGGGCTAATACTGTAGGTTCTCTGGCTTTACAGTGTATTTGGTGTTATCGTTGAGAAAACACAAGGGGCGGAAGATAACCTCAACACTGTAGCAGCTGAAGCCATGACAGGCATGTTGTCTACATGTACAGGTGGTCTCCGCGGAACAGCATGAGGTGGTCTGGCAGGACTTACACTTACCAGGCCCTGTGCACTGCATAAGTACTGGGAGCACACACAAGGCTCCTTGCTCCAACAGTCACTCTGAAGATGTTGCCACCTCCTGAATGGAGACACCAGTGGCCATCCAGATCAATTAAGTCCAGAGTCTCTTCCTCTCTTGTACCTACAATCCCTTTGAAGAACTGGAGTTCTGACTTGCTGTGATGAGGGTCACGGGTGGCTGGCCAGGATTGCACTCGCTGCCCTCGGTGAGTTGAGGCCAGGCCCTGTGGTGGCTCACTGAGTGATGTTCTCTCTTCTCCTTTGGAGACAATCTCGCACCTCTTCTCTCCTGCACCCTAACTGGAACCCACTCACTCCCTGGCTTCAGGGCATTCCTAGCGTCAACGCTTTGTCACTGTTGGGTTACTATCTGAAACTGGTATGCTGCCCTGTATTCCAAATAAAGGGTGAAATAGAACCAAAGAATAAAAATTTATATATGTGGCTCTTCTTACACAGTTCCTTTCAGCCTTAGCTTGCTGACTGCACATCTCCAAAGTTACTTAGATTAGGAGCTTTTCTCACATCCTCTTCAGTAATATAAATTAGATTATTTTGAAAACATTCTGCATTTTATTCTAGGATGTGCTAACTTTCTAATTTAAAACAAGAATTATCAGACATAAATGTTTACACTTTCATCTATAAATACTTTGAGTTTGAAAATTGTTTGGTGTTACATGTCTATCAGAAAGGGGCAACCAAAATAATTTCATGATCCTAATTAAAATGTTTTAAAAATTTGTTTATTTGAGAGAAAGAGAGAGAGAGAGAGAGAGAGTGAGAGGGAGAGAAAGAGAGGTTAAGAGAGAGAAGATAAAAGGAGAGGAGGGGGAGAAAAGAATTAGGGCCTCTTGACACTGCAAACTAATTCTAGGCACAGGCCCCACTTTGTGAATCTGGCTTTCATGGGTACTGAGGAATCAAACTTGGGCTAGAAAGATTTTTAAACAAACACCTTTAACCACTGAGCCAATTCCATAGCCTCATAAAACTTCTTATTCATCTCTTATTGACTGTTCTTCTCCTTGAAAGTATGAAAACCACGATTAGTTCACTGTGTGTGTGTGTGTTAAGAGTGTATCATGTCAAATAAATGGAAACATGCCTGAGGCACCTTGACTCCAACTCTGCCCCAGAGAAGTAAGTGTTGGCCGAGACTCATCCATGCCTTCACAATACTTGGTAGCTCCTTCCCTTTCTATTGCTGGCAGGATTGCATCATACGGATAGACCATGAGTTATTTTCTCTAATATCAAATGGAATAACTATGGCTTCTTGTTTGGGGGAATTAGGATACAGCTGCTATAAACATCCTTTTGCAGTTTGTTGTGTGGATAAGGTTGTGAAATCAATTAGGTAAACAGGTATGTGCAATTACTGGATCATATGATGTGTGAAAAGAGGTTCACAAAGATGTTTAAGTCTTCATTGCTCTAACTTGGAAATACTCAGATGTGGTAAAGTTAAAGATTTTGAAATGGAGATTACTCTGGATGATCTAAATGTGATGATGTGATCACAAGTCCTTAGAAGGGGGACACAGGCAGAACTGACCACAAGTGTGAGGGGTCTAATGTAAGATGGCTTCATAGGCTCATGTGTTTGAATCTGTGATCTCCAGCTGGTGGTGCTGTTAAGGAAGGTTGTGGAACCCATTAGGAGGTAGAACCTTGCTGAAGGAATGTGTCAACGGAGGCAGACCCTATGGAGTTAAAACCCAGCTCCATAAGCAGTCCCCTCTCTCTCCTCTCTCTCTTTCTCTTTGTCTTGCTGTCTCTCTTTTTCTCCCCACCACCCCATGATGAAACTGCCCTCTAAAGCTATAAACTGGATTAAACCTTTCTGTTACAAGCTGCTTCGGGTCAGGTGTTTTGTCCCAGCAGCACAGAGTAACAGATGCATCAGGGTAGAAGACGGCATGACCAATGTGAAAACACCACACTGCTGACTTTGCAGGGCGAGAGGATCAGGGCTGAGGGCGAGGGCTGCAGCTTTTGAGTGAGGAAAGGGCCGGGCAGGAGCTTTCCTAGAACATCCGGTGTGCAGCCCTTCCAGAGCACCGATCGAGGCGAGCCCCTCCATATTAACTTTGCAATTCTAACCTCCAAAAATGTGAAGGGATAAATTTCCGTTGTTACTAAATATGTAATGATTTGCTATATATCAGCCATAGTAAAGTAATATATACAGGGAAACTATCTTTAGTGCTACGTCATCTTCCATGTAACTGCAGCATTTGGCATTGCCATGATCAGTGAATGAGAATTCTTTTCTTAGGAGCTAGAAAGATAGCTCAGCTGTGAAGACACTTGCCTGCACAGCCTAAGGACCCAGGTTCTATTCCCTGGTACTCACGTAAGCCAGATGCACAAGGTGGCACATGCAACTGGAGTTTGTTTGCAAGGGTTACAGGCCCTGGCACACCCATTCTCTCTCTATTTGCCTTTTTCTCTCTGAAATAAATAAAAAAATAAATGAAATAAATTTTAAAATCTTTACAATAAAAAGAATTCTTTTCTTAAGTATTGTGTGTGTGTGCGTGTGTGTGTGTGTGTGTGTGTGTGTGTGTGTGTGTATGTGCAGGTCAGAGGCCAACCCTGAGCGCCAGTCCTTACCTTCCACAGTGTTTGAGACAGGGTATTTTGTTCACCACAGCAAACACCAGATCCTCCTGTCTCTGCCTTCCATCTCACTGTATGAGGGCTGTGATTACAAAGGTAAGTACATCCAGCTTTATGTGGATTCTAGGAGTCTAAATTCAGGCACTCACACTTACAAAGCAAGCACTTTATCCATCAAGCCATCCTTCCAGCCCCAAGAATTCTTATTGTTCCTTATCAAGCCAGCAACTGCTACAGTCAGGTTTTAAAAATTTTAGACATTCTATTACAGGCATGGTCATTTCTCAATGTTTTGTTTTCTTTAATGAAAAACACTGTTGAGGATTTTCTACATGCTCGTTTCTGATCTGTTTGGCTCCTTGGGTGGTATGTCAGTTGAGATCATTCCTAAATTTATTTATTATGTTGCCACTTTTATATGACCAAATTTTAAGAATCCTTTGTAATATCAGCCATATGTTCTGTGTTACAAGTGGGGTGGGTAAGTATTTTCTCTGGGTCTGAGCTATATGTTTACTCCTTTATCTATGTCTTTCAAAGAACACAATGTTTTTTTTTTTACTTTTAATAAATTCCACATTATTCATTTGTTCATACAGAGACTATGCTTCTTAGTGTGAAATAGGAAAAAAAATTATCAAAATAATATCACCTAGAAATTCCTAGAACTTTTGCATTTTGCAGTTAGTTTTATGATTCATTTTATGGCGGCTTTGTAAGGCTGTAAGCTGTGTGCGCGGCATCATTAACTCTGCGCACCGAGGAGGAAGTCCTGACGTTGAAATATCTGTAGTGTACTACCTTATGTCAATGACCCAAATGCTTCACTGCAATCTTTGCTATGGTTCCCTTGCCTGAAGAAAGCCTTTCTCACAAGTACCAGGTGCAATGCCTGCTTCTCCCTGTGTCAGGCAAGGGGAGGCTACAGGGCCACAGAATTGCTTAAACCAATGGTTTATCCCCCAGAGAGAACCAGAGGTCACCCATCTTCTTGGCATGTAAGATCTGCCTCCTGAGCCAGGTGTGGTGGTGCACGCCTTTTAAAGAAAAAGAGAAAGAGAAAACAAAAACAAAAACAAAAACAAAAGCTTCCCCTAGAGACTGTAAGGTGAAATAAGAACTTTCCTCCCACCAGCTGCTTCTGGTCGGGCGCTTTGTTCCAGCAACGGGGAGGTAGCTGGTAACTGGTAACTGCCACACAGGCAGCCCTGGGGGAGGTGGCTGGCTTAGACTAGTAGAAACAGTGAGCTGTGGGCTTGGGTGAAAGACCTGCCTCGGAAAGACGGGGAATGATTAAGACACCTGTGGCCTCCACACCCACAGACACCTGCATCTCCATACATGCATACACACATGCATACACACACACACACATCACACACACATGCAAAAGAAACCTTGAACCAAGGATTAAATGCAAAGACATTTCCTCATTCTCATATTGCTTTAGGGTCAGATTTTCAATGGGAGTGGGCCAAATCCTGATCACTGATTAAACAAGTGAACCTGCCTGCCTTTCACACAATCTCAGTCAATCCTGACAAATATCATGAAAGCCATTTTTTTAAATTATTTATTTATTTGAGAGCGACAGACAGAGAGGAAGAGGGAAAGAGAGAGAGAGAGAGAATGGACGCGCCAGGGCCTCCAGCCACTGTAAAAGAACTCCAGATGCATGTGCCCCCATGAGCATCTGGCTAATGTGGGTCCTGGGGAATTTAGCCTCGAACCAGGGTCCTTAGGCTTCACAGGCAAGCGCGTAACCACTAAGCCATCTCTCCAGCCCATGAAAGCTATTTTTGATTGAATGAGGGAGGAAAATGGTGATCAGAGAAATCTAATACTATGGTCATGGTGACCTGCAAGCAAACATCACTGGGACCCCTGGAACCCAGGACTGAGACATAATACTCTGAGCGTGCTCCTTCTCAGCCCAGTGGCTTCGAGGGGTGGCCTCTGGGCTAATAGAGTGACAGCGCCATGTAGGAGCCTGTTAGAAAGACTGACTGTTTGCTCTCAGCCTAGCCACACTGAATCAGATTCTCAGAGACTGGGCCCAGCAGCCTTGTTGGATGGTGTGCAAATTGATTCTGCTGCATGAACCACTACCACATCCAGACTTTGTGTGGGTACTGGAGATTCAAACTCAGTTCTTCACACTTCCATCACATCACTTTGCCAGCTGAGCCATCTTCTTGGCCAATCAAAGAAAGAATAATTAGGGCTGGAGAGATTGCTTAGTGGTTAAAGCATTTGACTGCAAATGCAAAGGACCTCAATTCAATTCCCCAGTAGCTATGTAAGCCAGATGCACAATGTAGTTTGCAGTGGCTGGAGGCCCTGGCATACCCATTCTCTCTCTTCCTCTCTTTGCCTCTGTCTCTCTCTCTCTCTCTCTCAAATAAATAAATAAAGACTTCCAGCCAAGATGGTGACCACCTAGCTGCGCTGAAAATTCAGGGGAAAGAAAGATAGATGTAGATCCTAAGGATCCAAAGGGCCCTGGCTGAAACTAAGAAAAAATGGCAAAACAAGCAAAGGTGCTGATTTCCTGATGAACCGCATACCAGCACAAGGGGGAAGGAGATCAACACAGAGAAAAATCAACTCCTACCAAATCAGAGAGCCAGAGCCTCAGAGGCCCCCAACACCTCATCACTGAAGCAGATCAAAAATGAACCCAACATGGCTCAGGGAAATTTTGCGGAAGAGGGGGCGGAAAGAATGTCAGAGCCACATGTTGGGTCATGATATGCAGAGACATTTATCCTACCCATAACTGTGGGATAACTCAACAATGCATGGCCCATATACCTCAACAAGGAGGGGCCAAGGGGAGGGGGTAGGTCACGGATGAGCCTAATAATGGTGCCAAACTGACTGTATTTGCTGAATACAAAACTAACTAATAAAGAAAAAAAGGAAAAATAAATAAATAAATAAATAAATAAATAAAAATAAAGTTTTTTTAAAGAAAAAGAAAGAATCATCACTGCTGGATCAGTTAATGGCTGTTTTGTGTGGCCTGTTAATGAAACACACACACACACACACACACACTTTTCACCTCAAATGGAATGAGACATGGTTTATTCTGGAGCCAAATACAAGTGACCATGGCCAAGTAAAACAGATTTAGGTTATCCCAAGTTCCATGTCCCGACATGGAAACAGCTTTATGAAATTTTTATAGTAGCAAAGTTTTTAGAGTAACAAAGAAAGTCATAAATCAAGACAGTCTTTAGACACATTGGTGGGAACATCAAGCAGGCAGGTTATAGCCAAGTGGGGAAAGCTGGCGATAGGCCCCAGAGGCTCTCTGATGATGTTCTTAGCCTTTGAGTAGGTGGAAGCTAGTGCTGTACAGTCTACTTAAAAATGCTTAACCATGGGCTAGAGAGGTGGCGTAACAGTTAAGGCACTTGCCTGCAAAGCCAAAGGACCCAGGTTCAATACCCTTAGGACCCACATAAGCCAGATGCACAAGGTGGCACATGCGTCTGGAGTTCATTTGCAGTGGAAGGCCCTGGCATGCCTGTTCTCTATCTGCTTCTGTCTCTTTCACACATAAGTAAATAATGAAATAAAATAAATTAACAAAAAAACCCCACCACATTTAACCTGATGGTCACTGAGATGTTAGGTCAGACACAGGTGTACAATGAATGGCTATTAAGGAGATTAAAAGTTGCCCAAGGTAAGTTGGATCTGAACCAGTAACATTTCCCTATGTGCACTATTACAGAAGTTCTAATTAGTCAATTGACTAATTAAGTCCCTAACTGAGAACTTAGTTCACAGACCTAAACTTGGGACAGATGTTTGAGATGGGAGATATCTACCCAAATTTACTATATGGAGTTTACCTTCTAGATCTTGTTAGCTTGGGCCAAGAAGAGGTGGCTCAATTTATTTATTGACATATATTTAGTTTCTGGCTTTGTGGCCAGTTTAAGGCCCCAAGCAGCTCTTTTTGTTCGTTTTTAACTAAGTAGTGAAAAGAAATGAGGAGTGCTTCCTGGGATGTCAGTGTTTGAAAGTTTAAGTTGCTTTTTGAGACTCTGTCTCCTCTCCCAAATCCCTAACTCCTCACCTGTCTTAACAGTTCACATGTGTCTGAAAATGCGTCATTAGACAAACTGATCAGCAAATTCATACAGTGGTGGTATTTGGAGGTGGGGGCTTTGCGTGGTAAATAAGGTTAGAGGAAGTTGTGAGGGTGGAGCTCCAGGATGTAATCAGGGGCTTTGTAAGAAGAGAAAGAGAGGGGATAGAAAGATGGCTCAATGAGTGAAGCACTTGTTATGCACGCATGAGGACCCAAGGTCCAGAACCCTAACCCTCACGTGAAAGCCAGCTGTGGTGCCACACACCTCTAATCCTGGTGTCGGGAAGGTGGGGAGAAGAGGGTCTCTAGGGTTAGTGCTCGTGCAGTCTAGCCTAGTCAGTGAGCTCTCCTCTCCACTCACCATGAGGACCTGTCTCAAAATATAAAGTAGAGGGAGATTGAGGAAAGCACCCAACATTGACTTCTGGCATGCACATACACAAGCACATGCTTGCACACCCATGTGCCCACATACATGCACATGTGTGCACATGCGTGCACACACACACACACACACACACATACCACACATAAACAAATAGAAGAGGAAGAGAAACATGAGCTCTCTCTCATCATGTGGTACCCTCTCCCATGCCAAGTTCCAACAGGAAGCCTATTCCCAGATGCTTAGCAGATGCCCCTGGCAAGCTCTGGGACCTCCCAGCCACCAAAACCAGGAGCCAGATAAATTTGCTATGTATATAATTACCCAGTCTTTGGTATTTGGTTATGTAAATTGAAAACAGACTCAGACACCCTTGCAATTGTGCACACAGCTTACATACTTGGTGTTACCAACGAGATTTTTGTTGTTGTTGCTGTTATTGGCTTCAACAAGCTACCAGAGCATTTGTGCATTGGGAAAGTTTTGCCCACATAAAATTGAATTATATGACGCATTTCTTCTGGGGGACATTATGTCTCTTGGAAAACAATTTTTTAAGTAAGGACATACCTAGTCACAGTGACAACTGCTACTCTAATATTATCATAAATCTTAACAGAACCATGTGATACTTACAACGTTATTTCAGTATGAAAAATGATCTTACAATTAAATGTTAAACAGTGATGTATTGGACAATATCTCCTAATGAAGATTAGATGGACCCACTAAATAAACAAGTCATTGAGGTAGGATTTGTCATCATCATCACAAATGATTCAGTGACTTAGCAAGCAAGCTAATGTAAATGATTTCTGCTGCGGCTTCTCTTCTCCACATGGACTAGGTCAGCCAGCGCCTGGTCTCATTCACTGAGTGTTGCAGAAGCCCCCACTGACCACTGCAGCAGAGGCCTGCTCTCAGCTTTGGACAGAGAAGTTTCCTTTTGCAGTTGGCAGTGATGACTGGGGGGACTCGAAACTCACCAAAGTGCTGAGAATAAGTGACAGTTGAGGGCTCAGTGCTAAGTGAGACATCTCTATCATGCTCTGCAAAGCTCAGGGAACATTGTGGAAGACGGGATGGAAAGAATGTAAGAGCCATAGGATGGGGAGGAGTGCTGTGGAATGCTGTCATCAGGACAAGAAGTGGCCACTGCATTCATGACCTCACAGTGGCAATGGCTACCTGCACAATATAGAGCCTTCAACATTCCATCATGGATGACAGAGAAGGACAAAGAAAAGACATCAAAACAGAAGAGGGGCTACTTGGAAAGAGGAGGGGTTCAGTGAAAGGGGATAGAGGAGGGGGACAAAAGGACATGCTAGGAGGGGATTATGATCAAATACACTGTATATTTATGAAAATAGACAATGAAATTTGTTAAAACCATATTCCCTCAACCCAGAATCCTGGGGCCACCATCTCTCAAGAATCCTCCATGGGCTGGAGAGATGGCTTAGTGGTTAAGCGTTTGCCTGTCAAGCCTAAGGACCCCAGTTCGAGGCTCGATTCCCCAGGACCCACGTTAGCCAGATGCACAAGGGGGCACACGCTTCTGGAGTTTGTTTGCAGTGGCTGGAGGCCCTGGTGTGCCCATTCTGTCTCTCTCTCTCTCTCTCTCTGTCTCTCTCCTTCCAAATAAATAAAGTTTAAAAAATTAAAAAAAAAAAAAAGATTCCTCCAAGTGCTATGCCTGCCCTGCCCTGCCAGCCACCTCATTTCTTCCTAACATTTTCCCTCTGTTCCCCTGCCACCAATGTGCAATTACCAGGCTTGGAGGACATTGAGGATGGATCCCTCCCTCATGATCAGCTTTGAACCCCACCTTCCCTTCCCTGGTAAAGGGAGGATGGTGGAGGTATATAGAGCTTTGTTAAGAGAAAGTTACTTTCTCCTAGTCAAAAGAAAATTTGAGTTTTACCTCTGGCCCTGGGTGGAGACATGGCATTCTTTTAGATTTTCTTTCTTTCTTCCTTCCTTTCTCTCTCTCTTTCTTTCTTTCTTCTTACATTTTATTTATTTGGGAGAGAATACATGTATATAATGGGCATGCCAAGCCATCTAGCCACCGCAAATGAACTCCAGACACATGCACCACCTTCAGCATCTGGTATTGGGGGAATCAAACCTGGATCCTTAGGTTTTGCAGGCAAATGCCTTAACCATTGGGCCATCTCTCCAGCCCCATTTTCCTTCTTTAATCAGAGCATTAGAGTTTATAACAAGGAATAATTTGTGTAGATACCCCAGGAGCTGCATAGAAGGTGAATCACTGTTAAGTTGATCCATTAAAAGATGGAGCCTTCAGAGAGCTCTGTCTAATCCCAGAACATGACATTCTAACCCTACCCCAGATGCAAGATTACAATCTCCTCCTTTAAGAATGAATCCAACTGAGCCTGTGGGCCATGAGACTGAGAGACCACCCCTCACCTACAGACATGCTTATGAGGTGGTAAGAATACTTCTTCCCTTCATGAGATAAGGTACCTAAACCCATAAAAAGCCTCTTTGTCAAAGCAGTTGCTTGTAGACTCTCTGCTAAGCCTGCCCACTTTTCTATCTTCTAACTCAAAGATACATCTTCCCCCTTTTCTCCTTTTCTATTTGGTTAGCCCAAAATCCTAAATCCTAAGCATGCCTGCCCGATACTCTGGGTTTATTTTAGTTTTTCTGAAGACCTCCAAGCCTCCTACAGGTGCTTGCTGACCTCCATAGCTGAACCAGCTACTTCTGGGCCCTACCTCAGGAGGCCTGATTTTCTGTCTTTCTCCTCTCCATCTTCCTCCTCACAGAAACCGCCGAGACTCACAGCCTGCCTGCCCTGTCATTTTTCTCTCAAACACAAAAGAAAATTGCCTTGGAGCTTTCTTCTGATTTTGTTTCTGAATTCTTTTATTAATGAGGCTAAGAACCCTGAAAAGAGAATTGGATTCCCTGGTAACATTACTATTGTTAACAGAGCAAAAACAGTTTTCACCTCAAAGGGAATAAGAGATAGTTTATTCTGCAGTCAAATAGGAGTGACCATGGCCTAGGAAGACAGATTTAGGTTACTCCAAACTTCATGTTCCAGCATGCTAACAGTTTCAGGAACAGAAGAAAGTTGTAACTCTTCAAAGACATTGTTGGAAACATCAGGTTTCAGCAAATTGGGGCAATTCTCTGCTTATAGGCCTCGGAGGCTAGCTGATGACGTTCTTAGCTTTGGGTTGATGCAAGCTAGTCTGTTAGTACATTCCACAAACATTTTACCTGATAGTCACAAGGTTGTTAGGTCAGACACAGAGGTGGTCAATGAATGACTACGAGGGAAACTAAAGATAGCCCAAGGTCATTTGGCTCTGAACCTGCAACACTCCATCTCTCTACACTCACAGAAATCAGTCAACCAGCCTTGTTTGAAAGAGGTACAAGTTTCATTTGGGGAACTTCAGTTCAAAGTTGTCCCTGTGGGGCAAGCATCACATTTTCATACAGTCAGAGTTTTAAATATTATTGTTCATGGTCCCATGTCGCCAGGATGGGTCATTTCTAGGGTCTGATATTGAGGAAGCTGAGTAGTAGGCAGGAAAGTAGTCCTCAGGAGAGAGAAATATCTGGCAAAGCCAGTAAGGAAGAAACTCCCGGATCATGTCCAATATATTATCCATGACGATCCTGGTTTTAATATTGTTTTATCCTCTGTTCCTAACATAACATTTACGTGTGACAGAGAATGAGTGTGACAGGGTGTAGGCAGTTAGGGTGACTGGGCCCCTGAAAGTAATAAGGCAGGAAAGTTTGCATTTGCTAGAGATCAAAGCATGATCAGAGGTCTTATCTCTTACCTAGATTTGTTTTTCCACAAACAACCTGGGAGTCTCCTGGGAGGGAGGTCTCTGCTAGGATTTAAATCTAGTATTGTGGTTGGACAAGTTCAGCCCCTGGGACTTGGGGTCATGGCTAGCTTCTTCCTGAGACAGCCCTTAGTCCAAACCAATCAGCTGCGCCTCAGCTTACCTGAGCCGGAAAGTAGAGCCCACCACCATCGGGTTCTAAATACATTTCTGAGGGGAGAGAGGAGAGAGGACAAGGGCTCTGAGCTGCCTGAGCATGTGGGAGCCGCCAGCTGCGGGTGGGTTTCTCCTGGAGAGCCTCCCTAGCCCTCACTTCCCACACGGGCTCTTTCTCCACATGCCAGGAGCTCGCCCAATACTCTCTTTTCTGTCCTGTCCATGGTTTTTCCAGGGCCACCTCGTGGGCTCTCAAGCCACGTGGGTGTATTCATTCTCCTTTCCTTGGTTATGTGCTAATTATCCTTCTCAGTCTTATTTTATTCAATTCTTTGCTTAAAAGTAGATAAGAACCTAGAGTTTAGGGTTCAAGGACTTTCCTGAACCCCTAACCCCATGTTACAGGTACTCCAGGGCCTCCTGTCACTGTAAATGAACTACAGATGCACATACCACGTTGTGTATCTGGTTTTAAATGGATACTGGGGAATCAAACCCAGGATGGTAGGCTTTGCAAGCAAGTGCCTTTAACTACTAAGCCATCTTCCTAGCCCTTATAACTCTTATTTGTGGCTAATGATTTTATTTATTTTTAATCGTAGTATTATAGCAAATTTTTGTTTGCTAGAGATTTAATAACAAGCACTTAGAAACTGCTTTTGTTGGGCTGGAGAGATGGCTTAGCAGTTAAAATGTTTGCCGGCAAAGCCAAAGGACCCAGGTTCAATTCCCCGTGACCCACATAAGTCAGATGCACAGGGTGGCACATGTGTCTGGAGTTCATTTGCAGTGGCTGGCACCCTTGCATTCCCATTCTCTCTCTCTCTCGCTCAAATAAATGACTAAATAAATACATAAAGTTTTTATAAAAGAGACTGCTTTTGTTAAAGAGTATTCACATTTGAGCTCATGACATAACGAAAGCAGGAGAAAAACCAGGCATCTGTTCTTATTTGTGTATCTCTTTCTTGTTGAGCAAGCTGCATATCTTGTAGGTAAGCACGTTGATTACTCGAGGAAAGCAGAAAGCAGACTTTAGTCATTGACTAAACTCTTAGGTTGTAGTGACAGCAGAGCCTAGCATGTCTGCATTCTCAGGTGGGGAGTTATCCATGTGAGGCTATATCCTGAAGCAGCAAGTGGGAGCTAACATGTCCTGAGGGCCAGTGTCTTTTCCTCAAGCAACTGGGACTTTGTGGACTATCTGTGGACTCAAAACTGAGATAATGACAAACCAAATGAAATCTTGACTAAGACTACTTAATTCTATATACTTTTTGGTTTAAATTTTAATTATATTATGAAAAGGAATGTGGATTAACTTAACACATTTAATTTATATAATCATTAACTTATAAGGCAAGTGATATTATATAAACATTATAAAAACATAAGCATATTACTATATATGTGTGTGTGTGTGTGTGTGTGTAGTAATATATAAGGGCAGATGAAATAAAAACCAGATTTTGTAGTTTTTGTTTAGCAGTATAAAAATTATTTTATTTTATTTTATTTTTATTTATTTCTTTATTTATTTTGGATTTTCTATGTAGGGTTCTCACTGTAGCTCAGGCTGACCTGGAATTCACTCTGTAGTCTCAGGATGGCCTTGAACTCACAGCGATCCTCCTACCTCTGCCTCCCAAGTGCTGGGATTGAAGGCTGAAAGCATGCGCCACCATGCCCGGCTATTTGTTAGTCTTTTTGCTTTTGTTGTTGTTGTTGTTTCTTTGAGGTAGGGTCTCATTTTAGCCCAGGATGACCTGCTGGAACTCTCTATGTAGTCTCAGGGTGGCCTTGAACTCATAGCGATCCTCCTACCTCTGCCTCCTGAGTGCTGGGATTAAAGGCGTGCACCATCATGCCTGGTTCCATTTGTTAGTTTTTAAGTTAAACTACTAATCTGGTTACTTTCATTATAGTATTATGTAGTACTCAGTCTTAAACCTGTACCTTGAAATACATGACTAGACAGAAATAAGGCAGAAAATGTAGATCTTAAAGACAAAAAGCCTTTAAAATAACCACATTGTAAACAATTGGATATAAGAAAAATCTTTGAAAACCTCTTTTGAAAGAGGAAAGCACAGATAAAGAGGTAATAAATAGTCTTAGTCTTTAATTTTGTCTGGTTTGTTTTGTTTTCAGAGCGTCGCACTCTACTCCAGGCTGACCTGGACTCATCCTGTACCTTCAGGTTGGCCTCAAGCTCATGGTGATCCTCCTACCTCAGCTTCATGCGGGCTGGGCTTAAAGGTGTGCTCCACATGTCTACCTGGCAGCAGTCTTCATAGGTTAACATGACAGCTGTAAGTCAAAATTGGTCTGAAAATGTAAGCTATTAAGAGTCCTTGGAGCTTCCACCTTGGTAGAGGACAGAAATCTCAGAAGATTCCTAGAAGGTCAACCTCTTCCCCAAAGAAAAATTCTATTCCCTAGGAAGGTCGGCGGGATTCCTCCCTTTCCTGGACACCTGGTGTGGGGACTTGACTGACCAACTCAGCCACCATACAGGAAATTCCCACAAAAGACCATGATTAGGGTCACCAAGGGTGAGGGGTACCATTTCCAAGGGTCATGTCCTGCTATGCAGAACTCTGTCTTCTTTCCTTCTCTTAAGCTCTGTAACAAAATCTTTCTAAACATCACCCTCTATGCTCTGTGGATTTCATTCATTGAAATTCATGAGATAAGAACCTGGAGGCCAATGTCTCGGTGGAAGTTTTGCGTGATCCCATGAATGTCTGGCATCCTAACTCGTGAGTTACAGTCCAAATGAGAGCCAAGAAATGCTCCATTGCTCTCAAAGACACCCCAAATTCCCATATCAACTGAGAGAACCTCAGATGGATTTCTTTTGAGGGGAGAGGTTTCTTAGGTAGAGGTTAGTATGTCATAGAGGAGCATGGTGGCTCCTGAAGCCAGAGAGGGTCTCCAGTTCTGAAGAACCAAGGGGATTTCTTACTGTTATGTTTTCATGGAAGGGGAAACTTCCATGCCACGTGACTCAGTCTACATGCTGGGAGCCATGGAGGTGCTAGACAGGGGTGGGGGATATCAGGAAAATACCAGATAGGACCCCAGGCCATAATTCAAAGTAGTCTTGTTGTCCCTGGCAACAGCGGGGCTAAAGTTTGCTTTTCCACTCAGTCATGGGTTCCTGGCACATCTTTCCTCTTAAAGTGACCACATCCGTGTGTCTAACAATATCTTTGTATGAATGTACAGATGGGAGGTGAAATCAGTGTAGTGAATCTTTAGAAATGCATATATTTAACTTCACTTCAATTTAACAGAAGAAAAAAGTAAAGGTAAAATTATTAGGTCTTCGAATACATGTTTTTTTCTTTCACTATGGCACATGTGATTATTATATAATAGATCTCTCTAAGTGCAACGAGAGAGGCTAAGGAAAATGTAATGATTTTAACTTGAGTTTTGATTTTACACAGTTTCAACTGAGGGCCTGAGGTGAAAGATAAGGGCAGCCTTCTCTCCTTCCGCCCAGTTCCTCTCCCTGTGATCCCGATGCGAGCCAGGCGTTATTTCTATATCCATCTATGACGTTCACATTCTGTTCTATAAATATAACTTCAGTGGATGTAGCATGGATATAGTGTGCAAACTAGTTCAAGGCTCACATAGGGGTTTTGCCTGACATCCCCACTCCTAAATTTTCCCACTGGCTGCCTTTCACTGTGGGTAGCTTTTTGTTTGATTGTTTTCTTTTAAAGTTGAGCTAAGGAGATTGTATTTCTTAAGATGAATCACTTTGAGATGATCTGCCTCGAATCACTTGCTTGAATGCAAGCTTTATTTAGTACACTATTCTTTATTTCCCTCAGCATATTTGAAATTAATTTCATGGCCCCAGGGTACTGAGAAAAGAGAAATCTGATGCTGTTTCCCTGTCTGCCCCACACACCCCTTTATAACTGACCTATTTCAGGTTAATTTGCATGTCTGAGTTTTTTTCTGGGATAAGACTTGCACATTTGATGCTCTGAATTAGGAATGATTTAGGGGATATTTTTCTCTTGCATATTATAGGGTGGGCTTTTTTTCTATTTGCCACACACACCCTTTCAGAGACCTTGTCATCCTTAGATTACATCATCTGGGACTCTCTCACATCTGCTGTCTTCCCTCTAACTGCTCAAGTTGCCTTGAGTCCAGGACTTCCGTTTGTAGTTGTCAGGTGGATCTTTAGCTCCCTGGGCTGGTATTATTCTCTGGGGCTGTCATGATAGGACAGGGTGCTGTGTGGTTCCCAATTTGAGCCCAAGTTTGGTAGTGCTTCCCTTGTGTGGGAGTTTGAATGACATGTGCCCCATGGACTGGTGTGTCCTGAAGGCCTGCTCCCCAGCTGGTGGCACCTGGGGAGGCGGAGCCTTGCTGCAGGAGATGTGTTGCTGGCGTGCTGGCAGGCTTTGGGAATCTCACAGGCCGGCCTCCCCCTTGCCAGAGCTGAGCTCATTCTCTCTCCGGCTGTTTTCTGGCAGCTGCCCTGGCAGGAAGGGATGCCCAGCCTCTGCTCCGCCACCCTTTGCCTTTCCCTGCCTGCCGACCTGCCTACCTGCCTGCCCCGTGAGCGACGAACCTTCCCCTGGAGACCGCTAGTTACTCAGGATCAGGCCTTTCCCTTTCCTGCCATCTGCTGCTTTTGGTCAGTGTTTTATACCAGCTCCTGGATGGTTAACCAACACCCTGGTCTCACTCTGGTTTTGTTGCCTTTTCTTTGCTATTTTGGACTTTTGTTTTTATTAAGCTACTCTTTCAAGGGAAGGAATCAGAATAGCTTTTTTTTTTTTTAATTTCTTTGCTTACTTCTTTTTTCTAGAACATTTTTATGTGTCTTTTTCATACTATTTATTCATGCTCACTTCCTCTTTTTGGGTCAGTCAGTAAAGCACTTGCTGTACAAGCATAAAGACCTGAGTTCAGAATCTCAGTGCCGATGTAAAAGATGGGCACAGCGTCGCGTCCTGGAATCCCAGCACTGTGGAAGCAGACGCAGAAAAACCTCTGGGACAATGGGACTAGTTGGACTGGCTGAATCGGTGAGCTCTGTGTTCAGTGAGATGTTCTGCCATGAGAAATAGGGTGGAGAAGTGGCTCAGGAAGAGGCCCAATATTGACTTCTGGCCTCCATACATACACACATACATGTACACCTGTACATGCAAATGTGCCCACACCCACACACATATGCATCCCTATGCAAATGAACACACACACAAACAGTAAACACGCACAAACACACACACACACACACACACACACACACACACCACTGAAAACATAGCTTACAGGAAATGCACCTTTATTGTAGGGAAAGGGTTCATTTAAAAGCCCATGTTGTACAAAGACGAAATCACTGATAAAGTTGATACATTGGTACGACTGAAAAGTGATTCTTTAAAATAAAAAAAAAATGCAGTACAAACAAAATTTAAAAGTTGTTTTGGCGTGTATGTGTAGTATGCATGGTGTGCACATGTGTGGTATATGAATATGTGTGTGCAGATTCACACGCCCTGTGTCCCATGCGCAGGGGCCAGACTCCTCTCTCTTCTGCATTGTTTTCCTTGAGACAGAGTCTGTCTGAACCTGGAGATTGTGTGTGTGTGTGTGTGTGTGTGTGTGTGTGTGATGGCTGACCTGCAGGCCCCCGTAGTACTGTCTCTGACCTTGACCTCCATAGGACTGTGGTCACGGGTGTGTGGTCTCACCCAGCTTTTTCAGTGGGTGCTGAAGATAGAACTCAGGCCCTTTTTCAGTGTCTCTCTGACCTTCATGCTTGCATGGAAAGGGCTCTTACCCTCAGAGCCAATTCTTCAGCTCCAGAGCAAACAAAATTTAAAGAAAAGCCACTGGCTGGGGAAGTTATTTGCAAGTCAAATTTCCAATAGTCAGGAGAATGCATGCAGAGCCCCTGCAAAGAATGGGAGACTGTGTGTGCAGGGCCTCACAGAGGGGGAGTCAGGCTGGCCAGCGGCATATGGGTATGGGCTGAAACCACAGGGGAATGAGGAGCCCACGTCTGTACAACCGAAGAACGTCACCTGTCATTATCCCTGTGGGGAAAACCAGGGGAATAGTCCCAGGTTTAGGCCAGCATGTGGACCTAGCACTGTGTTGGTGCAAGTCCGAACTGGCCAAAGTGCCTCAGAGAGGAACTTGCCGACCCCTACAAAGCAGAGGCTGCATGCTTCTTGCTCCCGTCCACCCAGGCACAAAGCAGCCCCGCTCTGCTCTGTTCACGATCCAGTGAGATGGGCTCTGTTCACGTGGGGTGAGCACAGGCTGCTCACTGCCACTGCAGGCGGAAGCACACGCAGGCGCCTGCGTTGTGTGCACAAGGATGTGCGTCAGCGAGGATAAATGAGCTAAAACTAAAGGGACCCACGTTCCTGTAGGGCTGCGGGCCTTAAGAACCTCTCAAAGTCTTAGCAGTAAGGTGTGGTGTCAGCTTGGCACTGCGGTAAGAGGTGGCGCCTAGGGGGAGTTTTAGGTCTTTGAGGCATGTGTCTTGAAGGGGATTTGGGAATACTGCTCCCTTCCACCCTGTTTGCTTCTTGGCTGCTGTGAGGAGAACGGCCTTCTCTGTCATGTGTTCTCACCCAATGAACATCACCATCACGGGCCTAAAGTAACAAAAACCAGGAGCCAAAATAACCTTTTTCTCTTTTGAGTTTGTTTCCTCAGGTCATGTATTACAGTAGTGGAAAGCTGACTAACACAAGGTCCATCAGAGAGAGAGACAGAATGAACACCTGAAATATGGTATGCTCATGCAACTGTCACACAGACTTAAAAGTCTACATCTGCATTGAGAAATCTTGTAACATAATGCCAAGGGAAGGAAACTTGGTTCAAGAAAGGGTACACAATGTTATTTCTTGTGTGCAGAATATTATAAACACTGGAAGAATGTATTCTGCTTCTTGATTAATGAAAATGAGGCACAGATATAAAAAACTCTATCTTCAGGGGACTGAGAGTTGGCTCAGTTGGTAAAGTGTTTGTCATGCAAGCCTGAGAACCTTAGTTCAGATCCCCCCTGTATAAGCATGGCAGAGGAGTATGTATCTATAGTCCCAGGGTTGGAGAGGTGGAGCAAAGAGGATCCCCAAAACTTGAAGACCAGTCAGTCTAACTGAATTGGTGAGCTCCAATCTCAGTGAGAGATGCTCTCTCAGAAATAAGTTGAAGAAATTGACCTCTGACCTCTATGTGCACGTGTGCATGCATGCGTGCACATACATGAACAGTCATGCACATACAATGATGGTCACCCCAGGAGAGAAGCAAGAAGAAGCATGTACAGTCTGGAAGGGGTACCAATGATATCACCACAGAAATGTGAATTTTTTTATAGAACAAAACATGAAACCTAACAAAAGACAAATAAACCCACACTTGTTAGAAATATTTCCTAACAACCCAAGGAAAACAGAGGACGAGGAACTGGCCATATGCTTCCGAGTGACCAGAGCTTTAAAGAAAAAGCTCTGGCTGCAGCTGTCCGAGCAGGCTGCCCTGTCCCAACCTGGCAATTAAAGAGATGAGTAATGGGGAAAGCAGAGAGAGCTTCACCCAGCACAGCCACATTGGGAAGAGCGGGTCAGGGGTTCAGAGATCCCAAGTCCATCTTTGAGGTATGACATGAGCTTTAGGAAGAACTGGGGCAGAGGAGTTCTGTGTAATGAAGCAGGTCTGGCCAAGGTGTGATCATCGTTTCTTTGCTGTTTCTTTAAGCTGATCCAAAGAAATCCTCACTGCGTGGAGGGTCCAGCTAGCTGTTGCGGGGTAGGGGGTGACCGCTCCCACTCCAGGCTGAAGTCCGAACACTGTGCATGGTTGCTATCAAGCGAAGGTCTGTCCAGCGAGGCCCTGCTATTCCTGGAATCCAAGGTGACGGCAGGTTTAAGACAATGACTAGAGATCTTTAGGTCCCTTTTGCTGGCTGGATGGGACATTGTAAAAGCTGACTGTAAGATGCGTCCATTACTGTTATACTTGTACCTTAGCCTTGAAGGAAGAATGAGGCAGGTTAGGTGTCCCGTTGCCAGACAGACACTGTGTGTGACATACACGCCTACATGTAGAAGTGAGCAGCGACCGGGTGTAAAGGAGACAGAACACAATGAGGCAGAGGTGGCAGGCTTCATTCTCTTTCAGTTAGCTGTGAGTCAAAGGACAGCCGATTTAAAAAAATTAAACTTATTTATTTATTTGGGAAACAGACAGACAGACAGACAGACACACACACACACAGAGAGAGAGAGAGAGAGAGAGAGAGAGAGAGTTAAAGAGGCAGATAGAGAGAGGATAGGCACATCAGGGCCTTTAGCCACTGCAAACGAACTCCAGATGCATGTGCCATCTTGTGCATCTGGCTTAGGAGGGTCCTGTAGTATCATACCTGGGTCCCTTGGTTTTGTAGGTAAGAGCCTTAGCTACAAAGCCATTTCTCCAGCCTTTTTTTTTTTTCTTAGCAGTAGCATATTCTTTTCTTTTGTGTGTGTGTACATGTATATGCACACATTTGTAGGTCAGCAAGGCATGTGTGTGTGAGTAGAACCCTGAAGGCAAACTCAAGTGTTGTTCCTGGGATGTCATCTAGTGTTTATTTATTATTATTTTTATTATTTGTTTTGTTTTGAGACAGGCTTTCTCAATGGCCTGGAACTGGCTAAGTAAGCTAGACTGGCTGGCCAGTGAGCCTCAGAGATCTTCCCGTCTCCATCTCACCAGGTCTGGGTTGATAAGTGGGCACCACCGCTCTGGGCTTTTGTTGATGCGGGTTCTGGCCATGTAGATCAGGCCCTCATGCTTCCAAGGCGAGCACTTTACTGACTGGGGTAACTCACCAGCCACCGGAACAAGCAATTCCTAAGAGCCCGCTGCAGCAGTGTAAGGTCCAGTTGCATCTGGGTATTCCAAGTCCCCAGCCAGCCCTGCTTTCCTCCAGCCCCACCTTTGTGCTCCTCAGCTGGAGTCACCCCGGTATTCAGAGAGTGCACCCAGACGCCGCTCCTTCTACTCTTTGACTCCTGTCTGGCTCAGCATCTGTCCTCTGCGAAGGCGACCCTCCCAGATTCTGTCCCACCAGTTAGATAGAAACTGCAGAGTTGGGCTTGGTTCTAAAGTCTGTCTTGACCTACAGCTTAGTCAGGTCTATGGGAGTCAGAACATGTGTCTGGAACTCAGCAGACTTGATTTTAGACACACTGCTGGCCAATGACTTCTCCTTGGTGATGTCTTCAGGGCTTCTAATCCTGTCTCATGGGAGACTACAATCATGTGCCTGTAGTGTTGGTGCTGCAAGCAGAACCAACCTGCTCTCCTCTTTTTTAGAGTTTCATTTATGTTTCAGATTTAGTGGTTCTAATAGATAATTCAAAAAATTTTAATAATGGAGAGAGAGATTGAGAGACAGAGAGAATGATGCCAGAGCCTCTTGCCACTACCGATGAACTCCAGATGCATGTGCCACCTTGTGTGTCTGTTTTTACATGGGCACTGGGGAAACAAACCTAGGCCTGAAGGCTTTGCGAGCAAGTGCCTTTTACTGCGGACTCATCTTCCCAGGCCTTGATGGTTAATCTTGATTATCACTTTACTGGCTCTGGAATAAAAGAAGGGACACACCTCTGGGCAGGTCTGTGAAGGCATCTCCAGGAAGGATGAACTGAAAGAGGAGCGCCCTCCCCAAGAGTAGCAGCGCCCCCTGTGCAGCCTAGATGTGGACAGGTCTGAGGAGGAAGCAGGTCTGCCGCCCGCCTGCCTTGTTCTTGCTGGTGAGGGCGTCTCCCCCACGTGGATGCTGTTACTGCTACCCGTGCTTCAGAGCCCACCTTCTCTGGCCCATCTTCCATTGTGGACTGAAGACCACAGCTGTCTAAAAGAGTCCTCCAGACCTCCAGCTCTGGATCGGGACTGCTAAGCCACCAGCCACCTGGGCCTGAGAAGCTACTGGGTTCTTGGCCACTCCAATGTGCAGACAGCCATTACCAGACCCCCCAGCCCATCTCATGGAAGCCAGTCTACTAAACCCTTTGTAATGCATAAGCATTCTACTGGTTCTGTTTCTCCAGAGAACCCTGACTAACACAGAGGCTTATGAATGTTCGATTCTCCCCTCCAACCCCTAGTCCCCTTGGTTTCAGCATAGGACTTTCCCCCCTGCTCCGTGAGACAGATAACCCATTCTTCCGGGTGACTGCTCTTGTCCAAGCACCGTTCATGATGACATGATTTAATCTTCCCATCATCCCTCCTGTGAACGGGGTCTCCACTACACAGATGAGCAAAAGGAGGTCCAGAATGGTAAAATGATGCAGGCCAGGTTCCGCAGAAAGCAGCAGGGCCAGAAATAGCCCCGGAGGGAGTGACTCCAAGCCCGGTGCTCTGCACCACCAGAACACCTTGCTCCCCTGTGGCTCCCATCATGTCTTCCTCCCTCTGGAGCTCGGGGGCCACCACTCTCACTGTCGCCAAAGACATGCCAAGAGCAGAGATGTGTCTATGCCAACCTGGAGGCAAAGACAGTAATGATGTACGGCCGCGTTACTCCAGGACAATCGTACGTAATTAACAGATTCACTAAGTTCACATTCCTACCCTTCCGATAAATGTGTGATTTCATATGCGGAGTTCTCGTTCATTGTCCGTAGGTGATCGCTCCAGCTGGAAGCGGGGCTGAGATTGGGGAGGGGGCTCAGGCCACGCCTGGGTGTCTCTCAAGCAAGGGTCGAGCGGGCCACTATCCGCAAGGTCTCATCAGTGAGCCTTTTTCTTTGAGGCTGAGAGCTCTTTCTAGATGGGATCATTAGTGAAATTATATAGCTAATGAAGGGCAAATTAATGAAATTCTGTACCATTTTATAAGCCTGTATGAACAGCAACTTGTCCTACATCACGGGGAAATAATTGCTGGAGTTGCTTGGAATGTAGTCATTAAGTCTTAAGTATACTGCTGGACGGCAGAGCCCCATGGAGCCCAGCTCTTTCCAGAGGACTTCTGCTTATCTGAAGCTTGGAGCAGTGGGTTTCAGGCTGCCATCCCAGGCTGGGTGCCAGCCACCTTCTGTGTGGTGGAGCAGCAGTATTCAGGGAAGCTACCTTAGCACCTAGAGGCATAGCAGAGAGAAGAGCCACTCTCCACAAAGACCATGGAACCCTCAAATCGCAACAGTGTTGCACGTATGTACAATTACCGCTTTTCTGCTTTCGCTTTCCCCTACGATGCAGAGGCCGGGATTCTGTCTGGACCATGGGGCACACCCACCTGGCTGCAGCCGATGACGCATTGCGGTTCTGTCGCACACACCCGGATGATGGGGGTTCTGGGCTAAGCCAGAGGGCGATGGGACAGAGACGCCCTGCGAAGCGGCTGTGAGGCGCTGCCCCACGTTGATGGGGTGGCAGGCAGCTGCCTCAGATGGGCTCAGCCAGCACTGAGGAGGCCACAGACCCGGCCAGTCCTCTGCCGCGGCTCCAGCCCCTCCTCACAGCGGGTTCAGAGGGCACTCTGTTTGCATGGCATGCCATGGCAGACCAGAAGGGAAATTAAGTCACCATTCTTTATAAAAAATAATTAATTTATTTATTTGAGAGAGAGAGAGAGAGGAAGAGGAAGAGAGAAAGAGAGAATGGGCATGCCAGGGCCTCCAGCTACTGCAAATGAACTACAGATGCATGGGCCCCCTTGTGCATCTGGCTTACACTGGCCCTGGGGAATCAAACCAGGGCCCTTAGGCTTTTCAGGCAAACACCTTAACTACTAAGCCATTTCCCCAGCCCTCTAAAGTTTTTTTAAAAAATATTTTATTTACTTATTTGAGAGTTAAGCCACCATTCTGACCAAGCACTGTCCAAACGACTTTCTCACTTCTCAAACAGCTGCTAAACATGCGGCAGACACCTCCAGTTCACGTTTCCATCTGCTCGGTTGCAGTCTCCCCAGCCTGAGTGCTGACCCCGGGGGCCTCCGTGACCTTCTCTGCCTCGGCTTCCGCTTCCGGGACTAAACACATCCTCTGTTATGGCAAGCACATTTCCCCTGATATTTTCATTCCTGGACAAATTTATTACCTCAGGAGAATCTCTTTCAATATGTCATTTAGATACAAGTGATTCAGCTCCCTCAAATATCATATTTTTGAGTCCTAATGCCCAAGATCTCAGACTGTGAATGTAGTTGGAAACAAGATGTTCAAAGAGTTGCCTGAGATAAAATGAGGACAAGTGGGGGAGGCCTAGTCCAACAAGACAAAGAGATAGGCACAGGGGGAGGGAAGCATGGGAGGACACAGGGGGAGGAAGGATGGGAGGACACAGGGGGAGGGAAGCATGGGAGGACACAGGGGGAGGAAGGATGGGAGGACACAGGGGGAGGAAGGATGGGAGGATACAGGTGGAGGGAAGCATGGGAGGACACAGGGGGAGGAAGGATGGGAGGACACAGGGGAGGGAAGGATGGGAGGACACAGGGGGAGGGAAGGATGGGAGGACACAGGGGAGGGAAGGATGGGAGGACACAGGGGAGGGAAGGATGGGAGGACACAGGGGGAGGGAAGCATGGGAGGACACAGGGGGAGGAAGGATGGGAGGACACGGGGGGACGAAGGATGGGAGGACACAGGGGAGGGAAGGATGGGAGGACACAGGGGGAGGAAGGATGGGAGGACACAGGGGAGGGAAGGATGGGAGGACACAGGGGGAGGGAAGCATGGGAGGACACAGGGGGAGGAAGGATGGGAGGACACAGGGGAGGGGAGCATGGGAGGACACAGGGGGAGGAAGGATGGGAGGACACAGGGGGAGGAAGGATGGGAGGTGCTACTTACAATCAGAAATAAAGCCTCAGAATTAAGCAACATTACCCACCTTCATTTCAGAATTCACTACAAACTTTTGAAGAAATAAATTCCTGTGGCTTATTTATTTACACACACACATATATGCATATATATGTGTATGCATGTGGAAGCCATAGGTTGAAGTTGGGTGTCTTCACCCATTTTCCTGCACATTATTTATTGAGGCAGGGTCTTGTCTCGTGCTTGAAGGCAGAGCTCACTATTTGGCTAGCTAGTGAGCTCTCCCTGAGGATCCCCTGTCTGTGCCTTCAGAGCTCTGCGATTACAGATGGGCTGCCATCCCCTCTCCTCCTTTATGTGGGTGCCGGGGGGGTCTAAAGTCAGGTCCTCGTGCTTGTGTGTCAAGTACTTTGCCTACTGGGCCTCCTCCCAGCCCCACTTCTGCGGAGTGAATGGAAGCCCCAGTCTGTTACAGTTTGCAGCTGAACCTCTCTCAGTCTTGAAAAGTGGGGTCTGTCAGGACAGTCTTGCCTCAGTATTGTGAGTGTGTTATAGCCGGCCATGTTTGTGCCTTTCCGTAATGTCAGAATTTATTGAATTACAATAAATTCATAAGCTACGTTGGTTTTATTGGCAGCAATTTGTCAAGTAGTCCTGAGTTCCCTTGATGACCTGCCAAGACAAACACTGGTTCTTTTACTCCAATACTAACCACTAATATTAAGCCTCGGATCACACATTACACCGCACACAGTAAATAGATATATTTATGTATCAGTCCAGGTGACAGAATTGCTCAGAAGAGCTAATGAGATCACAGCAGAGTTCACAGTGTAGCAAGGAGGATGAAGCAGAGGCCATCAGGAGGCTGGTAGGGATAAGATACCTGCTGATGGTCTATGGGAGCTAGCACTAGAGCTAGGAGGCAGGGTCAGAGTTGAACTGAACCTCAAGGTCAAGTTGAACTGCAGGAGTAAGGTAGGGGACCAAAGAGGCCGTTGAGGTGAAGGGAGGAACCTGTTTGAGACACAAACAGGTGGGCAGATGAAAAGATGGATGGATAGGTGGATGGCTGGATGGCTGGATGGATGGCAGGTCTGGCAGGGCTGCATCTACCATGGGGACAGAGCCAAGAGGCAGCTCCTGGATTAGTTGGGAGTTCTCTGCCTGTCAGAAGCTTGATGTACACATTGGGCGGGCAGGTGACAAAATGATGGGGATATTGCCATCAAAGTGTTCCATGTCCTTCTCCTTACTGGCTCCAGGTGAAAGCATTTCACCCTTTCCTTGGTCTGGTGTGTTCAGTAAGTTCTCGAGCCTGGCTCTCCTGATATAACTGAAATACACCCATATGCTCCGATGAACCCAGTTTACCTTGGTAAATCTGTATAGGGTGACACCCTGTTTGCTTTTAGGAATAATTTATTTATCAGACTGTGACCTGTGGATGGTGCCGGATAGACAGCGTCATTTCTAGACTAGACCTCACAGGATGCGTGGCTACCCTGCCTCTGAGCCTACACTCAAAATGGAGCCAAATCTGGCTGTAAAATGAAGTCTCTCAGGGCCCAGTGCAGTCTGAAGGACTTTGCACTACACCCTACTGAGTAACTTAGAGTGGGGCGCAGCCCGATCTCAGTAAGAAACATGGGTGGGGACAGGATGCCAGCAATGCCAGGCCCTAGAAGCTGCTGGTGCATGCAAGACCTCTGGTAGGTAGGCAGGTCTCTGCTTCTACGTTTTACATGACTGTGCATGCGCATTTGTGTGGGGCGGATGCATGAGCTTGTGGGAAGGTCCAAGGTCAGCCTGAGGGTTGTCTTCAGGAATGCATCCGCCTTCTTTGAGTTATAATCTTTCATTAACTTGGAGCTCACTCCGTAGGCAAGACTGGCTGGCCAGAGTCTGCCCTCTCCATCTCCCCGGAGCTGGAATCACCAGCATGGACTTCCGCGTGGGCTCTGGGCATTGAGCTCGGTCCCATACTTACGCGGCAAGCACCTGACTGACTGAGCTGTCTCCCAGCTCCAGCATCCTGGCTCTTAATGCAGTTTCCAGGATGGAGAAGAGTAGTGTGAGGCAGACCTCTCACCAGTAAAATAAATTCATTTAACTTGAGAAAATATCTTAAGAAGTCAAATCTGTGGAAATTATTTTAAGAATACACGACAATTGCATCGAAGAAATGTGCAATGTTAGCTCCGAGGCTTCCACCTTGCGCTGGAAAAGTCCCTGAACTAGGATATACAGGTTTTATGCTTTCCTCTTTGTGTTAAACTGGTACCTTACGTGCGGTAAGTAATACCTGTTATACCTTGAGGAGAACAGCGGTATGAGTGGCATCTGAGGCTCTGGCCACTCCGTGCCTGAGCCCGGGCTCGTGACAGAGTCCTCATGCTGCGCCCCAGTGGGGCATCACGTTGTCGTGGCTCCTTGTCTCTCTATCATCTCCCAGCCTGGCACGTGGTGTCACTGGCTCATGCTTGCAGTGAGGTATCTGTAGTAATAGGTGTAGTAAAGACAGAGTGCATGGAGAAGAAGCAGCATGCCAGCAGTCCTCTTCATGCCCATCAGCTTGCCAACATGTGCCACCAATATAGAGTGAACTGGGATGGACCTAGAAGTTCTCTTATACCCTGGCTAACCACATGGTATATTTGCCAATAGACTGCTGATCGATGGGATGAAATGCCCCAAATGGGAGGAATATAAAGGGAAAGGCTATTCTCAGGATTCTTGGGGAGTTCACTTCTTTTTTTTCAAACTTTATTTTTAATATATTTTATTTATTTATTTGAGAGCGAGAAAGAGGGGGAAAGAGAGAGAGACAGAGAGAGAGAGAGAGAGAGAGAGAATGGGCATACCAGGACCTCCAGGCACTGCAAATGAACTCCAGATGCATGCGCCCCTTGTGCATCTGGATTACGTAGCTGTCCTGGAGAGTCAAAAAGAGATCCTTTGGCTTTGCAGGCAAGCGCCTTAACCGCTAAGCTGTCCCTCCAGCCCGAAGTCCATTTCTTTATCAGACCACACTCCACTGGCGGACTTCTTTGGCTTATACAAAGCCTTTGCCCTTCGACCTGCGGACCTGCCATTCTACCACCCCTCTATTGCCAGCTGAAGGTGCTGCAAGGGAGCAGAGGGCTCCTTGGGTTATAGGACTTCAGAGCAGTGGTTAGCATTTGGGGCTTTCCTTTGTGGAATCCAGGAGGGGGAGAACTTGGTTCCTAGGGGGTGAGGTATGGGTGGTGTAGTAGACAGCTCCACAGTGCTGGCATGAACATCCAAGCAAGCACAGTGTTATGGGAGGAACAGGATTTATTCCAAGCTTACAGATCTAGAGGAATTTCCATCAGTGGCAGAAGAAGCTGACTCTCATTCATAAATCCAAGCAGCAAAAGAAACCATCACCAGTTGGCAAACACCAAAATAAAGAAAGGAAGGAAGGAAGGAAGGAAGGAAGGAAGGAAGGAAGGAAGGAAGGAAAGAAGGAAGGAAGAAAGAAAGAAAGAAAGAGAGAAAGAAAGAGAGAGAGCAGCAAGCACAAAAATCCAGTGGAGCTCAGACTGCTCTCACACCTTTGGGCTGCAATTCAGATCTGCCCCAAGTGACACCTTAGGGCTAGACTCCAGAATCTGCCCCCAGTGACACCTCCTCCAGCCACGTGGCTGGATACCCAAGTTACAAGTTTCATTTTAATGCCCAGATCAATAGGGGGACATACATTTGAACTACCACGGATGGGGTTTTGTTTTTTCTATTGACAGGCACGGGTTATGTCAGCCTGTGTGACTGTGCCATGCTTTCCTGAAATGCATTTGATTCTAATCATTACTTAGGTCCTATCATGCATGAGACGGTAAATAGGTGGTTTTTTTTCCCCTAAAAATTCATTTTGAAGGCAATTTTGCCTTACTGTGGATGTTTCCCAAACCAGTTCAGGCTGGGTCAGCCATTTCCTTTATCTTCAAGCTGTTTCAGGATGCATTTGGTCACAAAAGGGGAGGCACTAAGGTGTTGCTAGTAAGGAGTGTTTGAAGTGGGGTGTTCGTGCAACTCAATGTAGGTGGAGGTCCCGGGTTGCTAAGTGCACTGTTGGGACAGGAGTGTGTGTATAGCTCCAGCCAAGGGGAGTCCCAGGGCACTGAACCTGTCCTGCGCTTGCCTGCCGCTCCCCTTCTGCACGCAGTCTGGGTGCATGGCAGATGCTGGGCCACTCCATTCCGCTTAGCTTTGCTCCTGAGCATTCCTGAGGGAGAGCGTCCTGGGCTGGAGGGCAGCGCTGGATGGCATTTGCTCCTGCAGCTGCTTAATGAACCGTCAAGGTGTCCCAATAAGTGGTGTTTGTCCATCACAAACAAGACTCGGAAGGACAGTAAGACAAGGGCCGCGGAAATGGGACTCACTGCCCATGCTGACTAATGCGGCCACATACAGCAAAGCTGGTTGAGTAGTGGGTGCACACACCTGCGTCCCCAGGGGCAGCACACCCACACAACCATCACAGGCATCCGGAGTCTCAGTAGATGTAGCTCCTGTCTCAGCAGACTTTATGATTGCAGCACAGTGTCCCCAAGGGACAGAGAATGTGTGACCTTCATATGTACATTTTTATTTATTTGTGTATGTGTGTGTGTGCATGAGTGCGTGTGTGTGTGCATACATATGCACATGATGGTGGGACGGGGGAGAAAGAGAGAATGAAAGTGACAATACATCAGGTCCTCTTGCCACTGCAAACAAACTCCAGACACATGCTGACACTTTGTGCCTCTGGCTTAATGTGTATACTGGAGCATCAAAGCTGGGCCAGCAGGCTTTACAAGCAAGCACCTCTACCGACTATGCCATCTCCCCAGCCCAACGCACACTTTGCAGTGTGGACAGGCCATGTAGTAACGTCTCCTTTTCACGTGCTTGGCCTCTGTTCTGCTGGGGACAGACTCCAGGGCTTTGTTCACGGTAGGCAGGTGGTCTTCTCGTGAGATGGTTCCCCAACCCTCGTGTCACCTTTTATAATGGACTCTAAGGCATGGTGCTGCTGAGCGAATCACTCAAAAGCAAACAACTGCTGAGTGACAGGCAGTGCACTGAACTTTTGCCCACCAACCTCAACCTAAGACTTGGCTCAGAATTTTCTCTGTGAGAATCAGTTTGGCACAGACAACACTGAAAGAATTATGGTAAATGAACGGTTTCTGTAATACAGGTTGACTAAATAAGCATGTTAATGTCATATAAACTGTCTGCATGCCATGTGTGTGTATGTGCATGTGTGTGCGTGTGTGTGTGTGTGTGTGTGAGAGAGAGAGAGAGAGAGAGACCTTTCAAAAATCAAACTATAGCTCCTTTCTGAGCTCTTGATTGACAGACTCAATTTTACAGTTTATTGAGTTCATTAATATGTGAATGTTTGTCTCTCCAAGAATGCCAGGAAATTCAAGTGGGTCCGCAAAGAAAACGGCCAGAGCAAATGCTGGCTGGAGTCCAGCCTCTTCCGTGAGGGTGAACCCCGCCTGGTGTAGTTTCTCCGTTTATGATACGAGGCAAATCTCTTAGGGCAGGGAGCTAGAAGCTTCACAGCAGGAAGGGGAACTGTGTCCCAGGCACACGGTAAGTGGCCAGGGCTCGCTGAGGGCAGACATAGTCAAGGCGCACAGGGATGAGGAGGCAACGTCTTTCATCTAGTCCCTCACAGAATAGGCGAAGAGCCTCAACTAAAGTGGGCACCCACCAGCACTCAGGGCCACTGGCCATGGTAAGTGATGGGCCACTCCAGGTGTAGCAGCTCGCCACCAACCCACAATGGTCACACAGTCCAGTGAAACAAGACACAGTGCTGAAAAGCTGTCTCTCTGAGTTCCAGCGTCTCTGCAAGAAGTCCAAAAAGGCCATCAGCCATTGGCGTGCGCATCTGCACAGTCTTTCTGCTGGGACTGGGAGCACATGCCCAGGTGGTCCTGTCTTGCATGGAGCCGGTAGCTGTCTGCCTTACATCGGGGAGTCTGGTCTCACTAGGTGTCTTAGCTGACATTACGTAACAGTGCAGAGAGCCTAAGGTAGCTGGGGGCATTGGCAGGAGGGATCCTGCTATATGAGTCACCTACCCAGGAGATGTTCACCCAGGTGAGGAAAAGCCCATCAAAAATACCTGGCAGCAAATTCTACACCTGACTGAGAGTCCTCAGGGAGCTTGGTCACAAAAACACTTTTGTCTGCCCTCAGGATACCCAGGAAGAGCCCAGAAGCTGCATTAGCACCAAGAAGACCAGCACCATGTACCAAGGTTCCAACCATGAACTCACACTTGGAACTATAGACTAGAAGGGATTTCTGGGCTTGTATGCTCAATCAAAACGGAGCCTTGACTTGCTACATGTGAGTTAAATGGGATCGAGTAGCCTGCACATGAGACAAAAGGGCCAGAATATAACAAAAAGTCACCCAACCTAACAGCAGTTAGGAAGGTCACAGCTTCAGCAAAAAGAGGCGATTAGCTGATGCCAAGACGAGTTTCAGATGTTGGAATGATTAAGATTTTAAAGTAGCCATAATAAATATGCCTTTAAAATATTCCCTGTGAGGGCTGGAGGGATGGCTTAGTGGCTAAGGTGCTTGCCTGCAAAGCCTAATGACTCAGGTTCAATTCCCCAGTACCCATGTAAGCCAGATGCACAAAGTGGCACATGCTTTTGGAGTTCGCTTGCAGTGGCTAAAAGCCTTGGTGTGCCCTTTCTCTATGTCTATCTCTCTTCTCTCTATCTCTGCTTACAAAGAAATGCATAAATATTTTTAAAAATATTCCCTTGAGGGCTGGAGAGGTAGCTTAGCAGGTAAAGTGCTTGCTTTACATGAGGACCTGAGTTCGATCCTCAGTACTGACAATCCCAGCACTGGGGAGGTGGGGCCAGCAGGATCTCTAGAGCTCGCTGGGCAGCCAGTCTAAGCTAATTAGCACGTTCCATACCAATGGGGACAGCAGCTGGGGATGACACCTGAAGTTGTCCTCTGGCCTCCAGAAGCACGTGCACACATGGGCATGAATATTACACACACGTGCACTTGCACACACACGCACACATACACAATAAGGGATACATAGCCTTGTGTGTGAAAACCTGGAGGCCAGAAGAAAATGGCGAAATGTTTTCTGGACCTGAGAGACCAGAATTGGCAACTGCAAATTCTCTACCTGACAAGAACCAGACTTCAGGATTGGAGAATGCCAGAGACATTCTCAGTTGGCTTGTGTAGATGCACATAAGCTTATTCTACAATTCATGGTAACAGGAGCACTCACTAGATAAGCTAAAACAATTTTTAAATTAATTAATCAATTTTTATTTTTTATAATTAACAACTTCCATGATTGTAAACAATATCCCATGGTAATTCCCTCCCTCCCTCTATTTTCCCCTTTGAAACTCCACTCTCCACCAAATCTCTTTCCCCTCTCAATCAGTCTCTCTTTTATTTTGATGTCATCATCTTTTCCTCCTATTATGAGGGTCTTGTGTAGGTAGTGTCAGGCGCTGTGAGGTCATGGATAGCCAGGCCATTTTGTGTCTGGAGGAGCATATTTTTTTGAGGCAGAGTCTCACTCTAACCCAGGCTGACCTGGAACCCCCCACCCCTGTAGTCCCATGCTGCCCTTGAACTTACATCGATCCTCATACCTCAGCCTCTCGAGTGATGGCACTAAGGGCATATGTGCCACTGTACCCTGTGCTAAACAATTTTGCTGAAGAAGACTAGATTGGGAGGAATTGCTGTCTCTGATATCGGGGACTAGCCAATGGTGACAGTGGTTTGGCCAGAGTGCTATTGTCGGAGGCAACAAGCTGGCAGAACAGAACAGGTAACCTGCAAGTCTGCCCACAACATGCACAAATGATTCATTACTTTGCAGGTGCACTTGCGTGCTGTGCATGCATGTGGCTGTGTGTGTCCATATGCACGTGGGTACATGTAGGTGTGTTGTGCGTGCTGTGGAGGCTGGAGGTTGATGTCAAGTGTCTTCCTCAATCCTGCCCCCCCCCCTTTATTTTTCGAGACAGGACCTCTCACTGAACCTGGAGCTCACTTATTTGGATAAGCTGAACAACCATCAAGCCTCAGGGCATCTCCTGCTTCCCCCGTGCAATGCCAGAGTACAGGGGTGTGCCACTGTGTCCTAGTTTTATTTACATGGGTTCCCGGAATCTGAGCTCGGGTCCTCCCGCTTGTGTGACTTTACCCACCTAGCCATCTCCCCAGCCCATCAACTGTGGTGACAGTGCAAATGGCGTTGGAGCAGCTAGGCATGACGTGGTCTGAGTGTGTCTTACTTCGATTGTAGCATTGACACAGGAGCTTTGAGAACTGACGAGGTCACCAAGCTCTGTCCTCATGAACGAGTGAATGTCCTCAACATGGAGGTGGGAGTAGGGTCCTCAGTGTGGGTGTGGGTTCCTTGTCAGAGGGGTGGACTCACTAGTAATTTTCTCTTGGGTTCAGTACTCTCTCAAAGAACAATATGGCCATCAATAAATAAATGATGCATTAGACACTGCAGTGCTGTGAAGGAGGGAACTGAGCCTGAACGTTCCAGGCAGGAAGAGCCAAGGTTCTGAGGGTGTAACAGACTTAGCTTAAAGGTTAGCAAGGCCAGTGTGGCTGTGGTCTCATGACCTAGAGTCTGGGGAGAGACCTAACATGCCACTGAAGAGGTAGGGGTGTGGAGAAGCCCAGACAGGGAGAGCTTAGAGGACATAGAAAAGAAACTGGCTTTCATTCTGAGCTTTATAGAAAGCCAACAAAGATGCTAGGGCTGGAGGTCGAGAAGAACATTCCTTGGAATTTGGAGGAAAATAGTAAAGTGATACCAAGAGGGACCAAAAACGGGGACAATTCAGTTCCCCTCATACTGTTGGATTTTCAAGTACAAGAAGCAATAGAGGGCTGGGGAAAGCTTAGTGGGTAAAGCACTTGCCGCACAAGCATGAGGACTGGAGTTCAACCCCTAGTACTTCCACAAATGCTCAGCGTGGTAGCAAGCACTTGTCATCGCAGTGCTCGGGAGGAGGAGGAAGGGAATCCACAGTGTTTATTATTAGATAGCTAGTCTAGCCAAATGGGTGAGCACAAGGTTTAGGAAGGACCCTGTGTAACAGTTACCTTCTTGGTTAGACAAAACACCCAAGCAGATGCAGCTTGTGGAGGGAAAGGGCTTATTTCTGGCTTGACAGTTTCAAGGGGATTTTTTTTTTTTTTTATCATGGCGAGGAAAGCATGCCAGGAGCAGACAGCCAGGTGTCACATCCACACAGCAGCAGGGAGGAAGTAGTTTGTGTACTTGGTTTGGAGCTAGGGGGGATGACACCTCACAGCCTGCCCCAGCAACACGCCTCTTCCAGCAAGCCTCCACCTTCCAGAGGCCCTACAACCTTCCCAAATTGCTACCAGCTGGAGACAACGTATTCACCACACATGAGCTTATGGGGAACACTTCATTCAAACCACCACACCCTGTCTCAAAGACTAAAGTAAGACATCCAACATTGACTTCTGATCTCCATAGACATACACACACATGTGTACTGCATGCCTGCACACACATGTGTACCCCTGCACATGTGAATACACAGATATGCACACACCACACAGGAAGGAATAGAAATAAACTTGAAGAACTTGAGAATGGTTCAAGTCACAGGTCCAGAGACTTTAGCAGCTTTAGGTGAAATTAAGGAGATTATCACCATTGAAGATGGGCCAGGTGCTCTGCACTGGGACAATAGGAAAGATGGCCTAAGGGTGAGACCCAACCAGTTGAATGTGGTTGGGGATGGGGTTCTGTTTAGGGAATATTAAATGGAAGAAGGGACATGATTAAAGAGAGCCTTTCACTGTAGCCCAAGGGTACCATGAAGGATGGTTTAGAGAAAGGCACACATCACTCCTTATGTCTGGAAAGTCCGGTGCTTAAGCAAACCTGTGCACTTAATAATATGCTTAGGGAAGATAAATTGAGATTCTTGCACTCAGCTGTTCTATCTAATCTGAAACATCAAGACAATATCACATGGATAAGCTATCACTGGAAAGGAGAAGGGCTGTGAACAGGGGGACAGGGGATGGGACAAAGGCTCCCTTTCCTGTCCTGTACGGGGCTTCTTGTTGTTGAAAATCAGTGTCCTCTGATAGCAGGAAGGTTTGTGTGGACATCAACCTTAAGAGGTTGAGCGATGAAGCCTGAGTGATGGGTGTCCATTTAAAATATAGTCCTTGGGCTGGAAAAATGGCTTAGTGGTTAAAGTGCATGCCTGCAAAGCCTAAGGACCCAGGTTCGATTCTCCAGGTCCCACGTATGCCAGATACACATGGTGGTGCATGCGTCTGGAGTTCGTCTGCAGTGGCTAGAGGCCCTGGCACACCCATTCTTACTCTCTGTCTCTAATAAATAAATAAATTAATTAAATAAATCTTTTTTTTTTTTTTTTTTTTTTTTGGTTTTTCGAGGTAGGGTCTCACTCTAGTCCAGGCTGACCTGGAATTCACTATGGAGTCTCAGGGTGGCCTCGAACTCACGGCGATCCTCCTACCTCTGCCTCCCAAGTGCTGGGATTAAAGGCATGCGCCACCACACCCGGCTTAAATAAATCTTTTAAAATAAAATATAGTCCTTGTTCCAAGGGATTGAGAAATGGTTTGTTCTGAGTCAACTGTGAGTGACCCTGGCCTGGGAACCAGATTCAGGGTGTCTTGAATGCTATGTTCCACTGTGGAAGCAGTTACATGAGCTTTTATTAGTCAAAAAATGAGTCCTAAATCAATGCTTTTACCAAATACACTGCTAGGAACACCAGCTAGACAGATTACAGAAAAGTGCGGAAATCTCAGCCCTGGGTCACAGATGCTATATGATGACGCAGTCAGCTTTTCGGTTGGTAGAAGCTAATGGTCTCCTAAGTGAAGACATTCCAAAACTTTTACCTGATAGTTGAAAGGCTGTTAGGTCAGACCCAGGTAGTTTACACATGGATATTAAGGGGACTGAAGTTGGTCCAAGATAATTCTGGCTTTTGGACATTCCAGTTCTCCCATTCAGTCAGTCTCTTCACCAGTCAGTCTGTAGGCTCTTCAATATATGTGTGGCTTTTTTTCAGTGAATTTCAGTTCACATGGGGCAAGGGGAGGGGCATACGCAGACATGAGAGGGAGTTGCACTGTGGGCATCTGCAAGGCCTGAGGGAAGGCAGTCAGAATTAGACACCATGGGGGCTCCTGATGGCTTCTGAGCAGGATGTGGGCTTGGAAAAGTGGTATTTTAGGAAAATTTGCCTGGCAGCAGTAGGGAAGATGTCTATAAGAGCATCACTGTGATAATGGAGCCAGCGAAAAGCAGGACTTTTTTTCATCATTACAGATAAATGTAGGCCTTTATTCAAGAGGGATTGTATAGCTATCTGAATATTTATGCTTCTAAATATGGAGGACGCAGTGCCCAGAGGGACGTGATGATACTTTTGAGTTTTAGTCAAAATGATATTGTATAGATCTAAATTGCTACTGCATATATTTCCACATTTTATCCCCATTACCCTTAAGAGATAAGAAAGTGCAAAAAAAAGGCCTCATTTTTAAGTAGAGAAAAGACACCATTTCAGATCATTCTCATGGTTTGGACAGGCGTAGAGACCAGAGACTGGAATCTTAATGCAAGACGAGTGGGCAGATTCCACTAAGTGGTCTCCACTTTCCCTACCAAGACCTCAAATCTAAGATGCCAGCCCTGCTTGGCCCCGTAGCACTTTGGGGCATCATGGCGCTGCTCTGTGTCTCAGCAATCTGAATATTGTTAAGGAAGAGAGGCTTAGCGCTTCGTCAAGCCTATCAAGGCAGACGTGAGTCAGTACATTAACGACAGCTGTGGACAGGTGCTGGGAAAGTGAGGCAGGATGGAAGAGGGGTCAGACTGGATTTTTCAGGCTGCAGGGTTGGGGTTGGTAGATGGCAAAATGAGACAAGGCTTGTTTCAGATTTTCTTACTGAATAGAATTCTTATACCCTTTTCCTAAGGGAGCTCAGACATCACCTGGGGGTGTGGAGGCTGAGGAACCAAACTACACACAGAGCAAGATTCTTGCTGAGGTTGAACAATGCAATGAACACTGGCTTCCAGGAGTGAGTCCCAGTTGAAAAGAGTTCAGTGTCACAATGCCAGAAACAACAGTGACAAGCCAAAACCATGGGGGTAAAAGTATTTAACAGACCAGAACCGATACAGAAAAGATTTATCCAGGAAGAATAATTAAAGAAAATTTGCTATCAGCGGAGACAGAGACAGAATGCATGAATTCTCAAAGAGAAAGAATTACACTCCTCTCTTCCAGGGAATGGGCGTACTTTATATCGGGAAGGTAAGTTGCTTGGTTTTATCTCATTCGCCAATTGTGTGGGGGTCCATATCTGGATAGATGAGACAGGCAACTCACTGTTGGGCTAAGTAGAAAATATTACAGCACTGGTTGTCTTTCTTGAGATTGGCTATTTGGAATCACTAGGGGTTGGTTACATTCTAGGTGCTTGATGCCATGGTTTGAATGTAAAATGTCCCCCGTAGACTCACGTGTTTGAAAACTGAAATCTCAGTTGGTGGTGCTGTTTGGGAAGGTTGTGGAGCCGTTAGGAGGTGTAGTCCTGCTGGAGGAGGTGTACCATAGGGGCAGGACCTGAGGTGTCACTGCCCAGCCCCACTGGTGCTCGCTGGTTCCTCTCTGCTGATGTGAAGATGTGACACTGACTGTCTGCCATGCTTTCCTTCTCAAGACAAAGCTTCCTCTGGAAATTTATCTTATTTTATATTTAAGAGAGACAGAAAGAGGGAGAGAGAGAGAGAGAGAGAGAGAGAGAGAGAGAGAGAAAATGGGCACTCCAGGGCCTCTAGCCACTGCAACTGAACTCCAGATGCATGTGCCACCATATGCATCTGGCTTATGTGGGGTCTTGGGGAATCAAACCTGGGTCCTTAGGCTTTGCAGGCAAGTGCCTTCACTGCTAAGCCATCTCTCCAGCACCACCCCCTTGAAATTCTCCATTGAAATAAACTCTTTCTTCCCATGGTCACTGTAAATAAATTCACTTTTCCTTTCCTCTTCATATTATGTGGTTTTCTGCTTATGCTGGACAACCTTTAGGACCAAATATAGCCTTATAGCCTGGGCTCTGGTAACGTTATGGGCTAAGCGACCTTGAAATTGTCACAGTATAGACCATAGCTACGTGTATACAGAACACTCCACAAGGCTGACTGACTCATCAGAACTTCAGTGATGGGGGGTGGGGGTTGGAACATTGCAGGCCCAGAGACAAATTATCATGGTGGACTATCTTAGCTCCTTAAACAACCATGTACTGCCCACCTCTGTGTGCCACCTTTCACCCTGTGATGGTTAGGCAAATCCTTTTGGAATATGTGAACAGACCAGACCCCCTAGCCTCCACAAACCCACAAGTTAAGAATGTCATCAGCTAGCCCCTGGGGCCAATAGCATAACCTATCTGATATTTCCACCAGTATATTTAAAAAATAACTTGATTCATAACTTTCTTTGTGATATTCCTATAAAAGCTTTATGAAACCATTACCACATTGGAACAGTATTTGGGGCATACTGAATCTGTGTTCCTGGGTCATGACCATGTGGCTCTGGAATAAAAATCTCTTATTCCCTTTGAGGCAAGAGATGTGAGGTTTTTTTTTTTTTTTTTGTTTGTTGTTGTTGTTTTGTTTTATATCAACATCTGCATGAATACATGAGTGGGTTATTTCAAATTCCTTTTGCAACCATAATTTATTGAAAGACATATTTTCTGGCTAAATTAACATATTTTTCTCTGGCTTAGTCATGTATTCCCTTGGGATAAATGACTATGATAGCTGACCCACTTTTCGTGCTTGCCAGCGCGCCTGCCAGGTGGGGAGTACGCTGTGTGCATTTGACACAGAGTAGGTTCTACTGGACAAAGAAACGGGGCATCAGGGTGGATAGTCACACCCACATGGCTGACGGATGGCGTACCATTCATCAAGGTGTGCAGGTCACAAGGTTAACCGAGGTGGGGATGCAGTAGCGCCTGGGAGGCAGAGGTGGTGTCCTGAACTCAGGGTGTACCCAGAGGCACTGTAGAATGATGCTGAACTGTTCTGCCTGCCCCAGCGTTTTTCTCCAGTCAGAGACCTTAGTGAGACAGTTGGTGGCCTTGTCAGGGCTCCCAGTGGTGAAATCAAGACCCACAGGGTTGGACTCAGCGGCCTGGTGGGGATTTCCCTCCATCGCTGACAGCGCACGCTCCACCCAGAGTTGGAGTTGAGCTGCAGGAACGTTGTCTTTTACTGTCCCTCTCCAGTGTAGGTTGACTGTAGTGACCCTCTCTACTGACACCACCAAGACACACTCTACCGTTCAACTTACACTAGGCCACAGCCAGAATGTCACCCAGCCGGCTTTGAGCACTGGCCTGCAGTGTGTGGGTTTCAGCCCTGGCCGGCAGAGGGCGCTCTCCGCCAGGTCCGCACTGAGACTTCCTGCCGGTGAGCTCCTGTCTGACCTGGGCAGTTTTCACAACAGCTTTCTGATGAAACCACTCGGGCTCGGACAGGTGCAAACACATCCCAGCTCACAGAGCTGGCAAAGACAAGTGGAGGTATGTTTTCCTCTTGAACCTGGGGCCGCCGCACAGACCCTCCCGGCGCTGTGCCATCCTGCCTTAAAGTTAGGATGTCTCCCTCATTCACCTGGCAGTGCTCAGTCATGCGCAGGGCTCTGGGAAAATGCTTCTGGTAGGAGATACTCCCTCTGAGGGGGTCTTCTGTGTGGCCTCTCTCCCGTGGGCACCTCACGGTTTTCAAGAACGTCACCCCAGCAGCCGCTGTGTGCAACTCTCAGAAACCGTGACTGTCGATGGCCTCCCTTGAATTAAGAGACAGCACTGGAGGCGGCTGCTGTCCGGGCATCCATCTCCTAGGGACCAGGGAAGGGGGAGGCATTTGGGTCACTCTGAGTATTCAGCTGCCTTTGGAGGCAAGAGCTATGTCTTCCCGGTGTGGAGGAAACATGGTGGTGAAGGCAGATTTATTATGAGCGTGTGCTGGGTGTCACGGATAGCAAATGGCAGCTTTCTCATTCACAGTTTGACAATGGATCATAAAGCAAAGCCTTGTCTCCCCCTCTTTGCCTGCGAGCATGTTACTTTAGCACAGGGCTGTGCAAAACAGGGGGCTTATTTCCAAATTACAAACAAGCCGGGCGTGGTGGAGCATGCCTTTAATCCCAGCACTCGAGAGGCAGAGGTAGGAGGATTGCCAAGAGTTTGAGGCCACCCTGAGACTACAGAGTGAATTCCAGGTCATCCTGGGCTAGAGTGAGACCCTACCTCGAAAAACAAAAACAAAAACAAGAAGTCTGCCTTAGACCCATCCATCTATTCATTCATTGGAAAATGTTGTTCACCATCTGCTAAGTAATTGATAGGGAGCTGAGAGTTAGTTACACCCAACATACAGAAACAAAGTGATACTTGGCCATGTACAACACAGGCTGGGTGTGGGAAAGTCAGTCAGAACAGTACATACTTGAATATGACTCGACTGAGTTTGTGGTGGTTCATGTTGATTGTCAACCTGACTGGATTTAGAATCACCATGGAAACGCACATCTGGGTGTGTCTCTAAGGATGTTTCTAGAAAAGTTTAACTGAGCATAGGAGACTCAACATTGAATGTGGGTGGCAACATGCCTCTTAGACTGAATAAAAGGGAGACAGTGAGTGGAGGACCAGCAGGCATCTCTGCTTCCTGACTGCAAATACTGTGCGCAGCTGCCTCATGCCCCTGCTACTACGACTTCCCCAAGGACCCTCAAACTGTGAGCTAAATGCACCCGGCTTTTCTCATGTATACTATCACAGCAGTAAGAAATGGAACACAGGGTTCAAGGGAAGCTTTGTTGAGAAATGACTCTTCAGCTGGTATCTGACTTAATTAGATGAAGCGAGGGAGGAAAACAGCCCAGGCAGCGACAGCAGCACATGCTGAGCTTTGTGGCAGGGGGACAGTTGGGAGTTCCGGAATGGCTCAAGGGCCGAGTGTGAGGAGGCAGCGAGGGCAACTGTACGCAAGAGGCCAGGGGCTGAGCCAATGGATCCATGTCCTACACTCGGGATGATGTTGCTTTTTGGCTTGCTTATTTTTCTTAAAAGTTTATTCTGGGGCTGGGGAAATAAGTCAGTGCATAAAGTGATTGCCTCACAAGCATGAGGACCTGAGTTTGAACCCAGCAGTGGTGACAGAAGCTTGGAATCCCAGCATTGGTTGGGGCCAGAGACAGGGGGATCCCTGGAACTTCTGTCCAGTCAGGTTAGCATGCCTGATGATCTCCAAGCCAACGAGAAACCCTGTCTCGAAAGAGTTTGACCTCTGGCCTCTGCGCACACACACACACACACACACACACCATGATTAAAAGTTTGAGAATTAGCCGGGCATGGTGGCCTGTGCTTTTAATCCCAGTACTTGGGAGGCTGAGGTAGGAGGATTGTCATGAGCTCAAGGCTAACCTGGGGCTACAGAATGAGTTCCAGGTCAGTCTAGGCTAGCTTGAGACCCTGCCTTGAAAAAAAAAATCAAATTGTTTTGACTAAGACGTGCCTATCTTCAAACGTTTTGTACTATATGCTTCCATTCCCGTAGTGGTCTTGAAATGACAGTGGCCTGGGGAGATGGCTCAGCAGTTAAAGGCACTTGCTTCCAAAGCCTGATGGCTAAGGTTCAGCTTCCCAATACCTACTTAAGGCCAGACATACAGAAGTGGCACATGCATCTGGAGTTTGTTTGCTGTGGCAAGCAGTCCTAGCACAACCATATTACCTCTCTCTTTCTTCCTCTCATTCCCCTCCTGTCTCTCAGAAAAATAAGCAAGAATATTTTTTAAAAAATTAAATGCTAGAAGTGACAAAATTTTTGAACTTGTAAATTATTGGTTGCCAAGGGCTTGGATCTTTAGTGGGAGTTAATAAGCAATGCCTACCACACATGATCTTTGTGGAGAACCGTTAGCAAAAATGGGCGCTGTGGTTTGCCTGCCTTTGCTCACCCTTGGTAATCGTCTCGTGTAGGTTTCCGAACTCAGCCTCAGCATTCACTTTGCCAAAAGGCCAGTGGCAAGTGGGTGGCAAGCAGAAGTTTGAACAAATCGTTTGCCACTGGGGCTTGTGAGCAGGGCTAGTCTGATGAGCGATGAAAGTCACGTGATCGTGCCACGTTCCTCTGGCTTCATAGATGTCAGAGTGAGGCTCCAGCGTAGCCGGGTCAGACCATGGGAGCCACCGACAATACATGTTGCTTTAGGGCACTAAGTTGTGGAGTGGTTTGTGAAGCTGACTGAGAACATTTCACATTTGGACTTGTTCAAGGTGTGGACTGTTAGAATCAGTGTGAGGCTAACCTATTAGAAGCCTTCAGAAGTAACTTTGGAGGTGCCGGGGCTGTCTCGGTGGGTGAAGTGCTTGCCTTGCAAGCATGAGGACTTGAGTTCAATCCGCAGTCCCCGTGTCATGCGCAGTGTGCACCTGCACCGTCAGCGCAGGAGAGGCAGCGACGGGAAAATCCATGGGCTTTCCGGCTAGCTAAGCCAACTTAACTGGGGAGCGCCAGGCCAGGGAGAGACCCTGACTCAAAGGGGTGGGCAATGTTCCTGAGGATGGTGCTCAATGTTACCCTCTGGCCTCCACACGCAGGCACTCCAAGTGCATACACACTCACATACGCTTGCAACTCATACAAACGTGCACACACACCACACACACACACACACACATGCACCATGTACACAAAAAGAAGTAACTTTAATTCTCCATTACAAAGAGAGATGAAAGATATGAATTGTAAAACCCCATGGTTTTGAACCGAGGCAGCATGCGACGGCCCTCACGGTACTGTCCCTGAAGCTCTGTCATCCTGGTGGTAAGATCACCTTCCAAAGGAGCCAAGATTTCCCAGCCTTCCACGTGGGAAGCTGTTTGGCAGCCACAAATGCCAGCTCTGCCCCGCTGCAACTGGCAAGATGCTTGCTTTTGTCATGGCAATTCTGCTCCTATTGATTTTCTTGTAGAGAAATTTTGGTCGCAGCACGCATTGCCCATAAAACCTTTATGTCATCGTTAATCCTGTAACATCTTGGGGACCCCGCTTTATGTAGTGTGGTTTTACGTGCTGCATGGGCTGCCCAGCCTCCCGGGGTGTCACCGTGTGGCAGGCTAGTTCATGTCTCCCTCTGACTCTTCCCCCTCCTCTGCTCGTAACACACACTTACTGCTCAGCCCTTCCTCTGCTGTCTTTCAAACAATCTTGTGACTGGACTTTCACACACTGCACTGGATTCTCGGGGGCAAGAACGCTCCGTTTTGCATTTGTCTTCAGGAACCTGGAGCCCCTCAGGTCCAGAGGGGAAGTTGGGTGGTTGGATTGTTGTGTTTAATGAGTTCCCATTCATTCATCAAATAAATGGCTACTGAATGTTGACTATACCTCCGATACTGGGTAAGCATCTTTTACAGAATGGTGAACAAGATGGATCTGGCTCATTTCACTTACAGATAAATATCTAATCACAGAGAGCGATGGTTACATTGGGAAGCAAGTACCAACCAGATTCGAAAGAGGCTCCATGGCTCGGTGTTGCCCCTGTTTGTGGAAGCTGGGGCCGTGTAGGCCTTGCAAGGCAAGGGCCATGGGCTTAATGACAGATGGACCATGTTCCCTGGAGAAAGGAAACTCAGGGACCCGGAGGCATAGGGTGAGGGCTTTCTCAGGAAGGAATGGTGTGTGCAAGGATGCGGTGGCGGAGATGTGCTGGGTTTAAAAGGAATGTACATGATAGGGGCACGGTGAGGTCTCCCTATGTCTGACAGCTGCTTGTCTCATGCATCTATCACGTGTCAGGTGCCCAGTGGGTTTTCTTGGCGATGTGTTCTGTTGGGAGCTTGTACTTGGGATAACTCTGGGATGACGATGCAAATTAACAACCACTGGCCTGTCCATCACAGCTAATGCAGAGCAAAGAGAATGAATGGGCAGAAGACATTTGTAAACAACACACGAGGGGCCTGAGACAGAGCCTACAGAAGGCTGGCTGGAGCACTGGCTAAGGGGGAGGAGTTTAGGGGAGGAGGGAGGAGTGTGGAAGGCTGGCTGCAGGGAAGGCATGCAGCACGAGAGCGAAGCAGAGCTGGTCATATTCGGCCCTCACTGAGGACACAGGGAACAATCAATGCTGCTGCTCAGCCACCTCTCTCCTTTTTATACGGACCAGGACCTCAGCCCACGGACTGATGCTGCCCTCAGTTAAAGCAAATCCTCCCACCTCAATCAACACGAACCAGATCATCCCTCACAGGCATGCTCAGAGGCTAACCTAATCTACATAATCCCTCACAGTTGATTCTGGGTCCCATCAAGTTGACGATCATTATAAACCATCATAACCAGCCAGCAAAACCTGAGAAGCCAGTTGCCTCTGCCTTCCTAATGCCGAGATTAAAAGCATGCACCACCATGCCCATCTTTTTTTTTTTTTTTTTTCACATGGGTTCTCACAATCACACTCAGATCATCATGCTTGCAAGGCAAGCACTTTACCAAATGACCCGTCTCCTCGGCCTGTGATTTTCTCTTTGAACAGAAATTATCTACTTCCATATGCAATCTTTAATCACTGTCATCCCTCCCTGGAGACAAGCTGTAATAAGAAACCTGACTCTATTGGGGACATACATTCAAACTACCACACTGGCCAATTGAAGCTTAGTCCTCAGACAACCATGAGCACACCACAGTTTTCTAGCACAGGGATGAGAACTCTGGAGTGTCTAGACGCCGACTCCTGGTGCGCATTGAAGCTGCATGTGCAACCCTGTTCACCGTTGATAGAATGGCAATATAAAATTCTGGCAAAAGCCTTTCGGCACATGTATCAGTCAAGGGTCTCTAGAGAAACATAACTGACAGAATGATTATATAAAAATGGGGGATTTATTACACCAGGTCATAAGATACGGTCTGGGCAGTCCAACCACAGCTGTCCACAGATTGAAAAATTGCAGAGTCCAGGAGCTGCTCAGTCCGTGAGATGAGATGCAGGTTGAAGAGTCACAGGACCAAGGTGCTGCTCAGTCCACAATGCCGGAAGCAGGCTGGAGTAGTCATAGGACCTGGTAGCTGACAAAGGAACAGCACAAGTGGGCAGCCAGGGAGCAGGGGAAAAGCATGCACCGGCGAGTAGCAAGGGCAGCCAGATGAAAGGAGAAAAGTCCTGTGTTGTCCCGGAGCTGCCCTGCACACAGTCCCCTGGCAGAAGGGCTGCACATTCAAGAGGAGGGGAGTCCTGGATCGATCACTCTTGCCTGGAAATGCCCTCACAGACTCATCCAAAGAATGCATTTCTCACTCCATTCCAAATTTTGTCAGTTTGACAACAAACTTAGCCATTACGGTTCAGAAATGCACATCTTGGCAGTTGAGGGTCTGCTGAGCTCACAAGACCTGCTGAAGTAGAAGTATCAGCCTCAGCCTAACACACATGGAATATCTATCAATGACCCATCCATCCACCTATTATCTATCACCTATCTATTATCTATCATCTATCTATCTATCTATCTATCTATCTATCTATCTATCTATCTATCATCTATTATCTATCTATCTATCTATCTATCTATCTCTCTGCCTGTCTGTCTATGTATCTATCTATCATCTATCTACCTATCATCTATCTATCTATCTATCTATCTATCTATCTATCTATCCATCTATCATCATCTATCTCTGTATATCTATCATTTATATCTATTTATCTATGATCTATCTATCTATCATCTATTTATCTATCTATCAATCATCTATCTATCTATCCATCCATTGTCATCTATGTCTGTATATCTATCATTTATATCTATCTATGATCTATCTATCTATGATCTATCTATCTATCTATCTATCTATCTATCTATCTATCTATCATCTATGTATCTATCCATTCATCATCATCTATCTCTGTATATCTATCATTTATATCTATCTATGATCTATCTATCTATCTATGCATCTATCTATCTATCTACCTGCCTATCATCTGTCTTCTATTATATCTAGTGTGTATCTGTTATCTAACAATCTCTTATTATCTATCTACCAACCTATCTGCCGTATTGTATAGATCTGTACCAGGTCCGCTAGTCCAGTGTTTGATACTGGGAAGGAGCACAGTGGGTTTGGGATAAATAAATGAGTGAATCTGTGGGTAAAATCAGCAAGGCTACCATAAGGTTGGTTTAATATACTTTGCTCTCTGGCCAACGAGGGAAATGTGTAGGCATCATAGAAGAGCACACAGAAAGGCAATACACTTCCTCCAAGGAATTTTTCCATATTACTGACAGAGGTAGAGGCATTTCACAAGCTCAACATTTTTGCTTCATTTGGTTATTCAAATGTTACCTTTTAAAAATTCTATCATAGCATGTCAAATTACTCTATAATGTTTATTCAGAAAAACATAGTCCATCTGCCCATCTTTTTCCCAATTTTCACTTCTACAGAGGCAACTAATTTAAGTTGTTTAAGCAATTTTCTTTTTTCCATTTTGGTGTTGCCATGCTCCTCTGAGACCATTGATGCTCCTGGGTGTTTCAGCCTTAGGTCTTTTGTAACAATAAAACTTGAGAGAGAGAGAGAGAGAGGCCAGTGCCACTGCAAACAAGCTTCATTTTGTGCATCTGACTTTATGTGGGTACTGGGGAATTTAACCCAGGCCATCAGGCTTTGCAATCAATCATCTTTAACCAGAGCCATGTCTCTAACTTCTGTCCCCCAGCCTTGAGTGTCTGATCTCACGCTGTCCAATCTCTTACCATCTGTACCCCATACACTTCCCTCTAACCCCACTCAGCCACATGGATATTATAGCCAAAACCACGTGATATATGTCATGACAACTTCTAATCTATTTTTCTTCTTTTCCTTAGAATATGTATTTTAGTTTCTCATTTTGTGCGCTTTCTATGCATTTACCAAAACCTTGACTCCAAACTCTGAAAATGTTCAGACAACTGGCTCCTCAGCCTCATAGCGAACCCTCCCCTGAACAGCTCTGCTCCAGGCCGTGCTGTTTTCTCAGCCTGGCTCCTGGCAGTGGAGTCTGTGGCTTTCCTTCTGGGGTTCTCAGTGTCCCCAGCCCGCTCCTCCTGCATCCTTTCATTACTGACCTTGGATGGTTTCTTTACTTACAGAACCTTGCTTCCAGTAGCTTTCTGAAGACTATCCACAGGGAAGCTTATATATTCTGCACCTCACATTTGAGTGCCAGGTCTGGGTGTCAGTTTCTTCAGAACTTAAAAGGTTTTCATTTATTGTCTTGTCAGCCCTAAGGAGGGTGAAGACCACCCAAAAGATATTCTTCTCCACAATGTTTATATTTTGCATTGTTTAAGAATCTTGCAGGGGGCTGGGGATGCAACTCAGTCAGTCGAGTGCTTGTCTAACATGCACAAAACCCCGGGTTCAGTTTCCAGCACAGAATAACCTCCAAGGCTCCCAAAGGACTAGGAGAGTAAAAGGGGGAAGTCCACCCTCCTGTGCTCCAAGTACGCCCTTATCCCTGACACCGTGGCCTTCTCTCCCTCGCCCCACACAGCCCGCCCCTCCTTTTTACCCATTATTATGATGGCCTGTGCCATGCCCAGTGTGAGTCTCCCTGAAGCCAGCTCTGGCTAGCTCAGAGCCAAACTCTGAGAAGCTTTTAGTGATAGAATATCTACTTTCTAGCAAGCGCCTGTCAGATATCTGAACTTACTGAACTCCCTTGCGTTTCTCTCTCCCGACTTCTCATCCATTCCTTTAATTTTAAACTCTCTGTTGCATAGCTGCTAGAAGGAGCACCAGGGAGAAGTTGGGGGTACCTATTATGACAAACAACAGAGGCAAACAGAAGGTGTACAGTTTCACAACATGGAAAAGTGGCCAAGAACTTCTCCAGTGTTGGAGGCCTGTTCCAGAGGGCCAGCCTACACATCAGTATGCACACTTTGGTATGCTAGGAAGATCATCCAAGATAAGGTTGTGAGCGTCTTTGCTGTGGGCTCTCCTGTTGCTCTGTAATCCAGACGGTAGGTAGAGAGCCTTTATTGACCAAGCTGGGCTGCAGTAACACAAGTAGTGTGACTTGTTCGTGGAGAGTTACAGAGGGGGGGGAGACGTGGGAAAGGAGGTCAGTTTGATGAATTAGCCTTTTAGAATTAAAGCTGCACTAGGAGAGTGTAGCACCATGCTACGGATGGCATGGTGGAGACTCAAAGCCAGAGGGGGCAGAAAGAGAGAGCGAGTGAGAGAGAAACACTCTGGAAATCTGAAGAACAAAGACATCTTTTTTGTATGTTCTCCAGGGAGGGGGGAAGTTCTGTTCCACATAACTTGCCCTATATGCTAGGAGCTATGGAGGTACTAGATAGGACCTAAGGCCATAACTTAGGTGGCCTTGTGTTTCTCTGGCAGCTGGTCTTGGCTCCCCATGTGGCCTTGATGGTGGGCAGCAGGTGACTCTTTTTATTTATTTGAAAGAGTGAGAGAGAAAGAGGAAGAGAATGGGCACGCCAGGGCCTCCAGCCACTGCAAACAAACTCCAGATGCATGTGCCACCTTGTGCGTCTGGTTTATGTGGGTCCTGGGGAATTGAACCAAGGTCCTTTGGATTTGCAGGCAAATGTCTTAACCACTAAGCCATCTCTCCAGCCCCAACAGGAGACTCTAAAAGTGACAACATCTATGTTCTAACATTCAGTCCATCTGAAATCATATATATATATATATATATATATATACATAATACACACACTATATATATATATATAATACACACTATATATATATACATATATATATAATACACACTATATATATATATATATAATACACACTATATATATATATATATATATATATATATATATATATATATTTGGGTCTTTAATTCCATGTTAGCCACACCCTTCATATGTTTGGCAGTGATTTTTTTTTTCTGACTATATTTGGTGAGATGCAGCGGAACGCGTGTGTGTGCATGTGTGTGCACACACTTGTGTGTCTGTGGGGGCTGGTGGAGGTTCAGACACATCTCTTTTGAGATCGGGTTTCTCGCTGGCCTGCAGCTCACCAGGGCTATACTGGCCGGCCGGCAAGTCCCAGGGACCGCCTGTCTTCAGGGCCCCAGTACTGAGATAACAAGCGTGTGGGCCACCGTGTCCAATGTTTTCACACGAGTACTGGCTGCCCTCCCTCAACTCTTAGAGTTTAATCAATAACTTTTACATTTTCCTAAAGTAAGTGTTAAAATCCCCCCAGACTCATGTTCTGCGTGCACGCTCTCACAATGGTGGTGGTGTTTTGAGAGGCTGTGGAGCCTTTAGAATGTGGGGCTTAGCTGAAGAAGTGGGGCACCAGAGGCTGGCCTGTGGAGGCGATGGCGCAGCCTCTGGCTCCCGGCCCGCTTGCTCTCCACCTCCTGCTCTGCTACCGTGTGAACTTGGCTCCATCACAGGCTCCCACCACCACGAGCCCCACCACCCTTCCCTGCCATGAGACAGACCTTGTGAAATCGTGAGCCAAACAAGTCTTTTCTCCGTGAAGTTGTTCCTGTCGGGTATTTTGTCACAACATAATGGACTGAATATTTGTGTTCTGTCAGGTTTTTATGCTGAAGCCATAACTCCCCCAGTGGGATGGCATTAGGATGTGGGGCCAATGGGAGGAGATTAGGTCATGAATGGGGTTCACATGCCTAACGAGGGGACTCTGGGCAGCTCTGTCACCCTCTTTCTGCTTTGTGAAGGAGTAAGAAGCTGGCCTGATGCAACCAGGAGCCCAGGGGGTCTTGGGATGAGCCACCCTAGCCTTGGGTTTCCAGCGTTCAGAGCTATGAAGATGAATTCTTGGCTTCTCATGGGCCCCTCAGTCTGTGGTATTTTGTTATAGTAGCCCTAAATGACTAAGACACTATGTGACAGTAATCTGATCCTCATTAAGCAAAATTTGTCCAAAATGATCTTGATCATCATGCAAGACATACATTTTAACACTAGGTTTGCTTTTTTTCCCCCCCGGAACTAAGTCTTAGCTCTCCCAGATGCCACATTAACAATTCAAAGCCCATGAAGAATGAAATATTAAAAATGTAATTGTATTTTATAGTAACCTCTTTCTGTTTGTAATATGTCACCACAGAAAGTTCATATTTTCTGCCTTAGAAAAATTTATATTTAGTTATATAAGTAATGGATATAGTAAATATTTAACTCCCCAAATATAAAGAAAACAATAAAACACTCATTTCTCTACCTCCCATGGGTAACTACTATTAGCATTTATATTTTTAAGTCTTTTCAAGATGTGAATATTGTGTGTTTCATATCTGGAATGATCTATAAGGAAAAATTACATGCCATTATTTTTTTTCCTTTTTTATATTCCATTATTTTTAATCAACAATATACTAGTCCTATATATTTAAAATATATTTTCTGTGTCAGTGTGGTGTGTGTACACATATGTATGCATGTTCACATGTGTGTGAGGCCAGAGGTTGACATTGGGTGTCTTCCTCAATTGCTCTCCACCTAATTTATTAAGACAGAGTTCCTCATTTGGAACCAAAGCTCACAGATTTACTTAATATAGGTAGTCACATTGCTCTGGGGAATCCCCTGTCTCCACCTCCCAAGCGCTGGAGTTACAGGGCGGCTGCCATGCCTACTTGGCAATTATGTAGGTTCTGGGGATCTGAACTCTGGTTCTCGTGCTAGCCTAGAAAGTGCCTTATTCACTCAGCCATCTCCCCAACCCTCTTAAAGTATTTTCACCATGAGCTGGAGAGATGGCTTAGTGGTGAAGGCGTTTGCCTGCAAAGCCAAAGGATCCCGGTTCGACTCTCCAGGACCCATGTAAGCCAGATGCACAAGGGGGCGCATGCGTCTGGAGTTTGTTTGCAGTGGCTGGAGGCCCTGGTATGCCCATTCTCTCTCTCTCCCTCTCTCTGCCTCTTTCTCTCTCTCTCTCAAATAAATAAATAAATAAATATTTTTAAAATGCCAAAAGCTGCAAGAGGATATGGGCAGTAAAATCTCAGAGCCACGTGAAAAAGAAAAATGGAGAATGACAGACTTATTTTTTAAAAAAAGTATTTTCAGCATGATTGTGTGACATTGTTTTCTGAGCAGCACTCCACTTTCAATGCTCCAGTCATCAGATGGGTTCCACTATTACAAATGACACTGCAGGGGACACGTGCATGGCCGCCACTCACCAGCGTCACTGACTTCTTACTGCAGGGCCCTAGAGGTGGATGACTGTTTCAGAGATGAAGGCATGCTGTACGGTTTGATGGACATTTTTATATTTTATTTCTATTTATTTATTTGAGAGAGGGAGAGAGGCAGAGTGAGAGAGAGAGAAAGAGAGAGAGAGAGAATGGGCGTGCCAGGGCTTCCAGGTACTGCAAACACACTCCAGACACATGCATCACCTTGGGCATCTGGCTAACATGAGTCCTGGGAAATTGAACAGAGGTCCTTTGGCTTTGCAGACAAGCACCTTAACCGCTAAGCCACCTCTCCAGCCCTGATGTATGTTTTTAAACTGATGTCCAGAAAGAACATTCTAGCTTGTCCTCCCCTGGATGACCCCTCCAGAAAGGTAGTTGTAAAGCACTTAACACTTTGGGCTGGTAACAGTTCCCTCCCAACCCTGCAGGGTCCACAGAGGATCGTATAAAACCTCCTTGTCTACTGTCAGACTTTGGACAGCAGAAGGACATTTGAAATATCTGGATTTGTCCAGATACAGGTTTTGAAGGCTAATTTTAAGTCCTTTCTACTAAAATGCCCTGGATTTCACCTTTTACCCTGTGTCCCTCCCCCTTCTTCAGCAAATAAAGTGACTTCACGGCATAGACAGTCGTGCAGCCCAGAACTCTGAAGCAGCTGAAGGGGCAGACCAGGATCTTGGAACCTTCCCTTACTCACTTGCCCATCATCTCTCCAGCATGTCCTCGGGGACTGGTGTCATGCTAGACTGTGAAAGTGACAGAAGTGCAACCATAGCATTGATAAACTCTGCCTATAAAGAAGGTGGGTCTCGGGCTGGAGAGATGGCTTAGCGGTTAAGCGCTTGCCTGTGAAGCCTAAGGACCCCGGTTCGAGACTCGACTCCCCAGGTCCCACGTTAGCCAGATGCACAAGGGGGTGCACACGTCTGGAGTTCGTTTACAGTGGCTGGAGGCCCAGGCACACCCATTCTCTCTCTATCTGCCTCTTTCTCTCTCTGTCGCTCTGAAATAAAATAAACAACAAAAAAAAAGAAGGCGGGTCTCAAATAAAAGTCTTCTCTATAAAGGACTCAACCACAGGCTGTTGTGTTCATGCTCACATAGTAGTGCTACTTTCACTTTTGGTTAGAGAAGCTTCTCTTTTCAGATGGTCGTAATTACTGAGAGACTCAAACACTCATCAAGGTGTTGAGAAGAAGTGAAGGTTCAGCACCAAGCAGCACATCAATGTCACACTTTCCAAGGCTCAGGTACCGCTGCAGACAGCTTCTATGTGTCTGGGATGGACGTCCAATCAGACAGTGCGCATGGGAGGAAGGGGTTCACTTCAGGCTTACAGATGTAGAGGGAGTTCCATCAGTGGTAGGAGAAGCTTCTTCCATACAGCCAAGCAGACAGAGACCACCACCAGCCAGCAAACACCAAAAAGCAGCAGTGGAGGGCTGGAGAGATGGCTTAGTGATTAAGGTGCTTGCCTGCAAAGCCAAAGGACCCAGGTTCGACTCCCCAGGACCCATGTAAGCCAGATGCACAAGATGGCACATGCATCTGGATTTCATTTGCAGTGGTTGAAAGCCCTGGCATGCCCATTCTCTCCCTCCCTCCCTCTCTCTCTCTCTCTCCCTGCCTATTTCTGTATCTCTCTCAAATAAATAAATATAAATGTAGATATAAAAAAAAGCAGCAGTAGGGCTCACACTGTGCTCCTCACCTTTGTACTGGAATTAGATCTGTCCCCAAATACACTTTTGGGCTGGGTCCCAGGATCTGCCCCGCCCCCTGCCAGTGACATTTCCTCCAGCCAGGTGGCTAGAGACCCAAGTCATCAGCTTTAATAAGACAACTGAACCTATGGGGGACATATATTCAAACTACCACAGGTACCATTGTGAAAGAATGTAAGAGCCTAAGGCAGACACAAAGTGGGTAGTGGTTGCATTTATAACCTCACCGTGGTTGTGGTTACTTTCACAACATCTGCATAACATGAGGGTAAAATGACATCAAAATAGAAGAGGGGCTAGTTGGAAAGAAAGGGCTCAGTGAGGGAGACAGCGGAGAGGAGGCAAGGGAGGGATTATGATCAGGGTACATTATGTGTATGTATGGAGGTTGTAATGGGATTACAGGCATATGCCACCATACTTGGCTTTTCTGTGGCTGCTGAGGGATCTGAACTCAGGTCCCCACACTTATGCACCAAGTACTTTATTCACTGAGCCATCTCCAAACCCCCAAGTTCCTTTTTATAAAGCAACCCACTCTTATAAGAGTTAATTCACTCCAGGTGGCATTCTGGGGACTGGAGCCCCTTCGATCCAATTTTCTCTAGACCCCACCTATGACGGCCTCCTCTACCTCAACATGGCCACACTGGGGACCAAGTTTCCAGAACATGAACCTTTGGGGGACACACTCAAAACATATTCAAATCATAAACAAGGAACTGACTAAATGCCAGTTTTCTTTCTCCATTTATTAGATAAGAGCTTCATGTGCCCACTGAGGCCAGGCGCTCACTCAAGTCCTTGGCTGGTGCTGTGCCGAGGTTCTAAAGATCATGCACACCCTTTCTAAGGAAAACACTTAACTTTTATTTGTTGGTTTTGTTCCATCAATTATAAATTTTTTTATTCATTTATTTGGGAGACAGAAAGAAAGAGGCAGAGAGAGAGAGAGAGAGAATGGGTGCACCAGAGCATCCAGCCACTACAAACAAACTACAGATGCATGTACCACCTTGTACATCTGGCTTATGTGGATACTGGGGAATCAAACCTGGGTCCTTGAGCTTCATATGCAAGTGCCCTAAGTGCTAAGTCATCATTCCAGTCCCATCAGCTATCAGCTTATCAGCCAATATTGACAAATCACCAATCTGCCTGGCCCTGTAACATGCCCATGCACAAGGTCTACACACTTCCTACACATATAGGCTTGGTGCACATACCTTGCACTCTAGGTGATGAAGAATATGACTTAGCATTTTACAAAATTAAACAATGCTTTAGTTCCAAGGAAAGCACTTTCCCTGGGCTAGGAAGATGGCTTAGTTGATGAAGTGCATCACAAGCGTGAGGACCCGGGTTTGACTTCCATGACCCACTTACAATGGCTGTGGTGGCGTGTGCCCGTGATCCCAGTGCTGGGAAAGTGGAGACAAGAGGGAGGCTGTCTGACCAGACAGTGCAGCATAACTAGTATTTTCTCGAAGGCAGAGGATGGTCTACCTGCATAGAAACACCAAGGTTGTCTTCTGGCCTCCTCATGCTTTGTGCACACCTGTGCACCACACATAAGAACATGCACAAACATGTATGCACATGCTTACACACGTATAAAGAAAGACTATTTTGTATAATAAAGGAACATGTTGAATCTTTATCTATTACTATTCCATCTTGCTTTGCTTTCCACCTTAAATATTAGGTCGCACCATATAAATTTAGTCATTTTATGGCCAAATAGTGGTGATTGCTAATGTTTCGTTTCCCATGATTTGGCCTGCACAGCCTGGAACCCTCATGGACTGGGCAGAAGTGCTGGCCCCTGTGGATCTGCATGGTACCTGAGGCTTCAAGTGTAGAGTGCCTTTAATATTAGACCAGCCACATGACAAGACACAGGGGCTCTGTTGACCCTGCTAAAGCCCTTCCCTGAGTGGGAAGGACATTCGTGCCATCTTCCATCCTCTTTATTGAAACAGCATGTTAATAACTCCCTCCTCAGCACACACCCGGAGTGTCAGACACAACACCCCCTATCGATTTCCTTGCAATGTGGCCAATATTGATAAATCACCAGCTCTGCCTGCTGGGGCCATTAGCATGTCTGTTTATTTGTCTACAACTTTGGAGGATAATGCTGGTATTTTTCTAACTTATAAAGCCTGATGGAATGAATTATAAGGCGAATGGCAGCTACAGACTGAACCCAGCCTCACTGAAGTCTTGGCATTGGCCTAACAGACTCTCTGACCTGCTCGGCATCAGTTCAGATAGCTCAGCAGAGCACGGCGAGAACTCAGTCACATCAGAAAGACCACCGAGATGGCTTATCAAGTGGCTTCTGTCCCTAAGCCTAGAAAGTCAGATGACTGTGATGGGATACAGCCCCTAGGGTCAGGGGTCAGTTTACAAGGTTTGCAATGGGGCTGGGGGGATAGCTCAGCAGTTAAAGACACTTGCTCGCAAAGGCTGCTAGCCTGGGTTCAATTCCCTGGTACCCATGTAAAGCCAGACACACGTATGTGGAACATGCATTTGGAGTTTTCAACAGCAAAAGGCCCAGGTGCACCCATTCTCTTTCCCTCTCCTGCCCCCCATAAATACATAAAAATAATAAAAACAAATAAAATACAAGGTGAGTAATACATGATCACATGCTAGGGGCTTGTAGTCTGGCCTGGCTTTACCACGCCAGCACGGCTGTCCCAGGCACGTGACTTCACTGAACTCCACATTTAGGGTTTGCGTACTTTGTATCTGTTGGAGTTTTTGGTGTAGCAGGCTCCGCCCCAGCAGATCAAGAGGGTGTACCAGTGAGCCTCACACTCTTTCCTCCTGATGAAGGGAAAAGCAGTTGGGGGGATGGGATTTGTGAGGCTAGAAGGGGCAGTCAGCCTGACACAGTGTAGGATCACCTGGGGACAAACCTCTGGTCACGTCATTAGGGGGTTTCTAGGTTGGATCAATTCCTGTGGGAAGACCCACCCTGCATGGCCCAGAGATCCCGGACTACATATAAATGAGAAAGTGAGCTGAGTAGTGACATTAATTTCTCTCTGCTTCTGGAAGCAATGTGACCAGCTGCCTCAAGCTCCTGTCGCCATGTCTTTCCCATCACGAGGAGCTATGACCTCAAATCATGAGTCAAAATAAACCCTTCCTTCCTTAAGTGGCTTTTGTCAGATAGTTTGTTGTAGCAGTGAGAAGAGAAACCAGTATGGGGTGGGGGGGAGGGTCAGTGGCCAGGCAGGGAAAAGTCCTGGGTTTGCATAGATATGACTAAGAGCTAAGGGTCAGGAAGTGCCCCAATGTTTCAATGTTTCTATGGAAACCCCAGGGGTTAAAACCCTGTAAAACAGATCTTACGTGAGCCAGAGGTCGTGAGGTCAAAACCAGAGGTTTATTTCTTTACTGGTTCTACCCTCCCCTGTGAAGAATGCGAGAAACAGGTATCCTAAGATTCATACTGCCCACTGACCACTGTACTGCATGCATGTCCTCCTGTCAGTGCCCCTGCTGTCTGTCCAGCTCCGTCACAGACCCTGCTAGGACTCAGGTCCAGAATACCCTCTCCTTCAGAAAAGTCTCTAATCAGCCCTACCTGTCCCCTACCCCAGTTGAGCTGTATTTGGGGACCCTCCATAGCCACACATTCTCTTCTCCAATGTTTCCAGTGACCAGGATGGAGCTGAGCCCAGCGCCCTACACGACTCACAGGTCTTCCTGCTCTGTTCTTTGATGAGAGGGTCTTGAGATGGTAAAGGAAAGCCACTCTGTCCAACTGGATTTAGAGGAGTGAGGCCCCTTCAGGTGCTTTTACAAATTTTCTCCCCTCCTTTTTTTCTCCTGCTAATTCTACCTGAGGAGCAAGAAAGGGGCTGATGTCTGTTACTGTTTCTCTACAGTAATTCCCCACATCACCGTGTCTCAGAGGCGACTGAGCTCACGTTGCTGCATGCCAGCACAGAGACCACACTTTCTTTCTGAATTGGAATGTTTTTCGCCTGACGGTGTTGAATCAAACACTCTGGTACATCTCAGGGGTCCGCCATGAAGTCAACACTATACCGAATTTAAAATATTGTTCTTGCCCTACTACCTGTACACCCCAGCCAGCTTGCCTAAGCTCTTTGGGTGCTTGTTTTCCCATTTGTCAAAGGGCCCTTACCTCAAAAGCCATCAAGACTGCCTCCTCAGGCAACAGTGGCTGTTGTTGTCCTGCAGTTTAATTTTGCAGGGTGTTTGGAAAGAAGTAACAAAGCGATGATGTCATTGCCAAGCATGTAGTGGATACCACCCTGTGTTAGCTGTCCTGCTCCTCAGCAGAGCTCCAGCATGTGTGAGGCCATCTGCTGTGTGCACTGGGGTTCCTGGCTATTGTAATGCTCTATTCTGCTTTGTACCATCCCCAGTCTGGACTGTGACATGGCTAGCATCCTCACATGGTGCCCTCTACGCACCAAAACTAGGGCTACTCAATTCTTTCAATCTATGTTCTGCCAGTGAACATATGAGGCAAAAATAGGGTTGGTTAATTTTGGTTTTTAGAGTTGATCTCAAATAAGACCAATGACTCATCAAACATCAAGCAGCTGAGATATGAACACTTCACTCAGTGGGTGGGTTGAATAGGTGGGGCCGTCTATAGACCTGCACCAACCTTACATTAACTGCTCAGTTTAGGTAGCGTGGATACAGGGAGAGGAAGAGAGACATTGAAATACTGAATATTTGGGTTGTCTCTGTTTGAGGTAGGGTGGGGGCATACTGATAACATCTATGGACTGAGCAACCGACCATTCTGTGTGTGTGACTGTGTGGGTGAACGTGTGTGTGCAGGCACGTGTGTGCACGTGCATGTGGAGGCCAGAGGATGACCTCAGCGCAGACAGTCATCCTCAGAAACACTGTCCACTTCCTTTGATACCGGGTCTCCCATTGGCTGGACACTTGCCAAACAGGATAGGGTGCCTGGCCAGGCAGCCCTAGGGATCCTCTTGTCTGCCTCGTCAGTGCTGGGATTACTAGGGTAATCCCACACTCAGTCTATTTATGTGAGTTCTATGGTCCTAACTCAGGTCAGTATGCAAGCACTTTACTGACCGACTCAGCTGTCTCTCCAGCCCCCTCCCCATCTCTTTGCGTTTCACTAACCGTGACTCAGCAAGTAAAGAAGCTGACAGTGAGAAACAGCCTTGGCCTGAGGTCTGGGAGTTGGGATGTGAGCCCAGTATGGCTTCCCTTCCTCTTGTGCTTTTTCTTTCTTTCTTTCTTTCTTTCTTTATTTTTTTATTAGTCAGTTCTGTATTCAGCAAATACAGTCAGGTTGGTACCATTATTAGGCTCATCCATGACCTATCCCCTCCCCTTGGCCCCCCTTTTGTGCTTTTTCACTTGGCATATGTGGTGGTTTGATCCAGGTGTCCCCCATAAACTCAGGTGTTCTGAATGCTAGGTTCCCAGCTGATGGAGATTTGGGAATTAATGCCTCCTGGAGGGAGTGTATTGTTGGGGGCGGGCTTATGGGTGTTACAGCCAGTTTCCCCATGCCGGTGTTTGGCACACTCTCCTGTTGCTGTTGTTCACCTGATGTTGGCCAGGGGGTGATGTCCACCCTCTGCTCATGCCATCGTTTTCCCTGCCATCATGGAGCTTCCCCTTGAGCTTGTAAGCCTAAATAAACCCTTTTCCCCACAAGCTGCTTTTGGTTGGGTGACTTCTACCAGCAATGAGAACCTGACTGCAGCAGCATGTATGGCTGAAGAGGCTGATCAGGGGCTGGAGACAGTACCAGTGCTGAGAAGCTTGGGACCCAAGTCCGAGGTTCAGAGTGGAGTGGGAGTAGCTGTGTTGTGGAGGAAGCAATTTGCAGTGGGCTTAGGGTTAGTGGGGCAGTGGGCTAGGCTGAAGAGGGTTCAGGTAGTGGTCTGGGAGCAGGAAACACAAAGGGGGTATGAAACAAGCAGCTGGAGTCCATCCAGCAGGCGGATGGCCTCAGAGAAGGACACTGAAGTTAGGACTGGGCTGAGATCTATCCACACTTTCCCCACTAACTCATCACTAGAGAACATGGAGGGAGGGTTGAGAGATCCTTCAGTCAGGAAAGTGCTTGCCTTGCAAGTATGAGGATCTGAATTTGATCCCCCAAATCCACGGTGGCACATGCTTCTGATTCCAGCACTGGGGAGGTAGAGGACAGAGGTCCCTGGGTCTAGCTATCCAGCCAGTCGAGTCTACTTGGTGAGTTCCAGACCAGTGGGGGGGTCTTGTGTAAAAAAATATGTGGATGGCGCCTGAGGAAAGACACATGTTGTTGTCGTTTATCTGCACATTTCCACATACATCTGTGCACCTGCACACACATTTGCACACATACACACACACATAGACAGCAGGTCTCCGTGGAGAAAGGACAATTCCACTTTGGATGAACAGATTTGAAATGTCCATGTGGCATCCAGATGTATATACATCCAATGTAGACTGGAGATGCCATTTGATTCTTGGCACAGGGACTGGGTTGGCAGTTACCAGGAGAGTATGGCCTGAGAGGACGGTGCCCTGGAACCACTTGCCTGAGCTCAGACTTTCATCTCAGTTCCTCCATGTGAAGGAAGGTCATGACCCTGAGGGCGTTGGATAAGGTCAGTCATGTGAACCCCTTTGAGCAATCTCTGACTCATGAAGTAGAATTTTATTCATTACTATTTTCACTGGCATGACAAAATATTTGACAAAAGAAACTTAAGCGTTTATTTTGGCTTATCGTTTGAGAGTATGGTCCATCTTGGCAGAGAGGCAGGACAATGAAGCCCCTGGTCATGAAGAATCCACAGTCAGGAAGCAGAGAGATGAATGCTGGTACTCAGCTAGCTGGCTCCTTTCTATCCAGTCCCTGAATTGCAGTTCATAGAATGGTGCTGCCCAGGCTCCTGGTGGGTCTTCCCACCTAAGCCTTTCTGGAGACTCACTCAGACTCACCCAGAGGCACGTTTCGGTGATTCCAAATCCAGTCAAGTTGACAAAGAAGACCGACCATCACCGTAATCTTAACAGAGCTTCAAGATGCTCATGGGGGAAAATCCACAGGAGATGGTGTCGTCTATGTGATCTCCAAGCCGGGTTGTGGTAGTTGGGATGTGGAGTTTCGCCCACAGCATCACGTGTTCTCTATTAAGCCTCCCAGCAGGTGCAGCCTCTGGGTGGTGGAGCCATGCTGGAAGAGGTGTCACTGGGGGAAGAACCTTGAGGGTTTGTTTTTGTTTGTTTTAATCCAGACCCACTGGGTGTCAGAAGCTCACTCTGGGTACTTCCAGCTGAGGTAACACTATGTGACACCTGCCTTGCTGCTTTTGCTGTGCCTTCCTTGCCATGATGAAACTTCTCCTCAAAACCATAAGTCAGAAGTAACCCTTTCCTTCCACAAGCTAATTCTGGTCGAGTACCTACTACAATGGTGAACTATGACATTGAGCCAAACATGGTTCCAATCAGGATTTTTTTTTTTTTTTTTGAGGTAGGGTCTCACTCTAGCACAAGCTGACCTGGAATTCACTATGTAGTCTCAGGGTGGCCTTGAACTCACAGCGATCCTCCTACCTCTGCCTCCCGAGTGAGGGATTAAAGGTGTGTGCCACCACACCTGGCCCAATCAGGATTTCTGATTAAACCCAGATGTTATGATTTTCATTTGTTTATTTTAAATATTTAGTTAATTTATTTATTTAAGAGAGAGAGAGAGAGAATGGGCACAGCAGAGCCTCCTGAAATTGCAATATGTTTGAGTTTTTGTAGGCTTTGCATTCATAGATGAGAGGAGACAATGAGCCAGGTGAGTGGGTTATGGGGCGGGAGAGCATAGAGAAGTTGCATGCTTGTTCATAACTACAGCAAACGTTTAATGTATGACCCAAACCATGACACACGTGCAGATCAAAGCGGGGCAGGCATTGCCACAGTGGTGTAGGGAGCACAAGTGGCACCCTGGAGCAGCCTAAGCATATGCCCACCTTATTCATGGCTTATAGTGGCAGCAAGGAATCCTGATGCCGAGGCTCCCTGCGTCTGTAATGGAACACTGATTTAGGGACTCCATTTCTCTCTGTTGGATGAAAGAAATGTGTGTGCTTCTATTCACATGTCCCACTGGGTACCGCCAGAAATTCCCCAGCACTGACCATCCAACCTCTCAGGCCTAACTACCTGGAGGTTTCCTTGATTGATGCCCACAGCTGCTCCCGATGCCCCCTCTCCTGTGCTACACTTGCCCATCTCAATGTGGGCAGCAGAGAACTCTTCCTGGAGGTCAAGGGCATACTTGACAGAGCCAAACCCAGCTCCTCCATGGCATGTGCAGGACCGCAAAGTGGCACACAGATGCCACGGACAGGAGAGGGGCTTGTGGAGGAGGATCTTGACTCCACAGGAGACACATTTGAGCTGGCATCAGTTGCAGAAGCCAGATGCTAATAGTGGAAGAAATTTATTCTGAATAAAAAGGTGGTTAACATTCTGCAAACATTTTCTGTCTCAGACACACACAGAGTAATTTTGATGAAATGTGTTGGTTTACTGAACCTTTGGTATTATGCACGCTCACCAAAATGCATTTGGACTTGACTCTGCCTTGGAGAACTATTGTGGGAGAATGTAATCAAATCACTCATGAACTCAATATTGCTTTCCTATGGATTATTTGGATGTGGTGCTAATAAAAACACTCGTCTTTTTTCTCTCCAGCAAATCATGGCTGTGTGCAGCCATGAAATGTTGTCACACTCCTACTTTATTGCAGATTTAAATTACCTGGATTATTTTGTTGGACAGTGGCTCCCAGAAGCACAATGAATCAAATCATTAATTACTGTTGGAGTGTGTGCGATCCGTTGGAAAACATTAAACTCCACTCAGGAGCTCTTTCAGTGATGATGGCTTCTGAGGCAGTCCCTTGAGCCCCAGATCAGATGGAAACTTCTGGGCAATAAGAAATTGTCATTTGCTCCTCAGGTCCTGAATAAGGCAGATGCTGAGCGACATAGACCTGGTTCCCTGGGCTTCCTGGTCTCCGGCAAAGATCTCTTTTATCATGTCTCATTTCGGTGGCTGAGGACAGCTCTCCTTTCTCTGCAGTAGAATTCCCCACAGCAGTTTTCCATGTCCAGCCAGTAACAAAGGCCTTTTCTTACTCCTTCCCTCCCTTTCCTTTCCTTTCTTTCCTTCCTTCCCTCCCTCCCTTTCTTCTTTCATTCCTATATATTTTTTTTGTTTGTTTTAAAATAGAGTGCTGACCTGGAACTCACTCCATAGCCCAGGCTTGCTTTGAACTCATTGTGATTCTCCTATGTCAGTCTTTGGAGCACTAGGATTACAGAGGTGAGCCAACGAAGAAGGCGAAAGAGAACCAAGTCATTTTAAGTCCTGGTCTATAAATGTACCTCAGGCCTCACAATTCTCTCTCTTCTCACATTTACCCAGAAGGGTGATATACGGGGTGACCTGGGGAGCCACAGGCTAAGTGAGCAGAGTCTCTTCACATCTTGGGTGAAGCAGAGCCTCCCCTCCATGCCCCGCCTCCTTCCTGACTGCCTCTGGGTGAAGAATATGCCAGCTGGGTGAACACAGACTTCAGAGCCCATCGTTGGCAGAGCCTGGCTTCCCACCACAGGTGTGGGCCATGGCAGAGCGTGCTCCGGTCCTGGGTGGGAACGGCTGCCAACAGCAGAGGGGCCAAGCCTGTGTCACATTGATGACAGGGAGGCAAGGCATTAGATATGAGGGAGCTGAGGGAAAGTGCGACTTCGTCTCTGCAGCTGTGTCTCCTGACCATCAGAGCACTCTGCTGTGGCTGAAACAGTCTCGAAGCTGCTTAGAGGAATGCACCTTTCCCACTACATCAGAAACTCAGGTGCCAGGTCTTGCCGGGGCTTTGTTAGTGCACATGTGTGCAGCATTCTCCCACACATGACACAAAAAATAGTGCATCCTCATCAGACCTGACATCACTGTATCATTTTCACTGTGGTTTTGACACCCCCTCCCCCATGTCATGGTGCGTTAGTCAGGGTTCTATAGAGAAACAGTGGCCATCTTAACTCTTCTTTCAGGGACACAAGAACCAAGACTGCTGGGGTGCAGATATCCCTATAACAACCCTTCATACCATGGTGACAAAGGGGTCAATGAGCCATGCCAAGTACCAGGCATCCTCTCCACAGAAAGGAGCCCAGCCCGAAAGCAGAGGAGCCCATGCACGTTCCACTCTTATTACCAGCCACACGCCTTCTGCTAGCTCTTTGACACAGCTGTGTGTCTGCTGGTGAAACTGCATTTCAGACATCCAAGGGCTCCCTGCTAGGGATGAGAGTTACAAGGACAACACATTTGACAGTGGCAATGCCAAGATGTCATGATCTCCTGGTCACCTGATCACAGTCTCTCTGCCAGCCCCAGGGACACATCCATAGAGAGCAGCCCTACCTTGCCTTCTGTGTGTGAGCCAGGCACACGCAGGCATTCAATTGAATTCAAGGCCAAAGGAGGGCAGAAGCGCGGAGTCAGGCAGATTGCTCTGCTGAGGTGAACTCGCTGTCCTCCGGGTCATGGTAAAAAGATTAGATCACAGCACTAGACTTCTTCCCATTTCCTGACAAGGCAGAACCGGAAGCCTCTGAACATTTTCCATAGCAAATCTCTCCAGGTTTCTGAAAATTGTGTCTTGATTTTAAAGAAAGGGTTAGAAACTTCTAGTGAAGCTTTTTTTTTTTTTTTTTTTTTTTTTTAGGAGAAACTTCATTGCCTGTGTGTGCTGTTGCCAAGTCATCTGAGAGTCTTCCTCTCCTAGAAGCTTGCTTCCTCTTCCCTTTGTTTTCAAGGTAGGGTCTCACTCTAGCTCAGGCTAACCTGGAATTCACTCTGTAGTCTCAGGGTGGCCTCGAACTCACTGCGATCCTCCTACCTCTGCCTCCCGAGTGCTGGGATTAAAGGTGTGCACCACCACGCCCAGCTTCTCTTCCTTTTTTGATTCCCTCCTCTCCTCTCTCTCCCATCCTCCACACCTCTCTCTTAACCTTGATGGTCCCAATGGCCAATCTCTGAACTATGACTCCAGTAGTTAGGCTCCCATTTGCCCCTATACTCCACCTAAGCTCCACAAGGACAGCCTGTCTGAAGTGCATGAAATGTTATCCACACCTCCAGGAAGCTGGGTGGGGTACACTTCTGTGTCTGTAGCATCTGTCCATCCATCCATCCATCCATCCGTCCATCCATAGACCACACCTGCTACCTTAGCAACCACACTGGCTATACTGGACCATCTATGAAAACACAGACTGGATCCAGGGTTTGCATTGCAGATATGGAGGCTGAAACACAGCCATTACAGTGCTCGCTGATGGGCCCTGAAGCCAAGGGGCTATGTCACTGCTCCGGGCTGCAGAGCGCTTGGCACTGCCCTACTTTGGGACTATCTCTTTTTAAAAAAAATTAAGATTTATTTCTGTTTATTTATTTATGAGAGAGAGAGAGAGAGAGAATGGGTGTGCTAAGGCCTCTAGCCACTGTAAACAAACTCCAGACATATGTGCCACCATGTGCATCTGGCTTATGTGGGACCTGGAGAATTGAACCTGGGTCCTTAGGTTTTGCAGGAATGCACCTTAACCACTAAGCCATCTCTTTGGCCCTGTGACTATCTCTATAGCTCCCCTGTCCCCACTCTCAGAGCTCTGCACACTTGTGTTTTCATAAGCCAAGTCCCCTCACTTTGGACCTTGCTATAATTTTCCCTTCTCTACCTTCGCTTGATCCTGGTTAGCTGCCACCCTCATTCCTACTTTCATTTTCTTTCCTCAGCAAAGAATTCCTCCGTGACTCTCAGTCTTTGGTCAACTCTGAGTGTGTATCATGCAGGGTAAGTCTAGGCTGCCCAGCGAGATACAAACTGCAGTCTTGTAATAACTCCATTCTTCAAACTAAAGATGTTCCTACTTACCCATAAGTGTGTAGGTATTTTCACCATGCCAGGCTTTGTGCTGGGGACTTAAGATAGCAGAAGTGCTACTACATGTCCTACCTAGCTTTTAGATGGTCATCGTGTCATTTAGGGACACATAAAAGTGCAGCATGAGATGCCATTACACCCATCCCTGGTCCAGGACAGACATCATTAATCAACCACAGAATCTTTGCTCATGAGGTAGAATCAGAGTTTAGAAACTTTCAGACTGATTGTGTTAGCTCCCTTTCTCATTGCTGTAACAGAGTAGCTGACAAAAGCATGCCAGTGCAGGCAGGGTTTCATTTGGCTCACAGTTGGAGGGTGCAGCCCATCATGGCAAGGAAGTAATGGTGGCAGGAGGTGAGGCCATGGGTGACAGTCAGGAAACAGAGTGATAAGTGGTGGTGCTCAGCTTGTTTTCTCCTTTGTATTCAGCCCAGGACCCCAGGCCACCTGGACTTAGGATGGGTCTTCCCACAACAGTTAACCTAATCTCCAAACTCCCTCACAGACATGCCCAGAGGCTCATCTCTTGTCACTATATCCTCAAAATCGACAATTAATATTAACCATTGCACTAATAATGAAAAATGAAATTAACGTCTCATTCTGTTTTGCTAGATGCACAGAAATCTGTAGGAGGGTGACAGTGTTTGAAGGCAAGAGAATCCATGAGCTCAAGAATTCCTGCCTGAGGCTTTAGGCTGCCTGGGCTGTGGTAGGAGAACGTGCGTCTCTGTCCAGGCACAAGATCCTGTTCTCAGAGTAGACTCAGAAGCCCGCCATGCTGTCAGGGTAGATGATGGCCTGGCTCAGTGGCTGGGGCTTCTGACTTTGGGATTGCAGGGCACGGAAAAAAGAAACTACTTTTGAATGCGACGTTCGTCTAGACCATGAGCAGAACACATCCCATTACAGAAGACTGCCTGGGTGGAGACATGGGACTCTAGCTGAAAAGAGTTCATTATTGATTCCAGTATTATTATTTTTATTATTCCAGGTAAGGTCATGGCCCCTAATATAGGCACAGAGCAGGGACTATGTCTTGGGACTTTGAAGTCCACCATTTTTATTTTTATTGCACATGTATGTGTGTGTCTGGTGTGCATGTACATGGTGTGCTGTGTGCGCACACATGCACATGCACGTGCAGGGGCCAGAGGTTAGTATTGGATATCTTTTTCTAGCACTCTTCACCATATTTATTGAGAAAGGTTCTGTTACTGAACCTATAGCTCACTGATTTGGCTGGTTTAACTAGCCACCATACACCAGGGATCCACTTGTCTCTGCCTCCCAAGCACTGAGATTTCTGTCACGTACCACCACATCTGACCCTTGTGTGGGTGCTGGGGACCTGAACTGAGGTCATACCAACTAAGCCATGTTCTCAGCCTCCAAAGTCCAGTACCCTTGCCTCTAAACTGTGAGTACTTGCAAGGGCCAGTTGTAGACCTAGAAAACTAATAAGACAATACAGATGCCCTGTTGGAAGAACCCAGGAGGCCAGGAGAAAGGGTCTCTGCTCGGCCTGCCCCCCTCAGCCTACTAGAGAAAGAGCAGGCCAAACTCTACAAAAAACATTCAGCCGGCTGACAGGGAAGCAAAGGCGGAAAGTGGACTCTTGTTCCCCTCCATGGGTTCCAGTCCTTCAGCTGTCCTATTTTCTTTAAAACACATACATATTGTAACAAAAGAGGCTGGCCTGACTCAATTAGCTTTCATTCCTGTCAGGAACAGTTTGCAGATATGGCTAACAATAAATCGAAAAGGTTTTGTTCAGCTGTAGGAGCCTTAATAAGCATAACCTAGTTTGGTGCCCTTCTGAATGTGAGATTTATGAAATTCTGAGAGTATAAAGTAGGCCAGGTTCCTGGCCCTCTTCCATGCTACCTCCCCCAAATTGATGTGCGGCCTGAGGATTGTTGTTTTTTGATAATTGCTCCTTCATGTCTATCTGCATACATGTAAGTGTTGCTGGCACTGAGAGGCACGAGGCAGGAACAAAACACAGGCAGGAGCAAAGCCACCACCGTAAGAAAACTACAAGAGGTGAAATGTTATCTCAGGAAGGCATAGATAGAGCAGGCAGTGCGTGAGTTGTTGGTATTCAAGTGTCCTGGCTGCCTCTCTGGGTTGTCCTCCTGTCCTGCATTTTGTGTCCGGCTGCTGTGAAGCAGTCGCCAGCGAGGCAGAACCAGAACACCCCGTTGTTGTCACAGGTGGTCCTTCCCCATGCACCTAGAGCATCTTACACCATTCTCCTGCCGTGTCCTAGGACGATGTCAGACCTCCATGATGAACCACTTAACAGTAGAGGTCACAGGTGGTCCTTCCCCATGCACCTAGAGCATCTTACACCATTCCTCCTGCCGTGTCCTGAGGACGATGTCAGACTCCATGATGAACCACTTAGACAGTAGAGGTCACAGGTGGTCCTTCCCCATGCACCTAGAGCAATCTTCTACACCCATTCCTCCTGCCGTGTCCTAAGGACGATGTCAGACCTCCATGATGAACCACTTATACAGTAGAGGTCACAGGTGGTCCTTCCCCATGCACCTAGAGCATCTTACACCATTCCTCCTGCCGTGTCCTAGGACGATGTCAGACCTCCATGATGAACCACTTAGACAGTAGAGGTCACAGGTGGTCCTTCCCCATGCACCTAGAGCATCTTACACCATTCCTCCTGCCGTGTCCTAGGACGATGTCAGACCTCCATGATGAACCACTTACACAGTAGGTGGGTCCTGGGATGAATTCTATATTCCAAAATCTCTCAGTGCTAATCTGTCTAACCTTTCACTCATGCATTTTATTGTTATGTGTGTATACATGCATGCATGTTCTGTGAGTGTGAATGTGGGTGTGAATGTACACCATGGTGCACATGTGCAGGCAAGGAAACAACCTTTTGTATCTGTCCTCACCTTCTGCTATGTTTTTGAGGCAAAGACTCTTATGGTTTGCCACTTGGGATTCCCATCTCTCCTCCCCTCGTTACCATAGACATGTTTGGATTACAGATCATGCTACATATCTGGCCTTTCATGGGCTCTGGGCACCTGAACTCAGGATATCTAACTTGCAGAGCAAGTGCTTTACCCACAAAGTCATCTCCACAGCTCCACTCATGTATTTAACCAGCCACAGAAGCCAGCAATTACCCCCGTGGTATTCCAGGTCAGCCTGAGCTACAGTGAGACCCACTGTTTACTCTGGGACGACCCTGCCAAGTTGACAACGTGAGCCATCCCATTCAGCTCTCCTGAATGTGTAAGCAAATGTCCACTGTGTACAGGAGACGGTGCTGATATGGTCAGCCTGTGCACAGGTTACCTTCTTGTTACGGGAACCTGACAATGTCTGAGAAAAATAGGTTTAGGGAGGAAGGGTTTATTTTAGCTGACAGTTGCAGAGGATAGAAACCGTCATAATGAGGAAAGCATGGCAGGAGCAGGAAGCTGGTGTCACATCATCACATCAGCAAAGAGGAAGGATATATGTGTGTATACACACACACACACACACACACACACACACACACACACACATATATATATATATATATATATATATATATATATGTATATATATACCTAATCTTTTGAGACAGAGTCACTCGCTCAACCTGGAGTGCACGGATTCAGCTAGACTTCTAGTCCAGTCCTGTTTCCCCAGCACTGTAGCTATGGCTACACAGGCTGCCACTCCTTGCATTTTACATGACCACTGGGGATCTGATCTCAGTTCTTCATGTTTGGGTGACAAGCACTTTCCCCACTATGCCATCTCCTCAGCCCTGGATGTGTTTTAAAAATGCAGCTGCAGGGGCTACGTGGTACTTTTCATATCATTACCAAAACAATATAACATGAAAACCATATCCCTGGCATTTACCTTGTTTTAGATATAATAAGTAATCCAGGCATGATTTAAAATATGAGTGTGTGTGTGGGGGGGATTGCACTGATTCTATGCAAATAGCACACCACTTGACAAGGGCTTTGTGCATCCATGGAGTCTGGTGTCCTCAGAGGTCCTGGAACCAGGTCCCCACGGTGACATGGCAACAGCGGCGCTTGTCTTGGTATACAGCAATCACACTTGCAGGTACTGACTGTTCATGTTCATACAGAACGTAAATGCTCACGTGATTACTTATTACATGATTCCTGCACTGGTGGCCTCAGTCACAGATTTAACTCACATGTCCTCCTACTGGCAGCTGGCTGAGGAAACTGTGAAGACAGCAGACCCAGAGGAGAAGCGTACCTCACAGCATTACACAACACAAAACTTCATATACAGTTTCAAAGAGTGAAGGCAGGCTGGAGAGATGGCTTAGTGGTTACAGTGCTTGCCTGCAAAGCCAAAGGATCCCGGTTCAATTCTCCATGACCCATGTAAGCCAGATACACAAGGGGGCACATACATCTGGAGTTCATTTGTAGTGGCTGGATGCCCTGGCATGCCCATTCTTTCTCTGTCTCTCTCTCTTTCCCTATTTCTCCCTCTCAAATAAATAAATAAAATATATATTTCTTAAAAAAAGAGTGAAGGCGCACAAATAAGTAGAAAGAGAGTGTGATAATAAAGACACCACCCATGGCACTGGTGGGGGGATGCCTGAGGATACCTGTTCTATTTTCTAATTTTGCTATTTATATGGAGCTGTAACCATATCAACTTCAGAAAACTACACACCAATAAAACTCTACTTCTCTGTATACTACTTAAAAATACCTTGGAACTGTTAATACTGTTTTGTTCAACATAGTAGGTGTTTGTTCAGCATGTATTGTGTGGTAAGGCTGTGTATATGCAATTAGGCTCAAAGGATATTGGCGTCTTTTCCCAAGGGGCCCTTTCAGTTATAAAGAATGAGAAAAGCCTCACAGGGACCCTTTGATTTGGTAAACCCACTTTTAGGAGGAAGTTCTGAGGGGGGAAGTGGATAACATGAACCCCCAAAATCCTCATTGCAGAAGCTGCATATTGCAGCCTCAAAAAAAAAAAAAAAAAAGAGTAGAGGAGACGGGGTCTAGTTGGTAAGATCAAGGCTGGGGTCCAGTCAGTGAGACCAGGGTTGGGGTCCAGTTCTGCCACTGAGGCTGGATCTTCTTCCAACATGTCTGTTTTCTGGCAAAGAAACTTGTAACCAGCCTTCAGGAGTTATCACTCTTAGCCTCTCCCACCCCCCTCCACCAATGAGAAAAAAATGGATGCACACCTCCTCCCACAAAGGTTACTGTGAAGATTTAGGAGATGGGTAAATGTATCTAGTTTGTGGACTGGAGAGATGGCTTAGTGGTTAAGGTACTGGTCTGCGAAACCTAAGGACCCAGATTCAATTCCCTAGGACCCACGTAAGCCAGATGCACAAGGTGACACATGCATCTGGAGTTTGTTTGCAGTGGTTGGAGGCCCTGGTGCACCAGTTCTCTCTATCTGCTTTTCTCTCTCTCATAAATAAATATTAGAGAAACATTATCTAACTTGTGTTGCTAAGGTGTCCTGGATCCCTGGGTTAGTGACAGACAACCTCCTGACTCGATATGAGACTTCAGTCAGCATGCGATTTAATATTACCTTAATGATACTTTAATTATACCTGTCATTAAGGACACACGTGTGATTACGTTTCTCAAATTCATTTTAATTCCTTCTTGCTATTCTCAGTTAAGAATGGTCCCCAAGGTTGGGGTTGGCAGTTAGGGCTGAAGTGGGGCTGTCTGTGAGTGTGAATGTGTGCCTTCAGAGTGGGCATGCCCTCCTGCAAACAGGGACCCCTGATGCACCACAGTGGCACAACCCACTGCCCTTGGAATAAACCTTGCGTCACCTTCTTCTCCAGCTGGTCTGCTCTAGGGATCCCAGGCAGAGGCTGTGGGGGGAGAAGAGGAGCAGGCGGTGTGGACTGCGGGCGGCAGGGTTCTGCAAGTCAGCCAGCTCGCTTTGGCTCCTGTCCTCGCTGCAGCTGTAGGAAGTGTGGGTCACTCTACCTGCTCTAAGCCGGATCCCTTCTTCTCTCTTTGGGTGCAGCAACTAGCTAAGACTTTCTAAGGCATCTATTTCCTTCGTCAGCTTGTGTGGACCCTGCGCCCTCCTCAGTGTCTCCCGCCAGAGCCGCACATCTTGACTGCTCCATAAACGTGGCAGGTGAAGGAACTGTAGGGGGAGAGAAGACCCAGGCACCAAGATCCCAAGAAAACAGCTTTTGTTAGCTGGCTAAGACTCAGGCAAAGTCACCTCCCAAAGGACACTAGTCCAGATTCCATGTTTTTTCCCCCCATACCTTTTATAGTAAAGAACAACAGACATGTTGTTCAACATGTTGATCCTATTTGGCAATCCATGATTGGTCACTTCTGTCTCTAGGCAGGGCAGGGGTGGGGGAGGGGAGGCTGGAGGACGCTGACCAGCGTGCCGCACAGGTTTTCTCTTTCCCTTTTCTCTACTTCCCCGTCTCCCCGTCACACTGGGCGTCAAGGCTGCTCACATGCATCAGACACATGCTGTCGTCTCTGTCCTGTGAGGGCCCTTACCACATACCCCCTTGCCACAGAACCATTTATTTGCTGGGAAAGGGACAAGTTGTGAGGAGGTAAGGCAGTCATTTCAGTTCTGACCACTGGAATCCGATAAACACATCTGTAATTACCAGCACTTACCAATAGACCAGCTGTTGGTGAGAGGTGTTTATTTTGTTTGGGAGACAAGGTTTCACTCTCTGTAGTCCAGGCTAGTCCAGAACAATCCATCTCAGCCTCTCAAGTGCTGGGAGTGGCTTAGCACTACCTTGTGTGTTTGTTTTGGCAAATGCATGCGTGTAACATGCTGTATGTGTGGTGAGCCCAGCGTGTGGCACACGCCTTTAATCTGAACACTTGGGAGGCAGAGGTAGGAGGATCTCTGTGAGTTGAAGGCCACCCTGAGACTACATGGTGTGGTATATGCACGTGTGTGTGCAAATGCATGTGGAGGCCAGAGAAGGGCATAGGATTCCTTCTTCATTACTCATGCACTTGTTTCCTCGAGATGGAGTCTCTTACTGATTCCGGAGATGGCCATTTTTGTGAGCCCTGGCAATTCTCCATGTCTGCTTCCCACTGGATTGGGGTTACAGGAGTGTGTGGCCATGCCCAGCTGTTTACCAGTGTGTTGGGACCCAAATTCAGGCAGTCTACCTTAAGCTCTCATTCATGCTTGCTTGCCCAGGAATTACTTCTAACCCTTGAGCCATCTCTCTAGCCCAGTGCTATATTTTGAATAACACTCTTTGAGTTTCTCTTTCAACTTGGTTGGTAATTACTGTCCCCAATGTCCACCAGAGGCCAAACAGAAGGACAGCATCAGACCATTTGCCTTAATGAGTATCTTTTGGAGCCTTTGCCATCAGAGCCTGATTGAAGGCCCAGCGTCAGTGACATGATGGAGAGGAAGTATTTGCAGACCTCAGTGAGTACAGGGAAGTCACAAGCCATGGATGGAGCCCTCCGGGAGCCTGGTGGTACAGAGAGAGAGAGAGAAAGAAAGAGAGGGAAAGAGAGTGAGCATTGGGCCACCCTCATTGGGTCTGGGCTTTTTCTTAACACATTTATTATTGGGACTTTAAAGCAAGTACTCACTAGGTCCAGGGTGCCATGTATGTCTGTGAGGTGGTCACTCTAATTCTGTGGGCAGGTGTCTCAAGTGTCCCTTTAAAGAAAGTAGCAGGAAGGTAAGGAGCCCAGTGTGTCAGGTCATTACTAGAGCCCACTGAGTGGAGTGGAGTGATGGGGAGTGTTCAAGTGACTGAGGTCTGGGATGAGAAAGTTAGCTTGTAATTTAGAACAGATGTACCACATCTCTGATAACCTCCCTCAGAAGTGTGGGCAGAAAACACCTATCTTCTTGCAATAGCTATGTAACATAAATTGGAACGCTCAGAAAAGAGTCTCCATTAGGTAGCAATTGGGCAGTTTGGCTCATAGCTGAGCAGGTTACATTTGTTCATTAGGTTGAGCATCCACTCATTTATGTAATATTCTGCATTGTCACATCAAAGAGTGGTGAGTTTTCTTCAAGTTGCTTTGTAGCAGTCTCAATAAATTTTTGCCTCAAATGAGAACTCTGTATCACACAAATCCAGCTATCCAAGCTGAGTGTCACCTCTGCTAACCACAGAACACAGCTCCAGACATCCGAGCTGTGTGCCACCTGTCCTCACCACAGAGCAGAGCTCCAGCCATCCGAGCTGTGTGCCACCTGTCCTCACCATAAAGCAATGTCTGAGAACAGTCAATGAGCTGTTTTTATTTGTCACAAGATCACCATGTTGGTTATTTTGATGTATGCATGCATGTATGTGGTATGCATGTACCTAGAGACCGTTGGGTGGAACTGAGTGTTGGGGACTATTAAAATGAGTGAGATCTGATCTAAGAATGTTAGCTTATATTTTAGACTAGGTATGGACATGTGTAGGCATGTCCATATGTGTGCGATTGCATGTGTGTGTGCAGGTGCTCATGCATATGCATGTGCATACATGTGGACGCCAAAGGACAGCGTTGAGTGTTGGTCCTCAGAAACACTGTCAACTTCTCTTTGTGACAGGGACTCTCATTGGCCCAAAGCTTACCTAATAGGCTGGACTGGCTGGCTGGCAAGCAAGCCCAAGGGATCCTCCTGTGTCCCTCTCCTTGTCACTGGGATTATAGGCACAACCTGCCATACCTGACATTTTTACACGTGTGCCAGGGACCTAAACTCAAATTTCTTGTTCTTTCATAGCGAACACTGTACCCACTGAGCTATCTCTCTAGCCCCAAATGGCTTGCTTTATGCTAGCATTGGAATTTCTCAGTTCTTGCTGTAAAACTGGGGAAGCATTTCTGCTTCTTTCCTCAGGTTGTACCCATCCAAAATCGGTTAGTCATTACAACAAATACTGATGAAAGAGCACACGACGCAGTGTCCAGCACACAGCCTCAGAGCTCCCTGACCTCCCTATGGAATGGAGATGACTTTGGACTGACTGTTGTATCTTCCATGTTAACATGCATGAATTTGGACTGTGAACCTCTACCTTTTTATGCTTTGGAAGATTAAAATATGTCATATGTAAGACAACTGTATATATTCTCCAAATATTATTCTTCTCACTCCCTCAACAACTAGAAAAAGAGCTGCAGATTTTCAGATATAAAAAGTGAAAATTACGAGTGTGCAAGGACGTTGAGAATTAGAAACCCTCACATACTTCTGGAAGAGTCTAAGGCCATGCAGCTCCACTGTGGGAAAGAGTTGGGCAATTCCTTAGAATGTCATATGACCCAGCAATTCCACTGCTAGGTGGAACGAAATATAAATAAAAACAATTTCCATAAGAAAATATAATCATCAATTTTCATTGCCGCTTTATTCATACCAACCAGAAGGGAGAAAGAACTCAAATGTTCCTCAACTGGTGGCTGGATAAATAAAGTTTGACATATCTATACAATGGAATATTATTTAGCCATAATCATAAACGAAGTTCAAGTAACTGCTACAACATGGGTTAACCTCAAAAAGATTATGCTGAGTAAAAGAAGACAAAGGGACACATAGTGTATGATTCCACGCTATGCAAAATCAGGAAGCCCATAGAGATAAAAAAAAAAAGAGAGAGAGAGAGAGAGAGATTCATATTTGTCTAGGCAAGGGTGACTGTTAATGTTGGGCTGAAGGGGTATTGGCAATACTTTAATATGGTGCTGATATGGAAATCTGGGGTGTCCTTGAGATCAACAGAGCCTTTCTTGTCTCTTGGATGGGTAGTAATCCAGGAGGCAGGGTCCTGGAGAACATTCATAGTTACACAACACTTTCACTGAATTAGTAAGCTCCTAGTTCTTGTCTCAGGAATTCAAAGAATGAGGGCTGGAGAGATGGCTTAGAGGTTAAGCGCTTGCCTGTGAAGCCTAAGGACCCCAGTTCAAGGCTCGATTCCCCAGGACCCACATTAGCCAGATGCACAAGGGGGCGCACGCATCTGGAGTTCGTTTGCAGTGGCTGGAAGCCCTAGCATGCCCATTCTCTCTCTCTCTCTCTCTCTCTCTCTCTCTCTATCTGCCTCTTTCTCTGTCACTCTCAAATAAATAAATAAATAAATAAAAATGAACAAAGAATGACATTCACAGACCACAAAGGGTTACGTTTAGAAAGATTTTATTATAGAGATTATGAATAGAACTTAAGAGAAAGAAAGAATGCAGAGCTCTTGACCAACAGGAGGTAAGAGGGGGTTCTGGAGCATGGAAAAGCCCGCCTAGAAACCCAGACATCTTTTATGGACTGGATGGAGGATGAACTAACTAGTCCTGATGCCAGGTTTCTAGGTAAGAGTCAGATTTCCTGGGAAAGGAAAATCTTCCCAGGGATCTCAACCCTCCAGGAAGGGGTAACCCTTCTAGAAACCGGGCACTCCTTCAGGGAAGAAGAGATAAAAGCCAGCCCCTTCTGACATTTCTGACCTCTAGCAAAATAGAGGACTCCTCTGGGGAGGGGGAAAGGACATAAGGCTGACTTAGATTATTCCTTACAGGCTCAGGAACATCCCTTGCTTTCACTTTCCAAGCCCTGTCACCCCTAAACTGTCTCAGAGGGAGGTCACGGTTGCACAACTCTCTGAGTATACTGAAAGCCATCGACCTGTACTACGAAGGTAGGTGATTTTTATTTTATATAATTTATATGTTTCATTAAAGCTATTAAAACGGGGTTGGAGTGATGGTTCAGTGGTTAAAGGCATTTGTTTACAAAGCCTGTCCGCCTGGATTCAGTTTCTCAGTACCCACATAAAGCAACATGCACAAAGTGGCACATGCATCTAGAGTTTATTTGCAGCAGCAAGAGTCCCTGGAATGCTCATACTCATCCTCTCTCTCTCTCTTTCTCTCTGTCTCTGTCTCTCTCTTCTCTCACCTCACAAATATTTTTTTAATTTTTTTGTTTATTTTTATTTATCAGTCAGAGAGAGAAAGAGGGAGGGAGAGAGAGAGAGAGAGACAGAGAGAGAGAGAGAGAGAATGGGCATGCCAGGGCCTCCAGCCAGTGCAAATGAACTCCAGACACGTGCGCCCCCTTGTGCATCTGGCTTATGTGGGTCCTGGGGAATTGAGCCTGAAACCAGAGTCCTTAGGCTTCACAGGCAAGCGCTTAACTGCTAAGCCATCTCTCCAGCCCCTCACAAATATTTTTAATTTGTTTGTTTTTGGTTTTACAAGGTAGGGTCTCACTCTAGCCCAGGCTGACCTGGAATTCACTATGGAGTCTCAGGGTGGCCTCGAACTCATGGCGATCCTCTTACCTCTGCCTCCCGAGTGCTGGGATTAAAGGCATGCGCCACCACGCCCGGCTCACAAATATTTTTAAAAAGCTATTAAAACAAACAAAATACCAGTGGGCTAAGGAGTGGACTGACAGGCATTTTCCAGAGAATGCCTTTTAAAGCCAATCGTTAGGCTTCTGGGCGGCCTGCCCTGCTCACCTTCTCTGCCTTCTCATTGCATCAACAAATAGAGCCACAAGCGAAGTCACGACACACCCTGCCCAGGACACACAGCTAGGGGCTGACATTTCATGTCCACACGTGACTTGTGATGATGAGGTTCTGTCGTCGACTCGGCCACATCAGGAATCGAGTAAGGGACGTGTTTTGGACAAGTCCCCGAGGGTGTTTCCAGGAAGGATTAACCAAGGAAGAAAGCTTCCTCCGGAGACCTTCCAGTGGTGGACTATACATAAAGCAGCTCCAGGAGAGCTCAGCGTGTCAGCTGGCAGGCCTGCGCTACCCGCTGGTATGTGCTTTCTACACTGCTGCCCTTGCTACTCACTGCGGGCATCTACCCAGTTGCAGCTGCTCTTCATGGACACTGGAACTGAAGTTTCGTCAGCCTTCCAATGTGGGCGGAAGACCAGCAGCTTTCCAAGAATCCTCCAGGCCTTCAGTGCCAGATTGGGATTGCCAAGGCATCCAGCCTCCTGGACTGAGTAGCTACTGGGTTCCTCGATGCTCAAACCTGCAGACAGCTGTTGAACTGGCCAGCTTGTATCCTGTAACCTAATAAAAAGAATATCCTTTAGCTGGGCATGGTGGTGCACGCCTTTAATCCCAGCACTTGGGAGGCAGAGGTAGGAGGATTGCTGTGAGTTCGAGGCCACCCTGAGACTCCATAGTGAATTCCAGGTCAGCCTGGGCTAGAGTGAGACCCTACCTCAAAAAAACCTACATATATATATATATATATATATATATATATATATATACATACATACATACATACATACATATCCTTTATAATGCACACTCATCCTGTTGGTTCTATTCCTCGAACCCTGACTACTACATGTCTGAAGCTTCATGAATGAAATCTAGCTGTGCATGCTGGGAACATCCTCATGTACCATGCCAGCCCAGAGGCAGCCTTCACATGCCTTTTCTAACCTCTCCCCGCATTGGCACACTCCCAGCAAGATGATGCTGGTCAGTATTCAGTTGTCACTTTCATATTGAGCTGCAAAGACATTTACTAAACTGTAACAAATCCCTGAGTGACACAATTTGGAACTTTACCGATGAGGTTATCAATTTAAATACGCACTGTAGAAACAGGTAAGGTGGCTTTTCTTATTTATGAAACATGTTTGATAGTCGAAAAAGCACATTAATTCTGTGTTTCAACTAATACTTATTTCAGTCAGTTTTGCAAAGGGAAGTTTTACCTGGTGACATGACTCAAGCATTCTGACTTATAAACAAATTCTGACCTTAGTAGATCCTGGTTTGCTTTCTTTAAATTGACTGGCATCATTATTGCCTCATATAGTTGTGAGCTTCCTAAAGGGACACTTTTTTTGCGTGCGTATATGTGTCTGGCGTGTGTGCATACGTGTATGTGTGTATATGTGAGTGGAGGCCAGAGGTAGATGTCAGGTGCCCTCGCGTTGTCACTGTCCACCTTATTTATTGCGGCAGGCCTTCTCCCTGACCCTAGTCTATCTCGCCATCGCCTTCTCCAGAGCGCTGTGACACACACTCGCCTTCAGGAGGAGGCCCGTTGCCTGAGGCACACAGTGCCCGCTGCACCTCAGCCAGTCCTTCCCTCCAGGCTTCTGGGGTTTTGCTGCTGCTTGCATCCAGCTGCAGGCAAGGCATACAGCTCTTCACTTCAGCTCCTCTGTGACTTGGAGAACAGCCCCCTTCTTACTGCCAAAACCCCAGGCCATCTTTGATCGACAGACTTGCCCCTCCATGTCCCCAGCCACCCCTTCTGCAGGTACGGAATAGCTAGCGGTAGAAGCAGGGTGCTGCTTCTGCAGAGGGTGAGCCTTCTGGTTAGGATGGAGGTATGTAGCCCCCAGGTCCCCAGTGTCCCCAACAGCCTGGAGAGAGGACCCCCATCCCGGTGGTGGCTCCACTCCAACCACAGTGCTTTCCACCTGGGCTCTCAAGAACTCTCCTGACTATTAAAACTGCAAACCCAGGATAACATTAAAAATTTTAATGTGCTGTAAAACTTTCTATGTGTGGGACTCTCACCTGCAAAGAAGAGGAGATGAGTCTGTAATGTCTGGCTTTTCATCTTCTCGATGCATTTTATTATAGCAGTAACAAGAGCAATTCCACTTAAAAGACTCTTGTCAGGTAACAGTTGCAGTAGATTATAACTCAGGTGAGAAACAATCTCTATCTTGTACAAATTTGGAATGACTAAGGGGGAAAATGAACATGAGGAGCTTTAGTTCACTGGCATTCTTAGACTCAGGAAACTCCGAGAGCGATGGGGTAGGGATGGAGGGATGGGGAACTAATTAAGGAAGGAAATCACTCCTTTAAACCATTTGTCAGCAGGCGTGAAATGGGCCCTTATGAGGAGTCCAAGAGTACAATATTATCATTCAAACACTGTACCCAGGTTTAGGCAGCTGTGTCCTAATGCACAAGACCTACTACAAAAGCAAAATTGTCACCATTAGTTTTAAGTAATTGGAACGGTATGCAAATGATCCTGATACCCAAACCAGAGGCTCTAGTGGAGATGTCGCAGTAGGACAAAGATGTATAGTTCCTCTGGCCTTTCTGTTTTCCGGCTGTCATGTCATCTGTGTGACATGCCATGGGCTTTCTTTTGCATGTGTGTGTGCGAGTGTGTTTGTGCATGTACACATGTGTGTGTACATGTACGTATGGCAGCCAGGGGACAACCTTGGGTGTTAGTCTTCAGGCAGCTTCCGCCTTTTTAAAGGCAGAGACTGGAGCTCATCAAGAAGCCCTGACTGGGGGCTGGAGAGATGGCTTAGCAGGTTAAGAGCTTGCCTGTGAAGCCTAAGGACTCCGTTCGAGGCTCGATTCCCCAGGACCCACGTTAGCCAGATGCACAAGGGGGCGCACGCGTCTGGAGTTCGTTTGCAGTGGCTGGAAGCCCTGGCGTGCCCATTCTCTCTCTCTCTATCTGCCTCTTTCTCTCTCTCTCTCTCTCTGTCACTCTCAAATAAATAAATAAAAAATGAACCAAAAAAATATTTAAAAAAAAAAAAAAAAAAAGAAGCCCTGACTGGCTGGCCAGCAAGTCGCAGGGTCCCCATTCCCCCAGTGCGGATTACAAATGTGCACCACCACACCCATCTTTTTTTTCCTTTTCCTTTGGTTTGGGTTCCAGGATGGAATTCATGTCCTCATGCTTTCAAGGAAAGCATTTTACTGACTGAGCTCTTGATACTGCAGCCCGAATGAAAGCAGAAGCTGGATTCCTACCCACCTGCCTGCATTGCCAGGCCGCAGCAGCCCAGCTTTGCCTTGGCTTGGCTGTGAGCAGAGAGAAGGAGCCAAGGCCGACTTGAGTGGCAGCTCGGGTGGGAGGCCAACTCATGAGAAGCTCATGAAGGCGATCTGGGTGGAGACTGAGGGCGAGAGCTCTCGGGTTTTGATTTCTCTTTCGCTTGTAGCGATGCCTAAGGGCGGACAACTCTGCTGAGAGACTAGTAAGGGCGAAGCCGCTCCTCCGTGCCTGGACCACAAATACAGTGCTCCAAACCGCGCAGTGTGTCCTTCGGGTCATTCTCACGTCTCCTTTGCTTTAAGTGACGGGCAGAAAATTTTAGGGCCCAGGCTGGGGCGATGGCTCAGTCAGTAAAGTCGTTGTTTGAATTGAATCCCCAGAATCCAAGTCAAAAGCCAGGCATGGTGGTGCCTGTTTCTAATCCCAGACCCGAGGAGGTAGAGACAGGTGGACCTCAGGCCTCACTGGCTAACTGGCTCAGCCCACTTGGTGAGCTTCAAGCCAGAGAAAGATCATCTCTCAAAAAAAGAAGATAAATGAGTACTGGAGAGATGGCTTAGTGGTTAAGGTGCTTGCTTGCAAAGTCAAAGGACCCAGGTTCTATTCCCCAGGACCCATGTAAGTCAGATGCACAAGGTGGTGCATGCATCTGGAGTTCATTTGCAGCAGCTAGAGGTCCTGGCATACCTGTTCTCCCTCTCCCTCTCTCTCTCTCTCTCTCTCTTCCTTTTTCTCTCCCTACATCTCAAGTAAATGAATAAAAATAAAATATTTTTAAGAAGAAGGTAAATGACATCCAAGTTCATACTCTGACCTCCACATGCGTACATATGTCCACTTGTACATTCACGAACGCATACACACATGTATACGCATTTAAAAAAAGAGAGAAAATTCTAGGTTCTGTTTACATAGGGAAGCTAGATCACAGAATCATCTGGAATTATAAAGAAATTAAGCAGGATAGCAAAAGCCAGGCCAAAATTTCCATCAGCCATCCCACCAGAAAGACCAAGCACCTGGAAACACCATGAAGGAAGGAAGCAGCTTCTGTCACATGTTGCATCTCCATGTAATTCAAGCTCTCCCATGAAGCTGTGCTTGCTGTTTAGAGGTGTTTAACATAGGCATGCGCATAAAGCAATCATTAGACCTCTGTTTAAGTATCATAGTCAGGTGATTAAAATAATTCTTGCAAACAAGGTATAGTAACTGTAGCAGACAGCTTCAGCTTCACTGAGATGAACTTCCAGGCCAGGCACAGTGATGGAGGAAGGGATATTTATTGAAGCTTACAGATCCAGGGGAAGTTCCATAAAGGCAGAAGAAGCTGGCCTGCTTTCACAGGACCAAACACAGAGAGAGAAGCACAAGCCTAAAAGTCCAAAGCCACACAGCACAGCACACTTCAAGAACTCCAGCTAGGCACACTTTGCATCTCTTTAGATTGAAATTTCAAACCTTAAGATCCACCCAGTGACACCGTCTCCAGCCACGTGGCTGCAGATGCAAACTACAAACTAATAAAACACTAAATTCATTGGAGGCCATCTATTCAAACTACCACAGTAACAGTTGACTAGTGTTTATGTTTAAATGTAGTTCTCGAACTTGTTTCTACAATATTCAGGCTTGGAAAACAAGAAAAACATATGCATAAAGAAACTCTTGGGAAAAAAGACTATTTTTAAAATAAACTTTAAAAACTAGAATAGGTTTTTAACTTCTTATTGACAACCTCTGTACATAAAACAATATATCATGGTCATAACCCCCTCCCACTACTGTCCCTTTTACCTCTCCTGAACCTCACCTCCACTGAATCCCTTGCTCTTTCCAGCTAGTCTTTCTTCTATTTTGGCGCCATCATTGTTCCCTCCTACTATGCCCCACAGAAGAATTTCTGCAGGCTCACGGGGCCGGCCTTGTGGTCTCCTGCAAGTCTTCTTTCTGAGTTTGCAGGTTTTTCCAGGGGCTTTGAGGATCTCCACTCGCCTCTGACACACCCAGGCATGCAGGAACACAGGGCCTCGCCCTGGTAGCTTCAACTGGCCACAGCTGTTTGGGTCCATTCAAGATAATTATGAGAGTGTGGATACCCTGCTTCATCTGCTTGGCTAAGGCCTGGGATCCTCCATCCTGTCTTTGTGGTAGAGGAATGATGGGCACGGAAGTGCCACAGCGATAGAGGTGGGCGAGTTTGGAGTTTGAAATAAATAAGATTTGGTCAAAATCAAGCTGACTGCCTTATTTCAAAGCCCCACTTCTTGAGAAATGCACCCAACTATCTGTCCATCTGTCCAATCAGTATGAGTTTATCTACTTCCCATCATTCATTTATCCATTCATCCACCCAGCCACCACCATCCATCCATCCATCTACTCATCTATTCACATACCTGCATACTCATCCATCTAACTACCCATCCATTTAGCCATCCATCCACCCATCCATCCGCCTCCTCCCTCTATTCATCTATCCTTACTTGTGAAAGACCAGTGGTGCAAGCTAATGAGTGGAAATTATGTGATGTAATCATTTCTGGGAGACTCCTTCTGGGCTGGATTATGAAGAAGAACACAGAGGAGAGCCATGGCATGACAGACTTTAAATAGGACAAAATACATTGCCTTTTAAATTATTCTTTTATTATAAAAATATTTATCTACTTATTTGAAAGAGAGGCAGATAGACAGAGAGAGAGAGAGAGAGAGATAGCGAATGGGCATGCCAGGGCCTCTAGCCACTGCAAACTCCAGACTCATGTGCCACTTTGTGCAGCCTGCTTACATGAGTACTGGGGAATCAAACCTGAGTCCTTGGGCTTTGCAGGCAAGCACCTTAGCCACTAAGCCATCTCTCCAGCCCTGAAGCTAGATTTTTCCACTGTGTATGTGTGAGTGCCTTTGTGCATGCATGTGGAGACATCCCGTGTCCTCCTCTATCTCTCTTCTGCTTTATTTTCTTGAGATGGAGTCTCTCACTGAACATGGAAGAACATGGAATCTACTGATTTTGATGAGACTGGCTGACCAGCAAGCCACAGGGATCCTGGGTCTCTTTCCCTGTCAACACTGGGTTTGCAAGCGTGCTCCTCCATGCCCTTTTACCTAGGTGTTGGGCATCCAAACTCCGGTCCTTGTGTTTGAGCAGTAAGTGGTCTTACCCAGTGGGCCATCTTCCTAAGCCCCCAAACAAGATTTTCACCCTATTCAATTCAGTGATATTTTTTCTACAAGCAAGAGCTGGAGAATGGATGAGAGGCCTGCTCTAGCTCTCTCTCGGCCCCAGGAGGCAGTGCTCTTTCTGAGAAGCATCTTCTCAGATCGTCCCCACGGGGAGGGGAGATGAGGAAGCTATTTTGTTGCTCGGTAGCTTATTTTTGGAAAAGGATAAGATGACTAAGACTCCACATAACAGCATCATCTAATGAACCACATAATTTTAAGAACTCATAAAATGGTGTCACTTTTCAAACGACCACATCAATTTGTTTTAGAAGTTCAAAGTTTAAAAAATGCATCCTAGCAAGACAAGTTTCATTACAGAACTTTTTTTTTCATAACCCACTTATCAACTTCTCTAGTAGTTATATCCAAAAAAAAAAAAAAAAGCTGGGAAACCTTTAACTGTAGTTACACAAATGCTGTCACTGAGCTGTGGTGAGGGGACAAGAATACCACGAGACCCACTGTTGCACATACCCTTGGGCATCCTCAGTCCATGAGAATATATAGGGCTGATTATATTCACAGAGTCTTAAGAGCTATAAAACTCCATGACAAACACATGACTGTGTACAGAGCACTTCAAATGAAATATTTTCACTTGGCAATTCAGTCTTGGCTGGTGACAGAGCTTAGGGTTGACAAGCCTTTGTCCCATTCATGGTGTGTGAGGCTGAACATTAGAACTCACCTGAGTGAAAAAAAAAAAAACAACCTGGTGATTTTCTTATCTGATACCTTTGTTATATGTCATTCAACACATTTCCTGAGACACAGTTTTCCATGGTGAAAAAACTCTTCCATAGAACAAGATAAATACTATTTTTTATTTTGTTTTTAAAGAAGGTCTTTACTTATTTATTTGAGAGAGAGAAAGAGGCAGACAGAATGTGAGTATGGTTGCACCAGGATCTTCTGCCACTGCAAACTAACTTCCAATTTGCACATCTAGCTCTACATAGGTACTAGAGAAGGGCTTAGGGTGGGATCCATTTCCGCACACAGGTGGTCCAGGGACCTATGTCCAACAGGTCTGGCTCGGTCCACTTCAGTCATTGTGCCAGCCCTGGAGGTGCAGGGGTGAGAAAGGCATGGCAGGAACACAGCAGACAGGCTTATGCCCAAGTCCTCCCCAAAGGACACTGTGCCTGTCCAGGAACTAACAGGAACCTAAACATAGCCTGGGCACACTGGAGAAAGGGACTGTGTGCAGCTGTGACAGTCACAACAACACAGTGTCCAGTGGAGTCTCAGGCAAGAGGGGTCCCTAGGCAGCAAGGGACTTTCTTGTTGCACATTCCTGGAGCCCAGCACGGGAGCTGCTATGTCCCAGCTGTTCGGGAATGCTGCCAGCGACGGGCCCAAGCTTAGTGCAGCGTCCTCGCTCTCCCACCAGCACCTGCCGTGGCCCCTGCCGAACAAACACAGACAAGGTGGGATGAAAAGAAGGGTGGACATCTGGGCTGGGGAACATTCCCCAAGAGCCAAGTGCTGCCCTTTGAAGACAGCAGACTCCTGACCGCTCTTGAGTCTCCACTCCCCACAGCTGGGGGAGGGGACATCTGGGCAGCCAGGCACTCTCCAGATGGAGACGAACATTTGTAGACTTGTCCTTGGAGGGCCAGGCCTCAGTCCTTGCACTCGTGAGTCTCTAAGGCAGCTCTGCCAAGCTCTCAAATGCAAGCTAAGTAAATGATGACCCCCTCATCCCTCCGCACAGCAAGAACCTCAAACCTCTGCACAGACACAAATAAATTACAAGCTATGCCAACTTCCTTATTCATTTTTATCCCAGAGAAAACGGTTCAAAGAGTGCATAGTGCAACTGATGATGTTTTTAATTTAAACTAAGATAGATTGTATCCATTTTAATATATGTAGATGACAACAACTGGCTTATATTTCATTTGTGAGGTATCTGTTGTTTCCTTCTCTTACCGATGATTCATTTTTGAGAATCATCACTGGTGGCATCAGTGACATTGATATAGCTGGTGAGATGAATAAACACACACGCGCACACACACGCACCCCCAGCCTCCTGGCACCGAGGGGCAGCTTACAAATCAGCGAGCGATCACAACGTCTACCACGTTTTGAAGCTCAGCTGTATTTATTTCCCTCCTGGGCGTGACAAGCCTCTTGCTTTGGTTTCTTCTTCTGGGTAGAGAAACACTTGACCCCCCCCCCCCACGGCATCCTTTAAGCTGCATTTGAGATGATCACTCCTGCGTTGATCTTGAGGAGCCATCCAAGGACAAATGCTATGAAAACAGAGGCACGCAATCTAGGAGTCCTTGAAGAGAGCGACGAATCTTCCTGAGGCACACATGAGCCTTTGAAGCCTTCCAAAGGGAGCAGTCAGAGGAAGCTTCGAGGTGCTGTGGAAACGGGAGCTAGAAAGTTCTTCCCTGATTACCTGACTCTCACTGAAGATTGGGATCCCAGAGTGGGGCTTTTTGCATGTATATCCATATGTGGTGTGTGTACATATGTGTACACATGTTCAGATGTGGGTGGGTGCACATGTGCATAGGTGCACATGCACATGGAGACCAGCAGACAACTTCTAATGTCATCCTCAGATATTCCGTCTACCTCTTTTGGTGACAGGGTCAATTATCACCAATTAGGATATTCTGGTTGGCTAGGAAGCCCCAGTGATCTGCCTGTCTCCATCTCCCTATCCCAGCATTTCTGGCATTTTTTAAAAATATTTTTTAAAGTTTTATTTATTTATTTATTTGAGAGCAACAGAGAGAAAGAGGCAGAGAGAGAGAGAGAGAGAGAGAGAGAGAGAATGGGCGCGCCAGGGGCCTCCAGCCACTGCAAACAAACTCCAGACACGTGTGCCCCCTTGTGCATCTGGCTAACATGGGTTCTGGGGAATCAAGCCTCGAACCCGGGTCCTTAGGCTTCACTGGCAAGAGCTTAACCACTAAGCCATCTCTCCAGCCCATTTCTGGCATTTTTAAGTGGGTTGTGGGGAACCAACTCAGGTCCTCATGCTTGTGCGCAAAGCATTTTACTGACTGAGCTGTTTCCCCAGCCCTAAGATGGTATTTCCTTAAAGAAAACACGGTTTTAGTTATTTCTGGACTCAGTGAGGAATAAACTTTGACAGACTGAACTCTGTGAGTTGTGGAAGTGTGAGGTGCAGGGAGTAAGTTTCCCAACATGTCTGAGTGATAGCGTGCTCCTGCGTCCGGGGCAGGGAGAGCAGTGAGGTCCACGGATGGCAGGGCCCAGCACTGCGTCCGCTTCCTATTGCTCCTCTATGGAGCATCCCAGCTGTGCTCCGGGGACTTAGGCAACATGCAGGCTGTGCTTCTCTTACTCCCTGTTCAATGGGCCTTGGCAGTTAGGGCTCTTGTTAACCGTCTTTGCTTCTCAGCACCCACTGTAGGAGCCTCACGGGTGCCGAGAAAAGATGGTTTGGGTGAATAGGAACCACCTAATGTCATGCACCTGCCACCTACTGGGTATTGCCTGTGACACTTCACCTGCACACCCACATACATGTGGAGCTGGGGACCACATGCCCACATGCACATGAAGAGATGGAACCTGAGAGCTTAGGGGTGGTGGTGTGAAGCTCCCACTGCAAGGGAGAGGAAGCTGAGCTGTGGACTCGGGCCAAGTCGATGCTGCAGGACTCCTCCAGGTCTTGTGGTAGGTGTCCTCACGCATAGGCCGTGAAGGGCCTGGGCTCATGGGAAGTAGAGTACTATGGAGAGAACTTCTAGCTCCTGGTCCCAACACGTGCTTTCTCTTCTAGTTTCTACAGCACCCCTGCAGAGCTACCTCCTTCCTCCAGCAGAATGAGGCTGCTAGCAAGCCCCGGAGATCTGCCGTGTGGACTGAGAGAGAGTGCGTGTGGCCCAATGCCTTTCTTTACCATGGTAGCTAAGCTACCTTGGGCATTAAGACGTTTAGCTTTTCCTAGACACTGGGCAGCCTAAACTTAGAGATATGTTCTCACTGCAAACATGACATACTCATCGATGGCCTGCCACACAGGCGTGCGTAGCTCCCACGCAGGGAATGGCAGGGGCTGGTGCTCACGATCGTGGGAGCCGACACTCTGGGCTTTCGTTTCCGTGTCTCCTTTGCAAGGTGGACAGCTGCAGGAATGAGTTCAAGTGCCATGTAGGGAGAGGATGGGGTCCTGGCCAAGGGCTAACCCAGCTCTCAGGCCCTGGCCAGGACTGGCTCTGGACACGCGCGAAGTGGCCATCCTGTTTTGTTCAGCTCACACACTGCGGGCTGCAGTTGTGCAGTTGTGAGTGGTCACGAGGACACACTGTTCCCCTGAAAGACACCTGAGTATTCTGTAGCCACCTGCCTCCCACAGATAGACAATTTGTGGGGGTGGCCATTGTCCTGAGCAGAGAAGGCTGAAAAGCCCCTCAGAGGCCAAGGTATATGGGTTCAGACACAGAAGCAAGGATGAAGTACCTGCTAGTGGTTTTGCTCAGGTGATTGCGTGGAACGGCGCTTGGCTCCCTCTGAGGACTGGGGCGGTGGCCATCCCTGTAACGCCCGTGGGACACCAAGTGACTTGCTAATGTGCCAGCAGGGCCTGTGCTGAACACTCTGACAGATGCCAGTGTCTTTCTCCTGAGTCCTGTGATTTCTGGTGCCCTCAATCCCTTGGTCTCTTGTCTAAATGTCTTATTGATTCAACTGTTTTCTGCTTTACAGATTGCTAGTCCAAGGAGCTGGCTTTCTTGCCCTACCCTCCAGCACTCTAGCTTATTTTAGTGTGGTGGCTGTGGGTGCTGAATAAAAGTCAACATGGAGGGAAGTGTTTAAAGCTATAAAAATTACATGAATGTGTGTGTGCACACATGCTTGAGTTAGAGTGGAGGAGTGTATACTGGCCCCATTAGTCTCTTACTATGATGGTGAGTCCTCATCTTTCAAACTAACAGAGAAAGGCTGAGCATGTAGCTCCATTGGTGCAATGCTTGCCTAGCAGGCACAGAGCCCTGGGTCTCATCCTCAGTACCACATAAAACTCACATAGTGGCACATGCCTGTAATTCCAGCACCCCGGAGGCAGGAGCAAGAGGATTAGAAGTTCAAGATCATCCTCAGTTACATAGGAATTTTGATGTGATTCTAGGCTAGAGATTATCTCAGAAAGCATGTATATCTTATTATCTTTTATCCTTTGGTTTCTTTGTGATTCTTTTTAATCCATAAAATAACCCACCAGTTCTCTTACATCCCCTACTTAGAGGAATCCATGATCTGGATCTTTCTAGAAATCCTCATCTCTGTCACGATCCAGATATCAGGCCTGGGCTGTGAGGTAGAATGGTAGAGGTAGAGTGAATTCTTGGTATGTGCAGGACCTTGGAGATCCTACCCCAGTACTGAAAAATATGATAAACAGAATAAAACTATAACCCAAAGCCCATGCTCTCCTGGGCCATGGTAAGAATGACAGTCTTCAAGGCAGGTAACTCAGACTCCCTTACACTTCCTCTCACCGCATCCAGTCTACTCTCACATTCCGAGATCATCATTTCACACGCTCATTTCCAGCCCAGCAGACCCGTCTACTGGGTATTCTTTATTTCATTTAGACAGTTGAAATCGCCTGAGGGAGTTATGTGCCTGTGGGTTGCCCCTTCTAGGTCTTCCTTTCCAACCTCTTCCCAACTGCCCCGGGGGCTCATCTTGGAGCTGCACAATTCTCCTCCTGTACCTTTACACAGTGCCTCCTGGGATGGCATTAAAATTCCAGCCGGCACCCCACAGTCGACTATAACTTGTCCCACAGCATTTCTCCACCTCTTTGCTCCAAAATAACAAGTCTCCCTTTCTTCCCATTGTGTCTACAGTTCCTCATCTTTGCAGTTTTGTTTTATTATCAAATTATTTACACCAGTTCCCTGCCAGCGATTCAGCCCATCCCTTCCTCACGCATGCTGGCTCTACTTTGAGGACCTCCCTACCCCTGGCATTCCTTCTCCTGAAGTCCTGCAAATACATCACGTGAAAATTATTTCTCAAATGTGCCAAGCAGGAAGATGTTCTTGCTTTTTAACCAACTCACCCCAGTATGAAGAGTCAAAGGGGTAAACAAAACTTCTGAATGAAGAACAGCTTCTGTGTAAAAGTTCACATGAATGCCTTAATAGTCACCTTCATGTGTTGTATTGAGCAGTGGACATGAGCAGTAAAGGATGAGGAAAATGATTTGATCAGTTAAGACAATCAGTAACAGAAGACTTTAAATTTTACTGTGGTGGTTTGATTCAGATGTCCCCCATAAACTCATGAGTTCTGAATGCTTGGTCTCCAGCTGGTGGCCATTTGGGAGGTGGAGCCTTGCTGGAGGAGGTGTGACAAGGGAGGTGGACCTTGAGGTCTATTGGCCTCCAGTTTGCCATTGCTAGCTTGGCTCACTCTCTTGCTGCTGTTGCCCACCTGTTGGGGCAGAGGTGATGTCCAGCCTCTGCTAATGCCATGCTTTCCCCTGCCATCATGAAGCTTGCCCTCAAGATTATAAACCAAAATAAAAACCTTCCTCCCAGAAGCTGATTTTGGTTGGGTGCTTTGTCCTGGCAATAAGAAGCTAATTATGACATTTACTATGCACTCTTTAAGGAAGATTACACATTTGTTTTATTTCTTAGTGTAAAAAATAAAACAAATGTGTAATCTTCCTTAAATTCTCACCAGGAGTTATTGTTTTAAAGTAGCTGAAGGAACTAGATGGTTTAGCAGTTCAGGTGCTTGCCTGTGAAGCCTAAGGACCTGTGCTTGACTCTCCAGGTCCCAAGTAAGCCAGATGCACAAAGATGGGGCAAATGGAAGGTGGCACATGCCCACTAGGTGGCTCAAGCACCTGGAGTTCAATTACAGTGGCCTGGAGGCCCTGGCGTTCCAATTCTCTCTCTCCTTCTGTCTCTGTCTACAAAAAAATTTTTTTAATTGGCAGGGCTGGAGAGATGGCTTAGCAGTTAAGGTTTGGTTTCCCAAGAACCATGTCAACCAGATGCACAAAGTGGAGTATGCATCTTGAATCCATTTGCAATGGCTAGAGGTCCTGGCACACCCATTCTTTCTCTATATCTGCCTCTTTCTCTTCCCCTCAAATAAATACATAAAAATTTTAAAAAGTAAAACAAAAGTGGCCTAAGATATGTAAGTCTGCATATCCACATATATTTATTTAATTTGTCTATCTATTTAGAGAAGAATCTTAAAATATTAATGTATATCAAAAAGATTGAGTCATTAACATATTAATAGTGATTACCATTATGATGTGGGTTGGGAGTAATTTCTTGCTTCTTTTCACTATTTATTTGTGTGTAATGGCACACACATGCAAGTCAGAGAACAACCTTGGGGTGTCTGTGCTCTTCTTCCAATTTCTTTGATGCGGAATCTCTTGCCCTTGCCAACGACTGCCAGTCTATTTGGCCTGTGAACTCCATATTCTCCTGGCTCCACCTCCCATGGTCAAAGGCAGGCTGGGATGACAGACACATGCAGCATTTTGAGTCTAGCTTGACATGGCTGCTAGGGAATTGAACTCAGGCAGGCAAGCTTTGCAAGCAAGCACCTTTTGCCACTGAATCATCTCTCCAGCCCCAACTCTTCATTTCTTAAATGACTTGTTTTCAAAAGTCCATACAAAGAACATTAATCATTTTTATGACTTGTTTGCAATGATAACATTTAATTTCCAGCCACTTCTGTGTCTGCTCCAGGCTCCCTTGAACTCATTAGCTCGCATGGACTTAGTTGCTGCTCAGGCATATGGTGGGATGCCACCCCCTGATTTCTGTGAATGTGGCTCCTCACCCCAGCAGGTGTGGTGTAGGCATGTCTGTGCCCAGCCAGTACCTTGTGGGGGGAAAATACTGGGTGAATAATTCGAGTTTATGGCACAATACTGAAGAACCACATGGGTAACAAGTCATTCTTCCATTTGATGGGTTAAATGATAAAAAAGCAAGCTCCTATCAGAGAATTTTTTAATAAAGGTATTGTGTATACTAGGCAGGGTTTTCTAGAGGAACGTAATTAGTAAAATGAACATGAATTATAAAAGGGATTTGTTAGGTTTTCTGAGAGGATAGGAGCTGCGCAATCCAATAATAGCTGTCTGTAGACTTGACAGCCAAGGATCCTGGTAGCTGCTCAGTCCATGAGACTGGATGCCTCAGCAGTCCTGATATGGTCCTGAAGGCCTGGGGGATTCTGCTGGTCTTCAGCACACATTGGAAGGCTGATAAAACGGGGTTCTATCATCCGTGAAGGATAACCAAAGCAGGGTGGATGCACTTACGAGTGAGTAGCCAGGCAAAAAGGCACTGAGTTCCCTTGGGGCTTTTTTAAATACAGGCCACCACCAGAAGGGCGGCCCACGCTGGAGAAAAAGAGTTCCTCCCTCAGTTAATGATTCTTGGAAACACCCTCACAGACCGGCCCAGGAGGCCAGTCTCTTACCTGATTCCCAGTCTGAACAAGTTGACAACCATCACACCTGGGAGGGGCCAATAATTAGGTCTAGCCTTGTATAAACATAGATATCATGTATTGGGCTAGCTGCCTCATTCATCCCAATGGCCCCACTGGGATAAGGACCTTTCCTTTTGCGAAAAGTGGAACGGAGGGGGAGATGGACACAGCAATGCGTCCCGCCATAGCCGGAGATGGAGAGCCTGAAGCATGACGCTCCTCTGCATAGCTTAGCAGACCTCTTCATTTCTCTGCTTTTTTTCTTTTTGTTTCATTTCTTTTCTTTCTTCTTTCCTTCCTTCCTTCCTCCTTACTTTCTTTCTTTCCTTCCTTCTCTCTCTCTCTCTTGCTTTCTTTCTTTCTATGAGTCTGACTGGTGGTGAACTTACCCAGTCATCCCACAACAGCAGGTGTGATTTGGAAGACATCTAGAGGGCTGGACGCCCACCCACACGTGAAGGAGAAGAGCAGTTCTAGATTTCACTTATCATCCATTGCCCCTTTCGCCTATAGGCCTGGCAGTGGAATTGGTGCTTGTAAACTTCCATTTCATTGCAGGATGACAGAGAGGCACCCTGGATGGGAGTGGGGGAGGGCAGAGGAAGAATGTGGGCTGAGAAATCCTGAATAGAAAAGTTCTGTAATTCTTTACATCCTATTTATTTTTTCTTCTGTACATATGTGTACATGTGTGTCTGTGTGTGGGGGGGGGTACACACATATATGGAGGTGCACATATGTACGCATATGCATGTGGCAGTCAGAGGTCAGCATTGAGTATCTTCCTCAGTTGCTCCCCTGCTTATTTTTTAAGACAAGGTCTCTCGTTGGACTGAACTGGCTGGCCAGTGAGCCTCAGGGATCTGCCTGTCTCCGCTTCCCCAGCTCTGGAGTTGCAGGTGTGTACCAACACCTCTGGCATTTTTGTGTAGTCTCTGAGGATCAAATTTAGGTCCTTATGCTTATAAAGCAAGCATTTCTGTCTAGTGTTAATTAAATGAGATATGTTCTTACATAAATGAAGTGTTCACCAAATCTTTTTTTTTCTTTTGTATATTAGAACTGAGAGATGTAAAAGGTTTCATATTACATATATTCAAACTGATGTTGGTTGCTAGGTAGAGAAGAAATGAATATTTATAGTAAATGAATGAAAGACTTTGCTACATCTTTTTCGTTTTTCTGTTTTGGGAGGGTGGGTGTTTTGAAGCAGGATCTCACTCTAGCCCAGAATGACGTGGAACTCACTCTCTAGCACAGGCTAGCTTCAAAATCAGTGACTCTCCAATTTCAACAAGTTCTGTAAACATGAGCCACCACTCCTGACTTACATCTTGTTGTTTTTTTTTTAACCTCCTAAGTTTTGAAATGTGAACACATTTTCTGTTAAGTAATTAAATATCCATTTTTAGCAAATAAAAGAGAGACAAGGCACAATAATCCATCTTATATTGGCTCTTTTGGATGAGAAGGGCTTCATAGTGTTGTGATAGGCCCTGGGGGGAGGTTACCCGCTGAAGCTCCCAGGTTCTTGGGTCCCAGGGTGAATATTTGCATCAGGACACATGGTAAGTAATGGACATGGAGACAGTTTGTTAGCAAAGAGAAAAGCACTCGAGAATGTGTGTGGGCTAGAGAGCTGGGAGAAGACACACACTCAAAACTGCTGGGCCTTGAGTCTCATGGCCTTTATAGGTTAAAATCAGGGCTGGAGGGATGGCTTTGCTGCAAAGCCAAAGGACACAGGTTCGATTCCCCAGGACCCACGTTAGCCAGATGCCCAAGGGCACGCATCTGGAGTTTGTTTGCAGTGGCTGGAGGCCCTGGTGCTCCTGTCCTCTCTCCCTCTCTCTCTCTCTCCCTCTTTCTCTGTCAAATAAATAAATAAATAAAAATAAAGTAGTTTTAAAAATCAGGTAAGCTATTCTACAAATGGCATTCTCAACAACCAATGTAGAACTCCACCAGTCTGATGAAAGCCCCTATTCCTTTCTTGCCAGCACTGGATTTCTCCGGAGTTTGATTTGTACAAGTTTGGTGGGCCTCAGTGTGCATTTCTCTCATTAGTAAAGCATTAGGACATACTTTCACTGTTCAAGTTGACTACTGGTTTTAAAATTCTGTGAAACTCCTTATTAAAGCTTCTTTGTGTGTGTTGCGGCTGGTTATCTTTAATATGGATTTGTGGTTTTCTGGCTTCTGACATCCATCTTCTATTATTAATGTGGCATAGATATGTTCTCCTGGGTTTTATTTTCACTTTGTTGTATTTTTGGCATATGGGTGTTTCAGTGCATGTGTGTATGCATGATGGTGCATATGGGTGCAGGTGTGTGTGTGTGTGTGTGTGTGTGTGTGTGCAGGCCAGAGGTTGATGCTGGGCATCTTCTTCAATTGCTCTCCCGCGCCCCCCGATTACTGAAACAGGTGTCTTACTGGAGCCCAGAGCTCACTGTTCTGCCTAGTCCAGCTGCTGAGCTTGTCCAGGGTCTCTCCTTGTTTCCGACTCCAGAGCACTACAATTGCAGACAGGCCAGCACACTCACCAAGCATCTTTTTATTCTCAATTTTTATTAACATTTTTCATGATTATAAAAAATATCCCATGGTGCTACCCTCCCTCCCCCCACTTTCCCCTTTGAAATTCTATTCTCCATCATATCCCTCCCCATCTCAATCAGTCTCTCTTTCATTTTGATGTCATGATCTTTTCCTCCTCTTATGATGGTCTTGTGTAGGTAGTGTCAGGCACTATGAGGTCATGGATATCCAGGCCATTTTATGTCTGGAGGGAGGACGTGGTAAGGAGTCCTACCCTTCCTTTGGCTCTTACATTCTTTCCGCCACCTCTTCCGCATTAGACCCTGAACCTTGGAAGGTGTGATCAAGATGTTACTCAGTACTCCAGTCACTTCTTTCCAGCACTATGATACCTTCTGAGTCATCCCAAGGTCACTGTCATCTGAAAAGAGAAGATTCTCTACCCAAAGTGAGAGTAGCGTTAATATAAGGGTATAAATATTAAGAGAAGTGCTTACTGGGCAGTTTGATAAGCGTAGTATATACATTTTTCCAGACATCAGCAGATGTTGCACCCCTAGGGCTTATGACTACCCCTGTTTTAAGTTTTCAGTATCAGGGATGTATTCCCCCCCCCATGGAGCGGGCCTCCAGTCCAGTTGGAGCACAGTTGGTTTCCACCGTGACAGACTTGCTACTATTGCACCTGTTGGCTCATTTGGCCTGGCTGGCCAATTATAAGGCTTGCAGTATCCACTGTTGAGTATCTTCACTGGTGGTATCTCTTTCTCCCATTGAACTGCATGGAGAATGGCTTCTTCCAGCTTTCTCTCAGCTGCTCTACATTCACCAAGCATCTTCATGGGTGCTGGCGCTCAGCCCTCACGCTGACCCGGCACCTCCCCAGCCCAAGTTGTCCTTTGTAGTGGACTTCTATTGCATGTAAGCTTACTACCACATGCATGTGTTATCTGTTCATGGACACACACATTCTGTTTATTTAAAAAATGTTATTCGGGGCTGGAGAGATAGCTTAGCGGTTAAGGCATTTGCCTGCAAAGCCAAAGGATCCTGGTTCAACTCTCCAGGACCTACGTAAGCTGGATGCACAAGATGGTGCATGCGTCTGGAGTTCATCTGCAGTGGCTGGAGGCCCTGGCATGCCCAGCCTGCTTTTCTCTCTCCCTCTGTCTTTCTTTCTCTCTCTTTCCTCTTTTTCTCTCTCAAATAAATAAAAATATACTTTTTAAAAATGTTATTGGGGCTGGAGAGATGGCATAGTGGTTAAGGCACTTGCTGGGAAAGCCAAAGGACCCAGGTTCAATTACCCAGTATCCATATGAAGCCAGATATACAAGGAGGCTCATGCATCTAGAGTTTGTTTGCAGGGGCTAGAGGCCCTGGCATGTTCATTCTCTCACGCTATCTGCTCTCTCTCAAATAAATATTTGTTCCTAACTTTACCTGAAGCAAACAGTGACTAGAAAAGCAATGGCATTAGAATGTAAGGGAAACAGCAACACAGCCATGTGTTGATGACCTACTGTGCACCAAGAACCATCTGCAACATTTGCAATTACTAACTTATTTCATTCTCATGCCTTCGCGACACATATACTTATACCCACCATGTAGAAGAGGTTCAATTTTATGCCGCAGCTGACCAGTTAAGCATTCTTGGCTGTTTTCCTCAGACAGAATTTCCTTTTGCTCTTGTTAACAATAGACATTTCTAAGGTCATTCTCCTTGTCGTGGAATCAGAATGGAAAACTTTCCCTAATCATAGACTAACTGTAGCAAAAAGCATCAAGTGCTGTATTCTCTCACCTTCGGACATCCGGACCATTCAACACATGGAAGGATCTCTCTGAGCAACTCCCCTGGGGCTGTGGCCACAGTGTTCGCTTTCTAATTCTGCCCTTAACTCTCCTGCAAGTTTAATTTCTTTTCCTATAAAATCTTTATTCTTTTGGTTTAAAGCTCATTTTTAATACTTAGTCTATACACATTACGTTTTATTATGTTCCATTCCACTCTGTATATTTTGGGCCATTATCTGTACTTCACTCCCAACATCTGCAGTCTTTTTTTTCCTCAGGGATTCCTGTCTCTTCCCATCACCAGGCCTCCTGGCTTTACTTTTTATCTCCACATACTCACCGGCTTTTCTTGCCCTCAGACCTGACTTGACTTCCTGCTCTGTGACATTTCATTCCATTTTTAAAATTTGTTTATTTGAGAAAGAGAGAGAGAGAGAGAGAGAGAGAGAGAGAGAATAGGTGCACCAGGGCCTCCAGCCACTGCAAACAAACTCCAGACGCATGTGTGACCTTGTGCATCTGGCTTATGTGGGTCCTGTGGAATTAAACCTGGGTCCTTTAGCTTTACAGGAAAGCACTTTAACCATTAAACCATCTCTCTACAGTCCTCATTTCTCTTTTTAAAATATCTTATTTATTTATTTATTTATTTGGGGGAGAGAGAGAGAGAGAGAAACAGATGGAAAGAGAGAATGGGTGTGCCAGGGCCTCTATCCCTGCAAACAAACTCCAGACGCATGTGTCACCTTGTACATCTGGTTTACATGGGTCCTGAGGAATTGAACCTGAGTCCTTTGACTTTGCAGGCAAGCACCTTAACTACCTTAACTGCTAAGCCATCCCTCCAGCCCATCATTCTCTCTGTATACACTTCATTTTCCTTGTCCCCTGGTGGCCACAAGTTGTTCTTCTGCTGTCCTTGAGACTCTGGGGCATCTGTTTATCTTTGCTTTCCATCTTCCACAGGATCCAGCTCCTACTCTCCCTGTCTCCTACCGAGCCTTATGGAGAACATCTCTCTCATCATCTTTCCCCCAAGATGTCTCTCACAATAGCTCTGCAGATGAAGATGATACTGAGGTCACTATCTCCATCCCAGAGCATTTTCCTGAGCTTCAGACCTCAACAACTATCCTCATCCAATGGGACACCTCCTTCTGGACATCTACAACCACACATGCTGATTTTCTAGGGCTCCACCCCACAGTGACTTGGCCAAGTACATAGTAACCTGCAGGGATCCTTACCTTAACCTTCCACTGCCTGCCCATCTGTCTCCAGGCTCCTGGTGCCACACCCTGTGAGCATCGTCTTCTTTCCAGGTGAGAGAGAAACACGCTATGATTTTTCTCAGTTTGGAAAACCACATACCAAGATCGTCCAAGAACCTGAGGCAATGTAGGGGTTGAGACTTGCAATACTATCTTGATATTTATTTATGTATGTATGTATTGAAGAGAGAAATAGAGAGAGAGAGAGAATGGGTACACCAGGATCTTGTGCCACTGCAAATGAACTCCAGATGTATGTGCCACCTTGTGCATCTGGCTTTATGTGGATATTGAAGAATTGAAGCTGGACCAGCAGGCTTTGTAAGCAAATGGCTTTAACTGCTGAGCCATCTTTTCAGCTCCTATCTTGATTTTTAAAGGCCAAGTTAGAGCTGGGGAAATGACTTAGATCACATGCTTCCACACAAGTGTGAGGAAATGAGTTCACATCCCCAGTAAGATCATGCTCCAGAAGTGGTGGCATGATCACCTGTAATCCCAGCATGTGTAGGAAAGATGGGAGACAGAGACACAAGATTCAGGCTGGAGAGATGCTTAGTGGTTGCCTGCAAAGCCTAAGGACCCAGGTTCGGTTCTCCAGGTCCCATGTAAGCCAGATGCACATGGTAATGTATGCATCTGGAGTTCATTTGCAGTGACTAGAGGCCCTGGCATGCCCATTCTTACTCTCTCTCTCTCTCTCTCTCTCTTTTTTTTTTTTGTTTTTTTTGAGGTAGAGTCTCACTCTAGCCAAGGCTGACCTGGAATTCACTATGTAGTCCCAGGGTGGCCTCGAACTCATGGCGATCCACCTACCTCTGCCTCCCGAGTGCTGGGATTAAAGGCATGCGCCACCAACGCCTGGCTCTCTCTTTCTGTTTCTAATAAATAAATAAAAATAAATCTTATAAAAAAGAGATCCCCCAGAAGTTCTCAGGCTAGCTACCATGATGTATACAGCAGCAAACAAGAAGACAGAAGATGTCTCAAAAACAAGGTGGAAGGCAGGGACCAACATCTGAGGCTGCTCCCCGACCTCACATGTGCTGCAGCACACTCACATGTACACAAGTACACACACATACTCACATGCACACACTCACGTGTACACAAGAACACACACATACTCACATGCACACACTCACATGTACACAAGTACACACACATACTCACATGCACACACTCACGTGTACACAAGAACACACACATACTCACATGCACACACTCACGTGTACACAAGAACACACACACACTCACATGCACACACTCACGTGTACACAAGAACACACACATACTCACATGCAGCACACTCAAGTGTACACAAGTACACACACATACTCACATGCAGCACACTCAAGTGTACACAAGTACACACACATACTCACATGCAGCACACTCAAGTGTACACAAGTACACACACATACTCACATGCAGCACACTCACGTGTACACAAGAACACACACATACTCACATGCACACACTCACGTGTACACAAGAACACACACATACCACATGCGGCACACTCACGTGTACACACACATATTCACATGCACACACAGACATAAACAATGGAAATCATGTTATAGTACACAATAACAGCTATCATCTTTTTAAACTCACTAAAAACAGTCACTGCCTAAAGAAGTCCAAGTTCACTGCTTGTTTTCTTCCCATACTACTTCACAAGGCAACTATTTCAGGGCTGGGAAGATGGCACAGTGATTATAGGCACTCGCTTGCAAGGCCTGCCAGCCCAGGTTCAGTTCCCCAGTACCCACGTAAAGCCAGATGCGCCATGTGGGGCATGTGTCTAAAGTTTCTTTGCAGTGACTGTGGTGTGCCCATATTCTCTCTCTCATAAATAAGCAAGCATTTTCTTTTTAAAAAGAGGTAACTATTTTAGAAGAATGGAAGTTCAAAGAATCAAAACAACTTGCCAGGTACCACAAGTGTAGCCAGATGAAATCTTTGATCTGTGTCCAGGACGACTCGCTTCCATAGTCTAGAATAGCACATGTCACAACCAAGGGCAGCGTCTGTGAGTGTCATGTGTAAGGCCATCATTCCTGCCCTTGCGGATGCCTGGCGGGGGTGGGGGAGCAAAGTGACAGCTGTAGGCTTGGCTTCCTGGCACTGCTGCTGCTTGGGTAAGTGGCCACTTGCTCTCCTCTGTAACATCATGAACCCAGGGCAGCCCAGTATGCAGCTGGCCTTTCTCCTTCAGGGTACAGTGAGGAGATTAGTTCTGTTATCGACTCCCCCTCATAGACCGCAATGAAACAAAAACCCCTTTTAACCACACACTTAATATTTCTCTGATTAGTACACGTAAGTAGCCTTGAAAGCAGTTAAGACATGTTTATAGAAGAGGTGGTGGAAGGAATGAAGAGCCAGCGGAATGGGAGGAGTGCTTTGGAATGCTGTCTTCCAGACACAAAGTGGCCTTGGCATTCACAGTGGCTGATACTACCTACACAAGACCTGCATAGTATGAGGGCCAAAACCAGAGATGGCATCAGAACAGAAGAGGAACCAGCTGGAAAGAAGCCAGAGTTCAGTGGAATGGAGATACAGGAGGGGGGGAGGACAAGGAGGATCACAGAAGGGGATTATAATCAGGATGTGTATGTATATATATATATATGAAAGTTGTTAATAGAAAGGATTTTTTTTTAAAAAAATTGAAATTAAGTTGGGTGCAATGGCTCACACCTTTAATACCAGTACTTGGGAGGCTGAGGTAGGAGGATCACTGCAAGTTTGAGGCCAGCCTAGGCTACAGAGGGAGTTCCAGGTCAGCCAGGGCTAGAGCAAGACCTGGCTCAAACATGAAAAGAGAAAGAGGGGCTGGAGAAATTTCTTAGTGGTTAAGGTGCTTGCCTGCAAAGACAAAGGACCCAGGTTCAGTTCCCCAGGATCCACGTAAGCCAGATGCACAAGGGGGAGCACACATCTGGAGTTCGTTTGCAGTGGCTGGAAGCCCTGGCGTGCCCATTCTCACTCTCTCTCCTTGCCTATTTCTCTCTCTCTCTCTCCTTGTCTATTTCTCTCTCTCTCTCTCTCTTTCTCAAATAAATAAAGAAAAATAAAATATTTTTAAAAGGAGAGAAATTTTAAAAAGTAAATGATTAGAGTCATTCTGAGTAAGATGGTAGACAATGAGCTGTGCCTATGTGCGACCCGGAGAAGGAGCAGGATGAGGATAAGAAAAGATAGACTCTGGTCCAAAGAAAGAAAGAGAGGAAATGCTTTAAAAACCCACAGAGGAACTACAGGACAGCTGGAAAGTGTAGAGAAATGGAAGGTGACATGCCAGAAAGAAGAGAGCCAGGCTAGCACAGCTCCAGCCTATGACCAGAGGAAGCGGGCAGAAGGCTCATGCCAAGAGGTGTGGGCAGGCCTCCCCACGGGCAGCGCGCAGCCCCAGACGCTGGTCTTGCTGACATAGCGACTGTTCCAGTGGGATAAGTCACTGATGGAGAGGAGCTCCCCCTGCTCAGGGGGCGCTGACAGGGTACCATCTTGTGAGGAAACCTACTTTAAAAACTGACAAGCCTTGGAGACCACAGTACAGGGAATAACCATAATTCAGGGATTACAAATCCAGCCAGCCATGCTCCAGGGTGAGAGGCAGTTGTACGCAGCAGAAGGGCCAGATGGGATGGTGACATGACAAAAAAGTACAAGTGGCAGCAGGCTCTGCCCAGGCAGTGAAGTGTATGGGGAAAGACAGGACTGGCCTCTGTGCCTGAGAGCAGAACTCATCAACTGAGGATTACTGTGGAGTTTGACAGAGCTGAGTCCAAGGTCAATGGTCCAAGGCTCAATCCCTGGAGCCACCTGAATGAGGTTCAGTGCTGTGGTCTGAGAACTCAGGCATTCTGGCGGAGTACCGGACATGCAGCGGTGCATCCGTGCAACAGAATGTTTAGCTCTTTGTTGGTTTGAAATAAGAATGCAGGTCTGAGAGCCCGGTGTGATGGCGCACGCCTTTAATCCCAGCACTCGGGAGGCAGAGGTAGGAGGATCGCCATGAGTTCAAGGCCACCCTGAGACTACATAGTAAATTCCAGGTCAGCCTGGCCCAGAGTGAGACCCTACCTTGAAAAACCAAAAAAAAGAATGCAGGTCTAATGTACGGACCTCAGCGCTATGAGTGCATCCCCCACTCCCAACCCTTGCGGAACACCTCCCAGCTAAGATCTTATACCTGCACAGCTCACAAATAGTAAGGCTGACTTCACTCTCCGTTGGAGAATCTGCTTCTCTCTCTCTCTTTCTCTCTCTCTCTCTCTCTCTCTTTTTTTTTTTTTTTTTTGGTTTTTCGAGGTAGGAGATTAAGGTCAGTCTTCATCATACCCTCACAATCTTGGGTTTAACACAAGGCTGCAAGCCTCATCACAAGATCCTCCTCCACGTCACAGGAGTGAGCTCTGAACTGCAGAATGCTGCCAGCAGAGCTCCACGCTTCCTGAGCATCAGTCTAGCTCTAATTCTAAAATGTGGCATCCACACTGCCAAGCCAGGTTTGAAGAGCCACCCTTGCCTCCCTTGAACCCTGGCTTCTGCTTGCTGGCCCAGTATTCCTACCTTCCCATGCTCCTAGTTATGGCCCAGACAGCAATGTGCAGGCAAGAACACTGACAAAAACTAATCTTTTTTTTTTTAAGGCTTATGATGCCCAGGCATATTTTTAAAAATAGCTTTATTGAGACACAATTCTCATAGCATGCAACTTACCCATGTATGGTACATAATTAAGTGCAACCTGGTGACTATAGTTAATACTGATACATTGTATTCTTGAAGGTTTCTAAAAGAGTCATTTTTCAGTGTTCTCTCATTAAAAAAGGTGTGTGAGGTAATGTATATGTCAATTAACTCCACTTAGCTTTTGCACAATGTAGACATATTTCAAAAAGTCATTCTGTATATGATAAATGCACACACTTTACTAATTTAAGAAATCAAATAAATCAATTAAAATAAGATGCATAGCTCAATATTTATAATATATTGATAGATTTTTATACAAACACTACCACAATCTAATTTTAGTATATTTTTTGTAATGCTTAAAAGGCCTCCCTCTCATTAGTGGTCACTCCAGTCCCATTTTTATTATTGCCTCATCAATTGTCTCCATGTTTTTGCTGTATGAATAATGCTTCTGTGGGAATCTATGTGATAATTTTGAAGAGGATATATGTCTTCATTAATCTTCGAGTGTATATGTAGGAGTTGACTCAATGGATCATATATTAACATGTATTTAACAATATGAAGAAGTTCTAACATGTTTTCCAAGTGGAGACTGGTCTATTTTGTTGTTATTGCGTTTTTAGTATCACACCTAAGGAACTGTTGTCCAGCCAGAGGTATAAAAATTTACATCAATATTTATTTTAATGTTTTATTTTGTGTTTTTTTAAAAGAAGAACAGAATTTATTTCAGCTTATAATTTGAGGTTACAGCCCATCATGGTGGAAGCTATGATGGTAGGAGCATGAGGCAGAACTGGTCACATTGCATCTTCAGTCAGGAGACAGAGAACAACAAATGTCTGTGCTTAGCCACCTTTCTCCCTTCTTTCTTTCTTTATTTGTAAGAGAGAGAGAGAGAGAGAGAGAGAGCAAGAGAGAGAGAATGGGAATGCCAGGACCTCCAGCCACTGCAAATGAACGTTGGATGCATGAGCCACCTTGTGCATCTGGCACAAGGTGAATGTGAGTACTGGGAATAGAACCTGGGTCCTTAGGCTTCCCAGGCAAACACCTTAACCACTATGCCATCTCTCCAGCCCCCTTAATGTTTCAATTCTTTACCCTTAGTTTTTACCTTCAGGTCTTTGGAGTTGATTTTCTCATATGGTATGCAGTAGAGATCCCAACTCATTATTTGACATGTGGATATCTAATTGTTAAAAAAACCTTTCTATTGACAACCACCATTCATATACACAGTGCCACTCTGATCATAATGCCCTCCCACTACTTCTTTTGTCCCTACTTCGTTATGCCCCTTCCACTGAACCTCTTCTTTCTAACTAGTACTTCTATTTTGACATCATCATTTTTTGCCCTCATATTAGGCAGTTCTTGGGTACACAGTGATAGGCACTGTGAGTCATCAATGCAATGGCCACTTGATGTCTGGATGGCAGTACTGTAAGCACTCCTCTCCTTTCTGTGGCTCTTATACTATTGCGACCTCTTCCACAATGGTTCCTGAGTCTTGGGGCATGTGACAGAGATGTCTCACTTAGTGCTGTGCTCTTGCTTTGTTGTTACTGGAAAGACTATTATTTCCTCTATTGATTGATCATGGCCTCGTTGTCAAAACTTAGCTGACCCTGGACATATGATTTATTTCTCGACCCTCAATTCTATTCCATTGCTCTGCATATCTGCCCTCAGGGTATCCCTACTCTGTCTTGATTCAATAATTAATAGCTCTGTAGTCAAGTGACTTTTAAGACTGGAAAGTATGAATTTTACAACTTTGTTCTTTTACAGGATTTTTGGTTAATCTGTATCCCTTGGGTTTCTATAGTTATTTTAGCTCAAATTTGTCAATTGCTGACAGAATGAAAAAAATAGAATTTTGAAAATGATTTTATTGATCCTGTAGATCAGCTTGAACAACACAACTATCTTGACACTACAAAGTCTTTCAATCCGTGCAAGCAGATTTCTTTTGTCATTTATGCAGATTTGTTTTAGTTCTTTTCATCATTAGTTTGCTCTTTTCTTTACTTTTTAAAATTTTTATTTATTTGCAAGTAGAGAGAGATAGAAGAGAGACAGATAGAGAGAAAATGGGAATGCCAGGGCCTCCAGCCACTGCAAACGAACTCCAGATGCATGTGCCCCCTTGCACATCTGGCTTACATGGGTCCTGGGGAATCGAACTGGGATCTTTGGCTTTGCAGGCAAGAGCCTTAACCGCTAAACCATCTCTTCAACCCTAGTTTGCTCTTTTCAGTGCACAAATCTTGTACTTCTTTGGTTTAACTTTTATTTTATTTTATTCATTTATTTATTTATTTCAAGGGTGGGTCTTTCTGTAGTCCATGCTGATCCAGAATTCACTAGGTAGTCTTAGGCTGACTTCAAACTCACAACAATCCTCTACCTCTGCCTTTCCAAGTGCTGGGATTGAAGATGTGTGACACCATACCCAGCTTTTGGTTTATTTTAAATTGTGCTTTAATTTTTGATGCTATTATAAAGGAAATTAGTTCTTTAATTTCATTTCAGACTATTCATTGCTAGTGTATGTAATGACAGCTAAATTTTGTTTATTCACATTGTATCCTACAAATCACATTAACTCCTAGTATCTGGGGGTTTTCTTTGATTATTCTTTGTGCTGTTGTTGTAGGGTTTTGGGGGGTAGTGTTTTCAATATGTAAGATTCTATCTTTCATGAGGAAAGATTGATTTAATTTTTTTCTTTCCAATCTGAGGATGATTTAATTTCCCTCTCCTACCTCACTTGTCTCCCTCCTAGTTTAGAAGGAAAGCTTTCATCCCTTTCTCTGAGGTATGATTTGCCTGGGCAGCCAGTTGCATAGCTTGTGCAGAGCCCACTGCTGGTTAAAGCTGCTAATGACGCTTCTCCTTTAGCAGTTTTCCAACATTATGGAAATACTCACATTTCAACGAAAAAAGTGCGAGTGATAAAAAGAAATTCCAAAAGTGTAGTCTCAAGCTGGGCATGGTGGTGCGCACCTTTAATCCCACACAACTGGCTACCCAGGTAAAATGCACCCACTAGCGCAACAGTGGCATGTCTGTTACAGTGGTAACCAACTGCTGTCTAATTCAATTTGAGACTGCTCCATGAGAAGAGATTCATGCCTAAAACTGAAAACCTAGTCCAAGGTCTATGTCTGGGAGGGTCACAAACCCTAGGAGGGAAGTTCCTACTGTTGTTTGTCTACATGGGTATATTATGTCCACCAAAATGCCCTCTAAATACTTATGCTTAGGCATACATATTAATGCTTCCCTTACTTTTGGCTAGAGAACTGTCTCTTTTCATATAGTGGTGACTGCTGGGAGATTCCAAACTTGTCAAAGTACTGAGAAGTGACAGTTGGGTGTACAGCCATATAGTGGAAGAGATGGTAGAAAGAATGTAAGTGTAAAGGGATGGGAGTAGCGCTTTGGAATACTGTCTCACAGACATGAAGTGGTCATTATATTTATGATCTCATAGCAGCTGATATAATATGCAGAAGACCTGCTTAATATTGGCCCACACATTGGAACAACAAGTTGTTGTGGATAATGGAGGAAAGCAATAAGAATTTTACTTCAACATAGAATAATCAACAGTAGGGAAAAGTGGGGGTTTGATGGAGAGGGTGGAGGAAAGGGGAAAAGGAGGGTAGTAGGAGGATATTATTTAAGTATTTTAATAAAGTTTCTGGGAAAGAAAGAAATGTGAGCACTGCATGCAGTATGGTAACCTTGGAAACACATTTCTCCCCTCGCCCAAGGTTTGCTGTTGCTGTAGCTATTGTAGCTATGTGGCTATTGGTGAGTTTTTCATCTAGTCTGTGTACTTTTGAGTCTCGAGTGTATGAAGCTGCCAAAGTCATCTTTACTTAGCTAAATTAGTAATCAGCTGCTGACCTGCGGCGGGTTTCTGAGAGGCTCAAACCATGAAATCTTACAGTTCACGGGCAGCTCCCTTTGACACTCAGAAAGGCAGCTGAAAATTCTGCCTTGGTCTTCATTTCACTCCGGGCCAGAGCCTCAAGGTCAGTGAGAGATAAGAGCTTAGGGAATTTTTAAGATTTCCTTAAGCATGTGAACAGCCTTGCATGTGTGTGTTTTCTACCCTCATAAGAATGTGCAGGAATTTTTTAAAAATCTCCTATGGGCCGCTCACTACTAGCTTTCCCATTCAAGGTTCTTAGCTGGTTTATTGCTTGCTACAGAACCATATTCATTGTCTTACTTAGCTGTATCTTTAAAACATTTATAGTAAATATTTCAACAAGTGCCATTGTCCCTTGGGGAAAATGTAGCCACCAGCTAGCTAATAAACACAGGCATTCCAAATGCATCCTTCCAAGAAACTCCGAGATAGCTCAGATAACGCAAGTTCTTTGGGAATCATGTTCTTGCTGCTCCTTCCAGAACCACTAACAGGAGGGATGTGGTAAGAGGGTTTGGGTACGTTAAAGTATTACAAGGCTGAATACAATTCAGATGTGTTTATTTCATCAACACCTTCTGGGTTATAAGACACATATATGAACAAAAAAGCTTATTGAGACAAAAAGCTTTTGCATTTAATTCATTACTTAAGTGGAGAAGAAATTTTTCAAAGATCCTAATCTTCTATTTTCAAATATTATCTATGTATATATATGTAAGTATAACTTTTGAAGCCATTTGCTCCTATATTTACATATGACATTATCTTCATTATTTATTATTATTATTATTATTTTGGTTTTTTGAGGTAGGGTCTCACTCTAGCCCAGGCCGACCTAGAATTCACTATGTTGCCTCAGGGTGGCCTCGAAATCTCAGCGATCCTCCTGCCTCTGCCTCCTGAGTGCTGGGCTTAAAGGCATGTGCCATCATGCCCAGCATCTTCATTATTTTCTATGATAGATTATTAGAACTGGAATAATTAGATCACAAGGTCAGGAGTCATACTGAGAAATAATGCCTTAAATCATGAGAAGGTTTGGGAATAGAAAGTGAAATTAATCTCATAATGAATATCTGCAAATTCTTCCTCAGATGGTTGATTTGAGATTTTGAATGTAAAACGTCTTCACCATAAATGATCTCATTACTGCTTCTGGGGGAACTTGTGGGAAGCTGTGTGCTGAGAGACCACAGAAGCTACAACCCAGGGATCATCTCACCCTGGCAGATTAAATGTCTTATGTTTTCATTTGCCACAGGAATATAGCATGAGGTTTCCCTTGCTCTAATGAAGTGTTAATTTTCAGCAAAGCGGAATAAAGAATGTATCTTTCCTTTGCTTTGAGTCAAGAAGGATTGTGGGCAACACAGTTCTATCACAGATGAGCTTTGAAAGATTAAGATGGTGAGTATAGCTGTGGATTTTATTAACAAAGCTCTGTTGGCTACAGTATGAATACAAAAGCGTGTGAAACACTTTCCCCCCTGCCTCTGTGCAGAGGACTAACATAGTAAACCAAGCAGAAATGACTCAGATCATTGATGAGAAGCTGAGACTAGCTAATCAGGCCAAATAATTCTCTGTGGCCCAGCTCTAGCATAAGTGAGGGACTTGGGTGGAATGATAATTATCTTGCAGAGGATATGTGTGTCTAGTAAACTGTCTTTAGATAAGAGGGAAACTGTCTAGAAGATTAGCCATCAAACCGCACGTAATTTCAACAAATAGCGGTGCTAGGGAGATGTCTCATTGGGCAAAAGTGCTGGCTCTATAAACATAAGGTTCTGAGTTTGAACCCCCAGCATCCATGAAAGTTCTAGACATAGTGGTGCATGCCTGTAATCCCCACACTGGATCCCTTGGCCTTGACAGCCAGTTAGTCTAAAAGACTCCAGGTTACTAATAAGCCTTGTTTCAAAAACAAGTAAGGTGGGGAGCAATAGAAGAAGGGCCTCAGTGTCATTCTCTAGCTTCACATATACACGTGTACACACACATATGAACACACACACACACACACACCTACACATACATGTGGAAAAGACAAGCCGTCAGTGTGCACACCTTTGGGCCTAGCAGTGCCCTCCTCAGATGTCGTTGCTGACATGCACAAATTATGCATTTGAAGTTTCTGCTCTTTCCATGAGGGAAACGCTGAGCTGGTGGAAGGTCAGGCCTGTTGGAAATACAACTTGGTTCCAGGCCCTCAACGTCTATGTGAAGCTGGTGACCCGGCAAGAGGCCTTCCACCACGGGTGGACATCCCCTGAGCTCTGCTGCCAAGACTTCAAGATTAAGGCGAAGGCCACTTACTTTCAGGCTCTGCGAGAGTGCTGCGATCACCTTTCTCTCTGCCCAGACCTCTCCGCAGGTCACTGAGGTCTGACACCTGCTCCCCCTACGTCCTACAGCCTCTATCCACCCTCCTCTTCAGAGATGGAGCCTGAACTCTGTCCTGATGCCGGAGTGAGGCTGCAGATGCAGTGTTCTGTCCGGCTGTCCTGTCACTGGCTTTCGCTCCAATAAGGCTGCAGAGCCCAGGGGAGCTGGACAAGGTCAGGATGCTGCTCTGCCTTGAGTCTCGGTGGAAGAAAGCAGAGCGGTATGTGTGGGGACAAAGGTGGGTGAGGGTGGAGGGCTTCCGAGTACAGTGCTCCCAGAAACAGAGGCCACCTCATGCCTGGTGGATGTGAGAAAACATCATGGCAGAGGACCTTGACCTTTCTGGATGACTATTGGCAACAACTTCCCTCCAAATATGAGTTTCCCCATATAGAAATTTATATATGGAGTAATTTATAAAGATTTTTCTTTTGCTGTGTGTGTAAATGTAGGGTGTGTGTGTGTGCATGTGGAGGCTAGAAGTAAGCATCGTCTCTCTCTTCCTCAATCACCCCCCAACTTAGGTTTTTGGAACAAGGTTTCTTTTTTGTCTTCTTAATTTTCAAAATATATGTACTTATTTATTTATGAGGAGAGAGAGAATATGGGCCTGTCAGAGCCTCTTGCTATGATAAAGCTCAGAATGCATGTGCCATGTTGTGCATCTGGCTTTACGTGGTTACTTGATGTAGCAGACAGCTTCAGGTTTGCTGAGGTGAATTTCCAGGCCAGGCACAGTTGTGGAGGAGGAGATTTACATTGAAGCTTATAGAACCAGGGGAAGTTCCGTAATGGCAGAAGAAGCTGGCCTGCTTTCACAGGTCAAACCAGAGAAAGAAGCACAAGTCAAAAGCCACACAGCACAGCAACTTCAGGAACTCCAGACGATTTGCATATCTTTAGATTGAAATCTGAAACCCACCACCACACCTTAAGATCCATCCAGTGACACTGCCTCCAGCCAGGTGGCTAAAGATGCAAACTACAAACTAATAAAACACTGAATATATTGGGGGCCATCTATTCAAACTACCACACTAGGGACTCAAACTCAGACCAGCAGGCTTTGAAAACAAGTGCTTTAACTGCTGAGCCATTTCTCTGGCCTCCAATACAGGGTTTCCTATTGAATGTGGAGCTCACCAATTCAGCTAGACTAGCTCGCCAGCGGGGCCCAGGGTTCCTCCTGTCGGCATCCCCAGCACTAATGGGGATGCCGTGTGTCCACTAACATGCCTGCTTTTACGTGGGTTCTGGGGATCCTCATGCTCATGCAGTAAGCACTTTGCCCACGGGGATGTCTCCCCAGCTGAGCATTTCTTCTGTCTGACAGTCTCGGGTTTGGCTTTATCCCTGAGGTTCACATTTGCTCAGAGTGGTGTTTTTGGAAATGTTCTTACAGTGCATGTTATTCTGTGGCTGGATGCTCACCATGGTAACTTGGGAATACAGTTGTCTGGTCCGTCATCACAATGTCATTGGCACGTGGTGACATGCCAGACATACCAGTCACCTTCTCGCACACTCCTGGGGTGAGAGAGTGGATGAACCAAGCTGATGGCTTCTGTGTCTCTAAATTGCTGTGGAACTTAGACACAAGCTATCTTACACTTCTCTGGGCCTTATAAACAGGGTAAGAGAGAACTGGAGACTTTGTTCATTTTAGCACTTTTCCAAAATACTTTGTATTCATAAGTACTCTATAATTTGGTTCTCTTCTTACAAATGCATTGTGAAAACCATGCGTGGTGTCTACTTGCTCCTGCAGGGAAGGCACAGAGAGGAATCTGGAACATCCTAGTATTGGGAGGATAGGAGATGTGTACAAGGTCAAGGTTGGAAGGATGTCAAGCTCAGATCAAGATCACCTGTGGAGTGTCCAGGTGCAAGGCTCAGCTACTAGAACAGAGTCCCAAGGGAAAGACGGGACTCTGTGTGTCCACAAAGCAAAACCAGGAAACCACCCCGAATGGCTCTACCTCACTTCCCACCTGCCTGTCCTGTCCTGGTCTTCCCAGGCTGCTCTCGCCTGCCCTGAGCTTTCTTCCAACCACCGCCTCATGTGCACACTTCGCTCACATCAAATCTGCTGCCAAGGGCTAGGGAGACGGCTCAGGGGTGAAGCCTTGTGGCACAAGCATGAAGACATGACTTCAGGTTCCAGCACCCACATAAGATGCTATGCATGGCGGCACCTATCTGTAATCCCAGAGTAGGGTGGGCAGAAACAGGAGAATCCGTAGGGCTTGATGTCCAGTTCATTTAGTCTAATCTCAACGTATAAGGTAGAGAGCAACTGAGAAAGACATCTGAGTTTGTCCTCTTGCTGCTACACACACATGCACAAGTACATGCACCTGCACACACACATGTATTCCCACACACATGAACATGCACACATAAGCACTATATACACATACACACTGAAGCAATAAAAAAGACAGAATCCACGGCCAAAGCCCAGTGCTTAGACACCCCTGCCTCTAGTCTGTCAGTCATGGCTGTATATAAGGACTGCCCCAGAGCTTTCAAAACCGGTCCATCTTGAGCCACAGGCCAGACCAACTGAGTCACATTTAAAAAATATATATTATGTATGGGCTAGAGAGATGGCTTAGTGGTTAAGACACTTGTGTGAGATTCCTGCAGATTCAGGTTCAATTCCCCAGTAGCTACATAAGCCAGATGCACATAGTGTCTCATGTATCTGGAGTTCGTTTGCAGTGACTAGGGGCCCTGGTGCACCCATTCTCTCTCATACTCTCTATCTGTCTCTCTCTCTCTCTCCCTCTCCTACTCAGTCGCTCACTCATAAATAAATAAATAAATAAAATTATTTACTTATCTATTTAAAAGAGAGAGGGACAGAGATAGAGGACTGGGTGCATCAGGACCTACAGCCACTGCAAACAAGTTCCAGATGCATGCACCACATTTTGTGTCTGACTTTACATGGGTGCTAGTGAATTGCATCCAGGCCATCAGGCTCTGCAAGTGAGTGCCTTTAACCACTGGACCATCTTCCAGCCCCTGAGTCACAGTCTCTTGGGAGCACAGCACCAGCAACCGTCGATGAGTTTTTGAGTTCCCCGAGGGTTTTTCTAACTTAGCAGTCAGAACCTTGGGGAGAAAGGCTGGCCTCACCTCACCAGTGCTCGGATGCTGACTATTGCATGTTTATGCCCTCGTTGTAGAGTTCTCCATTCTCCCTGAGCTACTCTCCTCTCACAGCAAAGAACCAGGTCCTGAGAGGCCAGGGAAAAGGTGGGAATTGCTGGCAGGTCCACTTATCCACTCAGCATCCCTCCTCTTGGTCACCTGCCTCTTTCTCTTTGCCAGGTAGGAGCCAGTGAGATCCGGGTCATAGCCAGTGTTTCAAATGCTGTTAACTGCTTACAGTCAGTCAGCCTCCTTTGGCTTGGGCTATTGGACATGCTTATCTTTTAGTTTGTGTTCTCATATCATTGCCCAGGCAAAGCACTGCAACTGTGGTGGATTTAAACAGCAGGGATGTACTGTCCTATAGTGTGGTAGGTCGTGAGTCCAACACTGGGTTCAGCAGACTGATACAGAGGCGTGGAGTGTCGGAAGGGCTGCTTTCCTTCCCGAAGGCACAGGGTGGGAAGGGCATCAGGTTCTTCACTCATTTAGGTCCATGGCAGAATTCAGTCTCTGGTCATCCCCAGGGACTGTGGTCGTGCATAGTGGGGACAGCAGTCAGTTATGAGGGAGAGGCAATGTCTCTGTGCATAATGTCCCAACTTGTGGCTCTAACTATCTTTCTACCCCTCTTCCCCAAAATTTCTTGAGTCATGTTGAGTGTGTTTTAAGTCTGCTTCAGTGATGGGCTCTAAGGATCCTCTGGATCTCTAGTTTGGTAGGAGTTGAGTGCCCTCAGTGTCTATCTCCTTCACCCTTGTGCTGATATCAGGTTCACCGAGAAAGCAGCACTCTTGCTCATTTCCCCAGTTCCTTGTAGGTCTCTCTGATCAACAGCTCATTGTGGATCTTAACCATATCCTGGTACTGGGAGTTACAGGCCAGCACCAAGTGGAAAAGAAAAAGAGAGAAAATAAAAGAAACAGGAGAAATGTAAGGTTAGGTTTCATCTCACCCTCTCCAAGGCCCTTCTTTTCAGGTGCTCCCCCTAAGGTCATGTTGGGAGTTTAACCTTTTAGTCTGTCTTCTAGAATATAGGTTTCTATGGTATCAGTTCAATTTGGGTTCCATTTTGTGTCCCCCCACCTTTCCCCTCCCCCAAGCCCTACCCTCCTTATTGTCCAGGCCTCAAGATGCCTATCAGATATGTCAGCAACGTGGGCTGATGCAGGTTAGGAACCTCAGATGAATGAAACCATTCAATGGTTGTCGTTCTGTGATTGTGTGAGTTCATGGAATATGATCTGTTCCAAGTTCAACCATTTTTTCTACAAATTTCATTCTGTCATTTTTTTCTTACTGCTGAGTAGAATCTTGTTACATATATATACCACATCTTGGTTATCCATTTGTCCAATGGTGGGCACCTGGGTTGATTCTACTTCTTAGCTATTATGAATTGAGCAGCTATAAATATGGTTCAGCAAATACCTCTGAACTGAGGTGTAGAGTTTTTAGGAAAAATACCCAGTAAGGGTATAACTGGCTCAATTGGTAATTCTATATTCATCATTTTCAGGAGTCTCCATATTGATTTCCATAGTAGTTGTACCAGCTTACATTCCCACCAAAAGTGAATTAGGGTTCCTATTTCTCTACATCCTCATGAACATTTGTTTTCATTTGATTTCTTAATGTTTCCTATCCTTACTGGGGTAAGGTAGAATCTCATAGTTGTTTTAATTTGCATTTCCCTAATGGTTAGGGATATTGAACATTTTCTTAAGTGAGTGTTTGCCATTTGTATTTCTTCCTCTAAGAACTCCCTGTTCAGTTCTCTGCTCCATTTTGTGAGTGGATTGTTTGATTTTTTTTTATTGTCTAGGTTTTTGAGTTCTTTGTAGATTCTAGAAATTAAGCCTCTGTCAGTTGTATAGCTGGAAATTTTTTTTCCATTCAGTTGGTAATCTTTTGGCTTTGCTTATGGTATGCTTGTCTGTGCAAAAACTTCTCTGCTTCATGAGATCCCATTGGTTGAGTGACTCTGAGCTACTGGGGTTTTGTGTAGGAAGTCTTTCCCCACTCCTATATCATGGAGAGTTCCTCCTATTTTTTTATTCCAGTAGTAGAAGAGTTTCAGGTCTTATATTGAGGTTTTTAACCTATGGGGACTTGATTTTGGTATATGGCGAGATGTGTGGGTCTAGTTTCATTTGTCTGCATATGGTTATCCTGTTTGTCCAGAACCATTTGTTGAGGATGCTATCATTTCTCCAGCTTATGTTATTGGGGCCTTTGTTAAAGATCAAGTATTTGTAATTACTTGACTTAGAGTCTGGGTCTTCAGTATGTTCTGTTGGTCTATATTCCTGTTTTATGCAGGTATCATGGTGGGTGATTTGTTCCCAGCTTGTCTCCAGGGAGCCCAGGAGTCCAACCTCACCCAGATAGCTATCTAAAATAGGTACAGGGTAAGGCAGCCCTTCAGGAAAGAAGGGCCTTGTTCAAGGCCAACTTTTCAAAGACCAGATGTGCTGAAGCTTCCTGGAATACAAAGTGATTGCACATGACTTGCTGCCATTCATGTGTGTGTGTGTGTGTGTATACACATATCTTCATCTGTGTATACAGGTGTGTGGGGACCAGTGGTCAAGGTTGGGTGTCTTCCTCAGTCTTCTCCATTTTATTCTAATGACATAGAGTCTCTCACTGAACCTGGAGCTCACCAATTCTGCTAGACTAGCTGGCCAGCTTGCCCCAGGAATGTTCTCGTCTCTGCCTCCCTAGCTCTGGGATCACAGGCTCAGCACACTTTGCCATGCCTGGATTTCATGTGGGTGCTGGAGTTCAAACTCAAGTCTTCATGCTTGCATGGCTAGCACTTACCACCATGCTGTCATCTCCCCAGCCCTACCACCATGCTGAGTCATCTCACTAATCCTGCCACCATGCTGAGTCATCTCACTAATCCTACCACCATGCTGTATCATCTCCCCAATCATACCACCATGCTGAGTCACCTCCTCAATCATACCACCATGCTTTATGGCCTTGCTAAAGTATGATATAGGGCATCACAGAGCAGACTATGCAGAGCTCAGAAAGCCACTGGCATAGCTCATAATTCTCTTGGCAAATGTATTACAATGGAGTGTTCATGCTCTACCAAAGAATCCTTTGGAATCAGGAACAAGAGGGGAAGTGTGTTAAGTTATTCAGGCAGTCTGTGAAATGATCTGTGGTGGGGGAGGAGTTGGGCAACTGGGCAGGGGGAGGCCGCTCACCAGGAGCATGTGTTTACATGATCTAAACAGAAAGGACAGAACCTCTCTCACCTTTCTTTTCTCATCCTTTAATCCTTTCCTCAATATGTGTATTGATTTTCCCTCCAGCTATTCATTCACTTATGAACCAAATGCTTTCCCAGCATGTCCTAAACATCAGTGAACTGACAGATAATGGCCACTGCCCCGTGAATATTTCATCCTCTACTGTGGCCTGACCTATGCTGAATCTCAGGGGATGGGGCCGACACGACAGACTCAGCCCCTTCTTCAGTGAGTTTACCTGCATGCTGGAAGGACAAGAAAATGGGCAAAAAGCAGCCATGATCACACCTGACAGCACCCATCCCACGGTGAGTCACAGGGCCCTGCACAAGCACAGGGTTCAGGAGTCTGCACCTGGCCCAGTCCAGGTGACTGCAGCTGGTCCTTTGTGTGCTGTGAGGAAGCCTGGGAGGAATCTTGAAAGATGAACCTTCTAACTGGAGAGAGATGAGAGGGTTTGGGGGGAGTGGAGGCTGTGTGCCCAGTGGTGGAGAGCAGTCAAGAGGTGAAGGGCATGAATGCCCGGCAGTGCCCTGGTGGTCCCTGCCATACCTTGGTGGGCCCCAAGCTTCCCCTTTCCCCCAACAATCTGGTCCTGAGGCTGAGCTGCAATCTTACCTTGACCATTTTTCATCTGCCTCTAGCCGACCTCTTTGTTTAACAGTGGTAGGTCTAATGTGGATTTTTTTGAGCATTTATGTCACATTTATTTACCAGACTTGCTTTGCATTTGATTTTTATCATTGCTAAATTATATACCTATTACATTTACACATTCCTATTCTTTTTCTTCCCTACTGAAATTCATAAAATTCACAATAAATTCCCAATAAAATTCATTAAGTAAAGAAGTCGGTAATTTAGACCGTAAAATTCAATAGACACATCACACACGACTTTGGATGGTTGGAGGAAAGGACAGAGAAAGGGAGGGAAGGAATGTCATAGAGATAGCACTGTGTTCCTCCTTGAGGAGAGGGAAGTGTGTGGTCCTCAGGCCTCCAGCTCTGGGCTCACCAAGTGACAGGAAATGAACTCAAAGGAGGCTGAGCTTTGGGTGACATGTGGGGTTCCTCAGGGGTGAGTCTGCTTTTCTGAAAGCATGAAGAAACACAACAAGTTAGTGTCTTTACATTAATGTCACTTTAAAGATAATCTCATACAAAATCAAAATTTGGGGCTGTGATGATAGCTCAGTTAGCAAAGTGCTTGCCTCATATAACCATGAGGACCTGAATCCAATCCTCATGCTAAAATGTCAGGCGTAGTGGCATATACGTGCAATCCCAGTGCTGGGTATGTGGAGACAGGAGGTCCCTAGGGCTCCCTGGCCAGACAGTCTATTGAGGGCCCCTGTCTCAAAAGAGATGGACAGTGTTCTGGAGGATGACGCCTGAGGCTGTCCTCTGGCTTCCATATGTATGCTCACACATGTGCATTCACACCTGCACACACACACACACACACACACACACATGCCCACACAAATACAGACATGCATACACATTTATATGCACATCATAAACACACATGCAAAAGAAATTACAAAACCTATGAGTTTTTGAAGGGAGAAAATCCATCACTTCCTCCTCTGCTGCCAGAAAGACTTTGGAGAGGAAAGCTCTTGAGGTAACCTGTCCGGCACGTACCCCAGAACACATCAAAGCCATCGCCCTAACGTCCTTTAAGCTGAACAAGTCCCTGAGAAACACTTCAGTGATGTCTCATTTGCATTCAGTTCCCAGTCCATTGCCTGGCGTTCAGAAGAAACAGAACATTTTCCAGTTTGATCTCGGTCTTCACTCGCTGGTGGCGGAGGAAGGTGTTGGGGCTTTTGCCTCTTTATGTCACTGATGCCATAGTTTTCACAAAGCAATGGCAACTTAATTTGACAAAAGAATTTTTTCTAAAGACAGGATTATTGGGGGTGAATATGCTGGATATCTGTAATAATGAAACCCATTGTTTCATGTAATTAATGTATGGTAAGAGACAAATTAAAAAGATTGTAAGAGCCAAAGGAAGAAGTAGAATGAAGTACATACATAACACGGCTGTTACACCCTTTTTTTTCTTTTTCTTTTTTTCTTTTTTTGTTTTTTCAAGGTAGGGTCTCACTCTAGCCCAGGCTGACCTAGTCTCAGGGTTGTCTCAAACTCATGGCGATCCTCCTACCTCTGCCTCCCGAGTGCTGGGATTAAAGGTGTGTGCCACCACTCCCGGCAACTCTCTTGAGCTCACGGCAGCTGTGTTACCTGCACAGGATCTATGAAAGATTGACCTATCGCCTGGTCACTGCCCTGTCATGGAAAGGGGTTGGGGCACATGAGCCTGCTTTCTCCCTGAGGAGCTAATGGGGAGGGAGAGACACTTTCTTCAGTGGTCTAACTACTTAAACGGTGCTCATGCTCCTGTAAATAAACCTTTGCCCGTGGTCCTGTAAGTAACCCTAGTGAAATTAATTGGATCAAAAAAAAAAAAAAAAGACATAAGGCTGGAGAGATGGCTTAGTGGTTAAGCCACTTGCCTGCAAAGCCTAAGGACCCAGGTTTGATTCCCTAGTACACTCGTAAGCCAGATGTACAAGGTGGCACATGTGTCTGGAGTTCGCTTGCAGTGGCTGGAGTCTCTGGATGCCCATTCTTTCTATCTGCTTCCTTCTCTCTCTCTTTCTCTCTCTCTCTCCAATAAAATAAATGAAATGAATTTTTTAAAAATAGACATAAAATAGAAGGTGAGTGGCTAATTGGGAAGAGGAAGGGGATTCGTGAAAGTGGGAAAGGGATAAGAGAGGGGAACAGAGGGGTGAATGTGATCAAATTTCATGTTCAAAAATGTAATGAGACCTATCATGTATAATTAATATATGCTAATTAAATATTTTAAAAGATATTTTTCTTCTTTTTCTTTTTGCTTTTGATTTTTCGAGGTAGGGTCTCACTCTGGCCCAGGCTGACCTGGAATTCACTATATAGTCTCAGGGTGGCCTCAAACTCATGGCGATCCTCCTACCTTTGCCTCCCAAGTGCTGGGATTAAAGGTGTGCGCCACCACGCCCAGCATGTTTTTCTTTTTTTAAGGTAGGGTCTTTCCCTAGCCCAAACTGACCTGGAATTCACTACGTAGTCTCTGGCTGACCTTGAACTCACAGCGTTGCTCCTACTTCTGTCTCCCGAGTGCTGGGATAAAGGTTGCGTGCAACCATGCCTGGCTGAAAGTATTTTTCTAAACCACCTTGGATATATTTGAGGGGCTTTCTGAGGAAAAAGTTATTCTAAATTGATATTTACCAAACCTGCACCTTAGGTCCAGTATAGGGAATGCATTTATTATCCAAATAGACAGCCAGCTCTCCTTCATGCGTTTTGCAGAGCACAGGCCTCAGCTGTGCCTTGCTGGCCATAGGCTGGCAGAGACTGGCAGCAGGCAGTGATACGCTGACGTACATCATTTTCCTAAGTAAATATGATGGGGCACTAGACATCCTCAAGACCCAAATAAATGGAGCCTCTTTCATGTGCCTCACCTGGGCAGGGCCATCCTTACCAGGCCAGGTAGGGGAGACAAAGGAGCGTAAGGGGCCTCACGGCGTGGCGTCTGGACTTTGCACCCAGCCTGCCTTAAGGAAGGATGGCTACAAAGGGGACTCAGCATACACCAGCCTCTCTGTTTTGTCTCGGTGGCAACCCGTAACTCATTCCTGTATCCATGGCACCAGCAAGCGTTGGGCAGCTCTAGCGTCAGGCTGGTTCTGAAGGCTCGCTGAAGAAAGCGCCAGGGCTCTGTCACTATTGCAAGTGAAACTTGCAGGATCCTGATACTGCTGAAATGGACATTTGTCAGGCATGGTTGAGGGTCCCAGGCTACCGGAGGTTTAAGCAAGCCTGAGTTGTCAGTTGTCAGGCATGACTAAGGACCCCGAACCCCGGAGGTCGCAGTAGGCCTGGACCCGGATCTCACCTTGAGACTGGCATGAGTGAGGCCGCTCCCTCCCCCCAGCCCGGGTGCCTGGACATCCTAAGACTTAGGTTTCCCTTTCCCCAGAGCCTTGTGACCTTTTGCCACTTGCCCAGAATGTCCCTATATGTTAATGAGGTATCAGCCAGAAGCCTTCACACAGCCGGTCCCCCTACTATTCACACCCTATGCCTTTTCCCACCACCATTTAGACCATGTGACCCTTTCCTGCTCATCCATGACATCACTACATACTAGTTAGGCATCAGCAGAAACTTTGTACTAACCAATCCCCCTATGACCTGTGCCTCTTCCCGCTCTATCACAAATGCTTATAAACCCAGTCCCCTGAGCTGCAACGAAGCTGTCTCCCGGTGGTTCTTCCCATTGCACTCATGGCCACTCAAGACTGTGCTCCACCGTTGCCAGACACCTCCGGGGGACGGATGCGCAGCAGCCCCGGGATGAGCCAGGAACCACAGAGGTTTTTCTCGAATTCCTCTACTGCCTCCACCCTGGGAAGAGGCAGTTTGAATCAACTGTCCTTATGTTTTACATTTTACTAAATTTAACTTAAAATTATGTTCACGAGACACTGCTTTTAGAACATTTTTTTTAACAGCTTGTCTTTGCCTGGATTTGGCATCAGGGTAATGCTAACTTCATAAAATAATTTGAAAGTTGTTCCCAATTTTACTCTTTTTGTGCAGAAATTGCATTGTTGCCTTCTTAAGAGTTTGATTAAATTCTTTTCAGTGAAGATATTTGGGTTAAAAATTGTCTTTGTGAAAAGCGCTTTTTATAAGTACTAATTTTTTTCTGTGGATATGGGGCTATTCAAGTTATCCATTTCTTCTTGAATCATTTGTGTCTTTCTAAGAACTTGTAGTTTTCAAACAAGGGTTTTCATTTATTATAAGTAATTTACACTTCTAATGATATGAGTGAGAATGATGTCCTTTGTTTCATCTTTGCTATTGATAATTTGTGTCTTTTATTCCTGTGAATATATTGTTTATCCATTTTGTTGGTATAATATTCAGTTTATTTCAGTTTTCCATCCCCATAACAAAATACCGAGTCGGTTAACTGAGTAATACAGAGAATATGATTAGTTTGGATCGTGATTCTGGAGGCTCCATTCCTTTGGGTCTCTGGTACATAACAGCAGGAACATTTAGCAAGAAAATCTACTTCATGAGGCAGGAGGCTGAGAGCAAGAGGAAGTATGAAGGCCCTGTGATCTAGAGTCCCTCCACGATTGTTCAGGTGTGTGTGTGTGTGTGTGTGTAGGTACTTGTGCATGTGGACGTAGTGCATCATCCCCAACCCTTCTCCACCCTTTTGAGGCAGGGTCTCTTGTGTCTCTTGCTGAATCTACACATAGAGTTCACAGGTGGAACTAAACTAGGTAGTGAGGGACTCTGGGAGGTCTTCCTGTCTTTGCCTCCCCAGTGAGCCCTGAAGGTTCCTCTGTCTCTTCCTCCTCCAGGCTAGGGCTAAAACCAGGCTCTGTCGTGTGCTCAGCATTTCACAGGATGGGCACTGGGGATCTGAACCCAGGTCCTCATGCTTGCCTGGTACGCACTTTACCCACTGTGCCATCTCCCCAGCCCCCCACAATCCCCTTTGATGGCCCATCTCTGATGACCTAAGGACCTCCAAGACACACTTCCCAGAGACTCTACACTTTCCAATAGTTCTACCACTAGGAAGCATACCTCTCCCACATGGACTTGGGGGGGGGCATACATCTAATTCACAGCAAGTATCTGTGTGCGGAACCCCTACACATCTCACTGATTCTCTGTTTCTTTGTTCTTTCATTAACCCATTCACCATTATCACCACTGTTTTCTTTTCTTTTCTTTTCTTTTTTTGCCCATTTTTGGTTTAGTTGTTTCTGTAATTCACTTTATTGCTTGTAGGGCTATGTAGATTGTCAAGTTTATTTTGGTTCAGTCTGAGCTGTTTTATTAAAGAGTTGCTCCACTCTTTTCCAAGTTACAGGATTCATGACTGTTAAATTGTAATGTTCCTTAGTCTGGGGAGATGGTTCAGTAAGTAAAGTGTTTGATGTGAAAGCATGGGGACCTTAGTTCAATCCCCAGAACCTTCATAAAATGCAAAGTGTGATTCCAAAGCTGGGGAGGTGGAAGCAGGCTTTCTAGCTTGTCTAGATAAATCAGTGAGCCAGGTTCAGTGAGAGACTGCATCAAAGAATGCGGTACAGAGCAACTGATGTCTACTCTGGCCTCCACATACACACACAAGCAAATGCACACAAATGTGCACCCACACATACAAACATACATATAAACACATACCACACACCCAAACACATGCAAAAAACTTCAGTGTTCCTTTTATTTCATTTCAGGATCTGATGTAACAGTCACACTTCCCTCACATCCTGGTGAATTGTATAGTGTCTATTTTAATATTTGTCAGTCTCAGTAAAGATTTGTAGTATATTGACTTTTAAAAAATATTTTATTTATTTATTTGAGACAGAGAGAAAGAGGCAGACAGAGAGAGTGAGTATGGGTGCACCAGGGCCTCTTGACACTGTAAATGAACTCCATACACAGGTGCTACTCTGTGCATCTGGCTTTATGTGGGTATTGGGGAATCAAACCCAGACTGTCAGGCTTTGAAAACAAGCCTTTAACTTCTGAGCTGTCTCTCAAGCTACAAAATATTTTATTGTATTTTTAAACCATTTTATTTACAACCTCCCTATATATACCAAATGTACCCTGATCATAATTCCCTCTTATCACCTTCCCTTTTCCCCTTCCTATGTCCCCCTCCACTGAACCCTTTCTTCTTTCTGACTAGCTAGTTGGAGACTAGCTTTCTGACAGTCTGGGTTTGATTTCCCAATGCCCACATAAAGCCAGATGCACAAAGTGGAATACATGTCTGGAGTTCATTTGGAGTGGCAAGAGGCCATGGAGTGACCATTGTCTCCCTCTTTTACTCACTGTCTTGCCAGGCCTTGCATTACAAAGCTACTTCTTTTTTTTTTTCTCCATTTTTATTAATATTTTCCATGATAACAAAAAAAATCCCATGGTATTACCCTCCCCCCTTTCCCCTTTGAAATTCCATTCTCCATCATATCCCCTCCCCATCTCAATCTTTCTACTTACATATATACAATGCCAACCTAATAAACGCCCTCCTCCCTTTCTTTCTCTTCCCTTTCTATCTCCTTTTTTAACTTACTGGCCTCTGCTACTGAGTTTTTTCCTTCTCACACAGAAGCCCAATCATCTCTAGCTAAGATCCACATATGAGGGAGAACATGTGGCGCTTGGCTTTCTGGGCCTGGGTTACCTCACTTAGTATAATTCTTTCCAGATCCATCCACTTTTCTGCAAATTTCATAACTTCATTTCTCTTTACTGCTGAGTAAAACTCCATTGTATAAATGTGCCATATCTTCATTATCCACTCATCAGTTGAGGGACATCTAGGCTGGTTCCATTTCCCAGCTATTATAAATTGAGCAGCAATAAACATGGTTGAGCAAGTATCTCTAAGGTAATGAGATGAGTCCTTAGGATATATGCCTAGGAGAGCTATAGCTGGGTCATATGGTAGATCAATCTTTAGCTGTTTTAGGAACCTCCACACTGATTTCCACAATGGCTGGACCAGATTGCATTCCCACCAACAATGTAGAAGGGTTCCTCTTTTTCCACATCCCCGCCAACATTTATGATCATTTGTTTTCATGATGGTAGCCAATCTGACAGGAGTGAGATGGAATCTCAATGTAGTCTTAATCTGCATTTCCCTGATGACTAGGGATGTAGAACATTTTTTTAGATGCGTATATGCCATTCGTATTTCTTCCTTTGAGAATTCTCTATTTAGCTCCATTTCCCATTTTTTGATTGGTTTGTTTGATTCCTTATTATTTAACTTCTTGAGTTCTTTGTATATCTTAGATATTAATCCTTTATCAGATATATAGCTGGTGAAGATTTTTTCCCATTCTGTAGGTTGCCTCTTTGCTTTCTTCACCGTGTCCTTTGCAGTGCAAAATCTTTGTATTTTCATGAGGTCCCAGTGGTTAATCTGTGGTTTTATTGCCTGAGCAATTGGGGTTGTATTCAGAAAGTCTTTGCCAAGACCAATATGTTGAAGGGTTTCCCCTACTTTTTCCTCTAGCAGTTTCAGAGTTTCAGGTCTGATGTTAAGGTCCTTAATCCATTTGGACTTAATTCTTGTGCACGGAGAAAGAGAAGAATCTATTTTCATCCTTCTACAGATATATATCCAGTTTTCCCAACACCATTTGCTGAAGAGGCTGTCTTTTCTCCAATGAATATTTTTGGCATTTTTATCAAATATCAGGTGGCTATAACTACATGGGGTTACATTTGGGTCCTCTATTCTGTTCCATTGATCTACGAGTCTGCTTTTGTGCCAGTACCATGCTGTTTTTGTTACTATGGCTCTGTAGTATAGGTTAAAATCAGGTATGGTGATACCACCAGCCTTATTTTTGTTGCTCAGTATTATTTTAGATATTCGAGGTTTTTTGTGATTCCAAATGAATTTTTGGATTGTTTTTTCTATTTCCGTGAAGAATGCCTTTGGAATTTTGATGGGGATTGCGTTAAATGTGTAGATTGCTTTTGGTAAGATTGCCATTTTCACAATATTGATTCTTCCAATCCAGGAACAAGGGATGTTTTTCCACTTCCTAGTGTCTTCTGCAATTTCTCGCTTGAGTGTTTTAAAGTTCTCATTGTATAGATTCTTTACTTCCTTAGTAAGGTTTATTCCAAGGTACTTTATTTTTTTTGATGCAATTGTGAATGGGAGTGATTCTCTGATCTCATCCTCTGTGTGTTTGTTGTTAGCATATATGAAGGCTACTGATTTCTGTGTATTTATTTTGTATCCTGCTACATGACTGTAGGTTTTTATCAGCTCTAACAGTTTGCTAGTAGAGTCTTTAGGGTCCTTTATATATAGAATCATGTCATCTGCAAATAATGATAACTTGACCTCTTCCTTTCCGATTTGTATCCCTTTTATGCATGTCTCTTGCCTTATTGCTATGGCTAAGACTTCCAGAACTATATTAAATAAAAGTGGGGACAGTGGACACCCTTGTCTTGTTCCTGATTTTAGTGGAAAAGCATCCAGTTTTTCCCCATTTAGTAATATGTTGGCTGTAGGCTTATCATAAATAGCCTTTATTATATTGAGATATGTTCCTTCTATTCCCAGTCTCTGTAGGACTTTTATCATGAAGGGATGTTGGATTTTGTCGAATGCTTTCTCTGCGTCTAATGAGATGATCATGTGATTTTTGTCCTTCAACCCATTTATATAATGTATAACATTTATAGATTTGCATATGTTGAACCATCCCTGCATCTCTGGGATAAAGCCTACTTGGTCAGGGTGAATGATCTTTCTAATGTATTCTTGTATTCTGTTTGCCAATATTTTTTGAGAATTTTTGCATCTATGTTCATGAGGGAGATTGGTCTGTAATTTTCCTTTTTTGTTCTATCTTTGCCTGGTTTTGGTATCAGAGTGATGCTGCCTTCATAGAAGGAGTTTGGTAGAATTCCTTCTTTTTCTATTTCATGGAAAAGCTTAAGAAGCAATGGTGTTAGCTCTTCCCTGAAGGTCTGGTAAAATTCAGCAGTGAATCCATCTGGGCCTGGGCTTTTTTTAGTTGGGAGATTTTTGATAACTGTTAGGATCTCCATGCTTGTTATAGGTCTATTTAAGTGATTAATCTCATCTTGATTTAATTTAGGTAGGTCATATAAATCAAGGAAATCATCCATTTCTTTCAGATTTTCATACTTTGTGGAGTATATGTTTTTATAATATGTCCCTATGATTTTTTGAATTTCTCTGGCATCTGTCGTGATGTTACCTTTTTCATCTCTAATTTTATTAATTTGTGTCTCTTCTCTCTTTCTTTTGGTCAGATTTGCTAAGGGTTTATCAATCTTGTTTATCCTTTCAAAGAACCAGCTCTTTGTTTCATTAATTCTTTGTATTGTTTTTTTGGTTTCTATTTCATTAATTTCTGCCCTAATCTTTATTATTTCTTCCCGTCTACTGATTTTTGGTTTGCCTTGTTCTTCTTTTTCCAAGGCTTTAAGGTGAAGCATTAGGTCATTTATTTGCGACCTTTCTAATTTCTTAATATAGGCACTTAAAGCTATAAATTTACCTCTTAGAACTGCCTTCATTGTGTCCCAGAGATTTTGGTATGTTGTGTTCTCATTATTGTTTGACTCTATAAATTTTTTGATTTCCTTCTTGATTTCTTCATTGACCCATTCATCATTTAGTAATGTATTGTTTAGTTTCCATGATTTTGTGTATGCTCTATATCCTTTCTTGCTATTGATTTGTAGTTTGATTCCATTGTGGTCAGATAGAATGCAAGGAATTATTTCAATTTTCCTGAATTTGTTAAGATTTGCTTTGTGTCCTAATATATGGTCTATTTTAGAGAATGATCCATGTGCTGCTGAAAAGAATGTATATTCTGCAGCATTTGGATGAAATGTCCTGTATATGTCTGTTAGGTCCATTCCTTCTATGACCTCGTTTAGTCCAGATGCCTCTCTGTTTATTTTTTCCCGGGATGACCTGTCAATTGATGAGAGTGGGGTGTTAAAGTCACCAACTACCACTGTGTTTGGTGTTATCTGTGATCTTAGTTCTAACAGTGTTTGTTTGATGAATTTGGGAGCCCCCATGTTAGGTGCATATATGTTTAGGATTGTAATGTCCTCCTGTTGGAGTGTGCCCTTAATCAATATAAAGTGACCTTCCTTATCTTTCTTGACTAATGTTGGAGTGAAGTCTGCCTTGTCAGCTATTAGGATAGCAACCCCTGCTTGCTTTCTGGGTCCATTTGCTTGAAACACCGTTTTCCAACCTTTCACCCTAAGATAATGTCCATCCTTTGTAGAAAGGTGAGTTTCTTGGAGACAACAAATTGTAGGGTCCTGCTTTTTAACCCAGTCTGCAAATCTATGTCTTTTGGTTGGAGCATTGAGGCCATTGATATTAAGAGATATTATTGAAAGATGTGTATTTATGCTTGCCATTTTTTTTTTTTTTTTTGTGGTTCTGGTTCTACCTTTGCTCTCTTATATTAACTAGTATTTGAGTGTTGTTTGTTGTTTTCCAGGTTCCTTATATGTGTGTTTTTCTTTCTCTTCGGCATGGAGGATTCTTTCAAGTATTTTGTGTAGAGCTGGTTTTGTCTTCAAATACTCCTTTAGCCTGCTTTTGTCATGGAATGTCCTTATTTCTCCATCTATTTGAATGGATAGTTTTGCAGGATAAAGTAGCCTTGGTTGACAGTTGTTATCTTTCAGAGTTTGGAATACATCACTCCAAGCCCTTCTGGCTTTGAAAGTTTGTGTTGAGTAATCTGCTGTGATCCTGATGGGCTTGCCTTTGTAGGTAACTTGATTTTTCTCTCTAACTGCTTTCAATATTTTTTCTTTGGATTGTGTGTTTGGTAGTTTGATTATAATATGGCGAGGAGAGGTTCTTTCCAGGTTTTGTCTGGCTGGTGTTCTAAATGCTTCCTGTATCTGCATTGGCACCTCTTTCCCAATTTGGGGGAAGTTTTCTTCTATGATTTTGTTGAAGATGCCTACTATACCTTTGGATTGAAATTCTTCTCCTTCTACTATACCCTGAATTCTTATATTTGATCTTTTCATAGTGTCCCGAATATCTTGAAATTCCCATTCATACTTTTCTATTAGTTTGTCTTTCTCTTTGTTGGATTGTATTAGATCTGCCACCTGGTCTTCTAGCTTAGATATTCTGTCCTCTCCTTCATCCATTCTACTGGTGAGATTTTCTACAGAGTTTTTTATTTCATTAACTGTGTTCTTCATTGCTAGTAATTCTGACTGGTTTTTCTTCATTATTTCTATTTCCTTATTTATGTCTTGTATTGATTTCTTTATTTTGTTAAATTGGTGTCCTGTATCTTCTCTGATTCCTTTGATTTCTTCTTTGAGTTCATTGAACATATTTACAATCATTCTTTTGAAATCTTTCTCAGGCATTTTCTCTAACTCGTTTTCACTAGAGGTCATTTCTGAAGCATTGATGCTTTTTGGTGGATTTATATTGCCTTGGTTTTTGGTGTTTCTTGTGTTATAATGTATATATTTTTGCATCTTGGATTAAGTTACTGCTTAGATTTTCCAGTTAGCTGGGTATCCTTTGCTGTATCTATTGATCTGATATTGTATATCTTCTATGTAGGAGATTAAGATGTTAGGTGTGGCTCTTACCACTCTCAGAGTATCTAGACACGTGGTCCTAGGGGTTAAGTTTGCCTGCTATGGGAGTATTCAAATAGGTTGAGTGGAATAAAATACAGGTATATTCTAAAATTTAACTAAACCCTATACACATTCAGTCAAGAACAGCACCGAGCATTTATGCAAGATTAGGTATTATAAAAACCAGATCCTCTATCAACAAAGAAGTTAAGATTTCTGGTCTGTTGAGGGATCCAAGTCAGCTTGTGACCAGGTGAGACCCTTCCCTGGTTCAATCCCAGTTACCTCTTGGGATGCTTTTGGTCTCAGTCAAGTTGCTGGCTGGGATGTTGGGCCGCTGTTCTGCTTTCTGGAACTGGGTACTGGCTTTTCCTGTGGGGCAAACCAAGCCTGGCAACTGTGGCCCTGCAGATTGGCACCCCTGATGCTGGATCCCCGCTGCTGCCGCTGGAGCTGCCGCTGCTGGGACCACTGCTGCTGGATCCGCCACTGGAGATGCCGCTGCTGGGTCTGCCCCCGCTGATCCGCTGGAGCTGCTGCTGCTGGGTCCTCCGCCTCTGATCCGCTGGTGCTGCCGCTGCGGGATCCGCCTCTGCCGCTGAAGCCGCTGGAGCCTCCGCTGCTGGATTTGCTGCCCTGAAGCCGCTGTGTCCGGTACCGGAGCAGCTGATGGTGTTTTTGGGGCTCACAAAGCTACTTCTTTACATGTGATATTTTTGCATTATACGTGCATGAGTGTACACATGTTTATGTGGGGAGATCCCATGTATGTGCACGTACACGTGCGCATGTGCAGAGGGCAGGTATCTTTCTCAGTTACTCTCCAACTTAGTTTTTGAGTTAGCGTCCTCACTGAATGTAGAGTTTTCTATTCAGCTGGCCTCATTAGTGGTCAAGCTCTGGGGTCCTCCTGTCTCTGCCTCCCCAGCCCTGGGGCTATAGGCACTTACCACTGGGCCTGGCTTTTATGTGGATGCTGAGGATCCAAACTGTGGTCTTCCTTTTGGGGAGGTAAGCACTTCACCCACAGATCCATCTCCCTGGCCCCTAAAAGCTAATTTGTGGATCAATTTGGGATTGTCTGATGAGGGACTTAATTTATATATGCAAGATACTTTTGTTATACCATATAACTATGGGGAACAAAATCTCACTAAATTCGTTTTTCCCTCCTGCAGTCAATGGGAGATTGTTTAGGACAAGTTCATAGGCCCTGGTAAGCTGGGGCTTCTCTGTACTGTGTTTGTTCCCTGTCCTTTTTTTTCTTTTTTCTTTCTTTTTCTTTTGTCTCTGTGTTTTCCTTTGGATCAAGCCTACCAGCTCTTCCCTCCACCTCCTCCCCTGCCCTTCAGAGAGACCTCTGAATCACGTTTTTTTCAGGTCACATCAGGGATTACACTATACACCTTCAGCTTGCTTTGAGTTAGTTTAATGTCATTTCATATGCAATGGAAGAATTATAGAAAAATAAAATTCTATGTTCTTTCATCTTTTTCTATTGGTAAGGCTATTTTACATGCACATACATTACATATCTCAGATACATCATAATCTTTTAAATCATCACTTTTAAAACAGAGATTTAGAAATGTGAAAATACAATTTTTGTGATTATTTGTACACCAAGCAGTTTTGTATTGAGCTATATTAAAGCCTGAGGCAAAAGGGAAAATCAATAGTATTGATCATATTTCAAATGTTGGAGTTTTGCATAACCATATATTTTTGTGTTAATTTTGAATTCTTAGGATATCACATTAACCTATTACTGATTTTCATTCTTGGTTTGTTATTTTTTGCACCCCTCACACTTTAAATTTGTACTCCACGTGTCTCACATTTGACTCACCCAGGTTCCAGCCTTTCTTTATTGCGTTTTTTAAATTTTATGATTTGAGATTATTATGAAAAGTTTCTGATGGGTTTTATCATTTCAAGGATGTTTCCCTTGGCCCTTTGCTGGGTGGTTCTAGAAAGTTCCTCACCTTCAGACACTGCTGTGTTGGGCCTCCACCATCTGTCACCAGCTCAGTGAGGTCTTTCTGCTTTGGCTGAAGCATGTGTGGCGTCCCTGTCCCTGCTGGCCTCCGGGGCTCCCACAGGGCCCTCATCTCCAGGCTTCCGAGACTGTGGGTGGCCCTGCACTCCCATACCTTCCTGGGGGTTCCACCTGTTTGGCTCTCCTCCAGGGGCACTGCGTCTCGGGAATTCTACCCACTGCAGTGAGCCTTGGCATTCAGTCTTCATCTCCCTTTCCCAGTTTCTGTTCTCTGAGCCAGGGTTTGGGCAGTTCCCCTGCTAAAGATGTGTGGGGACGGGGGCAGAGAGACAGCTTACCACCATGTGGTCTCCTTCTCTCTAGGTGTAGGATCATCACTTCTTTGCTTGATTGTTTTGTATTGTTTTCAGTAGCTACCCCGTGTGTGTGTGTGTGTGTGTGAGTGTGTGTGTGTGTGTGTGTGTGTGAGTGTGTGTGTGTGTACATGAGTGTGTGTGTGTACATGAGTGTGTGTGTGTTTGTGTGTGTGTGTGTGTGTACATGAGTGTGTGTGTGTGTGTGAGTGTGTGTGTGTGTGTGTGTGCACATGAGTGTGTAGCCCTGAGGACAAGTTCAGGCATATCCCCAGTGTTGCATTCAGGTTCACGTTGCTGGCAGAAATCATCCAACCAAGAGCAGCTTGTGGGGAAAAAGGGGATGTATTTTGGCTTACAGACTCGAAGGGAAGCTCCATGATGGCAGGGGAAAACGATGGCATGAGCAGAGAATGGACATCACCCCCTGGCCAACGTTGATACGGTGGACAATAGCAACAAGAGAGTGTGCCAAACACTGGCAAGGGAAAACTGGCTATGATACCCATAAACCCGCCCCGACAAAACACCGCCTCCAGGTGGCGTTAATTCCCAAATCTCCGTCAGCTGGGAACCTAGCATTCAGAACACCTGAGTTTGTGGGAGACACCTGAATCAAACCTCCAAACCCAAGAACACTGGGCGCCTCCTTTGAGTCAAGGTCTCTCGCTAGCCTCAGGCTTGTCATTTCGCTAGAGCGCCTGGCAGTCAAGCTCCAGGGATCCTCCTGACCCTAGTTCCCCAGCCCTTGGGTTTCTGGTGGTACATATCACATCCAGCTTTTTATTTTTAAAATAAGTATTAAGGATTGAACTCATGTGCTCATGCTTTTAAGTCAGACTACTTTATTCACTGAGCCATCTCCCCAGACCCCACTCCACATACTTTAGTAGTCTTTATGGTGCATAGAACTCTGATGATCGAATCTTACAGTTGGATTGCTTCCTGGACTTCTCAAAGCAAAGGAGAAAACTGGAAATGATAGTCCTTAGATTCTATGGGTGTTCTATAAGGTCTCTGGTGTTAATCACACGGGAACTGATGGCCCTGGACTGTGGAGAGAGGCGCGTCATTTCACACCGAGTCCTTGGTAGACTGAGCAAGAGGCAGGTGGGATGGGCTGCTGCCCGTGCTCTGGCTCCCATCCAGCTCTGCTCTGAAGAAGCAGCCAAGCACAGCCTGAAAGACAGACATGGCCCTTCTGTCTCTTTTCTGTCAATTATTCTCAGGTCTCAGCAGCCTCCAGGTTCCTAGGAAGGAGTTACAGACATTGTTCTAGAACTCTGTAACTGGGGCTGGTAAAACCCATGCCTTGCATGTGTGAAGACCTGAGTTAGGATTCCCAGCATCCATGTAAATGCCAGGATGGTGTGAAGGTAGAGAGAGCGGATTCCACAAGCAAGTTGCCTGGCTGGGCTGACCAACTGGCAAGCTCTGGGTTCTCACGAGAGACCCTGACTCAGTAAATAAGGTGAAGAGGGATGGAGGAAGACACCTAATATCAACCTCTGGTCTCCACACACACTTGCACTTGCGCATGTGGCCTCACACGTATGAACATTCACACGCCCATGCGTGGACACAGCACACGTATGCACATGTAAAACATAAAAGAACGCTGACTGCCAGCTGGTCTTCACCTGTCCAGTCTGAGCACATGCCGTGGGACCCTTTTTGACATTTGAGCCAGATACAGTGGGTGGAGAACACAGGTCAGTCAGGCCTGCTCCTGAGGGGGCAGGTTAACACCCTGACCTTTCCCAGAGGTACACCTCCAAATGTGTATCTCTCCCCTTCTTTTTCTCTAATATTCTTAAACTCCTCTCTTCCTTCTTCTTGCTGCAATTTTTTTTTCTACTTTTCCCTCAGCTAGTTCAATCGATTCTGCCTAACATAGGTGTTTATTGGGTCCTAGAGTGTACTATCATGCGACACAGAGAGTGGATTATAACAATGGCTTCTTATTTGTATAAGCACTTGACACTTTAGCAACATGCTATACATCGTCTTATTGATCTTCCCGCCGGATTAGTATTCACGTGACTAGATCAGGCTCAGAGGTAGGAACAGTTCATGAAGCTAGTTCATAAAGCTGGGAGGAATTAGACTTGTGTTTTCTAGTTAAAAATTTGATGTTAATTTAACAATTTTCATGACCATTTGTTGTTGTCACTGTAGCAATTTTATCGTGTTTGTCAAAGTTAGCAAATTGGTCAAAACATTACGTTTAAAAAACAGTCCCACATTTTTCAAACCTGTTTCTTCTTATGTGAATTACATTGTGTTAATTAATGCACTGTTCATTTCTCATTAAGGTCACCCTAACAATTTATCAGCCTGTCTTTTCAAAGCATGAGCACACATGCACAAACACATGCATACCTCTCTTCCGAAATGACGGAGTCTTCCCACCTCTCTCATTGAACTGTACTGAAAGGGGCTGGAAACAACAGCCCCCCACAGGGCGCAGGACACAGGGCTGCGGAGGCTGCCGGCTGACTCCGTCATGACCTACATAAGGAGGAAACGGGTCTCTCAGAAGAAGCAGCTCATTGACCATCTCGGCCAAGATAAGTGCAAAGGGAATTTGAGAGACCTTCTGACAGGAAACAAGATCCTCAAAGATGGATGGAGACATGTTAGGGTGACACAGGGGCCAGAATGAAACGGCTCTCACTTCTCAAATTTGAGGCAAGTTTAGTTTTAATTTGTTTTTAGAAATCTATCAAAATACTATAAGGCAGGTGAAAAAAGTCATCAATCCATAATGACACACAGATACAAGGACAGAAAACAAATTTACTACCACGGCGCAGGAGTATTTCACCAATTCTTCACTCCTAAAATGTTAATAAATGAAGGATAATAAATATTTATGCAATTTAACAGTTTCTTGGAGGAGCTGCAGTCGATTCTCGGTTGATGGAAAGTTTCCCTTTACAGAAATATTTCAGCTAAATAAAAAAACAAAGAGAATGATGATAATTTTAAAATTATGTTGTCAATATTGGCTGGGATAATTAGTGAAGCTAATAGTATTAGGTGAAAGATTGGTAAAGAACAGCTGTGTAATATTAAGGTACAGACCTAGGCATCGCTCCTGAACCAAGTTGTTAAAGATCCCAGCCCCACCCCCCTAAGCAGAGTGGACCCACAACAAAGTGGAAACACACCCAGTCATCCCCTATCACCCAAAGGGTTAGGGTTAGGGTTAGGGTTAAGGTTAGGCAGCTTAACTGTAGTCACAACACATCCACCAGGTCATGCTCCTCTACTCAGTGCTTCTCTAACTCCTATCATCAAGTCTAAAGCCACGTAGGTTCAGTAGCACAGGTTGCATAGTAACTAAGCTAGCATCCTCATGATGTGGTTACTAAGCCGACATCCTCACCATGTGGGACCTTCCCTTTAACTTCCTTCTCCCCGAGGACCTTTCAAAGAAGACCGTATGCTTTGGGAAACCGTTTTAGTGCTCCTACTGTACGGCAGCCTCCGTTGTTACACCTCTGCCTGAAAGGCAGATTCCTCTCTGCCATCTCCTCAAACTTTCTCTCTTCTCCTTCCCCCAAAATCCTAACACAAGTAACCTACTAAAAGTCACCAGTTGTGGCACTGCCAACTACATTGGAGGATGCAGGATGCAGGGTCTAGCATCACTGACCAACATCATCTGCCCAAAAACAATCCAACCTGAATGTAACCAAGCTGAAAATTATCCAGTTAAAGGGGATCCCAGAAGTAGAGACCAATTATGCTATCAAAGAGCAGCAGATCAGCCCAAAATGTGGGCTTTCTACAAAGAAGCAACCAGGTTTTATGCAACTGACCATGAATGAGAAGACAGAAGGCTCCCTCGTACAGATGAACTAAGACAGAAGAGAGTCTGCATCACTAGGCAATGCAGACACCTTGACTGAGTCTGATCAGAGGGTAAACGATCAATGAAAGCTAAAGAGACCTGGGTAAGGACTTGCTCTTGGCTTATATTAAAGAGTGACAGTTCTTCATTTTGTCAGGAATGATAAAGGTATTGCTGTTATGTGAGGAAATATCCTTATCTTCAGAAATTCCTAGTGGAGTTCTTTTAAAGTATGTGTCAGCCAATCCAGCTACCAGGTTGTCCTGGGGGGGGGGGGTTCCACCTGTCTTCATCTCCTGAATATTAGAATTGCAGGCATGCACCACCACACCTGACATGGATGAGGGTGCTGGGGAGCCAAACTCAAGTCCTCATATTTACATGACAAGCACTTTACTGAGTCATCTCTTCTGCCCCAGAATACTGTTTTGAATGAGAAATACACCTGCCCGTTGCTAACCCATTGAAACTTGGGGATGGTATTATTTCAGTTGCCATAGAAATAGCATTTAAAAATTAATAAAACTTAAGGAAATGATGGTAGATGGCAAAAACCAGATATCTTACTGTAGGATTTGGAAATTGCCAATAAATAAGGTGTGTAGCCTTCAGCAACCTATATGGTAATATATTAAGGTGAAAAGACTTCAGTAAGAACTTAGGAACTCAGGCTCAGTTTAGATTAGAAGCCTTATATTTCTAACATATTTTTTATCAGAAATTAAAATAGCTGCTCCAGGGGTGGGGTGATGGCTCAGTGGTTGAAGGTGCTTCCTTGCAAAGCCTGATGGCTTGGGTTCAATTCACCAGTACCTACATAAAGCCAGATGCACAAAGTGCTGTATGCATCTGGAGTTTGTTTGCAGTGGCAAGAGGCACTGGCCTGCCCATATTCATTAATTCATTCTCTCGCTCTCTCTCTTCTCTCTCTCCTTATATATAAGTAAAAAAGTTACTTCAGGTATTTTAACTAGTGTTAGCACTTTTACCATCCCTTCAGTTTCACCTGTCTGATTTTTTTATTCTTAATGTGTGTTTCTTGTGTACAATGTTTAGTTGGGTTACTTTTTAAAGTATATCTGTTCTAAGTGATCTTTGAGGCAGATCTTAGCATGTGTGCAAGCTTTTCTGTTTCTTGCAATTTGTTTTGCTGTTTATTTCCTTCCTCTTCTTCTGTCTTTTCTGCTTCTTTCATTGGGCATCTTATACATTTGATTTCATGATCTTTCAAACCTGATTATTGGTTCTTTGAAAGCAAGTATAGCAGTTGCTCCAGAGTTTTAAGTAACAACCTCACACGTAGTTAAGTATGATTCTCTTCTCAGCTCATTTGTTTTGATGACATTGTTCTTATTCGCTTCTCTATCTATATGCTATCATTACTCAGCCATTTTCTTGTAGGTTACAAATACAAATATTGAGATTTTATTTTATTCTAATTAATCTTCCCCTCAACGCTGTACTTGCCTGCATGTGTAGCTTGGTTTCTTATCTATGGAGGGAAGGTGGGGTTCTTACTCCTGTCTTCACCCTAAGTCCTGGGTGGGGTTCTTGGGTGTCCATGAAAGTGTGGGGATGTTCTTGAGACTACATCTCCAGGGCCACCTCCCTCTTGTCTTGTCCACAAGTAGCCTAAGCCCCCTCCCTTTCTTCCTTCCCCTCCTATAATTCATATTTCTATACATGCTTATCCTGATTCTCTTTAGCTCTTTTTCTAGGGCTTATTCTTGAGTTAAATTTATCCAGGTTAAAAAAAAAAATCCACATTTACCCTGGTGTGGTGGTGCATGCCTTTATCCCAACATTCAGAAAGCAGAGGTAGGAGGATGTCTGTGAGTTTGAGTTCATCCTGGAGCTACAGAATGAGTTCTAGGTCAGCCTGAGCTAGAATGATGAGACCTTACCTCAAAAAACCAATAAAACAAAAGAATTCAGATTAAGAAGGCCTTTCCTCTTAAAACTTGAAACCAACTGTCAATATTACCCAGCATTCTCTTCATGTTAACTCCACTTACATGTTTCACGGGACTTTACAGAGCTTTCCAAAGCTCCTTCCTCATTTTTTTTTTTTTTTTTTTTTTTTTGCCCTAAGCATGATTTAAGCTCCCTCAGCAAAGCTCTTGTTCCAAGTGTGCCTAGTTCCCTCTTTACTCAGCTGGAGATGGACAGAAGGACGTGTGTGACTACTGGTGTGATTTTCCTTCCTGGAAAACTTTTGGGTAGATAGGATCTTTCTCTTGGATTTCCCTGGCACCCCGTCCTAACTCCATGGCCAGGTTCTCTACGTGGATAAGCACTGTGAAGACCTGGCACATTCAATTTGCAAGGCCTCTCCCACACATCCAAGCACTGTCAAATCATAGCTGCAGGCAGGTACGTGTACAGGCTACAGCTCCGGAGAGCAGAGTCCTGGATCTCCCCTACGAGTCTTCCAGACCATAGGCAGTGCCTGGGGTTCTCAATGAGTTTTCATGGGTTGGGGTGGGAAGGGGGAAAAAATCAACTTTCCAGTGTTTTCGGTTTATTATTTTCTTTTATCAAAATAGATTGACCATTAAAATTATACATACTGGGCTGGAGGGATGGCTTAGCTGTTAAGGCATTTGCCTGCAAAGCCAAAGGACCTAGGTTTGATTCCCCAGGATCCACGTTAGCCAGATGCAGAAGGTGGCACATGTGTCTGAGTTTGTTTGCAGTGGCTGGAGACCCTGGCGTGCCCATTTTCTCTCTTTCTCTCTCTCTATCAAATAAATAAATAATAATAAGTTATATATACTGAGGTGCACGATTTGGTGTTTTGATAAGCATCCACATTGTGAAATGGATACAGATTTAGGAGCAAGGTAGCCTTTCCCTAAGAGACCACTAGCTTAGGGACTGGCCCACAGAAAGATGGATGCCCCCTTGCCTGTCCTGGCAGGACTAGAACCTGCATCGCATCTGATCCCGTCTCATCCAAGATGGCTGCAAGCCACGTCAGCACCCACGGCGTCTTGGTTCTTCCTCCATGGCTGGGCCCTTCCTGAGTCAGTGTTCCTCTTGGGCCCACCCACCAGTCAGGTTTCCCCTGCTCACCTGAGCCTGGTGATGAAACTCATTCTAATCGGATGCCTGATTCACAGAAACGGGCTCGAGACACATGCGTGAGCCCCTTCTTCCGGTCCTCCCTTCTTCTCCACCTCTCTTCTTCTTTCTTCCAAGGCTTCCTCCATGGAGAGAGACGTTTCCTGCTCTCCTCTCCCCCTTCACGTGCTGGGAAGGGGGAGAGATTTCTGCTTGGGCCCTTTCCTGCTCAAGAGACGGAGTTTATTTTCTTTGGATGTGTGCCTATGAGCGGCGATTGCTGGGTCATGCGGTTGTTTTATTTTAACTTCCGAGGAAGCTCCACACTGTTTTCCAACATGGCTACCAATTGTCATCCCCACCCAAAGTTTTCAGGGGTTCATCCATGCTGGCACTTCAGAAAGAGGTTCTGATACCACGCAGCAGTGGACGGGGTGGTTCGTTCACTTTGGAGAATCATCTGCTCAGGCCCTTTGCCCATTTCAGTCAGATCATCTTTTGTGTTGCTAAGCTTTGACTTTACTACATAGTGTAACTCTTTTCTCCCGTCTGCAGAATGTCTTCCCCCTTGGCTGATCGCTTCCTTTACTGTGCAGCTGCTGTGTGGCTGGATAGACTCTGGCTCGTCCATTTGTCCTTGGTGGTCAGTGTTTTTTGGGGTCACCCAAAGTTCCATTGCCTGCATCTCTTGAAGCATCATTTTATAGGAAAGTTACATGAGGTGGGGTTAAGAACCCAACTGCCAGTCAGAGCTTCGTTTCCTTTCATGGTTTTCATAAATCTTTCCTTCTAAAATATTACTTATTTATTTGAAAGAGAAAGCATGGGTATTCCAGGGCCTCTTGCTGCTGTAAATGAACTCCAGATGCATGAGTCACCACCTGGCTTTGTATGGGTACTGGAAAATTGAACCTGGGCCTACAGGCTTTGTAAGCAAGTGTCTTTAACAGCTGAGACATTTCCCCAACCTTCACAAACCCTTTCATTGCATACTCTGACTTCTCTCTTCTTCAGCTACATTCCTTGACATTCCCCTCGTGTGTGTGGGGGGGGGATTTAAATGTGTATATGCATGGACAGGTGTGTGCAGGTACATGTGTGTGCATGTGGAGACCAGAAGACAATCTCAGTTGTGGTTCCTCAGGAATGCCATCCATCTTTGCTTGAGAAGGGTCACCAATTAGGCAAGAATGGCTGGCCAACAAGTCCTGGGTATCCACCTGTCTCCACCTGTCCATTACTGGTATCCCAAGCACATGCCACTATGTTTAGCATTTTAAATATATATTATTTATTTATTTGAGAGGGAAAGGTGCAGAGAGAGAGAGAGAGAGAGAGAGAGAGGATGGACACACCAGGGTCTCTACCCACTATAAACGAACTCCAGACACATGCACCACTTTGTGCATCTGGATTTATGTGGATACTAAGGATTCAAGCCCACGTCCTTAGGCTTTGCAGGTAAACACCTTAGCCCCTGAGCTATCTCTGTAGCCTATGATTGGTATTAATTGGTACTTATATACTCTCCTTCCTCTGTTCCCATGCACTTCGCACACCACTGAGAAGGGCCCCAGTCCCTGCTGGCTCTGTGGTGAGCTCTCCAAGGAGACCTGTGGCCTTCTGCTTGCAAGTGCACCTTGTACCTTTGTACCACATCCTGCTCATCTCCACCTGCACGTGCACGTGCACGACCCACTTCCTTGCCCGTCTTCTCCTCTGGAGCTCAACGGCACATCCCTCAAGCTCACCTTGCTGTGTTCTTGCCCCTTGGAGACACCATCCTCCCATCTGCCCTGCAGATGACTCATTTGCACTGAACTCGTCTGCACACCCCACTCACTGAACACACGTATCCATCTTCAGAGCCTCTCTGCCCCCTGAGGCAAAGGGAGGCTCTTTCTCTCTGTCTCCTACCACTAGACTAGGTGGGACCATGTGACTAGTTTTGGCCAAAGTGAGGCGAGCTAGAGTTACAGGCTTCTCTACAGAGCTAAACTATTTGAAATCCAGTTTCCTTTGGCTGGAAAGATGGCTCAGTGGGTGAAGTACTTACTATATGCACATGATGATCTAAATTTGATCCCCACACCCACATACAAATGCTAGGAATGGTGGCGCATGCTTACAACTCCAGTCCTGGGGTGGAGACAGGTAGATCCCTATGGCTTATTGGCCAGCCAGTCTATCCTAATTGATGAGCACAGGTCAGTGAGGGACACTGGCTCAAAGGAGGATGGCACTGCTGAAGAATGACCCCTCCTGAGGTTGTCTTCCGGCTTTCACACACATGCACACACGGTGTGCCTGCACACATACAAGCATGCACACACACAAAGGAAAACAAGTAAAAATCCCATTTTCTTCTTTAAGATACTTTTAAATTTCCAAAAGATTGCAATAACACTACAGAGTTCCCTTGTACCCTATTCACAGGACCTCCTTGCTATTATTCACACATTATTATTAGCCAAAATGCATATTTTATTTAGACTAGTTGAGTTTTTTCTTAATATCCCCCTTCTGTTCCAGGGCATAATCTAGTAGAAAATATTATATTTAGAGAGTGTTACTTTTAGGCTTCTCTTGGCTGTGATAATTTCTCTGACTTCCCTCGTCTTTACTTAAACTACTTTAGTAGGGTGCGATTGGCACACAAAGAAATACCATATGCATACATAATTAATGTACATAGCTAGATGAGCTTGAGGTAACTGTATACCCATGAGCCCATCACCATAATCTATGTCATAGATGCATCCACTCACCTCCAAACACCACCCTTTTCATTATTATTACTTTGAATAACGTCTTCCAGGGTCAGGAGGGAGAGAAAGGCAGGCAATAGTAACAACCATAAGATTTCAGTCCCACCCACAACAGCGAGTCTCAGAGGCACACTACACAGCCCAATTCCTGCAGCTAGAATCTCTACATTGTGCACTTGAAAACCTGACTAAGAAGGTGGATACTATGTTAAGAACTCTTGAGGGTGGAGAGACAGCTCAGTGGTAAGAGTGCTTGCTATGTAAGCATGAGGACCAGAGTTGGATCCCCAACGCATAACATAAAACGGCATAGCCGTTCATGTGTGTAATCCCAGTATTGTGGGGTGCACTGACAGGAGGATCACTGGAGCTCCCTTGTCAGCCAGTCTAAACTCCAGAGGTCCAGGTTCAGTGAGAGACTCTTCTCAGTGGATAGAGAAAACACCTGACATCTTCCTGTGGCCTCTGAGGCATATGTGTGCATGCATACACACACCACACACTCACACATGCACGTGTGCGCACACACACATATTCTTGTCACTAAAACTATATATATTTAAAAAAAAATTTTTTTGAGAGAAAGAGAGGGAGAGAGAGAATGGGCATGCCAGGACCTTCAGCCACTGCAAATAAATTCCACATATGTGTGCCCCCTTGTGCGGATGTGCAACACTGCACACTTGGGTCACTGTGTGTCTGGCTATGTGGGACCTAGAGATTCGAACATGAGTTCTCAGGTTTTCGCAGGCAAGCATCTTAACCCCTAAGTCATCTCTCTAGCCCTAAAACTATATATTTCTTATTCTTCTAAAGCTTTCCCTCCAGGAGGATACAAGGCCCATGTTTTCTGTGTTCTATCTTCCCCTGCTTCATGGGCAAATGAGAACACATCTTTGCACCACAACCACAATGGTGAGGCTTATTTGACATCCCAGCCCAGCATAATCAACTCTGATGAATGCATCCATGTTCCCATCCGTCTCAATGGCTGTCCCAGTGATACCCCAAACATAGACTACCTGAAACCAATTTTGTTAAGCCCCCCAGCAACTCTTTCAAACTTTCTCTTTTAGAGTGAATCACTCTTATTTTAAATGTTCAAGATTCCAAAGTTTAACATCCTTTAGTCTAAGGAAAATAGCTCTTTGTTTATAAAGTGTGTTCATGAATAATGCATTATTTCTCCTTCACATTCTGCATGTCAGCCTTCTTCGTTCCAACAAGCGATAGCAAATGTACGAGGTAAGAAGAGATCAAATAAGTTCTTGGGTGGCCGCCCACAGGATCATTGCAGAGGATGTAGAACTGCCCTTCAGGTGAAGCAGGAACTTAGCAGCGCTGGTAGGCAGTGAAGCAATGCAGGACACAATGCAGCAAGGATGGCCCTGAACATGTGGTGCCGCTGCCAGCAAGCTGTGAGAATGTTCTAGAAGTTGTGTTCTCTACATCACACACTCTGGTGGATTCTTCACACCAGTTTGCATGAGGAATTCCCTTGCTTTTTTATTTTATTTTTATTTGTTTGAGACAGAAAGAGGAAGGAAGAGAGAGAATGGGCATGCCAGGGCCTCCAGCACTGCAAACAAACTCCAGATACATACATCACCTTGTGCATTTGACTTACATGGGTACTGAGGAATCAAACCTGGGTCCTTAGGCTTTGCAGGCAAGTGCCCTAACTGCTAAGCCATCTCTACAGCCCTCCCTTGCTCGTCTGGAGTTGCCATTCCCACACCACTCAGAGACCTATGTGGTACCTGGCTTGTGCATGTGCCGTGGTACAGGCTCAGGGATATCTGCCCTGGCCTTCAACCATAAGCTACGCATTTGATGACCTCCAAATTACAGGAAAAAAAAGTAGTTGAATTTTGAGGAACAAATAGATCCATTTAAAGATTGAGGTTCATGGACTAGACAGATGGCTCAATGGGTAAAGGGCTTGGTGTACGAGCATAAAGACCCGAGTCTGGACACTCAGAACCCATGTAAGATGCTGGGTGTGATGCATGACTGAAATGCCAGCACTGGGAGGTGGAGACAGGTGCGTCCCTGGGGCATACTGGCTAGCTAGTCTAACCAAGCTGATTAGCTTTAGGTTCAGTGAGAGACCCTGTTTCAAAAAAATAAAATATGGTGAAGAGTGATGAGAAGGACACTCAGCATGTCTCTAGCCTCCACATGCATGTATGCACACACACACACACACACGAAAAAGTTGAAGTCCTCAAGGCTTAGAGGACCCATGTCTTGACCTGGGCCACATGGTTAGGTAGCAACGGAGATCATTTTAGATTCTGGGAGTCCACAATTCAAGTCCAGTCTTCTGTGATATCCCTAGTATTATTTCTTTCCTTTTTTATCCTCAGTGATGGAATTTGATCAAGACTTTGATTGCCTGCTGTCTATGTTTTCGAAGCAGACTTCTGTCTAGTTCCCAAAGCCATGTAATCCCCCAATTCTGTGGATAGTAGAGGTTAACTCCACCTGACATTGCTCACAGTCCTGACTCACTCTCCATTTTCCTCTTCCCCCTCTCCTTCTTCTTCCTTTCTCTCTCTCTCTCTTTATCCACCCCCCACATCTTTATAGGACTTTTAATGCCAGCATGGGATACATTAGACTCTGCCAATGAATGAATGATAAATAAATACATACATAAATAAATATCTATCCCTGGCTTTGTACCATCCCAGTCTTGTCCGTGTTGTTTATGCCTCGAACTTCTACATCTCTACATTTTCTGGTGATTTGTGATCTGTAATGCAAAAAAAGGGGGGCAGCTTACCTGTGCCATTTTTCTGTGCCCGTGATGAATTTCCAGGCATCCTCTAGGCTCACGGAATCCTGCAGGTGCCCCAGTGACCTGCCTCTCTCTCCCCCATGCTCTCACTTCACACACCGTGCCGCTGCCTGTGCCTCAGCTGTCTCTCTGCTTCTCTAGCTGTCATTGATCCCCATGAAGTCAGGAGCCTTATCAGCACAGCCTTTCAAGACAGGAGTTGCTCCAAATGTGGTAACTTGGATTGTACTGAAGTAGTGGTGGTAAAAGCAGAAAGAAAGAGGCAAGGTCACCAACCCGAGGGAGACACTGGCAGTGGCTCCTATCTCTTGCCAGAGGATGACAACGAAGGGAAGGCCCAGTCTGTCCTGCATGAGGAAAATGAAGTGCACGCCATGAACCCTCACTCACAGAGACTCAGTAAGGCATGGGCACGCGTCTCTCGGGATTCATTAGCTGCCTCGCTTCTTGGAATGAAAAAGTGGTTGCTTTTAGTGTGTGTGTGTGTTTATATTCATGCATAGGTGCACATGTGTGCATGCAGGCACGTATATGTGAGGAGGCCAGAGGACGACCTTGAACGCGTGCTCAGGAACCCCGTCTACATTGTTGGAGACAGGATCTCTCACTGGCCTCACCACTTTAGGGTAGACTAGCTGCCCAGTGAGCTCCAGGGAAGCTGGCTGTCTTCAATTCCCCAGCACTGGGGTTTCGAGTGTGTGCACCATGCCTGGCATGTCTGCATGGGTACTGGGGAACCAAATCCAAGTCGTCATGCTCACAAGGCAAGCACTTTCCTGACTGAGCTGTCCCCTCAGCTCTGAAAACACTCTTTCTTTGGGTTACACTTGCCATGACTCTCTTCTCACTTCCCATTCTACAAATAGCCTGCCTCCATGGCTAGCTGATCGCACTTTGCACTCCTCCGTGAATGGAGAGGGCTGAAAGGCATCCGTCACTGCTGGAGCCCACAAAGCAGAAACCGCATTTCCAAATGGGTGCTGGACTTAAGCACACCCCGCAACCATCCTATCCTGGGTGCTGAACTCGTTCCTGCCTCTGCAGGGCTGCAGCTGATCTCGGCCTGGACCTGCTTCTATTCAGTATTTGTGCGCTCACCGCCTGACCTCTCCTGCCTCAGGGCCCAACAGGGCCTGCTGCCTCTGGTCCTTTCTCAGAGGAGACCTGCTGCTGAGCTCACAGCCTCAGGCTCTTGTTCTTATGAGACTTGCTGTCGCTGTGGTGGCCCTTGGTCCTGCGTCAATGCCTCCTGACTGACGCCGTTTCAAGGATTGAGAACTATAATGCTTCCACAGGTAGCCTCATCTGTCCCACGGGCAAGCTTAGAGAATGATAGGAGCTGCCCCTCGAACACTAGAAAATTTGACAGACAAAACTGGGCTACTGAGTCTCAGATCATTGAACTGCCGTTGGAAACACAGCCCAGAAAAGGAGACCAACACCTGTGTGAGACACCTGAACAGATTGTCTGCCTGATAAAATAAAAGGCTTACTAGGACCCAAAGTCCCTTAGCATCAGAGAAAGAAAAAACACCCAGGGTACACCTGTCATTCCAAGATCTAGGAAAATCACTACTTGAGTGAGAGGGGGAAAAAAAGGATGCCAGTCTAGAGATTAATGAGATGTTGGAATTATGTGACAAGAATTTTAAAACAGGCACCATAAAATACTTGAACAAGAAATGACAAATTATCTGGAAACAAGTAAAAAGGTCGGAAACTTCAGAAGGGAGAGCTAGTAAAACAGAAAGTATACAGATGAAAATTAAAACTTCACCAGCTGGGAGAATACAGATGGTTGTCATTGAACTTAAAGACAAATTTTAAAAAAGGTGCCCATCCAAGTAACACAGAGGAAATAGCCAAAAAAATAAAAAATAAAGGATGAACGCTATCCAGAGTCTATGGGATTATAGCAAAAATAATTTCTTGTCCTGAAGGAAAGAAGAGAGTGGGCTGCAGAGTATTTGTAGAAAATTTGACTGAAAATGTCCCAAATTTGACAGATGACACTAATCTATAAATTCAAAAGAGCTGAGCATACCTATGGGCAGGACAGAGGTACACGGAGAAACCATGCCAAGACATGTCATAAACATGGGAAAAAACTAGTAAACAAAAATCTCATAAATGTATTTTCTGCCTCCAGAAACCAGATGCTGCATCGCTTTTTCCTTCAATCTGAAATATTCTTTCTGGAAGGAGGCTGGTTAAGACAAAGGAAGTACTCAAAACTTACAAGGCTCTGGAAATGTACAAACCTTGAAAGTCTCAGGATGCTCTTGAAATTTCCAAAATCCTCAGAGCTCTTTCCCAAGGTTAAGTAACTGCAACAATCAGAGGATGAAGGAGACTCTCAGACCCCCTGAGCTGCCTGCAACTTGGGCAGGGGGCTCCAGGGACACTGGTTTGTGAGCTGACACTTGTACCAGGGTGGGCTTTTGGTCATGCAACTGCCTTTGAGTTATCCTGTAGTTCCTCATGCGTGCCTGTATGTAACCCCAACAAACACATTGGTTCACTAAATTAGACTTCTGTAGATTTGATTCTTTGGTCTGTTGCCAGTGGACTATCTGTAGTGAGCACATGTTCACACTTCCCCACAAGAAGTTACAAAACACTAGAAACAAAAAAAGCCAGTATAAATACAGCCAAAGAACAAAGTTGGGAAATAACGGATCACTCCCTATTTGCAGAAGACTGTGTATATGGAAAGTCCTGAAGAATCTGTAGAAGCAGGAACAAGGAAAGGAGAGAGAAGAGAGAATGAATAAAAGAAAAGTGACTTTAACAAGTTTGCATTCTCCCCTAGAACAGCACACGACAACCAACTGTGGTGATGTGGTCTAACAACAGGTGTGTGAAAATGGAAATTAAATACATCATTCTATTTATAGTCTATCTAAAATTGAATATTTAGATATAGTCTTGAAACACAGTGTAGCAGTAAGTTCCACGTCGCTGTGATAAACATCCAAACCAGGCACAGTTTATGGGAGGAAGGGATTTATTTCAAACCTATAGACACAGAGAAGTCCCAGTGATGGTGGAAGAAGCTGGCTCCCATTCATAAATATAAGCAGAGAGAGAAACCACCACTAGCCAGAAACACAAACCAGAAGCAGGCAGGACCCCTGCAGACCTTAAACCTCTTCTCATACCTTTGGGACTGAATTCAGATCCTTACCCAAACACACCTTTGGGCTTGAACACAACATCCACCCCCAGTGACACCTCCTCCAGCCAGGTGGCTGGAGACCCAAGTGTTGTAGTCAGCTCCATGCTGCTGAGATAAACCTCCAAAACAGACATAGTTTATGGGTGGAAAGGCATTTATTTCAGGCATAGAGATCCAGGGGATGTTCCATCATGGTGGAAGAAGCTGGGCTCCTTTACCAAATCCATACAGAGGGAAAAAGCCACCACCAGCACCCCAAGCAAGCATGATCTAGGAACCCCAGGCTCACTCTGCATACCTTCGGCTGGGATTCAGATCCACCCCCAGTAACACCTTAGAGCTGGACCCCAGGATCTGCCCACAGTGACACCTCTTCCAGCCAGGCAGCTAGAAATCTAAGGTACAGCTTTAATAAAACACTGGAGTCTACTGGGGGACATACATTCAATAACTCCACCAAATTACAAGTTTTAAAAAAACACCTTAGTCAGGCTAGAGGGCTGGCTTAGTGGTTAAGGCACTTTCCTGCTAAGTCAAAGGACTGAGGTTCGATTCTCCAGTACCCACGTAAGTCAGATTCACAAGGGGTGCATGCATCCGGAGTTCATTTGCAGTGGCTAGAGGCCTTGGCATGCCCATTCTCTCTCTGTCTGCCTCCTCTCTCTCTCTCTCTTTCTCTATGTTTGCAAATAAATAAAATATTAAAACACCTTAGTCTATGGGGGACATATATTCAAACTACCACACACAGAGATTCTAGACACTGAAAATTATCTAATATTGATGACAAAATATCAATGAAGACCTATGTAAGTATAGAGACATAATAGATTTATACTTTGACAATTTTATGTAGTAAAGGTATCAATTCCTCACACATTGATCTATTCAAAGTAACTATACTAAATATTATGAACAATATTAATTTCTGGGTTCTTTGCTGTTTTTGAGACAAGGTCTTGCTATGTAGCCCAAATTGTCCTACAATTCCTGTTTCTCTTATCTAAAGTTCTTGAGTGTTGGAAATGTTCCACCATACCCATCATCCAATATTGAAGTTTACTTTGAAGTTACAGTGGTTAGGACTGTGGTACTAGTTAGACCAGACATCAAAAGTAAGATCCAAAAAGAAAAAATAGAACTTGATACACTTAATCTCTTCAAAATCGTAAAGCTCAGCTCAGCTAAGCTCCTGAAACAGCAATAAAGTGGTTGGTGCATCGTGCACAAGCCTAGCTTAGAGACTGAACACTGCACCCAACGGACAGCTGGTGTCTAGAATCTGTAGAAGTCTCCCAACACTGGGGAGTTACAAACACAAACAAGTCCGTTAAAAACAGGCCAAACCCAGGAGACATTACAGAGGAAGCAGTGGTTTAAATATGAGAGCTGCTCTCACTGTTGGCCTGAGAACCTCCTCTAGGGAAATGGTGGCAGACACTAAGAAATACTCAAAACTCATCAAAGTAGAAAATCAGAGGCTCTTAGAGCTCAACACAAAAGGAGACTTCTAACATGCCCTGAGGGAACATTGTGGAAGAGGGGACAGAAAGAATGTAAGACTCAGCAAATAGTCAAGACTTACAAGGCTCAGAAAATGTACAAAACTTGAAAGTTGTAAGAGCCACAGGATGGAGGGAGTATCCTGAGGCATTGACCCCCCTCCCAGAGACTGACTAGTGTATTCATGACCCTACAGAGAATACCAGTATCCCCACTGAGGAAGACCCTCAGAGGAATAAAGGCAGGGTAGGAGGAACATCAAACTATAACAAGATGAGAATATGACCAATATGTAATTTGCTCATACAGTCAAGTTTATGATTAATAAAACATGGGTCAAAGAACTGAAAAGGTGCTAAAAAATAGGACACAATGTTGGCAAATCAATAAATGGAAAGGTATTCAACACAACTTGTCCTTAGGGAAATGCAAATTAAAAGTAGAAGGGAAATCCCTCTGCATGTCTCAGAATAATCACAACAATTACTGACAATAACAAATACTGGGGAAGATGTAGAGAAACTGAACCACTGACATTACTGGCTGGAGGATAAAATAGTGCAGGCACTCTGGAAGACAACTGGAAGCTTCTATAATACAAAACTTGAAATTAACTCATGTCTCCAGTGATTGCACAGTGGACTTTATCACAGATATGGGGAAACTATAATAACACAAAAACTAAAATCACATTAAAAAAATAAATGCAGAGTTGGAGAGATGGCTTAACAGTTAAGGCCCTTGCCTACAAAGCCAAAGGGTACAAGTTCAATTCCCCAGTACCCACGTAAGCCAGATGCACAAGGTGGTGCATGCATCTGGAGTTCGTTTGTGGTGGCTAGAGACCCTGGCATGCCCATTCTCCCTCCTTCTCTCTCTCCTCTCTCTCTCTCAAATAAATAAACAAATAAGAATTAAAAGAATAAGTGCATACAGCAGTTTTATCAGTAATATTTAAAAACTGGAATCAAACCAGTGTTCATTCAACATGTAACCATGTAAACAAATACATATATATACATATACACACACATATCATGGAATACCTGTCAGCAATTCAATGGAATATCATACTGATAAGTGGAGCTGATTATCTGGATCTCTGTAAAATTACTCTGGAGGCATATCATTATCACTGGGTTACTTAATGAATATATATATATATATATATATATATATATATATATATATACACATATCTTTCATAAAAATATAAAACTATGGAAATGTAGCCCATAGTAGTGATTTCTTGTGCTCAGTGATGGATTGGACTGGAAAATGCAGGGGTACAGTGGGGAGAATGGAGTATGGTTTCATAAAGCAACAGAAGGGTGAAGGAGATCAACACAGAGAAAAATCAACTCCTACCAAATCAGAGATCCAGAGACCCAGAGGCCACCAACACCTCATCACTGAAGCAGACCAAAAATGAACCCAACATGGCTCAGGGAAATTTTGCAGAAGAGGGGGTGGAAAGAATGTCAGAGCCACACGGTGGGTCATGATATGCAGACATTTATCCTACCCATAATTGTGGGCTAACTCCAGAATGCATGACCCATATACCTCAACAAGGAGGGGTCAAGGGGAGGGGGTAGGTAATGGATGAGCCTAGTAATGGTACCAAATTGACTGTATTCACTCAGTACAAAACTAATTAATTTAAAAAAAGCAGCAGAAGGGATCCCTTGTTAAAAAACTGATGTAGTGATCTTAGTGGTAGAAAGATGAAGGTTTAGATGTGATAAGATCATAGAGTCAACTGCTCATGGGCTGAGGAGATGGTTTAGTCAGTAAACACCTAGTTTTTCAAGGGTGACGACCTGAGCTCAGATCCCCAGCAACCCATGTAAATGGCGGACAGACATTGCATCCCTCCTATAACCCCAGTACTCAAGAGGCAGAGACAAGGGACCCTTACATGCTAACTAGAATAGCTGAGTCAATGAGCTCTAGGTTCCAGTGAGAAACCCTGTCTCTCTTAATAAGGTGGAGAAAAATTGAGGAAGAAACCTAATGCCTAATGTCAACCTCTGGTCTACATGTGTGCACACCCACATGCACACACATGCATGCACACACAAATGCACATGGGTAAAACTTGGATAATCTGAAGAAATTCAACTGATATATAAGAATCCTGGGTATGATGTTACATTATATTTTTCCAAAATGTTACAACAGGGAAAACTGAATAGAGTCCATATAGAATTGCATTGTGTTATTCTTATAACTGCACGTGAACCTAAAAACATTTCATTAAAATTTCAATAAAATAAAAACTCCCGAGAATTCACTTACTCTGCTTTGATCTGAAACTCACTTCCTCCAGTCCCTAAAGAATCAGGTAGGAATTAAACTGCTACTCAGTTCACAAGCAAGAGATTTGGGTTTGATCCTGACTCCTGTTTCTATTTGAATTTTTACTGTCAGTAGGTCATGAATGAGGCCTAAGTGACATACGTGATGCATCTGTGTCCACAGCCTGATTCCCGAGCTGCCCTTCTGCTCTGCCTTGCATGTCTGAGCAGGATGTCACATGAATGCTCATGGCTGTTCTCTGGCCCATTCATCCATATGCCACATTGTGCTGACCTCAGTTCAAAGGTGGACCTGCAGCTCCGATCTACAAACATAACTCATAGCCTCCAAGAGATAGGCACTGAACAAGCAATCCTCTAAGTCATTTCAGCTTGGATGGCGATAAACGCTGAGCAGACCACTCTCTGGGATTTCCCTGGACCCCCACCCCACCATCCCCTTCATCACTTCAGTTATGCATCTGCATACCTAGTCTGTGGACCTAGTTCTGGGATGTGACTCCTAATAGAAATAGCCCAGCCTCCTCACTCAGCTCTGCATGTACTTCCAGATTATCTTGTGCCCTTGATCATTGTAGTAGTTACCTTCTTGTTGCTGGAACAAATCCCTCAACCAAAAGCGGCTGACAAGAACAAAGGGCTTATTTCAGCTTACAGTCTCCAGGGGAGGTGGGTGGCGAGGGAAGCATGGCGGAGCAGAGGCTGGCTCACACCAGTGGGTGAAACACTCTCCACCTATTGGGTTTAGAGCCGGGCTTAGTTGTCCCCAGCAACACACCTCCTCCAGCAAGGCTCCACCTCCCAAATTGCCATCAGCTGGTGACCAAGTATTCAAGACACATGACGCTATGAGAGACATCTCATTCAAACAACCTCAACCATCTTTGCATTCTACAAGTTGAGCCCAATCCAAGGCATTTTTAATCTTATAGTATCTGAGGGAAGTGTCCACGAGTTGCACTATCATGGTGTTTCATCTGTCCTTTGTATCTTCAGGAGAGCGCTGCCAGGACTCCCAAGGGCCGCAACTCTGAGGTTCCCCAAGTTCCTCATGTTAGTGCTTACATGTAACCTACACCTGAAGAGACCATGACAAGAATGAAATAAAGGTAGAGCCCCACACATGAATCAGAGCCGAGGAAGACCTCTGAGACCTTGCATACCCTGTCACTTCTATCTCAGTCTCTTCATCATGTTTGCTTCAGCTCCTTCCACAGTCATATTAAACATCGTTTCCCAGTAAAAGTCCTCTAAAACTTTCCCAGGGGCTAGGGAGATTGCTCAGTGGTTAAAGGTGCTTGCTTGCAATGTAAGCTGGTCTGGGTTAGCCCAAGTTCAATTCCCCAGTGCCCACATAAAGCCAGGTGCACAAAGTGGTGCATGCGTCTGGAGCTTATTTATAGCAGCAAGAAGCCCTGACACACCCATTCATTCTCTCTCTTTCCCTCCTCACAACTGAATAAATAAAAATATATTGCAAGCCAGGAGTGGTGGTGCCTGCCTTTAATACCAGCATTCAGGAGGCAGGGGTAGGAGGGTCGCTGAGAGTTCAAGGCCTGCCCTGAGACTACATAGTGAATTCCAGATCAGCTTGAGCTAGAGTGAGACTCTACCTCAAAAAAACCAAACATATATATATATGTATGTATGTATGTATGTATGTATATATACATATATTTCAAAAACCTAAGAACCACACTTTTTCCTAGCTCCCCGCATAGCTTGGGTCACTAGTGCAGCATAGCCCACTTCCTCCTCTATGGTCTTCTAGCTGTGAACTCTTCAGATTAGAGTCTCTGCTCCATCTTCTCTTTTTGTGCTCAAAGCTGGAAAAACCTGGCAACTATTTGTTGAATATATAAATACTTAATCACACATTAAACTTCATGGCCATTGACCAAGGTGAGCAAGACAGCCCCTCTTATCCAGTGATATGCACGTGGCAAATGCAGGTGACAGAGGCTGAGCTGCGAGCCTGACCCAGTGGCAGCTCCTCCCCAGACCTTGCCCTGATGGGAGAGAACTGTACGGTGTGGGGAAAACTTCTGGTGCATGAGAAGCAGGCACTTTCCACACCCTTTAAGAATTCTGTCTACATTCTTATGGAAAATCATTTCACACAAAAGGCAAGGAAATGGAGATGCTGCCATCCAGCCACTCAACTCTCTGATTACAGCCCTCAAAGAGGCTTCTAGGCTCTGACATCTCCTTGGTGGCAGCAGCTAACGGCCCCCTCCAGATCAGCTCCAGGGCATGAGGTACGTAAGTTGCCCAGCACTGAAAGCTGCCTTTCATCAGCACAACAATGCTGTCCACTGCTGAGTATCTTCGGGGTCCAAGGCTCTGACAGCTATATCCAGATCCTCCAGCACAGCATCCCTGAGCAGGGAACAAGCACCCAGCTTCATGTGCCCCAATCTTCCCCTTTTGGAGTTGGAATGCTTGGTCTGTGCCGTTACATGTCCAAAGTATGTAGCTTGTATTTAGATCTTAGAGGCTCACACTTAAGAAATTGCCTTGAGTCTCAGAAGTGACACTGGACTTTTGAAGAGCACTGGAACTGATAAAGACTACGGGTATCTTTAAGTGGGACTGAATGCATTTTGCACCATGAGATGGCCAGGAGTCTGTGGAGACCAGAGTCAGAATATGGTGGTTTGAACGTACATCATCCTCCATAGACTCATGTGTTTGAATGCTTGATAGGAAAGACCTACTTTCAAATCTATAGCAATCGTCAGACCACTACTTCATTCCTATACTTAGGCCTGCTGGGCTTTTTCCCCCCCTTATAAGTAAAGTGAGGATAGCAATATGTACACGCCTGGATTGTCCCAGTGATGTTTTAGGGCTTCTGCCTCTAAAACTATGATGGAGAAACAGGACCTAGCTTTATCCCCCCATTAGGAACAGCAGCAAACAGACCAGATCTACATGAAGTATCGATGCTCAGAGCTTAGCAAAGGAGGATTAAAATTCCCAGAAAATGAAAATCAAATGAGGTGTTCCTTTCCCTGGTTTTCTGTATTAGGAGGGTTTCCAGGTATTAGGGCAGAGTGTAGAGACTGAGGCAGTTCATACACACGTCTCTGAGTTCAGAAGATAGGTTCATGCCCAGGGAACCAAGACAACTGGAGCTCACAACCGAGAACACCCCAAAGACAAGGGAGCCGCTCAGAGAATGGGGCTGATGGCCCAGAGAGTGACAGTGTCCATTTATGTGAGGAAGTGATCTGAGATCCATGAGAACCCATGAGGATTCAAAGATACAATGTCAGTGCTCACATAGGAAATCAGACCTGTTCCCATGAGCCAAACTAGAAAACTCATGTTTCCAAGGTCATTGGGTCAAATCCTTCGAAAGATACTACTTTAGTTGTAGGCAATAACCATCTCTAGACAGAGGAGAACAAGTTGTAAAAGCAAATGAGAAAGAACATAACTGCTGAGAGAGAGAGAGAGAGATCAGGTAAAATTGACCCACCCAAGGTGACATGGGCATCAGAATTAGCAGACAAGTACACAAAAGAGCTACTATAACTGTATCTCATATGTTAAAAATGTAAGGTAAACATGCGGCTCTGTAGACTGGGCAGGTGACTCAGTTGGTAAAGTGCTTACCACGAAAGCAGATCCCCAGCAGCCCATGTAAACGCCAGGTACGTGTGGAAGTGCTAGTGTAAGCCCAGCTGTGGGGAGGTGGAAACAGGGCATTCTCAGAGCAAAGTTGCTAGCTGGACTAGACAAACCTGTGAGCTCTGGATTCACGTGAGAGACCCTGCCTCAATCAGTCAGTGGAGAGCCACTTCAGAAGACCATCAAAGTCAACGTCTGGCTTTCACACACATGCACGCATGCACGTATGCACACATAGGTACACACGTGTTCTCACCGTACACATATATACATGGGGAAATAGATAAAATTTACTCAGATTAAACTTACAGAATTTAAAATAACAAGGATTAAGACAAAACATTCATTGCATGAAATAACAACATTGAACTCAAAGAACTAGAATCACTAAATAATTGAATACAGAGAAAAAATATTCAGGAAATAAAGAGGTGTCAGTGAATTTAGAGTCGACTTTAAGAAGTCTGAAATACATATGACTGGGGCCCCTCAAGGAGAGAAAATGTGTCCTGGGAGAAGAAAGGATGAAAAGTTTTTGAGGGGAGAATGGATGAAAAATTTCAAATTGCAATGATACCAATAAATTTAACAATGCAAGATCAATGAGTCTCAAATACACCAAAGATAAATGACTAAGGCTGCAAATCCTAAAAAGATTGTACATAACCAGAGATGAAGAAAATAGTCAGAGATATCGGAAGAAAAAAATACACGTACAGGAAAAAGAAAGAAATAGTTCCACAATTTTAGGATGTCCTCTCCAAAATTTGTGCTGAAACTTTGCCCTCATTGCAGTGATATTAACACAGGAGTCTTTGGAGAAATGCTGTAGCCACAACAGTTCCACCTGCATGAACAGATTTAGTGCCTGGTTAAAAAAAAAAAAAAAAAAAAGGCTAGAGGGACTATCCTTTGTCCTTCTTGTCCTTCTGCCTTTGTTTGGGTCAGGACGCTGGGATCATTCCATGTGACAACATGGTGGCAAGACACTGTCTGGGAAGCAGAAAGCAGCTCTCACCAGCCACTTAATAACAGCACCTTTCTCTTGGCATTGCCTGCCTCCAGAGCTATGCAAAACAGATGCCCAGTCTTTATACTAACCAGTATCAGGGACTTCATTATAATGGCCGTATTGGTCTTTTTATATATTCTTTAAGGTTTTCTTTATTTAAGAGCGAGAGCGAGAGAGAGAGAGGGAGGCATACCAGGACCTCCAGCCACTGCAAATGAACTCCAGACACATGTGCCACCATGTGCATCTGACTTACATGGACACTGGGAAATTGAAGCTAGGTCCTTATGCTTTGTAGGAAAGCACCATAACCCTCCCTGCAGCCCCCAAATTTTTAACCATAACTTATCATGCACAACATGTTTTGGAATATGTACTTACTATGGAATGACTAAATGGAAGTTATTATTACCTCACACACATATGACAAACATATTTTGACATGATATACATTCAGTATTAGCCATATTTTTTCTTTATTCGTTATGTGCATACTCTGTGTAAACAGCACATGTTGGTACCAGTCTTAGCCTCCTCCCTGCCCCCCACCCTCTGAAGGGACCCTCCTTGTTAGGGTTGCCAGTTATCCCATGGGGATTATGGGTCATGCATTGTTGGGGTAGCTATCAGTTATAGGGAAGAGGCAATGTCTCTGAGCATAATGTCCCATCTTGTGGCTCTAACAATCTTTTGGCCACCTCTTCTGCAAATTTCCCTGAGTCATGCTGGGTTTGTTTTAGGTCTTTTCTTGATGCTACAAAACAATACCTGACAAAACTAACTAAAAGAAGGGAAGATTCCTTTTGATTCACAATTTGAGGGAACACAGTCCATCAGGACAGGAAAGGCATAGTGGCCAGGACCTGAGGCTGCTGTCAGGTTACACCACAGTCAGGGAGCAGAGAGAGATGAATACTGGTTCTCAATTACGTTGCTTCTTTTTATTCAACTTGGACCCCCAGACCATGGGAAGGTACACTCATATTTAGGGAGGGTCCCCCCACCCCAATTAACCTAGTCTAGAACATCGTTCATAGATGGTCACAGAGAATTGTTTCCATGGTGATTCTGAATGTTGTCAAGTTGGCAACCAAGAATAACCATCTTAGTAACATAGGTGGATTAGAGAGGAATTACGGCAGCTTTCTCATTGGAAGAAATGCAGTCATGAAGACATGAATTGGCGAATTTCTAAGCATTACCTACCCAGAAAAACATCTAAGGGTGAAATGAATTTCTTCCAGCATATGAAACTTAGGAGAACCCATCACCCACAGACAATGTGTACAGAAACGTCCACCTGAGTCCTTCGGGGAGAAGGACGAGCATGCCATGATAACCAACGCCTGCGCAGGGGACGCAGAGCTGTGGGAGGAGGGGCCACCCAGGCAACGTATGAGATTCTGGGTCTGTTATTTAACTCTCCAAGTGATAACTATTTAAACAAATTATCAGCCATGCATTCTACGGTTAATAATACGTAAAGGCTAAATGTATCATAAAGACAGCAGCAAGGCAGGGAGAGAGAAATGCATTATTCATTACAACCCAGGAAGTGACTTGCTATCACTTGAAGGTAGATGGCAATAAGCTAAGATTAATTCTATAATCCTCAAAGCAGCCATTAAAGCAACAAAACAGGAAGTTACAGATAATGATAAACATGAATCTTGTGGAATCATAGAAAAATACTAAATCCAAGGGGTGGAGAGATTGCTTAGTGGTTAAGGTGCTTATCTGTGAAGCCTAAGAACTCACCTTCGATTCCCCAGTACCCACATAAACCAGATGCAGAAGGTGGCGCATGTGTCTGGAGTCTGTTTGCAGTGGCTAGAGGCCTTAGCATGCCCATTCCCCTGGCCCACCTCTTTTCTCTGAAATAAATAAATAGAATAAAATTATGAAAAAAAAAGAAAAGAAAAATACTAAATCCAGAAGAAGGTATATGACAAAAGAAAAGGAAAAAAAATGACACAAGTAGAGACCAAGCAGCAACATGACACAATGAAGATTAAATGTATCAATTGCTATATTAAATGGGCATGGCCAATCACTCTAACTGAAAGGCAGAAAATGTCAAATTGGACCCATCCTTATCTCCTTCCCACAGCCATCTAACCCAGTGGGGCCCGACTGCTGTCTAGTCCACCTTAGGTTGATGAAGACCCCAGGCCTGAGAAAAGTTCTCCCACACTGAACTGCTGTGACGGAAGAGAAGGGACTCATCACAGCTACAGCGCCAGGACTTGTAAAAGTGTCCTCTCTGGGGGCGGAGTTTTGCCACCATGGCTCTCTGAGATTTCGTGTACAGGCAGAGGAGATGGTAAGTCCCCAGGGAGAGAACTTCCTCAGAAGAGAGGCATTCATACTGAAGGAAACTGTAGGAAACTGGCTCATTTATATCATAGAAAAATTAGCTTATAAACTCCAGATGCTGGCCCTCTTACCCCTTGACTAGCCAAGGCTAAAGCCACAGGTAATGACTAGAGATCAGGACCATGAGGGATCCAGGCTCAGACCCTCTTGGAGGATGAGAGCATTTGAAAGGAGCCAGCTGGTCATGGATGCTGGCCAGAAATGTGCTAAGCCTAGTAATGCAGAGCCACCCTCCATGCTGTCCAGAATGACTCGTTTGTGGACACATGACCGGCAACATTGCAATCAGAAGGGTCCTCCTTCTGAGACTAGAGTTTGGGTTCTGGTAAATACAGAGCTTGACTTGGTGCCCACTGTAAGCCAGGTACCCAGACCTGGCCATCGTCAGAGTACTCCACAAGCTTCTTATATACAGACCCCAGGATTCAATGTCTTCTGTGATGGAGCCAAAGAAGTCTTATTTTCAAATGTATCTCTCCAGGTTGGTTTCATGTCCACCGGAGGCCAGGGATTAGGCTCAGGAGCCCAGAGATGAAGCCACTGGAGATCACCTTAACCCCAATCACGCTGGGGTTGTGGTGAGAGCTAATAACAAAGGGTGTGTTTATCTCCTCCTCCTCTTTGCAGCCAGTGAGGTAAAAACCTGAAGAGAACACAATGCAGCAGCCTGAAGTGGTTTCCTTCACCGCTATCAGATCAGCATCAGTTCTTTTGTGGCCAAGTGTCCTTTCTGAGCTTTTTTTGCTCCCAGAAGCAGGCACAGAGTTGGCACAGCCATCACAGGCAGAGAAGAGCTTGCCTGACAGGCAGCAGTGTGCATGAGAATCTACTCACTCACCATCTGCACCTGCCCGTCCACTGACCACCTAGGCCTTATTTCACTCACTCACTGGTTCAGTCCATTCATGATCCAACCAGCACAAATGACTGCAGGCAAAGTGCCCAGATGAACTAGCCCTGGTCCCTACCCTCAAGGAGCAGTGTCATGCAGGAATGGTAAGTGTGTGGCAGCCACCAGACACAGGTAGCAGAGACTCTCCTTGGCTTTGCAGAAGATGTCCATAGAGAAGAGTCCTTCACAACATAGCAGTGGGTGGTTGCTACTGTCAGACAGGGTGTTATCTCTGGGAGGGACTGACCAACAGCTCCCCAAAGGTAACATGTAAATAACAACGGGTAGGCCAGCAAACAGTCCTGAAACAGAGTATAAAGATAATGGTTACGAAATGCAGATTGTGACAGAGATAACTCCATTTGGGCCAGTTCAGGGTCTCCAAAACAGGATGTAAGGGACAATGTGTGATGCTAGATAGGTCAGATTAGTACAGAGAGCTGTCACCCTTTCCCTGAGTAGCATTTCTACTGCAGAGTGCTTAGACCCCTACACATATTCCTGCATCTTGCACACCTGGTTGTGACAGACTGGTTTCTGGGTCAAATGGGCTTCCAAAATAAGCATGCCCTCTGGTTAGGAGCACCCACCCTGGGTGAACCACAAGAGAGGGAACAGCCAGGAGAATTGAGCGATCGGCCCCATGCCTACCAGGATGAAAGCCATCGCTGCTCTTCCTCTCCAGAGTGCATTCCTTCTCCTGGGCTTGCTCTAACTGAATCTCCCCCGACTAGCTTCCTGGCATGTACCACTGCGTTTTACTCCAACTCCCATAGAAATCTACACATTTAACTAGGATCCACATATGAAAGAGAACATGTGGCATTTGACTTTCTGAGCCTGGGTCACCAGCTATGTCTGAGCCAGAGTATGTGTTGCCTCGTGTGTACATGTGTTATGTGTGTAAGCAAGTTTGCATGCTTATGGGTGCCTGTGTGCAGGTAGACATGCATGCGTGTATGTGCACCTGCAGTTCAGAGGTTGACATTCGGTGACTACCTCAAGTGAGACAAGATCTCTCATGTGCTCAGAGCACTCCTTTTGCTAGCCAGCTTACCCCGGGGATCTCATCTCCACCTCCTGAGTGCTGGGACATAGGCAGGCTGCCGCTCTTGCTCTGCCTTTACATGGATGCTGGGAACCAAATGCAGGTCCTTATGCAGGGTCTGCTGGGCCTCGTGCATGCCCACCACTCACAGACAGAGCAGCGGGGGTGGAGAATCCCGGGCTGCTGTGGGAGCAGAAATACCTAGTGTGTGCTGCAGGGCATAGTCAGGCAAGAAGAGCTCAGAAATGCCTCTGAGGACTGGGGTCCATCTCCTGGGGAGCAGGCGTCACCTCAGATAAAATTAAAGACTACTTAAGGCAAAAGTGAAATTCATGGACAGCGCAAAGCAACAAGAAATACATCAAATGTGTGCTGATTACTTTTCTGTACAACTAACATATGGCCTAATTATTTATGTTGCCAAGTGCTTTAGGCCCCCACATTCATCAAGGCAAAGTGTGGTGAGGTCCTTGCACTGAGATACCAGCACTGAAGCACCAGGATTGGTGAGAATGGGAGCTACCTTCATGGAAAGAGCCAGAAACCCAGTCTCCTGGACTGGGACTTCAGCTCAGAGGTAGAGCACTCAGCCAGCATGAGTAAGACCCTGGGCTCCATCCCCAGCCACAAATGATAAAAACGAAAGAATCTCGGCTTGTTGTCAGGGACTTGTGTGTGCCTACATATGGTCTGGAACACCGTGAGCCTGGCAGCATCTTCCACTTTCACATGAGTAATCTTGAAAGGTAGGCAGGCAGCTGGTCTGGCTGGCTGCAACTTTAACTGTCCTTCTATCTGCTGCAGGATTTAGTGAGCTGGAAAGTTAGAAGTGCCTCTGTCAGCCGCATTCGATAAACAGTCACTGTGTAGTACCAATTCCTCACAAGTGAAAGAAACTGGGAGTTTTCCATGTGAGCTCATTAGGACCTGTGTTGTCAGGAGAAACTTGCAGATTTGGCAAGTGTGCCTCTGGAGGGAAAGGTAGAATGATGTGTTCATATTAATTTTCCCCGTTGGTCCAAATCCAATCCAACTGGACACCCAAGAAGTTTCCATTTCCCTCCCGAGAATTTGTTTATTTTCCTTAAAAATCTGATGACCAGCATTTTAATTCTCGGGTGTGTTGGTACGATGTCCATGTGTGTGCAGGTGCAAGTATGCGTGTGTGGGGGTGTGCGTGCATGTGTGTGCATGTGTGGAGGCCAGAGGACAACATCGGGTGTCATTCCTCATCCACCTGGCAGGCTGCCCTGGCTGGCCAGTGACCAGCAAGCCCCAAGGATCCTCCTGTTCCCACATTCCCAGAGCTGGGGTTACAAGTGCACAGCCCCCCCACGTGTGGTTTTTTCGTTTTCAAATACGGGCTCTTGGTATTGACCTGACACCCTCATGCTTGCAAGTTATCCCCTCACCCCTCTTCTGATTCCTCATGTGAACAAGTTAAGGCTGGAGCGTGAAAGTGCTTTCCTGAACTTTACCCAAGCAAGAAGGACTGGCAGACACTATCCTTGGTCAATTCAGGCTGCTACAATAAATGACTTTTACCTGGGTTACTTACAAACGACACAAGATACCACAGTTCTGGAGGCTGGACATCCAAGACGAGGGCCAGTAGGTCCAAGTCAGGGCTGTTCAGTCAGGTAAGAGTGAACTAAGGTTCCTTGCTCTTACTTCCTCTCCCCTTTCTCCCTTCCTTTCCCCCTTCCTTCCCTCTTGTTTTATTTGGTTTTCTTAAAAAAGGTCTCACACTACAGCCCAGATTGACGTAGAATTTATTATGCAGTCCAAGTTGACACAGCAATCCTCCTGCCTCAGCATCTTGCATGCTGAGATTATAGAAATGCGATGGATACCATACCTGATACCTTTTCTATTTCTTACATTAGAAATGAGTGAATGAATATTTTCTTTTTTTGTTGTTGTTTCCTTCCTTTCTTTCCTCCCTCCCTCCCTTCTTGCTTACTTTCCTATTTCTTTGTTTTGTTTGGTTTGGTTGAGACAGGATCTCACACCACAGCACACGTTGTCCTAGAACTCACTATGCAACCCAGAGTGGCCTTGAGCTTGTAGGGTTCCTTCTGCCTTAGCCCCTGAGTGCTGGACAATATGAATGAGCCACCATGCCAGGTTAGTTTCTGTTTCTCATCTCCTACTTTCCTTAAGCACATCCCCCCTTTTCTCCTTTACAGGAGGAAGGTAAAGCACTGTGGACTGAGGTTGACACTCCTCTTGGAGCACCTTTGGAACACCTGCTGCCTACATAAATTGATCCCTTCGAAACATCATCCCATGTGGCTGAGCTTCCCAGACTTCATTGCACAGTCCCACCATATGTGAGTCTCTCAGAGAAAAGTCCTTGACTTGAAACATATATACTGAGGTACTCCCCACCCTATGTCTACATAGAAAGCTAGCACCCTAGTCTCAAGAATTTCCACCTCCCTGAGGAGCAAGTTGAGAGTTATTATTGTGCTTGCTACAGTTGCAAAGGGGACGAGGATATGTGAAGATGAAGGAGGACACAGTATCTCAAATGCTGAGACCTTGATCCTCTTGTGAACACCTAACTCCCTTGACTTCTGAAGCCTGTCACCCTGCTAATCCTCAAGGTGGATGTTATAACCAGAGCTAGGGATGCTTTCCCCAGACTGTTTCCTGTTAATATGAAGAACAGAGATCAAGTGCTCTCTCTCTCTCTCTCTCTCTTTCTCTCTGTATCTCTCTCCCCTTTGGATTAGAAATGCTTACTTTGTGCTCATGCATGTTGGGAGTAGGTAACTTCTTCAATGTTGTGGCAGGAGCTCTCGTAGAATGAGTTTGCCTGAGTCTCAGAAGAGACTACACTCACACTTTTCGTGGCGTTGGCACTGTTAAAAGACTACAAGGACTTTTGAAGCTGTACTGAATGCGTTTTTTCATTATGAATGGCCTTGAATTCATGGAGACAAGGACTAGAAAGTTATGACTCCAGTGTGACACATTTGGGTGTCAAGTTGACGGGGGGGGGGGGAACTCTTGTGATGGTTTATGTTGATTGTCAACTTGACAGGACCTAAAATCACCTGTGAGTGAGTGCCCACATCGTGTTGGCTTTGGGGTATGTCTGTGAGGCATTATCTTTGCTAAGTTAATTGAGGTGAAAAGACCCACTTAACTGTGGGACAGCACCATTCCATAGACTGGAGTCCAGGACTGTATAAAAAGGAGAGAGCTGGCTGAGCACCAGCATTCATTACTCTCTGCTTCCTCGCTGCGAACTTCATGTGACCAGATGCTTCAAGTTTCTGCTGCCATGTATTCCCCTCTATGTGGGACTGTAACTTGGAACTGTAAACTGAAACTAGACCTTCCTCCCTTAAGTTGATGTATGTCAGGTTGTGTTGTTTCAGCAATGAAAAAGTAACTAAGGCAGGGCACCTCCAACCCAGGTTTCAAGCTTGGACAGTTGATCACCTGGAATCTCCTTCCTTCCTTCCTTCCTTCCTTTCTTTCTTTCTTTCTTCCTTCCTTCCTTCCTTCCTTCCTTCCTTCCTTCCTTCCTTCTTTCTTTCTTCTTTCTTTCCATCTTTCTCTCTCTCTCTCATTCATTTATAAAGCATTAGAGAAGCAAGCTTATACAAGAGACTGAAATGCTGAGATGCTGAGTTTCACATGATAATACCCAAACTTATAACATAAAATTGAAACCAATCATCCTGAAAAATAGGAAGAGCCCAACTTGAGTTAGAAAAGACAACAAACAGGTGCAAACACCAGGAGTATATGGATGCTGGGACTGCGTGACAAAATTTTGAAGCATCCATTATAAAAATGGTTCAAAAGGCAATTATGAACATGCTGGAAACAACTGCAGGAGAGTCAGAAAATAAGTGGAAGATACAATGGAGAACAAGATTTTATAATTTAAAAATAAAATAGCCATAATAAATTCACTGGGTGAGTTTGGCAGCAGAATGGAAATGACATAGAAACAATTCATGAATTTGAAGATATGAAACTGAAACTTACAATTTGCAAAAAGGGGAGGAAATAAACTACAAAAATAACAGTGCTTCACGGACTATAGTAAGATAGATAATGTTTGTATCATTAGTGCTGCAGAAAAGAAAAAAGGGGGATGGAGCTAGAATATATTCAAAGAGATAATGGTGACACATTTCCCAAATTTGGCAGAAACGGTCATCGACATGTTCAAGTGAATGAGTATAACCCAAGGAAATCCGTGAGAGGAAACATCGAAAAGATCTGAAAACTGCACACATATATGTGAACACACACACACGCACGCACTCATGCACACACACTCATTCTTTAAGCAGCAAGAGGGAAGAGCATGAAGTGGCAGTAGGTTTCTCATCAGAAATCACAGCAGACAGGAGTGAACAGACATATATCTGAAGTGCTGAAAAAAGAAATATCAATTTGGGAAATTCCACTCAGGAACAAAGGGGAAATCAGAAGATTGAAATCATAAAAACAACCATGATTGCACAAAGGTTAGTACTCTGTGTGGTGAAATCACAAAAATAATTTTAAAACTCAGTTATGTAAAAAGTTGCTTTTTTGGAAAAAATAAGTCAATGAAATTGAAAAATCTTGAGAAAGATAGGCAAAGAGAAAGAATGAAGGAGGGAGAAAAGGGTGAGCAGAGAAAGGTAGAGTGTTAAGAAATTACCAATATCGGGAATGGTAGGGAATATCATAAAGAACACCACAGCTATTGATAATTTTTAAAATACTATGAATTACTTTACCCATATACATATACAGCATATAAAAATGGATTAATTCCTTTAAAAGCACAGCATGCTAAACTTCACTCAGTATGAAACAGCTAATTTGCATACCATTATAACTTAAGTAAAACTGAAATTTAAAGTTAAAAAGCAACTGATGAACAAGTCTTAGGTCCAGAGGATTTTTACTAGTGGACTCTACACAAATAATACAAATTCTACTTAAGCCCCCCAAAATCATAAGAAGAGAATATTTTCCAGTTGATCATATCAGGCCAGAGTGCCCCTATTTCAAGCAAGACCAAGACAATACAGAAAATAAGTTGCACATCAATAACGTTAATGTTGATGTCAAAAAGTTCTTGTGTGCATGTGTGTGTGTGTGTGTGTGTGTGTGTTGTATGTGAAGTGCACATACCCTGCGTGGAGACCAGAGGCAGAGCCTCTAGGTAAGCTACAGCTCACTCTTTGTCAATTAGTCTGGCCAGTCATCAAGCCCCAGTGACCCTCCTGTCTCTGCCTCTCTAAACGCCAGGATGACAAGCACACCAGGACTTTTACATTGTTTCTGGGGATCAAACTCAGGTTCTCATGCTTCACGTTTATGCAGCAGTTGTCCTTACCATCTCCCTAGCACCCAAATTTCTTAATAAAATATTAACATGTAGGGCTGGAGAGATGGCTTAGCTGTTAAGCACTTGCCTGTGAAGCCTAAGGACCCCGGTTCAAGGCTCGATTCCCCAGGACCCACGTTAGCCAGATGCACAAGGGGGCACACACATCTGGAGTTCGTTTGCAGTGGCTAGAGGCCCTGGCACGCCCATTCTCTCTCTCTGCCTCTTTCTGTCTCTGTTGCTCTGAAATAAATAAATAAAAATGAAAAATTTAAAACAGAAAAATTAAAAAATGTATTAACATGTATAATTCACAAGCATATATTTATATTTATATGCTATGACCAAGACATGTTTTGTTCTGGGGATGAAAAGCTGGTTTAACATTCAGGAATCAAACAATGTACCCCACAATATTAACAGAGTAACAAACATCACTTTTCCAGCTTTATCTACAACACCCCCCCCAAAAAAATAACTTAATACCTATTATGCTACAAATAAAAATTTAAAAACAGGGCTGGAGAGATGGTTTAGCAGTTAAGCACTTGCCTGTGAAGCCTAAGGACCCCAGTTCGGGGCTCGGTTTCCCAGGACCCATGTTAGCCAGATGCACAAAGGGGCGCATGCATCTGGAGTTTGTTTGCAGTGGCTGGAATCCCTGGCGTGCTCATTCTCTCTCTCTCTCTCTCTCTCTCTCTCTCTCTCTCTCTGTCACTCTCAAATAAATAAATAAAAATAAACAAAAAAATTTAAAAACAGAAAAGCATCTTCAATTTGATCAACTGCAATTGCAACTAAAATCCTACTTAGTGATAAAAGACAAGTGTATTCCTTTAAGTCAGGGAAGAAAGTAAGCATGTCTGTATTCACACTGCTATTCACCAAGACACTGGAAACTCTAGATAGCAAAATGGAAAGAGGAGTAAAAGTCATTTGAATCAGAGCAGAAGATATAAATATCTGTCTTTTCTGGCAGATGCCATTATTGTCTATGTAGATCTCAACAAATGTGCCAAAAAGTTCTTCAAAGTGATAAATGGATCCAACAGCCACAGGATGTACTGTCAAGATGCAAAACTAAACCAGACCTCCATGCATCAGCAATGAACACACAGAAAATGAAATTTTAAAAGTATAACAACATTTACCTAATACACACAAAATAATCATCTACTTTAGAAACTTTCCTAAGAAGTACATCTAACAGGACTTAACATATTGAAAGCTGCATAATGCCAGTGAAAGTAACTAGAGACGATGTATCAGTTACTTTCACATTGTTGGGACAAAATGCCAGACAGAAACAGCTATGGAAGGGAAAGGGTATCTCTTCAGCTTCCGGTTTCTAGGGGAAGTCTATCAGGGCAGGGAGAACATGGCAGGAGCAGATGTCACATCATCACTCAGCCAGGAGGAAGTGGCAAGACTGAGCATGGAAAGGGGGCTTGGCTGTAACCCCTCAAGGCTCTCCCCCACTATCACACTTCCTCCAGCTAGTCTCCAGCCCCCAAAGGTTCCATGCCTTCCCAAACAGTGCCACCAGTTGGGGATTAAGTATCCAAATACACGAGTCTATGGAGGACATTTTACATTCAAACCATCTCAGAGGAGCTTATTTAATGACAAGATTTGTGTTGATGGATTAGAGAGTTCAGTGAAAAAAGGCATCAATTCTCACAAAATTGTTATACAGATTAAATACAATTTCTATCAAATTATCTGTAAGTTTTTTTTTCGAGGTTTAGACAATACTGTATTAAAATGTATTTATAAGGCCAAAGTATTTAGAATAGATAAGAAGTTTTGAAAAAGAAGAATAAAAAGGCTCGGTGGGTAAAAGCATGTGCCCAAAGCACAAAGGCTTGGGAGGGCCTGAGACCACTGGAGTAAACAGCTGTGTATGGCCAACATGTCTGCAACCTCAGTCCCGTGGGCAGCAGAGATCAGAGAATCATTAGGGCTCACAAAATCACAGGTCTATGTTCTGAGAAGGGACACCATTTCAAGGGAATACATGGATGAGCAATGGAGGAAGGATGCCTGAAGTTCTCTGGCCCCTGGGCACCGCTGCCACATCTACCTATATGTACACTTGCATACACCACAAACACCACATCTCTCTCTCACACACACACATATCACACATGCTACGTATGCAATAAAAAAAAAAAGGAAAGTACAAGGAAGTCAGTATACTTGATCTCAAGATCACTGGGGTCACAGTATCAGGGCTGTGAGATGTTGGTGGAGAGATGGTCGTAAATATCAATGGAATAAAATGGAGAAACAGAAGACCTGAACAGCCAGAGGGGATTGACTGCTGACAAAGGCATGAAAGCAACGCAGGAGAGAAAGAACATACTTTTCATTGAAGAGCAGTTGATAAACACCACACCAGTATGTACCACTCCCAGACGTATCACCAGAGAACTCCATATCCTACCTAAAGACACTTGCACATATGTGTTTATTGCTGCATAATTCACAGTAACAAGGAAGTAGAGTCAGCATAGATGCCCATTGATGGATGAACAAATAATGAAAACACAGTACATGTGCAAAATGAAATTTTAAATCAACTGTGAATAAAAGTGAAATTATAACAAGGTGTGGTAGCACATGCCTTTAATCATAGCACTTGGGAGACAGAAGTAGAAGGATTGCCATGAGTTCAAGGCCACCCTGAGTCTGTCAGCCTGAGCTAAAGTGAAACCCTACCTCAGAAAACCAAAAGAAGAAAGAAAAATATGAAATTTTCAGGAAACTACTGAGGAAGACAAAACTCACACATTCTTTCTCACATGCAGATTCTAGATTTTAATGTATGCTCCATGAATGTAAATGAGTATCTGTGAGTATAGGCTATAAAACTAGAAAGAAGACCACAGGAGGGGGGGGGAAGGGGTGTTGACATATTTGGAGAGGACATAAAAGCTGAAAGGAGTCTGGGGGAAAGATATAAGAGGGAGCAGGGGGATAGGAGAGATAAGAGGACAGAAGGATCAAACAAATTTTGTTTAAAAATGTCATAATGAAACCTAATACTTTGCATGATAATTTTAAAAATTACATATATATATATATATACTCACAGACAAAAGCTATGCAAAATTCAATGCAGAGGAAAAGATGGATGTCTACACAGAGAAGAAAAAAGAACTGAATAAAAATTCATTCAAAATTGGTTATATTTTCAACTGCTAAACAGCCACATTTAGAAGAAAGCAGAGGTGAAAATTATGAATTTCAGGCCTTGAAGATGAGTGCTTGGACAATAAGCATGATCCACACAATAAAAAAAGTTAAGGTGAACTTAACCCAAGTTATATATTTTTGCTCTGTGACTGATTCTGATAAAAGGATTAAAAAAATACACTTTGAAAAGGAAAAATAATTACAAATCACATAGCTGAAAAACAAGTAGAACATACAATAAATTATTAAAACTAACAGTTAAAATAATCAAATTACAAAATTATCAAAGCATATGGAGAAGTATTGATCAGAAAGAATATAAACATGGCAAATAAGAACATGAAGGCTCAGAAATCTTTACCCAGAGAAATATCATTTTAAGAAGTGTTGCAGTCAGGTTCATATTGCTGGCAGGAAACACCTGGCCAAGAATAGCTTGTGGGGGAAAAAACATTCTGTTTTGGCTTATAGACTTGAGGGGAAGCTCCATGTTGGCAGGGAAGATGATGGCATGAGCAGAGGGTGGACATCACCTCCTGGCCAGTGTCAGATGGACAACAGGAACAGGAGAGTGTGACAAACACTGGCAAGGGGACACTGGCTATAACACCCATAAGCCTGCTCCCAACAATACACTGCCTCCAGGAGGTGCTAATTCCCAAATCACCATCAGCTGGGAACCTAATATTCAGAATATCTACATTTGTGGGAGACACTTGAATCAAACCACCACATTTCGTTCCTGGCCCCCATAAGCTGATAACCATACATGATGGACAATGCAATGCATTCATCCAACTTTAAAATTCCCTATAGTTTTTATCAATCCTAATGATATTCAAACATTCCCTTAGTCCAAGATATTTTAATTGAGCCATAATACCAAAAAAATCCATAAGGACACAGAATATTCACACTGCAAATGATGGCATTGGGCATAGCAAAGATATATTCAACCAATATAAAATTTAAACAGGGTAGACATCAAACTCTGTAGCTCCAAGTTCAATAACTCTAACAAGTAACAAGTCTCCAAGTCAATTCTAATCAGTAAGGAGTCTCTGAAGTTTCAATTCTGCCCCTCCAGCTAGGCTACTCACAGTCCCTGAAAACTTCATCCAGTGCCAATAACTCTCCTTGGCAGCCATCTTATAGTCTTGGCATCTCCATTGGGTCTCCACTGCAACCCATGGTTCAGTCTCATGGCTCCACTGGGTCTCCATGCAGGTAATTCAACAAGCCTGCTTCACACTGCCCATGGCCATTTCCTCAACACAAACCCATGTTGCAAACTCAATGACCCTCTCTTTCCTGCATTTGTTATATTTCATAATACCATAATAACTTGTTAATCCATGGGGGAATAAATCATACTTTGAAAAATAGGACACTCCTTTAGGATTTAGACCCCTTCAAAAGAGTCTGCATTCTTCCTGTTTTCCCAATACAGGTCAGCTGGTCCAATTTCAATGGTTGTAATCTCTTAAATAATTACAGCTGAATGGGCAGCAGTTTCAGCCCAAAGATCTCAGTGTTTTCTGTGCTATATCCCTCTGCTCACACCAGTCCATTTATACAAAATGCAACCCTGCACAAGTTCTCAGGACACAGGCATAACAGCAAGGTTCTCACACAAACTGCTTCTAGCTCAGCCCAGGCAAAGCTCTTTCTCACCCTCATAAGCCAAACCTCACAGTCCATAGTTCTTAGTTCAGGTCTTTCAATTCTGACCAGAATAGTCCATCAAGCTGAACTTACAGCACTTCAAGGCATCTATTAGACTAAGGTTTCAAATACTTCCAAATTCCTCTTGAAAATCAGCTCCAAAAGGTCAAAACCACACAGTCTCGGTTTCTAGCAATAATGATCCAACTTCTCGGTACCAACTTTGCTTTTGCAATCAACCTCACATTGCTGGCAGAAAACACCCAACTAAAAGCAGCTTGTGAGGGAAAAAAAAAAAAAGGTTTATTTTGGCTTAAAGACTCAAGGGGAAGCTCAAGGATGGCAGGGGAAAAGTGACATGAGTAAAGAGTGGACATCACCTCCTGACCAACATCCAATGCACAACAGCAACAGGAGAGTGTGCCAAACACTGATAGGAGGAAGCTGGCTACAACACTCATAAGACCACCCCTAAAATACACTACCTCCAGGAATCATTATTTCCCAAATCACCATTAGCTGGGAACCTAGCATTCAGAATACCTAAGTTTATGGGGGACAACTGAATCAAACCAGCACAAGAAGTATGGAATACTTCTTTAAAAAATAAGCAGTTATACACTGTAGAGGGAAGTGCCTACTGTTCTTCGGTTAAAAGGAGAGGGTGGTCCTGTCAATAAGACTTTTAAATGTCTATATTCCTTAGGTTTTGACACAAGATGCTGTCGAACACTGGATTTTTCTCAGTCCTAGCCCAAAAATTCTTTCTCCAGGAAATCCCAATTCCTTTCATTACAACATGATGTTAAGAAATAAGTATTTAGAAGTCCTAGTGTACTGTTTGCTAGTGGGCTGTTACTGCCTTTGAGGACCTCTGAGGACACACACCTCAGCAGACAGAACTAGGAAATATGCATGTACATGAATGCTTGTACATGTCTATGCACAGGCATATGTGAATGCATCATATGTTTCTATATCTAGTTATATGCCTATATTTAAACAAGTGAGTTAATAAAATACCTATGACTTTAACCAAGAACTGTAGGATTAAATTTATCTTCCCTATTTGCTTATAACTTTTCTTACTGGCAAAGAAATTTAGCTCCCACTGTGTACAACTTATTAACTTCTTTTTCAACTTTGGTACACATATAATATCATTTCAGAAGGACATAACTACCAAAATAAGGAATATATTTACCAAGCAGTGTAACGCACAAGTTTTTTTGTCCTTGAACCTTAGCATAGCTAGTCAAGTGTCATCTTCCATGGTGACTTAGGTCTGCTCATCTTCCCTCAAGCCTCTCACGTGAGATTCTACCACATATTTCTAATACACTTAGACCTACTCATCATAGTTTGCACCCCATCCCTGAGGAAGAGCTAGTGCTATGTGTCTGCTTGCCTTCGCTGCTTGTTGGTAAGCGTATCTATCCCATGGTGACTGTTATTACCATCCTTCATGGACATTGAAACCCAACTTCTTCAGCCTTACCATGTGGACTGAGGACCAACATCTCTCCAAGAATCCTCCCAGGCCCTCAGCACCAGGTTAAGACTACTGATGACACAGGAATTTGGGGTGCCTTTGAGAACAATGGAGCTTCTTGTGGGTCATGGTTGGGCTGCAACTCAGGAGATAGGGTGCTGGATGTTCCCAGCCACACAAAACTTCCACTCACTGAGTCACTTGCCTCCTGGTTGTCTTAGAAATTTCAGCAAATGAAATCTACAGTCCAAGGAGAATGGAATTTGTAAAGATTTTATCATAGAATTTAAAAGGAGGATGCCAGGTGTCATAGCTCACACCTTTAATCTCAACACTCAGGAGGCTGAGGTACATGGATCACCATGAGTTTGAAGGCAGCCTGAGCTACATAATGGGCTTCAGGTCATCCTGGGTTATAGTGAGACCCTACCTCAAAATAAAAAAACAAATAAATAAAAAGAGTGCTGAATTTAAGAGAAGGAATAAGCCAAGTGTGGTGTTGCACACCACTAATCCCAGTACTTGTGAGTACTTGTAGGAGGATCATCATGAATTTAAAGCCACCCTGAGACTACATAGGGTATTCCAGGTAAGCCTGGGATAGAGTGAAACACTACCTCAAAACAAACAAACAAACAAAGAACAAAAGAAAAAATTAGAGAGAAGGAATGAAAACAGAGCTCCTGCTGTAAGGCAGGAGGCATTTCCCAGAAATGGGAAAGTCTGTCTGGTGACCCTGACTGTTTCTTTTGTGGGTTTTTTTTTTTTTTTTTAATCAAGGTAAGGTCTCACTCTAGCCCAGGCTGACCTGGAATTCACTATGTAGTCTCAGGGTGGCCTCGAACTCATGGCAATCCTCCTACCTCTGCCTCTTGAATTAACTGGGGGCTGGAGAGATGATTCAGTGGTTAAAGGTGCTTATTTGCAAAGCCTGACAGACCTGGTTCAATTTCCCAGTACTCATGTAAAGCTAAATGCACAAAGTGGCACATGTGTGTGGAGTTTTTTTTCAGTGGCTGGGGGCCCTAGCACACCTACACACACTCTCTTTCTATCTGCCTCTCTCTCTCTCTCTCTCTCTTTCTCTCTCTTTCAAATAAATAAATAAAAATATTTTTTTAATTTACTGGATGAGAGCAGAACTGGTCTGTTTAGCCCCAAACTTCAGGTGTCTAGGTGCCATCATGTTTCCAGGAAAGGAATTAATCTAATTTCTTGATATTTATTTATTTTTTCAAAATATTTTTAAAGAAACTTTTAATGGTTTATTTATTTATTTGAGAGAGAGAGAGAAAGAATGGGCATACCAGGGCCTCTAACCACTGCAAATGAACTCAAGATGTATGCACCAACTTGTGCATCTGGCTTACGTGGGTACCGGGGAATCAAACCTGGGTCCTTAGGATTTGCAAGCAAACACCTTAACCACTAAGCAATCCTTTCATCCCTTGATTTTCTCTTCTAGGAAAGAAAGAGACAAGAAAAGCAATGGATTCCTCCCTTTATGTTACGGTTTCTTGCAAGATGGAGTCTACACAAACTTTTTTTTAGGAAAGAAAAGGAAGAATAAAATTCTCCCTTATAGGCCCAAGGACATATCTCCCCACGGGCTCAAGGAAAGTCCTTGCTTTTACGCTTGGCGGCCCTGTTATCCTTAAACTGCCTCACTGGGGCACCCAGCTTTATGGACTGAGGGCTAAGAAGCTCTCGCCTCTCCAGCCTGCAGACAGCCAGTGTTGCCTACCGGTGCCCTGTCATGTAAGCCAGTCTTATAGATGCTCTTGTATTGCAAATATCCACTTTACCAGCTCTGTTCCTCTAGAGAAGCTTGACTAAAACCTTGCAAGATGACAGTAAAACGTCACAGCAGGAAGCTGATGTTGATACAGTGCAGATTGCAAGCATTGCATCCCTGCAGGACCCCTCCTAGAGGCTTTCCATGGCCACACCCCCATCACTCCTGCTGGCATGGGAACGGGGCTCTGTGGGCTACCTGCTCCAGACCCCTCCAGACTCCACAGCTTTCTGCTTGTCTTTCTATAGTGGTATCCTATCTCTGAGGAGCCTCCTGCTATATAGGAGCTCTGCCTTCTTTCTTTCTCATGAGCTCTGTGATAAAATCTTTCTAAACCTCACCCTCTGTGGTCCAGACAAGAGCCTGGAGGTCATTGATTCTGTGGAAGTTGTTTGTCACCATGAGTGTCAAGCACTCTAACTTCTGATTAAAATCCCAACCAAGAGCTGAGAAATTCTACACTGCTCTCAAAGACACCCCAAAGCCAGGGATAGGGGGGTGGCGGATGGTGCATGCTTTTATTTATTTATTTTTGTTTATTTATTTATTTGAGAGCGACAGAGAGAAGGAGGCAGACAGAGAGAGAGAGAGAAAGAATGGGCATGCCAGAGCTTCCAGCCTCTGTAACGTGGCTGTAAACGTGGCTGTAAACTCTGGCTAACGTGGGTCCTGGGGAATTGAGCCTCGAACCGGGGTCCTTAGGCTTCACAGGCAAGCGCTTAACCGCTAAGCCATCTCTCTAGCCCTGGTGCATGCTTTTAATCCCAGCACTCAGGAAGTAGAGGTAGGATAGGAGGATCACCATGAATCTGAGGCCAGACAGGGGCTACAGAGTGAATTCCAGGTCAGCATAGGATAGAGTAAGACCTTACCTGGGAAAAAACAACAATAAAAGACACCCCAAATTCTCATATCAAAGAGAAAGGGCTGGAGACAGATGGGCCAGGCCTGGAGACAATGCGCCCCTCCTGAACAAAGAGGTGGGAAGAGGCCAGACCTGCAAGAGCAGCTGTTCTCCACATCAGTGTTGGCTTATCCAAATCCTTCTTGTCCTCACCACCCTGGGTGCCCCGTGCTTCCCTCCTCAGAAGAGGGACAAGGGCAGCCGAGGAAATGAGCCGCTCTTCTGGACTTGAACAATATTTACAGTCTGGGGTTTGTTTTCATTCACATGTGTGCATCTGCAAAAGGAGGGGGTGTGGGTGGATGTCGGGAGTTCAGGCCACATCACAAGACAGGGTACAGAAAGCCCTGCCGGCTGCTGCTTCTCACTGTAAACCCTTCCCTGTGTGTTTCTGGAGTGTTAATGGGAGGAGATCAGGCCCACCTGCAGTGAATAAATCCAGTTGGAGTGTCAGGGGCACGGGCTGGGATTGTTTACTGGGTTGGGAGAGAACATTTAGCAAGCCTATTGCATGTCCATAGGTTAGTAACTACAGAATGAAGCTGCACAGGAATCTGGTTGTCTCATAAGGATGTAAATGAAAGTTGCAAGGGACATGTGTTAAATACATTGGCAAAACCAGGAAGCCAGAGTCTCCTGAGAGCGGGAGACGCTCTTCAGAGTGAAGCAGCAGTTATGCAGCCTGTGTACAGAGGTGGGGAGGGAGGGAGGGGGACACAGAGCTGTGCAGAGCATGGGGACCAGCATCATCTATAGTCAGGGGTACACAGAGGGCACCGGTGAACAGCGGAGGTCACGGAACCTCAACGGCAGCAGAGAAAGAAAGACATGAGATGGGACGAAGCAGAGACAGAGAAACAAAGACATAAAGAAAGAGACAGTCAAGGGGACATGAGAGAAGAAAACAGGGGCAGAGACAGAGAGGGGGAACGAAACAGAGAAACAGAAAGAGATCTATAAACAGAGACAGAGGAGAGCAAGATTCAGAGAGAGAAGGGGGGGGGGAAGGAGACAGAGAAAGAGGCAGAGTCACAAAGAGTAACAGAAAAGGAGGCAGAGACAAGGAGAGTCAGAAATAATATGGAGCTACAGAAAGAGGTAAGGGAGACTGAGGGGTTAATGAATTACAAAGTAACCAGGGGCACGTTGACTCTATAAACGCCCAGAAACAGAGGAAAATTTTTTTTGGACTGTAAATATTTTCCTAAGCTATGACTTGATAAGAACATCTGTTAAACAAAAACCACTGTCCTGAGACCATAAAAAATAGGCCTATATTTTAAAATTAGATAGACTCAACTTTAGAACCATAGCAGGCCTGTTTACAAAGAAAATAAGTCAACAGCAACAACAACAAACAAATAAAACGACCTTGTTCCTGTTTTCTCTCCTCTGTGTTCCTTATTCCCTCTGGCTTTTCTTCCTGTCCCTTTAAAATCCCCAACTCTGCTACACCGGACACAACAGTTTTCTATCCCCTGGGGAAATGGTGTCCTTCGTTGTTTCCTTACTCTGAATAAAAGACAATCTATAGCTGCTGAGGTTGGTTTCTGTGTCTTCATTTTCAAGTCACATCCGTTGGCCCCAGTCCCAATTCTGGTCCAACACTGGTATAGACAGAATGAAACAGAAACTCTTATTATCCTCCTATATCCACATCTGAATCTCCACGGCTCTCTCTCTCTGTCCCTCTCTCTCTAATTCACTCTCTGTCTCTCTGTGACAGAGATAAAAAGAGGTACAATAGGCACAAGAGGTACCGGTAGAGAGTCTCTGCAGGATGGAGAGACTTTCCTTCTCTCTCCTTGCGAAGGGAGCTGTTTGAAGACATAGTGGCCATTCGGGGAGGACTTCCAGGTAGTAGCAGCATGGACATACCCCGCTTACTCTGTCCAGGTTGTTCAGTGAGGCGGAGCTGTTGGGGGGAAGAGAGGTGACTCTGGGAAAGAGGCAGACATTCATCCTGGCACAGGACCCAGCACCAGGTGCCCCATCTGCTCCTGGCAAGCCCAAGGTGGGGAGGTAGAGTGTACTTAGTACCCTGCACCTCCCTGGGAACCCTGGCCCCAGCCCACAGCAGGGCTCTGGGCATAGATGGTACCTGGTAAACCGACAGGTTCCTGGCAGTTAGAACCAGACTTCCTCTGTCTGGTTTCGCTTGAAGGACCAGCACTTGGAAAGGGAAAAGCCCCAGGGTAATTTCCAATACAAAGTTTAATTTCATTTATGCCGATTCACCTTTGGAAATAGAGACCATAAAGTATGGGCTTGATGGGGCTCTGATTCTGCCTGGCACATTCAAAATTCAAAAATGAATGCCTCTATTGATTTTTCTTCACCACAGAATAAGCCATAAAGCACAAATCAATCTACCTTCCCAAGCTGAGCCTTGGCAGTGGGAACATGCTGACTAGCAGAGCTCCTCAATTAAGCCCGCTCGCTCCAGGCTCTGAGTGATTTCAGAGCTCAGGTAGAACGTATGGGCTGAGGGTTTTCCTCACTACAGCCCTTCCCAGGCCCCATACCATCTGTTGTTATGTGATGCCAGGGGCCGGCCTGCAGAGCAGGGCCTGGCAACGGGTCACCCTGGACTCGGGTGTCTAGACAGGTGCTCTCTGGGGAAGACGTGTTCTATACAGGTGCACAGCACATGCCAGGTGCATTGGTCAGGGTTCCCCAGAGGGGTGGAACTGAGAGGATGAGTACATGTATTACAAGGGAAAATCCTTAGACTGGCTTGTGTGACACGGGACATCCCATAATGACTAGAGTCTAGAATCTAGCTGCACAGTCCACGAGGCTGATGCCTCAGCAGACCCAAGCTGGCACTGAAGGTCTGGAGGGTTCCTGGAAAGCCCACGTTGAGCAGGCTGAGGAAGCTGGGTTCTACCGTCAGTGAACGGTGGTGGCAGCAGCAGTGGGAAAGAAGCAGTCACAAGCAAGAAAGCAAGCAAGTGTGACTGGTTTGTCCCTGTGCCTCTTTGTGTCTGGACTGCTACTGGAAGATGTAGACCACTCAGCAAGAGTATCACCCCTCCTTGGTTAATCCTTCCTGGAGATGCCCTCACAGACCCACCCCGAGCCACGCCTCTTAGTTGACTCTAGCCCAATCAAGTTCATAATGACACTTGGCCATCACACCAGAGAAGCCATCTCTCCAACCAACACCACCCCCTACCCACAGACCTAGCATGGCTGGTCCAGAGCTAACTGATCTCTGTCCACTGTTTCTTTTTCCAGAGCCATCTAAGAGAAGAAGGCCCCATCCTGCACCAGCCGGGGGCCAACACATAAGCCAGGACTAGACCCACCCCAGGTGGGGAGCTGGCATCTCAGAAGGTTGCCTGTGTTTCTAGTATTGAGCTTGCGGTTCCAAGTCCGCCTGTGAGTCAGCCAGAAACCAGATGAGGACCAGATCAAGCGTGAACCAACCCGGAAGGACATCCTGCCTGCACGGCCCACGGAGCCAGCCAGAGACGCGCATTTCTGAGCCGTCACCGGCCGGCAGAAGCTGTGTCACCACTGGGTTGGGTTCTTATCAGCACCTGCAGGTACAGTAATCTGCTAGAATAATTCAAAGGCTTTGGAAAAAGAAAAGCTATTATCCTTGTGATTATGTGGTAGCACTGTGGAAGCATACAGATTAAGATCCACCAAACTCAAAGTCCAGGAGAGCACAATGCAAGGAGGTGCACAGCCCTCCTCCCAACGGAGGGGCCCCAGAACCAGGTTCTATCCTCCCAGCAACAGAGGCTAGCAGCCTGTTCCAAGCCGGGTGTCTCACTAAGCCATCAGGTCTAAGGTTTATTGAGGGTAGGCCACATGAGTGTGAGGACTTGCAAGGTGAACTCAGCTATTCAGCCTCCAGCCTCTCGGGTTCCCATCATGACCTGCTTAATAAAACCAAGACTGCAAGGCTCCCGCTGGTGCACAAGGGAAAACAGGCCAGACATGGAAGCTGTCTCCCAGGAGACTCAAGAGACTAATGTAGAATAGGTCCATATGTGGAATGTGCAGGGTTTGAGCAACTCCTAGCCGCTGAGTTGTCTTTTCTGCACACACAGGTATTTTCCTTACCATTCTTGTTAGTGTGGGGGGGGGGGATGCACATGTCACAGCACATATGAGGAGACTGAAGAACAACCTCAGGGGTTTGGTCCTCTCCTGTCACTTTGTTTGACATGATTGGATCTCTCTCGTTGTTTTTGCCACTCGGAAGGCCAGTCTAACTGGCCTATGAGCTTTGGAATTCTACTGGCTCTTCCTCCCATGGCTGCAGGCACTTTGGGGCTATAGATGTGCACACTGCTTTGTGTCTGGCTTTATGTGACTGCTGGGGATTCGAACTCTCATCAGCAGGCTTGTGTAGCAAGAGCATTCAACCACGGAACCGTCTCCCTGGCCTTGGCATTTTCATTTCATTTTGTTTTGCTTTGTTGGGCATTGTTTCCTGAATGATGTGTCTCCCCAGTCATCACCCACAGGTCTCTGAGAAGCCACAGGGATATGTTGGCACAGACTCAATGGCCCAGCTTCATCTCCAGCACTGTGGAAAGGGACTGTACCTCATGGAGCACAGCCTTACGTTCCCTTAAGCCACCTGGACAGCGCCCAGGGAGAGGGACCTCCTGGGGATCCATGTTGGAGGTATTTTCACTTCTAATACAGTTTTCCCTCTGCTCTGGTCCTCACTGCACTTCCAGTGAGCACATTGGTACATGGCCCTTGCCTTTAGGGCTCCTCACAGAACCACTACCTTTGGGATGCTGAGGTCTGGTGCCAATCACTTCGTCTTCAGAGCCAGTGCCTTCAGATGGCATTGCCCACTGACTAAGCCCATGCTGCACCAAGAACACAAGCACAGTGGTTACAGCAGCAAACACTGATCCCACCGTAGTAGAGCCCGGTGTGCAGGGACAGCACAGAGAAGAAAGACTGGAAAGGTAGAGGCCGAGAGTAGAACGAGATGTCTGCATACCAAGGACTGCCGATGACCACCAGTCGATGCAGGGGGCAGGGAAGGATACTCCTCTAAAGCCTCAGGGATGATGGACCGGATCAGCACCTTGACCGTGGACATCCAGGCTCTAGAGCTGTATACAAATACATGTCTATTGTGCTAAGCTATGAAATATGTGATGCTGTGTCATGGCGGAATGAACTGAAGTTCCCAGAAAACAAAACAAAACAAAACAAAACAGGGATGGAGAGATGGCTTTGTGGTTAAGGTGCTTGCCTGCAAAGCCTAAGGAACCAGGTTCAATTCCCCAGTACTCATGTAAGCCAGATACACAAGATGGCGCATACATTTGGAGTTTGTTTGCAGTGGCTAGAGGCCCTGGCACACCCATTCCATCTCTATGTCTCTCTCTTTCTTAATAAATAAATAAATAAAACAATTAAAAGGAGCCATATGAATCTGTGTTAAAGATTCTGCAAGACTGAAGTTCAAGATGATGGAGAGTTAGAATGTGGCTGACCAGAGCCAAATTATCTTGGGCTAATTTTAGTCATATTGAAATATATTGCCTACCTCTGTGTCTGACCTAACATCCGTGTGACTATAAAAACCTTGAAAATATATTCTTTTTACAATTATTTATTTACTTATTCATTCACTTATGGGAGAGGAGAGAGAGAGAGAGAACTAATGGACGTACTAGGGCCTCCTGCCACTGCAAACAAACACCAGACACATGTGCCACTTTGTGTATCTGGCTAATGTGGGTATTGGGAAATCAAACCTGGGCTATCAGGCTTTGCAAGCAAGTGCCTTTAACCTCTGAGCCATCTCCCTTGCTCTAAAATATACTCTTACCAGACCACTGCCTTCCACCAGTCCAAAAGCCAAGAGTGTCAACAGAGAACATGCGAAGCCTTGACAGTTCCCCGCTTTGCTGCGCCCCTCCTCACTGACGTTCCCACCAATGCATTTGAAAAGCATCTTGATTTATGACCTGCTGCTGCTGCAGAAACTTCATGAAACTGGTATCACACTGGAACCTGGCATTTGGGGTAACTTAAATCTGTGTCTCTGGGCCATAGTCACCCATATTTGGTCACAGAATAAACTGCTTTGTGTTCCCTTTGAAATGAGAGCCGTTTTGTATCAACAATATAGATAGCATGCAATTAGAAAAGAGGAGACTCAAGACCTTCAGGACAGGTGCCTACCATCCAGCTTTGAAGGCCAAAACAGACACCAGTGAGAAGAATGAATTCTAGAAGGAAACTTTGCCTTGTGGGGAGTGGGGAAAGGGCTTAGGGGTGAGCATTCTAGACCTACAGAAGAGTGTAGGGACTCAGAGGAGTGAGCTTGGCTCACTGGGGGAACTGTGGCCAAGAGGGAGGCCTGGGAACAAACAAGTGGAGAGAAGGACACGGCTGGAGGTGTGTCTCCCCTAGGCCAGTGCTGAGAGAGAAGCCTAGATGCATGGGCCTGTGTGACGAGCTCAGTTATTTCAGTTGTCGAGCATCAGGAATCAGAATTAAACTTCTCTCGGATTTGACAACATTTTCTCCAAGTCGCATCTCACCCCCAGATCATGGGAGGTGGTAGCCAGAAAGGAAAACGTTGGACAGCTGACACACTACTTCAGAAAAAGCGATGCCTTTGGTGCTTGATTGATGACAATGCTGGTGCCTTTCTGGAAAGCTAATTCACTTAGCCAAGACCACAGCCATCCCAGGGGATAGCATTGCAGCTTCCCAGGCGGGCATTAGACCCCTGCAAAGGCACCATCAATCCAGACTGGGGCAAGCAGAAGACAGCAGGGGCACACCACTCTCCCCACAAGGGCAATGCCAGGATGCTGCAGTGAAGGAAACCTGTCAGGGCCATCAGTCTGGGGACATGGCTGACTTGTCACTTGCCTGGCATGTTGTCACTCTAGACTTGAATTTGTTAATCCTCTGTGGTGCTGCTTTAAGTTCGATTTGAAACAAAAATATATCATGACTAGTGAACTCTGTTGTATAGAACTTTTAATTCAAAAGCTGCTTAAATTATATGATAGTTTCATTTCATATTTTGTGTTGTTTGAGAGGAGGGAGGAGAGAGAGAGAGAGGGAAGAGAAACAATAAGAATGGATGTTCCATTGGTCTAGAAATGTTAAACTTAATTTTTTTTCCATTTGTACAGGGGTAACGCGCTATATTAAATATATAAGGTCTTATCTACATGGGTTTGATTACAGAAACTAATGAAGTATTCTCTAAATAAAAAAAAAAAGAATGGATGTTCCAGGGCCTCTTGTCACTGCAAATGAACTCCCAACACATGTGCCACTTTGTGCATCTGGCTTTACATGGATACTGGGGAATCAAACCCTGGCCAGCAGGCATTGCAAGCAAGCACCATTAACCACTGAACCATGTCCCCAGCCCCCAACAGTGGTTTATTTTCCATGGCTTGAGAAAATTCCAGGCTGTTCTTCATAAAGGAGATACTGATTTACATTTCCACCAATAGGGTTCAAAAGTATCCATTTCTCTACATCTTCACCAGCAGTTTTTAGATATTCTTTTTTTGCCATTCTAACTGGCTTGAGGTTACACCTCACCGTGGCTTTGATTTACTGTCTACCAAAGGAGGTGGAATCAGTGTATAAGAAACATCTGTGCTCCCATGTTCATTGTAGCACAATTTCTAACATACAAAATACATTAAAGTATTCACCAATAGATTAGTGGTTAGAGAAAATGTGGTATATGTATACAGTGAGACATTGTTCAGACACAGGTAAACAAGATCTTATCATTTGTACCAACATGGATGGAACTGGAGGGCTTCGTGTTCAAAATGACCCAGGCACAGGAAGACAGACACCACTTACCTGTGGAAGCTGAATGCGTTAATCCTATTGAAGTGTATGGTGTATTGGTGGACGCCAGGAGACGGAAAGGAGCAGCAGTGGGGATGTTGGGGGCTGGATCACAGGTACCAAAGCACTAAGACAGGAGCAGAAGGGGAGTGTTGGGGGCTGGGTCACAAGTACTAAAGCACTAAGACAGGAGCAGAAGAGGGGGTGTTGGGGGCTGGATCACAGGTACTAAAACACTAAGACAGGAGGAGTTAGGTTCACTGTTCTTCAGCATACTAGGATGGATGTGCTACACTGATTTATTATACATTTTAAACAACTAGAAGAGCCTAAAGGTGTTTTTTTTTTTTTTTTTTGGTTTTTCGAGGTAGGGTCTCACTCAAGCTCAGGCTGACCTGGAATTCACTATGGAGTCTCAGGGTGGCCTCGAACTCACGGCGATCCTCCTACCTCTGCCTCCCAAGTGCTGGGATTAAAGGTGTGTGCCACCACGTCCGGCTTTAGCCTAAAGTTTGACCAAAATGTGAAAATGATAAATATTTCAGAAAATGAGAAAGCTGAATACCTTGATTTAATGGTTATGTGTTACATACATGTAAAGGCATATAAATATGTCAGTGAAAGCAAAGGCAAAAACTGCTTATGCTATCGTGTAAGTCAGATAGCTGGGGAGTCCTGAGAAGGGAGCAGACCGAGGACTTGCACATCCATTTCGCAGCCGAAGCATCAGCTGAAGGCTGATGGGTACTTGCAGGCACGTTCCAGGAAGTGGAAGGGAGACTAGTTAGGAATGAGAAGATATTCAGCAGGAGGGGAGAGAAACAAGAAGGCTTAATGGGAGTGAATATGATCAAAATACATTATATTCATGTATGAAAATGGCAAAAATATAAAATGACTAAAGTTTAAAAACAAAACACAACTGATGGTCCTAAAAAATAAAATTAAAAATAAATAAATTTTAAAAATAAAAATATGGAAGATGCCCAGCAGTGACTCTCTTGCCCACTGCTGGTGGAAATGCAGACAAGGGCCGCTGCTTTGGAAAGAAGTTTGGAAAACATTTATAAAGTGAAATATTATCTTCCTACAGGATACAGAAATTGTATTGCTAGGTATTACCCAACATACTTAAAAATGGCTGTCCCCAAAAAGCCAATAGGAACTTTACTGAATGTGTCTAAACTAGAAGAAACTAAGATGTCTGTTGGTTGGTAAGTGAATTAACTAAGTGGTATATTCATACCATGGAGCAATATTCAGAAACGAAACAGAGTGGGCTATTAAGGTGTGCAAAAAGGAGTTGAACTTAAATGCATAATGCTAACTGGAGAAGTAATTCTAAAGTGGCTGCATGCTGTGAAATGATCTGTATCACATTCAGAAGCAAAAAAAAAGGCAGAGACAGGAAACAGATCCATGGCCCAGTGTGTGTGTGTGTGTGTGTGTGTGTGTGTGTGTGTGTGTGTATTGAGGGATCAGGGTTGATGAGGCGAAGTCCAAGGGATTTGGAGGAAGACAAAACTATTCTGAAAAATACTATAATAGTACATACATAACATGCCAAAGCTCTTCATTTTATGGCACACAAGTGCTTCTGTGTCTGCAAAAAGAAACAACTACAGTGCTGGAGAGATGGCTTAGCGGCTAAGGCATTTGCCTGCAAAGCCAAAGGATCCCAGTTCAATTCTCCAGGACCCACGTAAGCCAGATACATAAGGGGGAGCATGCATCTGGAGTTCGTTTGGCACGCCCATTCTCTCTCTCTCTCTCTCTCGCCCCCTCTTTCCCTCAAATAAATAAATAAAAAATATATTTTCCACATATAAGACACTACTTGAATTGCAGTTGAAATTTTGGACTCTTAAGCAGTGTGGGAAATATAAAGACTATGAAGACTTTTAAACTTGCACTGAATATTATTTGCATAATGAGATACCCATGAGTCTATGGGGGGCATGGCAGAGTGGTGGTGTGAGAGAATGGTACCAACACATGATGTATCCATACTAAGTATGTCTGTAATAAAAAAATATGTTAAAAAAAGAAACAATTACAGAGCTTGGAGGAATCCCAGAACAGAATGCAATGAGACCAAGTAGCCAGAGGACACATGGATAGAGGCCAAGCAGCTGGCAGCAAAGTGCTGAGCTGGCAGCTCTGACACAGAAGGAGCCACAGGTCAGCTCCAGGGGATGGCAGCTTCTTGGTGGACACACATCAACAGTTTGGACACTGGCGGCCGGGACTGAGCAGTTGAGGAAATTAAAGCCAGATGGTGGGGGCTCCCCAACAGTCTGAGTGGGAGGTTACATGAACAAGGGGAGGATGGGATAATTAGGATAACAGAGTAATTCATGCAACAACAAATAGAAGTTGGAGAAATCGGTATGAAATTGTGTTTGGCTTAAAATTGATATAGATGGGTCTACGTGGAAATATGCAGACATTGATATATATGAGTTAGTGTGCACCATGTGTTTTCTTGCCTCCACCAGATGACCAAGGGTAACATCAGCAGTGCTAAGTCACACTGGCAAGGTCTCTCTGTGTTGTGGTGGGAATATCCCCTCGCCTCTGTGGTTTTCCTTCCACACCCCCATGGCCTCTGTCCAATGATGGGGGAAAAAAAACAAGAAGAAAATCTGAACTGATGGACATTCTACCAAGTATGTGAGTAAACCACAAACTGCTCAGGTGATGGACATGTGCCATGCTAACACAAGGTACAAACAACGGCAGGGGAAGATGGGGCTGGGATGCACAGGAATTTTTTGTACTAACTTTGCAACTCTCCTGTATATCTAGAATTATTTTAAGCCAAATGATTATTTACCATATGTACAGCAGATAGCCTATACAGTATAATTGTGGAAGGCTTTCTTTATAATAAATGCCTGCTTTATTTTTGAAAGTTGTGCTAAATTTCCTAACCTGTTCAGCAAAGTGCCAATAGGTACACAAGGTTTTACGATTATGAACACAACAAAAATTGTAACTATGTTTGTCTTATTATTGTCCTTACAGAAAAATCCCAAAATATCCTAAAATGGTTATTAGAAAACACAAGACAATTAAATCAGTTTTATAGGTAACAAATTAATTTTAAAAATGAACTACTTCTTTACACAAGCAAAAATAGATATAAAAATATGAATTCTTTAAAGTAGCCCACTATTGTATTTTCAAAATATAAGCAGTAATGAAAAATGGTTTGCTGACTGGGACCTCATGAAATTGCAAAGCTTTTGTACAACAAAGGACACTGTGAATAGAGCAAAGAGGCAACCTACATAATGGGAGAAAATCTTTGCCAGCCACACATCTGACAGGATTAATATCTAGGATATACAAAGAATTCATAAAACTAAAGAATAAGAAATCAAATAACCCAGTTAAAAATGGGATAAGTAACTAAATAGAGAGTTCTCCAAAAAAAAAAAAAAAAGAAATACAGATAGCATATAAACATCTAAAAAATGTTCTGCATTCTTAGCCATAAGGGGAATGCACAAAGCTACTTTGAGATTCCATCTCACTCCTGTCAGAATGGCTATCAAGAAAACAAATGTCAATAAATGTTGGTGAGGAGGATGTTGCTGGACCAGACTACATTCCCACCAACAGTGTAGTAGCAATTGTGGAAATCAGTGTGGAGGTTCCTGCGACAGCTAAAAATAGATCTACCATATGAACCAGCTATACCACTCCTAGGCATATATCCCAGGGACTCTTCTCACTACCTTAGAGATACTTTCACAACCATGTTTATCACCACTGTATTCACAATAGCTAGGAAATGGAGCCAGCCTAGATGTCCCTCAGCTGATGAATGGATAATGAAGATGTGGCACATTTTTACAATGGAGTTCTATCCAGTGGTAAAGAAAAATGAAATTATGAAATTTGCATGGAAATGGATGGATATGGAAAGGATTATACTAAGTGAGTTAACCCAGGCCTAGAAAGCCAAACTCACATGTTTTCTGTCATATGTGGATCCTAGTTTTAATGTTCAGACTTGTGTGTGAATTGGAATAAAAATCAGTAGCAGGGGCCTGTAAGCTAGAAAAGGGCTATAAAGTAGGGAAGAGAGGGAGGGGTGGACTTAAGGGGATGGTACTATATATATATATATATATATACACACACACACATATGTGTGTGTGTGTGTGTGTGTGTGTGCTGTCAAACAAGTTACTGTAGGTAGAATGGCCTAAGCAAGGTCAGGGGAAGAGATTGAGCAAAAGAAATGTGGGAAGAGGGTTAATCAAAACTCGGGGTATTGTGAATAAACCTTATGATAACCTACCTTTTTGGATAATGGCATACCCAGAAACCATAGACTGTTACTAGAAAATTTCAGTGCCAGGGATGGGATACCTTCCAATGAGTTGTTGGCCAGGGAGGTCCCTTATGCCCCCAAAATATTACAAGCTATTGCCAAGGCTCTTGATTTCCCACCAGGAACAGATGAGAAGACCTATTGCTGAAGATTCCACATGCCTAGGCTGAAAGGTCACCAAGAAATCAAACTGGCGCTGAGCTAAAAACCTCTTCCCTCTGGATCAGCTGACAGAAAGGTATAAAAAGCTGTACCTCATGTAGCCTTATGGGAGACAGAAGCCATCAGTGGTGGAAACAGTGGACATTGAAAGCCTCAAGTATATCCAGACAGGCCAAATGGGCCAACGGGTACAATAGTGGCATGTCTGTCATGGGGGAAACCAACTGCTCTCTATTTGGACTGGAGACCCTCTCTATGGGAGATAATACATGTCTGGTACTGAAATCCTAATCAAAAGCCTATGGTGGGGGAGGTCATGAGCATTAGGAATGTAATGTCTGACTAAATTCATATATTATGCTCACCAAACTGTCCTGCAAGCACTTCACTTAATGTTCATACCCATATATTAATGCTACTCTCACTTTTGGTTATAGAAGCTTCTCTTTTCAGATGGCAGTGACCACTTGGATGACTCAAAAGGCACCTTAGTGCTGAGAAGACATGATGGAGGAATGTTCAGCACTGAAACATCTCTATCACACCTTCCAAGGCTCAGGGTCCATTGTGGAAGAGGTGGCAGAAGAAATGTAAGAGCCAAAAGAAGGGTAGGACTGATTACAATGCAATCGTCCAGATAGAAACTGGCCTTGAAATCCACGATCTCTCAGTGCCTAGCAATACCTTCACAAGACCCTCAGAATTGGAGGAAAAGATGATGACATCAAAATTAAAGAGAGACTAATGGAGAGAGGGAGGGGATATGATAGAGTGTGGACTTGTATCCAACATGCAAGATACACTTGCAAAAAACTTTAAGAAAATAAATTAAAACAGAAAAGAAGCCAGGCGCGGTGGTGCACACCTTTAATCTCAGCACTCGGGAGGCAGGGTAGGAGGATTGCCATGAGTTCGAGGCCACCCTGAGACTCCATAGTGAATTCCAGGTCAGCCTGGCCTAGAGGGAGACCCTACCTCAAAAAAAAAAAAAAAAGAGGAAAGAAAAGAACTTCAGTACATCATGAAATATTTAATCAGGAAAAAATAATATTGAAAAGTATGTGATGTCATGGAGAGAATTACAGACATTTGTTGAAAGATAAATGAATATTAAACAGAAATTAATGTTACATTCAAAAGTGAACAAAAATGATGTGAGCTGGGAAGATTGCTTAACAGTTAAAGGCATGTGTTCGCAAAACCTGCCAGCCTGGGTTCAATTCCCAAGCCGCCAACGAGAGCCAGAAGCAGAAGGTGGCAGAAGTGTCTGGTGTCCATTTGCAGTGGCAAGAGGCCCTGGCGCACATCCGCATCCACATGCACGCATGCAAACACACACACACACACAAATAAATAAATATTCAAAAGTAAAAAACACAACCTTGAATTTCAAATGAATATAACTATTCCAAACTATTCAGTGACCAAATTCATAGCAACTCCAGTCAATGCACAGAAGTTAGTTGTGGTATGTGATCATGTGTGCATGTTCCTTGAAAATCTAGCTCAGAAATATACATGGGGGGATTAAAAATATACTTGGAAAGGCAAAAAAATCTAAAGTGAATCTAGGTATATGCAGGGTCAGTTGTCTTATCAAGATCTGTTCAAATAGTATGAAAATTAAACAATGGAATGCCCACACAGAAAGACAACTGACTGACCAAGCAGATTCTATCTGAAAGAAGTCTTGAGTTTCTTTCATTTGCATGTGGGGGGAAGGGGCATGGGGGCTTACACATGTGAGGGAAGGGGGCTTATACATGTGGGGTGCAGGGGGCTTACACATGTATGATGGGAGGGGGGCTTACACATGGGGTGGGCTTACACATGTGTGGGGCCAGGAGGGCTTCCACATGTATGGGGGAGGGGAGCTTACATACGTGTGGGGGGCGGGGGGCTTACACGGGTGGGGGGCAGGGGCTTACACACGTGTAGAAGCAGTTGTGAGGTCAGAGGTTGCTTGTCTTAGTCACATTCCACCTTAGATTTTTAAAATTTTTTTCACTTCTTTGTTTATTTATTAGAGAGAAGAAGAGAGGGGGGGGGAGAGAGAGAATGGACACGCCAGGGCCTCTAGCCACTGCAAATGAACTCCAGATGCATGTGTCACCTTGTGCATCTGGCTTACATGGGATCTGGGGAATCGAACCTGGGTCCTCAGGCTTCGCAGGCAAATGCCTTAATTGCTAAGCCATCTCTCCAGTCCCCCACCTTAGTTTTTGAGACAAAGTTTATCACTGAATCCAGAACTCTGTAGACTAGCTAGCCAGCAAGTCCTAAGGATTGTCCTGTCTCTGCCTCATGTGATTCTGTTGGAATTTGAGGTACACACTGTCATATTTAGATTTTATAGAGAAGAGTTTCCTGGCAAGATGGAAGTCGCTGTCTTCTTGACATAAGCATAGAAGCGGAGTTTCATCTCATCTCTCTAGCTTTATGAGATGTAGATCACACACTCTTCCCACAGACATGAGATGGAAATTATGCAATGGCTTGGAGGTCAGAATTATTGTGGTCATTTTCTAATCCATGAACCCTGTGCTTTGTGAATCACACAAACAAAACATGTTCATTTTCTCAACATTTAGTAAAACTTAGGGGTTGGGGATGTAGCTCAGTAGTGCAATGCCTGCCTTACATGGACAAGGCCCTGGGTTCAGTCCCTTGCAATGAAAGAGGAAATCATTCTTGGTCAGTACTTGGAAGGCTGAGGCAGGAGGATCAAGAGTTTGAGGCCAATATGGGCTACATAGTAAAGAGAGTAAATGTCAAAAACTACAAGGTCAGGACTGGAAAGATGGCATAACAGTTAAGGCACTTCCCTGCAGAGCCTGAAGACCCAGGTTCAACTCCCCAGAACCCACATAAGCCAGATGCACAAGGTGATGTACGCATACAAGGTGGCATATGCATCTGGAGTTTGTTTGCAATGGCTAACTCTCTCTCTCTCTCTCATAAAAAAAAAAAAAAACTACAAGATCAAAATGTGGAGATAAATGAGCAAGGTTATGTTAAGATTTCACATTCTGGACTGGTGAGATAGCTCGGTGGTTAAGGCACTTGCATTCAAAGTCTAACCCCAGTTCAATTCCCCAGTACCCATGTAAAGCCACATGCACAAGGTGGCACATCATTCTGGAACTAGTTTGCCGTGGGTGGAGACCCTTACTCACCCATCTTCTCCATCTATCTCTCTTCTATCTCCCTCTGCTTGCAAATGAATAAATAAGATATTAAAACAAAAAAATTTAAATATTCCACATTCTTATGACCTGCAAGAATGTAGTGGCTGTTACAGCTCTTGCAAGTTACCTTCCTTGGTGTCCTAACCAGGAGAGAAGGTGTTCAGTTCTTAGAATGAGCCAGAGCCATAAGGAAGCAGCATGGACACCCTACAAAAACTTGGTTTGGGGGGCTGGGGAGACAGATAGCTCAGTGGGTAAAGTGTTTGCCACACAAACACGAGGACCTGAGTTTGAATCTCTGGGGTGCTGTGAGTTGAATCAGCGAGGTCCAAGTTCAGACTGAGAGACCCTGTCTCACAAATAAGGTGGAGGCCTGGAGACATGGCTGGGCTGTAGAGATGGCTTAGTGGTTAAGGTATTGGCCTGCAAAGCCTAAGGACCCAGGTTCAATCCCCCAGAACCTACATAAGCCAGATGCACAAGTGTCTGGAGCTCATTTGCAGTGGCTGGAGCCCTGGCACACTCATTCTATATGATTTTTTCTCTCTCTCTCCAATAAATAAAATAAAAATTAGGCAGTGAGTGATTAAGGATGGTGCCCAGCATGACCAGACCTCCACACATGTGCACCAGCACCCACATGTGTACCCACACACAATGAACATTCATACGTGCACACACACACACACACACACACACACACACACACACACCTGGTATTCTTGTGTCTAATACTTCTTTAGCTCTAACAGTGGTTTTTGAGGCCTTTGAAACTATTCAGTCAACTCATGAGAGAGAGCCTCGGAGCACACGCCAGGAAGTCATGTAAATTGCTGACATATTCAGAATCAGGATGAGATATCTTTTCATTTCAGTTCTCATTCTAAGAATTCACATGAACAGGTCTCAGCCAGTTAGCCAGGGAACTTTTATGTGGAAGAGCAAAATTGTACACTCGCTACCCATTTCTTGGAAGAGAATGCTGCATATAAACACATCTACTTGGCCGCTTTTGTTTGATGTCTTCAAAGGTAACTGTCTTCTTCACTGGTTCAAAAGTCATCATGTTGATCTCTGGCTGTCGCTGGACTGGATGTGAGGTCGTTGTGACAAAGCAGGTCCGCAGTACATCTGTTCAGGTGGGCCGGAAGTTGTCGACTTTTCTTTCTCTCTTATTTGTGTGTGTGTGTGTGTGTGTGTGTGTGTGTGGTGGCATGTATGCATGCATGCATGTTCATATGGTGCACAGGTGGATGTGAATAGACAAGTACCTATGCACATACGGTATCCAGAAGACAACCTTGAGTGATATCTTCAGGAATGCTGCCCATGTTCTTTTGAGACAGGGTCACTCACTGAACCCAGCGTGACCTGTGAAGCGAGCCTGGCTAGCCAGCATGCTCCAGGGATGCTCCTGTTCCCAGGACTGGGGTCACAGGGATGGGCCGCCATGCCCAGTATTTTTACACGGGTGCTTGGGAACAAGCTTAGGTCCTCATGTTGGCAACACAAGCACTTTGCCCAGTGAGACATCTCCCCAGACCAGAAACTTACTTTTCTATGAAGTTATGGACAGGATGGTCTGTCTAGGAGGACTGTGATGGATGAGTGGTGTCAAATGCCAGGAGCCTTGTTAGGCCACTGACATGCACTCATTTACCCCTGTATCTTGGCCTCTCAGCTACATTCTAGCTAAGGTGGGGTACTAAAGTTGTGCTTGGATATGTATGTGGCCGTGCCTAGCTGCAAGGATGAGGCCTCTTACTCTAATCATGTACCATAAACCACTCTCCAAGGACCAGGACTCAGTGCCCCATATGGTTCCTGTGGGCTTCAGAATGCAGGAATGACAGATGCTCGCTGCCTGCAGTGAAAGGTCTCCCACAGAATGCCCCCAAGGTCACCCTAAGTGCTGTCTTCAGAACCAATTACACTGTAGATTGTTCCCATAGTGCCCAGTGTTGTTCTGTGAGTTCTTGTCTTTTGTATTATGTGGCATGGTTTTAAATGAACACTGGAGACAACGTTCCTTCAGAGATTGCTGACTTTCCTACGGAGCTTGCTAAAGGTTGAAAGCTTGGAGACTGAGTCAGACTAGGAATTTCCTCAGAAGTTAGTTCCTTAAACTGGGCATGGTGGCACACCTTTAATCCCAGCACTCCGGAGGCAGAAGAAGGAGGATCACTGTGAGTTTGAGGCCACTTTGAGACTACATAGTGAATTTCACATCAGCTGGGCTACAGCGAGACCCTACCTCGAAAATAAAAAAGAAGAACAAGAAGAAGGAGGAGGAGGAGAAGTAGTTAGTTCCTTAAAACATGCTATATCCATTCTACAGGATTCTCCAAGTGTGGTTTAATCATTTCCATCCTCAAACCTCTGTCTTTGTTTACAGTTCTGTGTTCCATCTATATATCATCTAATTCTAATGGTCTAATGGTGGTCATCCCAAAGCCATCTGAAATGGTAAGTTGGCATGGAAATTCCTACTCTTTTCTTATTCTTTATTTATTATTTTATTATTTATTTGACAGAGAAGGAGGAAGGAGGGAAGGAGAGAGAGAGAGAATGGGAGTTCCAGGGCCTCCAGCCACTGCAAACGAACTCCAGATATGTGTGCCCCCTTGTGCCTCTGGCTAACTTGGGTCCTGGGTAATTGAACATGGGTCCTTTCGCTTTGCAGGCAAATGACTTAACCGCTAAGCCATCCCTCCAGCCCCTCTTTTCTTGTTTATGATACTGATACGGATTAGGAGCAAGGTAGCATTTGGCGGGGGGTAGGCAGTTACTAGGGACTAGCCCACAGAAACATGGACATCTCTTTGCCTACTCTGACAGGACTAGAACTCATATCTGACTCAGTCTCATCCAAGATGACTATATGCAGCAACCTCCTAACCCCCACTCAGAAACAACAGCTTCATTTTTCTTCCTCAGTTTCCCAGGCTTAAAACCTGTGGGCTAACCCTTCCTAAGTCAGCCTCGAGGCTGCCAGCCAATCAGGTCCCTCCTTTATACACCTGAGTTTGATGATGAGGCTCACTGTAATTGGATGTTTGAGTCACATAAATGAGCCTGAGCCACGTGTGTGAGTTCTCTGACCTCTCTTAGCTTCTCCGGCCCCTTCAGCCTCTCCTTTCCTTTGTGATATTCTCCGTCTCTCCTCCCCTTTACCACAAGAGAATTTCTCTTTGCTTGGGATATTCTGCTGTGCTATTGTGTCTGAGCTCTCTGTGCCCCTTGGCTGACATAGCCTTAGGGGCTCAGTATTTGGACCTGTTGTTCCCCCAGGATTGCTTGATGGCTCCATACAAGTTCTTTGTGCCCACAGCTATGGTGGGGTCATGGTAACTCCACTTCCTTAGGGTTGAAATATCAAAGGCATGGCCTCTAGCAGTAAAGATGAAAAATAGTATGTTGAGATAGCAGCACATCGTAAAACACCCTCAAACTTTGAAGTTGCACCCAAGGGACCCCATTTTTACCCAGAAAAATAAAAAGGCAAACACTGTTAAGAACAGCATTATATAAGACCTTAAATTATTAAGGTCTTAATAATTAATCATTTTAATAATTAACATATAATAAATAAAATCAATAATCTAATATATGATATAATTTAATAATTATTTGATTTAATAATTACTGAGGTAATTAATAATTAAACAAAATACATATTGCATAATAAAAAATAAGCAGGCACCCGAGGTAACAAGTAATAAGAACAAATCACACAGAAATTTCAAGCTATGCTTTGCTTTCTGAAATAAATAGAAATGGTTGAAAAGTTAAGTACAGAATTAGAAAGTATTAAAATGGACCACACTGGATTTTGAGAATAAAAGGTAGAAGAACTGAAATATTCCACTCAATGGATTAGTTCCACAAATATTTAGACATACTTGAGCAGAATTAAAAAAAAAAATAACTAGAATGCAATAAAAATAGTGAAAACTAAGGGGAAATGAGTAAAATACAGATGTGATAGTGATAAAAATCTAACATGGGAACTACTCACTTCCCTTGAGACCAAACAAGGCAGGATAATTGAAAACTGAACGAATACCTCCCAAACTGGCTAATGACACACATTTAAGGAGTTCTAAGTACACTAAATGAGAAGCAACGGACATCCAGTGCGTAGTAGCGTGAATGTGAATGGATGTTCCCAGAGCCTCAGGTATTTTTAATTAAGGTGAAGCCTCCTGCTTAAGTCTCCAGCAGTCTGCTGGGGAGGGGGGTGTCACCAGTGGGGTTCTGATTCCAGCCCAAGGGTGTGGAGAGAGCTGCTTGAGCTCTGGTGGTCCTTGCTTGCTTGCTTCTTGGTGTTTGCTGGCTAAGGATGGCTACCCTCTGCTTGGAGCCATGAAAGAGAGCAGCTTCTGCCATGTATGGAACTTCCCCTGGATTTGTAAGCTGAAGATGAACCCATTCCTCACATAAACTGTGTCTGATTGCATGTCAGTCCTAGCAACTTGGAGCTAACGAGAACACCAAGAGAAAATTCAAGTAACAGAAATTTCCAGTTCTACACTGGGTACCATGGCCAATTTTAATAATGCTCATAACAGCTGAAATATCAGGATGAACCACAGTTTTCCTGAGGGATTGGAAAGTAGACAGAAGCAGACAAAAGGCAGTCAAAACTTAGAAGTGAGGAGTTGAAGGTGGTTTATTCTCAGGAGCAGAGCCCAGAGCTGAGACTGTCTGCGGCTTGTCAAGAATTGGGGCTGGCCTGGGCGGGGGAGGGGTTGTCCAAATAGAGAGCAGGGCACTGGACAGGGGACACCACAAAGAAGGGATAAATCCCACTAGTCAAGCTGGGAGTGCTGCAACCATGTATCAAAAAAATTTTTTAAAAAAGACTGGAGAGATAACTCAGTGGTTAAGGCACTTGCTTGCAAAGCCTAACGTCCAGGTTCAATTCCCCAGTGCCCACATGGAGCCAGATGCACTGGGTGGCACGTGCATCTGGAGTTTGTTATTAGTGGCAGGAGGCCCTGGTGTGCCCATTCTCTCTCTGTGTGTCTTCTTGCAAACAAATACCCACATTAAACATTTAAAAACAATAAAAATAAGTAAATAAATTCTGCTAGTGCCAGTGTCATCTTTGAGCCTCACACACATGATAGAGATGACCTGAGCACATCAGAGGTTTTGGAAATGAACTAATGTTAGAGCATAGAGCACTTATCAGACTCAACTCTGAAAGGTACACGTTAAGGACAGACCTACAGGAAGGAGTGCAGCAAAGGACCTGAAACTGACTTTAGATTAAACAAAATGCTGGGGTATGTACAAGACCTTTCAAAGACAAAATCTTCCCAAGCATTGTAACAGAACGGCACAGGCTCAGACAACATAACAATAATAGTCCAGATGTAATAAAAAAAAAATCACCGTGCACACGAGCAACAGACAACAGAGAAACTGCCTTGAAAAGTTCTTATGAAGAAAGGCACTTAACAGCTGCAAACTCTGAAAGGCCCCGGATATTGAAATAAACACACAGAAAAATTGACAAAGCAGCTATTATAACCCATTCCCTGTGGAAAAAACTTAAAATGAGCTGAACAATAAGCATTCTCAGAAAAGAAATAGAAATCATAAAAACAAAATCGGAAGGAGAACCAAATTATCTGAAATAAGAGTCTGGCGGCTAGGGTCAGCGGAACAATGAGAGGACAGAGGAAAGAATCTCGACGCTAGATCAGTACAATTGATAACTGAGAAGGGGAGAGAAAAGGCTCTTGCCTGAAGGGACAGACTCGGGGACCTCTGGAGCAAACCTTAAAATTGTAACATGAACTAAAATAAGCAACTTGCACAAAATCAACTACTGCAGGGTTTCTCTCATATATGGAAAACAGTGCAATAAAAAGACACAAAAATAGAAAGGACTATTAAGAGATATGGCAGGAGAAAAGAGAGAAGGAGTAAGGAAGAGGAGTAGAAGGGGTGAATTTGATTGAAATGTATGCATGTATGGAAATGTCATAATAAAATCCCTTTGCACAATTAATATATACTAATAAAACAAGAACATCTAAGTGCTGGCAGTGGAGTCCAGGCAAGAGAGAAAAAGAAATGGGTCACAGTACAACAAAGGAAAGCAGGGGAGCTGTTGAAAACTACAGGGGTCACATTCAGAGATTCAGAAAGATCCACACAAGAACTGTACTGAAATGCTGAGTGTGCCCACAACCAAGCCCTCATGACTACTTCCAGGTAATAACAGGTAAATAAAATAAGTTGTTGAAGGGTATCACAGAGATGCAATCAACCAAAAGGTGAGGAACTTCGTATGATGAACACCCTACTGTCTTCAATAAGTAAATTTCAAGAAAACAATAGAGAACCCGGGTTAGGAGAACCTATAGACATAGTGACAAAATGCAAGACAACTGATTCAAACAATTCTATTGCAAGTGAATGTAAGTAAAGAGAGGAAATTTGAGCACTTGAGTAACTATTGAATAATTTTTAAAGCTGTCTCTTTTTTTTCAAAAATAATATAATGGCATCATGGCTAAGTTTTTAAGAATGCATATATTTTAAAAATACTGAAATTTTCTTTATGAAAAATACTAGGCAGATTTGCTATAGGATAATATACAGGAGAAAGGAGTGCCCTGATGAAATAAAGAAAAATGGTCGAGTGGGAGATTCAAATTAAAATTCTCTTTCATAACCAAGTACCTCTCTAAAATTATTGAACGCAGTAATTTTTTTCCAAATTAATTATTTTGGCATCCTGTTGAAAATACATTGAACACACACACAATATGTGTTTATGTGTGTGTTAATTTAAATAAGTAATAGGCTACTAATCTCTATCCTTTGCTAGTGCACATTGTTGACGGTAGTGATGGTTTTTAGTGAGTTTCCTGAAGTAATTCAATAAAGTCCATACAATACATGAGCACTTGAGTAGCTATTTGATGATTTTAAAGCTGTTTCTGTTTTTTCAAGTATAATATAATGGTATTGTGGCTCCGTGCAAATATACATACAGAATAAATAAGTATATATCTAATACATACATACACATATATATTTGTTGAGATATAGTTGTTGGTAAAAAATGTCACAGATATTTCTTTAAAATTTACTGATCCAGTAAGTCTTTCAGCTTTACCTAAGGGTGCTATATGCAGGATGAGTGTTGGGCACTGCCAGGCACAGGCTGGAGCCTTCAGGAGAGGGGCCTGAGCTGCCAGGCACGGCTAAGGACCCCCGGACTACAGGAGGCCACTCCCTTTCCAAGCCCGGCCCACCTGAACTTAGGCTCTGCCATAGCCCTGAGACCTTTGGCCAGTTGCCTAGGAAACTCCTTATCAGCCAGCAGCCTTCACACAGTCCTGCTACCCTTTGTGGATCTCCTGACTCTCCCTGCGTGCTGAACCTGACTCCATACATGCTGGAAAGGCGGTCTCTAGGCATAGGCTAGCAAAATTTAAACCCACCAATCCCCTTACGGTCGTCCCCCCACCCTCAGATGCTTATAAACCCATTTCCCTGACAATAAACCGAGAGAGCTCTTCACCGAAACTATCTCCCGGGAGTGACTTTTTTCTTTCATCATGCGCACATCCACTCCGGCTGCCCCATGCTGGGCACCTTTGGGAGAACCACAGCCAGCCTGGAGCAAGAACCCAGGAAACCACAGATGGGCCCCCTCTTAAGGCAGGTGCAGCTCTGCTCCAGCCTTAACTTCCTGCTTTTGTACAGTCTCGAGGTGAGCTGATAGAAGAGATTGTCTAAGGTCATTACTGGGCACACACACAGTCTTCTAGTGTATGAGACCTTTTATCTTTCCATGAGTGTGTCTGAGCCTTGCCGTGCTCTTTATGGACATTTCATTCTACAGCTGTTTCTTTTAAAATTTTTAGACAGCTTTGGTTAAACCTCACTGCTTATCAGCATCTCAGGACGATGCCACACCAAACAACTGCCACTGATGGTTTTGACAGATGACCCTGAGAAAAGGGCATTCACAATTAATGAGTTTCAGATCAGGCCAAATGAAGACAAAATCAGGAGCTGGGGAGATGGCTCAGTGGATACAGTGGTTGCTGTTCAAGTATGAAGACCGTAGTTCAGCTCCCCAGAGTCCATGTGACTGCTGGGACCCCCAGCACTCTGGTGGAGGAGATAGAGGAACTCTCAGGTAAGCTGTCTAGCTAGGCTGGCCACGTGAATGAGCTCTGGCTTTAAGTTAGAGACTCTGACTCAGTAACTAAGGTGAAGAGCAATGAAGGACGAGCGCAACATCAACCTCTGGTTTCCATACTCATGTTCACACACGTGCCCACATGCATATGAATGTATTCACACACATACGCATGTGCAAAAACTAATAATGACAAAACCAGCAAGTGAAGTTGTCCAGGAGACTTCCAGATATTTTCAGTAATGACAATATTACACAAGTGTGCTTTTTGTGGATTTCCGACTCTGCATCATCCTATGGCTTCCAGACCAGTTGTTTCATAGCTACTGTGACAATGAGTCTGTATCCAAGGTGGCTGCAGAACTAAGAGTGGGGAAGGTACCCAAGAAGTAAAGCTGCTCCAGAGCTCTCTGCTTGTCCTGACACTCAGTCATTTCTGTCTGAATTGTTGAAAGCCTCGGTTAGTTATCTTTCTGAGTGTTGAAGAAGTTCTATTTGAAAGAAGTTGCCAGAATTCTCTTGTGGGCAACTCTACACCACTCTGAAAGTGCTTCCTCCAGAAACAATGCTTTTAATGTGGTCACATTAGTTAACCATTAATTCACAGAACATAGTATGAACCACAAGGAGAATGTATGGTATACCACGATGTAAGAATGTCAACACAATGTTTATATTATGCATTCAACGCTTGCTAACAACTTACCAACTCTGATATGCCCAAAATTTTGGTAAGGATTCTTTTGTAAAATATTTTTATATATTTGGGAGAGAGAGAGAGATAGAAAAAGATTGAATGGGCACTCGAGAGCCTCCAGCCACTGCAAACTAACTCTAGATACATGTACCACCTTGTGCATCTGGCTTACATGGGTCCTGGGGAATCAAACCTGAGTCCTTTGGGTTTGTAGACAAGTGCCTTAACCACTAAGCAATCTCTCCAGCCAAGGATTCTTTTTAAAAATATTTTATTTATTTCTTTGAGAAAGAAGAGATAAAGAGAGAGAAAGTATGAGAGAGTGTTAGTATAGGTGCTCCAGGGCCTCCTGCCTCTGCAAACAAATTCCAGATGCATGCACCACTTTGTGAATCTGGCATTATGTGTGTTCTGAGGAGTTGAACATGGGTGATAAGGCTTTGCAAGTAAGTGTCTTTAATTGCTAAACAATCTTTCCAGCCATTGGTAAGGATTCTTAGTTTAATTTCTGTTATTCCACATTGTGAAATAAGCTTTGGGCCTCTATAGCTTTGTCAGCATTTAAAAGAAACTTTCATCACAAAGCTTACTCTGAGCTCTCGAATCACTAACACCCTGCAGTAATTACTATGTAAAGTAAACCTTCTATCACTATGCACAGACCTCTGTCAACATGCTAAGTGGACTCTTTCCTTGCACCAAATGATTAGGGACCCAGGATAAAACTCACAGAAAAGTCAACGTCTCAGGATCTAAATTAGAGCCTGGTACTTCACATGGGCTTTTCAAAGAGTGAGGAAGTACTCCAACATTGTCTCAAAGCATTCTGCACATCATCAATACAGGGAATGGCCAAAATCACATAAGAGAAGATGACTCAAAGAAGACTAGAGTGGCAACTCATTGACCAGACAGATTGCCTTTCTCTATTTGTAACTCATTTTCTTAATACCAGAGAAGTTAAGTAAAAGAAAAAAAAAAATAGAAAGTCATCACCTGAGGCAGAATAGGGAAAAAGGTCAACAGAAAAATGACATTGAGCTCCTTGTTGTATGAACCATGAAAAGAAAGCCATCCCAGGACCCATCTCAGAGTACTCCCACATCAGTCTGAATGGATGCACAGCTATTGTGAAGTGCCACGAGAAACCTTTGGTAGGGTCTCAGTCATACCAGTTGAGGCTCAGTCTCCTGGAAGAACAATGGAGATTTAGGGCAACACACAGTGAGGTCATAGAAGGGAAGAGGCTCCAGTTTGCCCACTCTGTGAACTTAACTTGAGGCAGTGCTGAGCTTGCTAACTGCTGCATCACCATCTTATTCAGCACAGTGAGTCTCCTGTTGGAATCCAAAATATCTGTGAGAAAAATACATTCTCATGGTTCAGATAGGCAAGCAGCTCATTGTTCAGGGAGCTCAGAAAGATAGCTGGAGAGATGGCTTAGCAGTTAAGGTGCTTGCCTGTGAAGCCTAAGGACCCATATTCTGCTCTCCAGATCCCACGTAAGCCAGATACACAAATGTGAGGCGAGTGCAAGGTCGTACATGTCCACTAGGTGGTGCAAGTGTCGGGAGTTCAATTTCAGTGGCTGAGGCCCTGGCACACCAGTTCTCTTCTCTGTCTCTGTCTCTGTCTCTGTCTCTTTCTCTCTCTCTCTCTCTCTTGCTCTCTCACTCTCGCACTCTATAAAAGAAATAAAAACAAAGTAAAGAGCATTGTTTTGATATCAAATACAGATCATTCGATGATTTAAAGATGATTTTAAAAATATTGATCATAGTTATATCTCCTAACCAGAAAGTTGAGCACACTAGTAGATGAGTTGTAGAAGTTGTCTGGACTCAGAAACAAAAGAAGCTGATTAACATCCAAGATCTGGTATTTCAAAGACCTAATATTTTTACTTGAAAAAAATTAGACATGAAATAAAAACACTGGGGTTTAAATCAGAGAAAAATGTAAATTTTACTATAAAATGCTGGAAGGATACACAAAACATAAGACACAATAAATAAAAAATATTTATTTCACTTTAGTTTAACTCATACCGACACATACACTAACAGAGCATCGTGCTATGGCTCCATACATGTGACATTATGCAATGTTTTAATAACATTATATAATTTAATGTATCATACAAAATAACATTTAATAATTTAATCTCTTTATCATATCTTGGTGGTAAAAATGTTTAAATCCTTTTCTTCTATCCTTTAGAGATATACAGTACATTTTTATTATCAATAGTCATTTGTAATCCTAGTTTTATTACCTATAGTCACTTTTAATCTCAGTTTTACTTTACTCATCTAGGTATCCTCATTATACATTGAAATGACTTATATAGTTTACCAGTAACATCCTGATACCAAGCATGACATTACAAAATGGGATTATAGGCCAATACCATTATAATGTAACTATACCCTATAGATGTAACTATCTGGAATATTTAGCTAGCAAAACAACAACTCAGGGAACAGAAAAGGAGGGCCAATATCATTACCAAGTGGGATTATTTATTTACTCAGTGATTTATTTAAGTTAAAGACAGGATCTCTCTGAGTTGTTCAGGCTAGTCTTGTACTTGAGGTCCTCCTGAGTCAGGCTTCTGAGCTCTGGGATAATGGATGTACACCAGTATGTCCAGTGCCGACCAGGAATGCAAAGTCCACTTAATGTCCAAAACTCAGTTACTACGATTCACTATGGAATAAAAGGCAAAAGCCATGGGGTCATCGCAATATATGTGGAAAACACATTCAAAGAAACCCACAAACTCGGCAAGGAAATGAACTTATCTGACAAAAACTGACAAAAGCACCCAGAAAAAGCCCAGAGCCTTCATTACCTCTAATGGTGAAATACTGAATGTTTTCCTGAATGTCAAGGCCAAGGCAATGATGTCTTGCTCTTTCTACTTTACATTTTACTGAAAGTTTCAGCTAGTGTGATTAGGTTGGAAAATAATAAAACAAATGCATCCAAATTTGAAATGAAGTAGAGTCTTTGATTGCATATGACATGTTTTGCACATAGAAAGTACCAGAGCATTCAAAAGAAAGGGTTGTAAATAAGTAGTAAACTCAACAAGATGTCTTGTAGGTTGGAAATTGTAAATAGCACACAGAACCATTACTTGAATTAATAAAACGTTCAAGAAGGAAATGAAAAATGAGTAGCAAATCCAGCAATTAATGCAAAATCAATTATACTTCTACATACAAATAATGAACAAGCCAAAAATAAAATTAAGAAACCAATTTAATTTTAATAGCATGAAAAATTAAACACCTGAAGATAAACTTACCCCAAATTACAGAGTTGGTATGCTAGAACACTATTAAATATCTTTGAAAGAAATTAAAGGTCTTAATATGTATAAATGAAAAATTACCCAATGTTCATAGAGAACTTAATATTATTTAGGTAGCAACACTTTTTAAGTTTCCCCACATATTCAAAACAATTTCTATAAAAATTCAACCTGGCATTGCTTTATTTGCAGAAATTGACATGATCTTAAAATTTATACATAAATTCAAGAAAAGCATGATCAACAAAAAAACAAAAAAGCACAAACATGGAGCCTGGATGTTGGCACAAACAAAATGGATGCTCCAAGTTCTTATCCACATATAGAAACCTATGAGAAAAAAATGATCATTATAAAGCCTGAAAGTAAAGAAAACTCACAGTGAAGAAAGAGCCCCATGGAGGAACATATTGTGGCATCCTTGTCTGTCCCTTTGGAGGAGGTGCTGGTTCTGTGAAGGGGCTGGGGACTCCACATTCACGGAGGGAAAAGCTGCCCTTGCTTGCAGGTTGGTGTATGCGTCTATAGGTCCACTCAGAGGCCTCCCCAAAGGAGAGACTCACTAGTTCAGCCCCCTGAAGAGTGTGGAATGCAGGCTGAAAAAGTGTTAGACATTGCACATACTTCAAGCTGAGCAGGACTGCAAACTCGATGTCTATGGGAAGCAAGTGTGGGCGGAGACTACAAAACAGGTCATTTGAGATCTGGAACAGAGGCTGGGGTGAAAACCCACTGGAATTCAGGATTCTGAAAACTCAGCTACATACATGGGAAGGTGTTGCAGTGCAATGGTTATCACTGAAAAAAGACCTGTGATGGTCTAAATTTTATACCTGGGACTAATCCCTAGGCTTACATCAAATTCATGGGTCAGTGATCAGATAGCCTGGGAAAAAAACAACTATCATAGGGTTCTACTTATAGGAGATTCCTGGAATGCTAAAATTCCTACAAAGAGAAGATATGGCAGTGGTTCTAGGGGAGGGAAGGAAAGAGGGTGCCTGTTTCTGTGTGGAATGAACAATGTCCTGCAAACAGGTAGTGGTGATGGTTCCACCACACTGTGATTGTCATTAAATCACATACTTAAAAGGAGTTAGAGTAATAAATGTTATTTATATTATATATTATAAATAAATGGTATTTACAATAATAGAAAGTTATTGAGAGAATATTGGACTCCTACTCCCCAAAATCAGAGCTGAATGCAAAGCTCTTATAATTAAGATAGTGTGCTACAGTTTTAAGGCCAGATATAGAAAGAATGGATTACTGAAAATCTTCAAATTTATAGTCAATGGAATAAGAGCTAAAATGATAAAACCCTAAGTAAAAAAATGAGGAATGAATATGTTCATACCATGAGTTAGGCAAAACCATCCTAGTTAAGACAATAAAATCACAATTAAGAAAAAAAACTATATATCTCTGTTGGGCTCTGCCAAAACACACAAAAAATAAATAAATAAAAAGGAGAGAGAGGAAAAAAAAACAAAACTATTTGTGCTACAAATACGATTCAAGAAAATATAAATAAAAGTTTAAAATAACTTCACAGATTAAAAATGAAATTAAAACTGAAAAAATAATAATATTAAAATAAACGATCAAATGGTATCTTTATCCAAAACATATAAGGAATGTATAACTCAAAAGCAGGGCAAATAGCCCAGTTTCAAATGGGAAAATAATATGAACATTTCTCTAAGGCAGACACAGGAGTGACCAGTAAGTATATGAAAATATGCTGAGTAGCATCTTTCCTCTGGGAAATATAAATAAAACCTGCAATAAGCTACCATGTCACGCCTCCCAGGATAGCTAAAATAAAGATGGCATGCGCTTTCGTGTTGGCAAAAGATGGAGAATGCTGAGCCCTCGTGTACTGCTGGGGGGATTGTAAATGGTACAACCGCTGTGCTGTTCAGTTTTACACATAGCTTTCCAGTATGACCAGGCAATTCCGCTCCTAGCTTTATCTCAAATGAGCATGGAAAAGATGTCCTCATACAACATTAACCTGGTTCCAAGCCTTTGTTATAATAGCCAAAAATTGGAAGAAACCCAAATATCTACCAATATAGGGATGAATAAATAGAGTGGGGGCATAGCTATAAAGTTATACATTCTTTAGCAATTAAAAATAAGCATGGGCTGGGGAGATGACTCAGCAGTTAAAGTCACTTGCTTGCAAAGCCTTCTGGCCCCAGGTTCAATTCCCCAGCACCCACATAAAGCCAGATGCATACAGTAGCGCATGCATCTGGAATTCTTTCACAGTAGCAAGAGGCCCTGGTGTGCCCATACCCCTGTCTTTTTCTCTTTTTATTGCACGCCAACAAATGGGTGAGTCTTAGAAGCATCTTTTTGCACGTGTACATGTGTGTGGTGTGTGCACATGTATGGGTATTTGTACTGTGTGGGCACACACTGTGCATGCGTACGCAGGCCGAAGGTCAGCATAGAGTATCTTTATCAATCAGACCCCATGTGCTTTTGAGACATGGTCTCTCACTGAGCCCAGAGCTCACCAATTCAGCTAGACTAGCCCTGGGGATCTGCTGGTCTATGCTCCCCCACCGCTGGCATGAAAGGATGCGCCACTGTGTGCAGCACTTATGTGGCTGCTGGGGATCCAAACTCAGGTCCTTAGGTTTCTATGGCAAGAGTTTTAGTGACTGAAACCTCTCCCAAGTTCCCCTGTTAACAATTTTTTTTTAAAGTGGAAAGAAGTCAGCTCACAAAAAGACTACATAGAGCATAAGTCTCTTTCTCTGAGATATCTCAAGTAGTTGAAACTATAGAAAAGTGGGTTGCTCTCCACCGAGGCCTGAGGAATGTGGTCACAAACTAAGCATGAATGTCACTGGGCTGAATGACACTTTTGGAGTGATGACAATATATCTAAGCTTGATGATGGTTATGTTTGCCCAACTCTAGGAAAACCATAAAATCATTAACTAGTATGCATCAATGAATGAGGTGCATCTTGTGTGGACCAGGACAAAGAGGAAACAGGAGTGAGGAGAGGAAGGGATATGACACAGGCTAGGTGAGGGAGTCTTGGAGGGGTAGGGGGTACGGAGGGTGGGGAAGGGAATCACACACAACAGTAAGACAACATGGATCAAAACCATAGAAACTTTCCTCTTAGCAATCTCCAAGGTGGAATCACCAATAGATGGAGTGGGGAAAGAAACTCCCTGTAGAAGATAGGACAAACTTAATGCTAAAATCATGGTCTCTGGCTGGTAAACCCTGAACCCAGAATTGAGTCACTCCTCACAGTGAGCTGTTGGTCAGAGTGACCTACCAGGTCCCCAACACAATGCAGGCCATTGTCAAAGCACTTGGTTACCTGCCAGAGCTAAAAGGCAACACCCTAGTGCTGAAGACACCACACACTGCCGTCACAGGATGTCGGGTCACCATGCTGGAACTGAGAAGTTTGCCAGTTCCCTGCAGGCTTGGCCTCACGGCGCAGGGAAGCGCTGTGGTAGTTAGTAGGAGACAATGGTCACCAGCAGCATGAATAAGCAGGAGACTCAGCAAGCTCTAAGAAAACAACCATCCAGGCCCGGAACGCACACTTGTGCAATAGTGGTACACAGACCCGCTCAGGGGGAGAAAACTCATGCCTGGTGCTGGGAACCAAGTCGGTATCCCATGGACAGGAAACTTAGAGGCTCCGAGAAAAGCTCCCACTGCTCTCTGGATGTCAAGAGTGAGCTTACACACCAAAAACGTCTCTCCCATAACTACACATGCCCCCTGTAATCCAAGCTGCTCTCACTCTTGGCTGGAGAATCTTCCTGTTTTACAGATGGCAAAGAATACTGGGGAGATCCAAGATCCAGCAACACAAGAAGAAAAGGTAGCCGACTGCATCCCACATCCACCACATCAGCCGGGGCTCAGGAGACGCTGAGGCGGGAGTGACGACGGGAACGCTGCTCTCTGCCAGCTGCCCAGCCAGCGCCCGTAAGATGGCAACAGACAGCACGGCTAATCAAAACCCATCAAAGCAGAGCACCGGAGAGCCACGGAGACCTCAGCACTCAATCAGGCTGCTTGCAGGCCCACCGTAGCTCAGGGAACATCGTGGAAGAGGGGAGAGAAAGGCGGTAAAAGCCACAGGGTGGGTAGGAATTCCCTGAGGCTGAGCCCACAGTGAGTACCAGCAATCCCACGGATGAGGGTCCTCAGGGAAAGGGGAGAAGGGGTGCAGGAGATGAGGGGACTTCGAGTTTAACCTTTTATAAAATAAAGTTTTACATCACTGTTCTAGAAAGAAGTGATGCGTTTTTCTTCCTTTTCGGGTCATCTCGTTGTTTTCAGTCTTTGGACGGATTTTGTCCACTGTCACAGGGAATGGTGAGGCTGTCTCTGCAGAGGGGTGGTGAGGCTTAAGTGACCCGAGGACTGTAAATCCTTCTGAAGCAGACCGCTCACTGGATGCTGGGGGAAACTACTTTCCGTGATGGCATGTCCACCTCGGCAGAGCTGGAAAAGCAAGGCCAGCTGCCACAGCTTCTCACCGAGAGCCAGGAGCCACCTTTGGGTGTCTATGGAAACAAGGGTTGTTTTCCTAAACCCTCACTTAAAATAGACATTTTTGAAATGCACATCTCTCCAACAACAGTATACAAATGGCTAAGAAGCCCACAAAAAGCAGATGGACACCATTAGTCATTAAGCAGTTCCAAATAGAAACCAGGATGAAATATGTCACAGCAGCTAGATGAGCTGTGATTTAAAAAGAGAAGGAAGGGAAGGAGAGAAGTAGGCTCAGAGGAAGGAAAAGACAGAGAGAGGGAAGGGGGCAGAGAGGGAGGGAAGGAGAAAGGTTAAAGAAGATGGAAGAAGGGAAAAAGGGAAGGGGGAGGAGGGAGGCAAAGAAGGAAGCAAGGAGGGAGAGGAAAGGGAGAGAGGAGAAAAGTATGGAGGAAGGAATAAAGGGAGTGAAGAAGAAAGGAGAGGAAGGAAGGAGGGAAGTGAGGAAAAAGGAAAGAGGAAAGGAAGTAAGAATGATGTAAAACAAGGGAGCGAGGGAATGAAGAAGGAAAGGGGAGAAGGAGGGAGGAAAAAAGTGAGGTAGAAAAGAAAGGAAGGAGGGAAAGAAAGAGAAGGAAGCAGGAAGAAAGGTTAATAAAGATGTGAAAAATTGGAATGTCCATACATTGTTAGCAGGAATGTGAAACTGGGCAGCTACTCAAAAAGGTTTGACAGTTCACCATTAAGTAGAATTAATAATATGACCCAGCAATTTCACTGCTAGCTTTATACCTCAAAGTGTTGAAAACGGGTCTCAAAGAAAGTTTGCATACAAACATTGACAAGAACATTATTCACGATAGCCAAAAGTGGGGGGAAAAGCATCAATCAAATTGTCCCTCAATGAGGAGCTGATGAAAGTGTGTCCATGCGGCCAGATGTCATCCATCTATATGGAGCTACTTGGTGTAAGAGTCGCTATTATCTGCAGTGAGGCAGAGTCCTCAGGATGTGTGTGGAGAGTTATTTTAAAGAATTCACTCAGGCAATTGAGGAGGTTACTGGAGACCCAGGGCAGAGCTGATGTCACTGCTTGGTTCTGCATGCTAACAGAGCATCTTCTCCCTCAAGATGGCTCTCAGCAAGTAGGATGCGGCCCACTCTCATGATGGAGAGAAATCAGCTTCACAGAGTCTATCGATTTCAGTGCTGCTCATCAGAAACCACCTTCAGGGAAATGTGCGTGTGTGTCTAAAGCTGACACACAAAGCTGACCCTCACAGGTAGTGATGCATGACCTAAGACAATGAGCCTTCAACATATCATGTTGTGTAAAAAGAACCAGACACACAGATCACACGTTGGGTGATTGTAGGAAATGTCTAGATGACAGAACACAGATTAGTGTTTATCAGGGAAAGAGAGAGTGTGACTACTAACAGGCTTGGGATTCCTTTGGAAGTTAATGATTGTTTTAGAACCAGATGGTAATGAACACTTCAGAAAGGTCAAAACCACACACTGAGATACCACTTCACATCTAGTAGCATTGCTATTACTAAAACAACAAGAATGAAAACAAAACAAGTGCTGGCTAGGTACGGAGAAATTGGAGCCCTTGTGCATTGCTGCAGTAGGGGTGTGTGTCAAATGCAGCAGTTTCTATAGAAAAAATGGGGTGACTTTTTCCCCCAAGATAATAAACATCACCACGTGATCCAACAATTCTATTGCTGGTTAGATATGGAAGAGAAGTTAAAGTAGGAGCTGGAATAGGGTGTCTATACCCATTTCATTGCAGCATTACTCATAGTAAACAAAGTAGAACAATGCGGGTGACTATTGACAGGTGCGCAGCAGACACTTGTGGTATAATGTGTACAATGACATGCTATCCAGCCTCGAGAAGGAAGGAAGCTGACACAAGGAAGAGCCTCATAGATGTTATCCCACATGCAATGAGAGAACAAATGGCTTAGTCACATATCCCAGGCGCTTAGAAGGTGTATTAGTCAGGGTTCTCTAGAGGAACAGAACTGCTAGAATGAATTATTTTAAAAAGGGAATTTATTGGATCAGCTTACAGTAGTCCAATAGCAGTTGTAGGCCCGAGAATCACCGAACCTGGTAGCTGCTCAATCCTCGTGGCCAGATGCCTCAGCAGTCCCGACCCGGTACTGCAGATGGTGCCGGAAAGCCTGGAGGCTTCCTGAGGAGCCGCTGGGTTTCGATCCATGGGGGTCTTCGGTTGATGCTGGTCTTTAGTCCGCACTGGTCTTCAATCCACACTTGAAGGTAGCAAGCAGCTCCGGCAGCCAAGTGGAAGGAAGGAAGGAAGAAAGGAAGGAAGGAAGGAAGGAAGGAAGGAAGGAAGGAAGGAAGGAAGGAAGAAGAAAGGAAGAAAGAAAGGAAGGAAGGAAGAAAGGAACTCTTTTTGCCCAGAGCTTCCTTATATCAAGTCCCCCTCTGAGCGGGGCCGTCCACTCTGGGGGAAGGGTTCACCCTGGGGGAAAGACTTCCTCCTTTAGTTGATCTTCCTAGAAGCAACCTGTGGATTACTAAACAGATCAAGTTGACAACACCTGAACTATCACAGAAGGGAACCAGAGACAGAAGGTAGAACAGTGGCTTGCTTGAGGGAGAGGATGGGAAGTTACTGATTCACAGGAGCACAGGGGCAGTTAGGGAAGATGGAGGCATTCTGGAGATGAATGATGGTGACACAAGATAACAATGCAAATGTACTTAATGCCACGAAATAGGACGCCCCAAACTGGGTACGATGTCACATTTCATCATATATATAATATATATATAATATGTAATATATATGCTACAAAAGAAAAGATATTTAAGGGGCTGGGGAGACAGCTCAGTCAGTAAAGTGTTTGCTATGCAATTACGAGGACCTGAGTTCAGATCCCCAGGCCCCATATAAAATCCACACACAGAGCCGGGCATGGTGGTACAAGCCTTTAATCTCAGCACTCAGGAGACAGTGGTAAGAGGATCGCTGTGAGTTCGAGGCTACCGAATACAGAGTGAATTCCAGGTTAGAAGAAGGACTATTTGGAGACCTCCTTGAGGCAGCCTGGAGCCATGGAGAGTCCTTCAGTAGAGGAAAAGATAGGAAAGCGGAGCCATAAGATTAAGTTTAAATGTTTCATGATCAGAAACACTGGGTCTGTGGACTGGGGGAATAGCTGAGTTGGCAAAGTACATGCCTTGCAAGCACAAGGACCTGAGTTGGAACACTAGAACCCACATTTAAAAAGCTGGGTGTGCAGAGAAGGAAGGAGTGCTTTAGGTCACTGTCCTCCAGGCATGAACCAACTGACGCATTCATGACCTTGAAGTCACTGTTACCCTCCCCACCACCACCAACACACACACACACACACACACACACACACACACACAACTTCACAGTTCTAACACCATCAAAACTTTGACATAGGGCTGGAGAGATGGCTTAGCAGTTAAGGCACTTGCCCGCGAAGCCTGAGGACCCAGGTTTGACATCCTAGGACCCATGTAAGCCAGATGCACAAGGTGGCACATGCATCTGGAGTTTGTTTGCAGTGGCTAGAGGCCCTGGGGCTCCCATTCTCCCCCTACTTCTTTCTCCCTCTCTTTTATTTTTTTATTTTACTTATTATCTTTTTTTATTTTATTTATTATCTTTTAAAGATAATAAATCTTTTAAAAAGTGAAAAACAAAAAAGACTTTTACATAGAGGACAGAGGAGAACAAAAAGAATGAAACAACAAAGCAGAAGAAGGACTATCTGGGAAAATGACAATGCTCAGGGGAATGGGAGTAGAGAAGGGGGGGAAAAGAGGACAATGGGGTAATAGAATGGGAATTGCAGCTGCAAATTGCAGTTCATTCATGCACTAAAATTCTCAATAATTTTTTAAAGCTGAATGCAATCCTACTGATACAGAGACAGAGACAGGTACCCACGAGCCAGCTAGCCTACACTATTTCAGTGGGAGAAGGTTCCAGGCCAGTGAAAGACATTTTTCTCAAAAAAAAAAAAAAAAGACAGAAAGTGCTTGAGGAACAACAGCTGTGGTTGTCCTCTGGTCTCCACACATACGTATGCACATTCACGTACACACACACACACATACACACACATGCACACACACCACTGGATTTCTTCCAATTTGGATCCCAGCTGAGCCTCTCACTACCCTTGGGGAACTTCCTCAAACTATGTGTGCCTTAGTTTACCAATATAGAAGTTAATACTGATAAACACCATCCTCAAAGGCTGGGGAGAGGGCTGAAATGACACATCTAAAGCTCTTAGAACAATCATGTAAGTAGTTAAGTACTGAATCAGTGCCAGCCATCGCTACACTCAGGAGAATTGGAGAGAGGAAAAATGAAAGACAGGGCATCGGAGTAAGAAATTGTTTCTGGGATTGCAGTGGAAGGGGGCTGCACTTTGACTTGGAGTAGTTGAAAAGAGAAGAAGGGCTGGGCAGTCAAGACAGAAGCCTTGAGGGCTTTCCGTAAAGGACAGATTAAGTGTTCTCTCTTCTCTTTGATTTATCCAACCTCTTTCTTTCTTTGGTCTTACTGCTTTCTTTTCGTTTCTGTTGTTTATGAGACATAGTCTTACGTGGCTAAGGCTGGTCTCAAACTCTTTGTAGAGCTGAAGCTGACCTTGAACTTCTGATGCTTCTTTATGTCCTGAGTGCCGGGACCACAGGTGTGCACCACCACTTCCGGTTTATGTTGTGCTGGGGATCAAACTCAGGGACTCAGCCGTATTAAGCAAGCACGTTATCAGTTGAGCTGTACCCCAGCCACCTCCTCTTTATTTTCTAGACCACTATGGGAGTGTCACAGAAAACAGACAGATGTGTTCGTTTTCCTCTGTAGTTTTCCTATGTTGAAAATGTAGCATATTGGTAATATATATGATGGAGAAAATGGGTTGCTACCCTGATTGAGTGTGGGAACAAGAAGGAAAGGTTTTTATGACATCTCTACCTGTGTGATCTTGGCCGGACTCCAGCTTTGTTGTATATCAAAGTAGATCGTTAGTTTGTAAGTCCTTGTCATGATGCTTCTGAGCAGTGCAAATAAATAAGTAGATAAATAATTAATACATGCATAAAAGAGTTCCAGAAAGGTTCACAGAATATTGTAATTATTTTTCCTTCCTGGGGACGTGAAACGGACATGGTCATATTGACCACTCTGGAAATGACTGCAGTAAAATGCCCCTGAAATACGCTCACACAAGCATCTCCCAAATGACTTGGGTCCAGAGCCTCTAGCCACCCGCAGAGCCATGTGGGAAGTTGCTGCGGGCTGGGGGATCCCCGACCAGGCCCTTTCAAGGCTCGCCAGCCCCACTACGCCTCTGTGGACTGCAGAGCCAGCCAGAGTGACTACAAAGGGGCTCTTTGTGGTAGAGCAGGAGCAGCTGGCATAAGCCTCCCCGTCCCCCTGTGCTATCACCCTTCCAGGCGAGGAACAGAAGGCACAAGTTAGAATGCAGGAATGGGTGCTGAAGGCAAGGTTTAATTGCTATTTTCTTAAGAGGGAGGAAGAAAACCCTTCCCTGGCAATGTCAAGTGCATCCTGCAGATATTTTCCAGTCATGGACAGTCTCTGCCTTGAACACTTTTCAAAACCCAGGCAGTCAGGTGAAAGGGGGCTCTGTCTAAGTTCCTTTCATTTCCCCAGGTAATAGCACTGCCAGTGAGGTACCCAGCGGCTTCCTTCCCTCCGCAGCCCAGCAGTTAACCTGTGAGCCCTCCTGCCGAGCTTCCCCCGCAGCTGGGGGCTCAGGGGGGGCCAGGCCAGGGAAGTGGCGCTTCTGTCCACACGGAGCTCTGCTGATATTACTTCTGCTCACCTTTACTCCAAGGGCTTATTTTCTAGAAATGAGAAATAGACTGTAAGAGAAGACCTCTCAGAGACGGTGAAAGAAATAGGCTTCATTCAATGTGTTCAGACAGAAGCACGAGAAAAGAAGGGCAATAAAATAACAGCCTGTGAGGGCCAAAGAGGCAGGCCAGGAAGGGCTCTGGATTCTCATTTGGAAGTGGACTCAAGAAGATTGACTGCAGGTGCAGAAGCATGTCTAAAACATTTATCTATTTGGTAAAGGGAGAAGGAGAAGAGAGGGAGAGAGAGAGAGAGCATTGCTGGGGCCTCCAAGCCACTGCAAACAAACCACACGTATGTGCCACCTTGTGCATCTGGCTTTATGTGGCTACTGGGGAATGGAACCTGGGTCCTTAGGCTTTGCAGGCAAGTGCCTTAACCACTGAGCTATCTCTCCAGGCCCAGAAGTATGCTTAGAAGTGAAATATGAAAAAAGCAGTGAAAAGGGAAACTCAACAAGTATTAATTGAATTGCTGAATAAATGGAAGATGAATGGATGGACACATGATGGATGGATGGATGGATGGATGGATCGATGAAATGGACAGATAGATGGAGGGATGGAGATCATATCTTTTTTTTTTTGCTTGTGTGTGCCTGAGTGCACGTGTGTGTGTGTGTGTGTGTGTGTGTGTGTGTGTGTGGTGGCACTCCATATGCTCCCTTGCAGCAGGGGACACTTGCCTATGGAGGCCAGGGATGAATGCCAGTTATTCCACCCAGTTTTGTTTTAAGCCCAAGTCTTTTATTGATTCTAGAACTTGCAGAGATTCCTGCTGCCTTGTGGTTAGAGGTGTGCATGGTTATGCCAGCTATTTATGTCAGATCTGGAGATTAGAACTCTGGTGGTCTCAGTCCCCCTCAAGCCCAAGTGCTTGTGCAGGAAGTACACTTGACCACTGAGTCATCTCTCCAGACCCAAGGCCACATCTTCAACCCAATGATAATTGACTTTTTTTTTTAGAGGTAGGGTCTCACTCTAGCCCAGGCTGACCTGGAATTCACTATGGAGTCTCAGGGTGGGCTCGAACTCACCATGACCCTCCTACCTCTGCCTCCCAAGTGCTGGGATTAAAGGCATGTGCCACCACGCCAGGCTAAAAATTGACTCTTTCAAAGATGAAAAGGAATAAGTTTAGGTTAACAGTAAAATTATTAGAGACTGTCTCAACACTGCTGCCTGCATGGCAGTATGCAAACTGACTGCAGTCACTCCAATGGCTGTAACATTGGAGGTATATTCTTTCTTGTTGGAGTATGCACCATCTGATGAATGCTATCTTATTTATTTATTTTCTTTCATAGATTCTCTGCAGGGCATTTTCCACCATTTTACATATAAGGGAATATATAGATCTCTTGTATAATGAAATAATATTGACACTAACCATTATACAGATGCTATTTTATGAATGCTTAAGACAAACCATTCCCTAACTGCATATGGCTATAGCTCAGTAGTAGAATCCTTGCCTAGCATGCACAAGGCCTGGATTCAAGCTCCAACACTGAAAAACATTTATACAAACACAAACCTCAAATATAGGAATGTGAGCTGGGTGTGGTGGCACATACTTGCAACACTAACACTTGGGAAGATCAGGAGTTCAAGGTCATCCTCAGCTACATTGTAAATTTGAGGCCAGCCTGAGTTACATGCTAACTTGTTTCAAAAAGAAAAATATATAGAAATATTAAAAAGATGGGGATAAAGGTGGAGAGGCTGGGCATGGTAGCACATGCCTTTAAGCCCAGCACTCAGGAGGCTGAAGCAGGAGGATTCCCATGAGTCTGAGGCCAGCTTGGGGTTATAGGTCAGCCTGAGCTAGAGTGAGACCCTACCTCAAGAAAATAAAACAAACAAAGAGGGTGGGGAGGCAAGGTGTAAGAATAGACAGAATAAGGTAACATAATGCCAAATTACTACCACCTCTCAGCAGCTATAAAAGAGACCTCCCAGCTCCTTCTTCCGTATGCCCCAGCTGACCAACCACGGTGTTACTTCCTCCTCTAGGTTCGGTGTCCTGCCTGGCAGTGGACGGCCCTGCCTCTTCACGTACAACTTCTGGCTTCTTCAGCCTCAGGTTTTAGTCTCCTCTTACTTCATTTTGGAACCAAGTCCCGTATTTGGACAGTTTGGAGATGATTCAAATGGAATACATCAGCCAAGAATGCTAAAAGCTGGACAGGAAAAGAATGTTTGTGGAAAGCTAGCATTAGATGTGAAAATCATTAAACATTCATTCCCCTATTTAAATCTCTCTAGGTTTAAATGTTGGCACCACGCCATTCTAGCTGCCGTTTGAGAATAGCTCTTGGATTTTCCATATGTGCGATGTAACAGCTCTGTCATTAGAAACCCCACCTGAATGGTGGATCTGAAAGGCTGTCAAGGGCCTCATGAATGCCCATGTTGTATCCTTGACATTGCAGAGATCTACATCAAACACAAGCAGTTTCTTTTGCTGGTGATGCTGATGTGTATTTTTTCAAATCCTTAGTGGTTCCTAGCTTTGCCTCTTGTCTTGTTGGTGGTTTGGTGCTACCATAGATGCTAAGATTTGGGACAAAGAAGATTAAGACTCTTTTCGCCTTCTTTATTAAAAACAAAAAACAAAAAAAAAAAAAAAGAATCTGAATTCTTGGCTTAGGTCCCCACATCTGCTTCTGCCAACCCTATAGAAGGATTGTGGAACAGTGAAAAGATTAAATGGACAACAGATTTGTCCATTAACTTCCTGTGTGATTGGGAGCAATGTATAAGAAAGGCATGCTAAGCTTCTGTTTTCAGACAGCAGTGACCACTAGAAAGATTCAAAACTCATCAAAGTTCTGTGGTGGCACATTCCTTTAATCCCAGCACTCAGAAGGCAGAGGTAGGAGGACTGCCATGAATTCAGGGCCATCCTGATAATACATAGTGAATTCCAGGTCAGCCTGAGCTAGAGCTAGACGAGACCCTACCTCGAAAAACAAAAAAACAGAAGACAGACTAGTTGGAAAGAAGGGATTCAGTGGAGGGGCATTCAGGAGAGTGAAAAGCTAGGGTAGTAGGGGGGTGGGGTTATGATCATGTATGTTATCTAGATATATGGAGGTTGCCAATAAAATGTTAAAAAAAGAATTTCCCCTGAAACAAGAACAAGTATGTTTTATGTACAAATATAATTGTATGATAAAATTCTATCAATTGAATAGTTGAATTTTTTTTTAAAGAGAGAGAGAGAAGGCTAAATCTCAAGGTTACCGTATTTAAAATGGAGCAAGCACTTCCTGTCCCAAAGAATGATTGTAATAACCTAAGAGCATGAAGCCTGTGAGATATCTGGTATGGAATAGGTGATCAATACCTTCTACTTTCTGCTCCTTCCTTGGGATTGAAACAGAATCTTAGGTATTGGGATGGCTAATTTCTACTGTCAACTTGATTGGATCAGTAAGTAAGAGCCGCATGTCTTGGGCAGGTCTATGAGGGAATTTTCAGCAAGGATTAACAAAGGGGACAGGACCCTCCCTCAGAGTGGGCAGCCCTTTCAGTGTCAGCCTAGATCTAAAGAAGTTTTGGGGATAAACAGCCTTTGTTTGGTTGGCCTGCCCTTGCTCCTTGGTGGTAAGTACATCTGCCCTATCCTTTGCTGACATCAGAACACTGCTTCCTCAGCCTTCCAATGCGAACTGAAGACCAAGCGCTCTCCAGGAATCTTCGAGGCCTTTAGCATCAGATCAGATCTGTTACGGCATCCAGCCTTGTGGACTGAGCAGCTGTTGGGTTCTCAGCCTCTCCTGCGTGCAGACAGCCCCTGCTGCACTGCCCAGCCCATATAATGTAAGGCAGTCTAACAACCCCCCATTATAATATAGACTCATGCTTTCAGTTCTGTTCCTCTAGAGAACCCTAATACAGGTAAAAATCCTTCAATAAGGCTAGGATTGAACTCCTTATTGCAAAGAACTTTGAGGAATTACTAAAAGTCTTATTTATGGAAATCTTCTGAGTAGAGTAGGGTCTAGTCACTCTGAGTTGATGACAGTTGAGCACAAAGCTGAGTATCTTCCTGTCCTGTTCCAGGGCCACACTTTGGAACTCTCTTTCAGCCAAGCACCTAGAAGGAATGACATAGTTCTGTGGCTACATCCTCTGTCATCTCACACCTTCTGCCTTCTACCTTTCCTTGGCCTCTGTGCCATGGGGGACCCACTGGTTCATAATGCATCTCCCCTAACACCTCCCTGATTTCTCCCTCTAGTGAACTGGCCCTTTCAGGGCCCTAGGGAAGCATGGGGACAGATGAAAGTCTCTGGCAAACAGAAGTTTAGAATATATGGAATATATATATATAATATTAGAATATATATAGTTCAATGACTCTGGCTTACATGGGTTCTGGGGAATTCAACCTGAGTCCTTAGGCTTTGTAGGCAAGCTCCTTAACTGCTAAGCCATCTCTCCAGCACTTTTTTCAGTATTATTTAAATGTGTATTTTGTTTATTTGCATGTGTGTATGGGTTCACCAGGACCTCTGGCCATTGTTAATGAACTCCAGACGCATGCACCACTTTTTGCTCATAGCTTTACATGGGTACTAGGGAATCGAATGTGGGCCAGTAGGCTTTGAAAGCAAGGAGCCATCCATCTCCCCAGCCCTGTATTCAGTTTTAATTGCATCAACCTGAAATACTTCAGTATTTTAACTAAAGCCTGGAGTTCTTGTCCTGAATTGCATTTGGATTTCATGTGAATGTCAATGCACAAAACATAATAGTAAGCATTTGCGAGCAGCATTGAAATAAATTATGTCAAACTATAAAAAGAAAAAAGAAGTTTTGTCACCAGCCTGTGGTGCTGCTGGGAAGTGGCGCTTTCTGTGAGTTCTGTGAGCTGTGCTGCCGTATTGTTAACCCTTCATCTGTGGAGAGTTCCAGGGGACCCTGGCACTTTCAGCTAGTGCCTGAAGTGATGCAGGGCTTGGCCTGGGATAAAAGATACTGGGACCCTCCCTTGCTCATCTCTCAGTGTTGCAGGCTCCACAAGGGACCAGGAAAGAATGACCGTTGAATAAAAATGGACTCCGGCCTCTCCAGGGCACTCTGCCTTCAGAAACACTGGAAGTAAAAGGAGGGAGGCCCTGGAATTCATGCTGGAGTTTCCATTTTGTCACTTGTAAAAGATAAATGCCATGGGGCTTATATAAAGTCTTGCTGGGGGCTGGGGTACGTGGAGGGTCCCACAGGAGGTATCAGTAAAAACAGCTATTATCATGACTTAAGCATTGGCATGGCTTGGGATGGAGTTCAGACTTTGTACCCACTATTGAAACAATTCTGCCCCTTACTCTGTGACATTTAAATGTGGGTGATGGCTTTCAATGCTCTTTGGTTGACTTTTCTCCTCTATAAAATGAGCTATGTCAATGTGATTAAAGGGTCGTTTTTCAAAGGATACTTAAATGCTTAAGAAATATTAGCTGTTTTCATTCCTTTCAAAGTCACATTTTCCCATTTGGACCTCGAGGGTTGCATTTAAGAAAGCATGTGATTTACCTAGACATCTAGGCACCTCTGAGCTCCACACCTGCTAACAGAGGTTAGGGATTGTAAAGCCACAGCGTTGCTTTTTAAGCAGATGGACCTAAGAGTGGCCCAGCCTCCTCTCACTCACGCACTGGGCCTCTTTCCTGTGCAGCCTGTTGGGGCAGGAAAGTCATCAATGGTCTTCACCAGCGGTGGACCCTGAAAACTTCACAGCTGGCCACATGTGCCAACTTGTGCAATGGTGACAGTTATGTTATGGGGGAAACCAACCACTCTCTAATTGGATTTGAGGTCTGCCCCATGGAAGGGAATTCAAGCCTGGTACTGACAACATAATCAAAAGCCTATGGCTATGGAAGACATAAGCCTGAGGGGGGAACTACTACTGTTGTCTAGCTAGATGGATGCCTTATGCCCACCAAACTGCTCTCTAAATATTTATGTCTATACCCCATATTCTACTCTCTCTTTGGGTTAGAGAAGCTTCTCTTTTCAGATGGCAATGACCTCACCAAAGTGCTGAAAAGAGAAAGAGGCATGTTCAGTCCTAAGTGACACATCTCTACCATACCCTACAAGGCTCAGGAACCTCAGCAGAAAGAATGTAAGAGCCAAAGGAAGGGGAGGAGTGCTTTGCAATGCTGTTTTCAGATGCACAGTGGATGTGGCATTCCTGACCTCACAGTGGCCAATGCTACCTACACAAGACCTGCATAACAGGAAGGAAAAAATGATGACATCAGAATAGAAGGAAGACTAGTTAGAAAGAAAGGATTCAGTGGGGGGGGGGTGAACAGGGAAGGAGGGACAAGGGGGAGAGTAGTGGGAGGGGCTTATGATCAGGGTAATATATATATATATATATATATATATATATATATATATAGAGAGAGAGAGAGAGAGAGAGAGAGAGAGAGAGGGATTGTCAATAAAAAATTCAAAAGAAGAGCTGGGTGTGGTGGTGCACGCCTTTAATCCCAGCACTCGGGAGGCAGAGGTAGGAGGATCGCTGTGAGTTGGAGGTCACCCTGAGACTACATAGTGAATTCCAGGTCAGCCTGAGCTAGAGTGAGAGCCCTACCTCAGAAAACCAAAAAAGAAAAAAAAATTCAAAAGAAGGAAAAATCTGGCAGAGGGAGATCTGGGTCCTCAAGCCATCTCTGCTCTGTTCTCTGTCACCCCAGTCAACCAGGAAAAGAAAAAGCAGTGAGTCCAACAATCCCTTGCTGTTACTGACCCTGTCTGGAAGAAGACAGAGCTGCAGCTCGGCACACACCCTCAGCAGCCTCAAGGGAAGGTCAGGACTGCCTGATCATTAGCCATGTACACCCTTTTGGTGGCTGAACTTATATCTAAAAAGGTTGCTATGAAGAATTTCCCCCCTTTTTGTATCTTTTTTAAAAAAATTATTTATTTTTATTATTAGATATGGACATATTTTGTATGTAAACATCACATGTTGGCACCATCCTTTCCCTCCTCCCTGCCCCTTTTCTGAAGAGGCCTTCCTCATTGAGGATGCAGGTCAACCCCATGGGGATTGTGGGTCATGCATTGTGGGGTGGAGGGAGAAAATCAAACGAAAACAAACGTTGGTGAGGCTGTGGAGAAATAGGAAACCTCATTCACTGTTGGTGGGAATGTAACCTGGCACAACCACTGTGGAAATCAATATGGAGACTCCTGAAAAGGATGAATATAGAGTTACCAACAGACCCTGTTATTCCCTTACTGGGCATTTATCCTAAAAGCTCCACATCTCCGTTCAGAGATGTTTGCTCAACCATGTTTATAGCTGCTCAATTCATAATAGCTAAAAACTGGAATCAACCCAGGTGCCCATCATTGGACGATTGGATAACCAAGGTGTGGTATATCTACATGATGGAATTCTACTCAGCAGTAAGAAAAAAATGACACATTGAAATTTGTAGAAAAATGGTCAAACTTGGAACAGATCATTCTAAGTGAACTTACAATGTCATAGAGGGACAACCATCGCATGATCTCACTCATCTGCAGTTCCTAACCTGGATCAGCTGCTGACATAGCTGAATAGCATTTGTGGTTTGGACAATAGGGAGGCTAGGGCTTGGTGGAAGGGAAAGGGTGGAGGGACACAAAACTGAACCCAAATTGAACCATAGAATCCTATATCCTAGAAGTCAGACTAAAAGGTGGAACCCTCAAGAGGACCTTAGAGGGAGCACCTGAATCGAAGGGCCCTGGAGAGGATGAGACAAAACCTAACCTCAAATTTCTCCTGTTTCTCTTTGTTCTCTGGTTTTTTCTTTTCCCTTGGTGCTAGCCTGTAATTCCATGTACCAGGATGTGGTCTATATACACAATGAGCTTTTGATCAGAGAGACCTATTAGATCTCCCAAAATAAATAAGACAGACTTCTGTCAGAGCACTTGATTACCCACCAAGGGTTAGTGGTAAGATCTTACTGCTGAAGATACCAAATGCTGTTGGCACAGACCATGTAGAGACTTGGTTGGAATCTGGAGGAGGGCCAGTCCCCAGACAATTAGCCAGTCTAATGCTGGAAGATGCTACATGAGCTACCAGGGGAAAGTGGCCAACATCTGTCCACGCATCTCAAAGTCAAAGCGACTCAGAAGCAAACAACTTGACGTGATGCTCACAAAAGTGCAATAGTGGCACACAGCCATGGTAGGTAACCAACTGCTCTTTGATTGACTAACAGAGCCACTCAGTGGAAAGGAAACCATATCTGGAACTGGGAAACAAGTCAGAATCATATCCAGATAATGATTCTGCTTCCCATTGTCAAGCTCCCACTAACCTTAGACTAAGAGTGTCTAAACCCTTTTAATTCTCTCTTAATTAATAATGGTTATTCCATTTAACTGGTGCTGAGCTCACTCTCCGTTGGAGAATCTGCTTCTCTTTTTCAGTTGGGAACTGGGCCTGAGGAGATAAATGACCCAGCACACTCCACCCCGGCCCCAGCTGAAACCACAGAGGAGCTGGGGAAATGAGCAAGAGTGCTGCTCTCTCAGTTAAGCTGAAATCAGCACAAGGGTATGGAGAAAGATACTGAGGATACTCAACATCTACCAAACCAGAGATTCAGATGCTCCTAACTGCCCATCACTGAAATAGACTTAAAATGCTCCCAACATGGCTCAGGAAATTTTGCAGAAGAAGGGGTGGAAAGATTGTTAGAGCCACAAGTTGGGACATTTTTGTCTCTTTTTGATAAGCAAGTAGCTCCAGATGTGCCTTGGATGATGTTACAATCTTTTCATTAATTACTTTGCAAGCAGAGCAAGAGAAGAAAGAGAGAATGGGTGCCCTAGGGCCTCCGGCAAATGAATTTCAGATGCATGCATCACTGTGCATCTGGCTTTACGTGGTACTGGAGAATTGAACTTGAGACTTTAGGCTTTGCAGGCAAGTTCCTTAACTGCTGAGCCATCTCTCCAGCTCGATGTTACAATCGTATCAGTTAAAAGTAGGAGCCATTAGGGTTGAATAAGGGGTTCAATATATAATATATGTTTTTTCCTTGTAAATGGTATCTCGAGTGAGAATCCTAGAACATTTAAGGTTGCTAGATGGGAAGGGAGAAGGCCTTGTTCTCCTTTCTTCCTGATAGAAGGCTTCATCCAGACCACCTGGCCAGGGGCTTCCTTTCCCTTCTCACATCCCCAGAAGTCTCCCTGTCTTTCTAGCCTGCCTTAATTCTACGTGTGAAGAAAAGGTTTCTCAACAAAACACCCCAAAATGATTCTGAGAAGAGTAAGACATGAGCAGGAGTTATTAATAAGACGGGGGAAGGAGAGAGAGAGAGAGAGAGCTCTTGTCATTATGAGAAGGGGCTGCCTAAAGCCTGGGATGCTTTCACACTAAAACCCCCATTTTTAAATTCTTTTCACCCTATAACTTGCAAACCAGCTTACTGAGCCCCCAGGGAGGTCATTAAAACCACACAGGTGTTCATTCAGATGAGCGGTTAAGAGCACTGGCAGGTTACCTTGCATGATTTCCCTGCATCTGAGCCCCTCAGAACACAGAGGACCAGTAGCTGCCACACAGCAGCTCTCCTCATGGAGAGCCTACGGGGATCCCTTAGAGCCCCCAGGGATGGGGTGCTGGTCCCCATAACAGCAGCAGCAACTTGCGCCTTAGAAATCCCTAGCCGCTCCTTTGAGCCACATGAGAAGTCCTTGGCCAGCCTCTGTGTCTCTTACAGGGAATTAAAGTAGGATGGGAACAGGAAAGGTGTCGGCTCCGCAGAGCAGCTGCTGTCTTTCCCCATGGGATTGCCTATCCATCGCCTGATCCCCCCCACACACCACTGACACATAAACACACAAGACATACATGCACAGGCACACTCAAAACTGCATAGCAACACACACTCGTGCATACATAGACAAATGTACAAGCAAATTTACTCAGTCACACACCAACACAATGAAGATACACGGACCTACAGATACCACATATATGCACACATACAAATACATACAGTCATATACACAAACACACAATAAAATCTCTCTCTCTCTCTCCCTCCCTCTCTCTCTACACACACACACACACACACACACACACACAGACCGACAACTACATATACACACACAGAAACACATATACATAAATAACACAAGCTACATAGGAGTCCCTCCTCAGTTGCCCTACCCATCTCTACACACTCCAATATCCAGTATCTCCCAAGGCCGTGGGCAGCTGGGACAGAGGGAGATGCAGAAATGAGTGGCTGGAATCTTCAGTGAGGCTGTAATGACCCTCCCCACCCCCTTATTCTTTGAGGGAATGCCCACAGGCCTTTTCTCCGGGGTCTCTTACTGATAATCTCAGATGTCCTGAGCAAGATGTTGTGGTGGTTTGAATTAGATGTGCCCCACGAACTCATGTATTTTGAATGCTTGGTCCCTAGCTGGTGGGTGGGAGGTGCAGCCTTGTTGGAGGAGGTGTGTGGTTGGGGTTGGGGTTGGGCTGTAGGGTGGCATACCAGCGCCCCCTTGACAGAGCTCGGCTCCCTCTCCTGCTGCTGTTTTCCACCTGCCGTGGCAGAGGTGATGCCCAGCCTCTGCTCATGCCATGATTGCCCCTGTCGCCATGGAGCTTCCCCTCGAGACTAAGGCAAAATAGGCGCTTTCCTTCCGTCAGCTGCTTTGGGTTAGGTGTTTTGCCACGAGCAGTGAAGCAGCTGTAAGAACAAGAGCCCTCTGCTGTGCAATTCCTTCCTTCCTGCAGCCTGGCAGGAAAACTTCCCCTCCTCGGGTATCCTGATGCGTCTGTCCTAGTACGGTAGGAACATCTGTGCCGGCAACAGGAAGGTGACCACAGGAATTGTTAATGAACCTCATGCTAGGACAGCACTCCACTACACCATGCTCCAAACTGGAGATGCTCCTCAGGTTCAGGGGCTTTTATGGCATTTGATACAGTGAGGATACACAAGACCACATTGTCTCTGTTAAGAGGCACTGCAGTTATCTCCTCATTGCTGGGACAAAACGCCCCACCAAAGCCAATTGATGGGAGGAAAGGTTTTTGTCTCGGCTTATAGTCTCAAGGGGAAGCTTCATGATGGCAGGGCATGATCAGAAACTGGACATCACCTCTGCCACAGCAGGTGGAAAACAGCAGGAGAGTGTGCCAACTCTGGCAAGGGGAAGCTGGCTATAACACCTATAAGACCACCCTCAACAACACACCTCCTCCAGCAAGGCTCCACTTCCCAAATTGCCATCACCTGATGTCCAAGCATTCAGAACACATGAGTTGACGGGGCACATCTGGTTCAAACCACCACAGAAGGAGTCTTGGCTTGAAGCAGTGGTTCTCCACCTTGAGCCTGCATCAGAACCACTTGAGGACCTGCTAGGAAACAGATTCCCAATAGGTCTGGGGCAGGGCCTAGAAACGTGCATTGTTAACAAGTTCCCAGGTGATGCTGCTGGTGCTGAGCCAAGGACCGAGCGCTGAGGACAACTGGCTGAAGGCATTTCCTCTGCATAGTCCTGATCCACCCCAGCCCCACGTCCCTTCCCCAGTGCTGTTCCTGGTGAGGCACCTCAGCCTACCCATGCTTTCTGCCCCCCGCTTCCTCCTTGCCTCCTGGATGACTGAGTGGCTGCATGGTCTCATTGTCTGATTGTCTCACGTCTTTCCTCGAGTGAGTAATATCTTCAACAGCCTTGGCCTTTTCATTTCCAGTGTCTCATTTTTCTACTTCCATTCTTGACAGGGCAATGACTTCTGATCCACAACAGTCTTTGTGTGTGTGTGTGTGTGTGTGTGTGTGTGTGTGTTTGTAATATGTGTGATATGCATGCATATTTGTATGTGGGAGGGGTGGATGCACATGTGTGTGCAGGTGTACACATACATATCTTCCTTAATAGCTTTCCACCTTTTTTTGATATAAGGTTTTGTTTTTATTTATTTATTTGTTTGAGAGGTATTTAGAGAGAGAGAGAGAGAGAGAGAGAGGAAGATAGAAAAAGAGAATGGGCACACCAGGACCTCCAGCCACTGGAAACGAACTCCAGACACATGTGCTTCCTTGTACATCTGGCGTTACATGGGTACTGGGGAATCAAACTCTGGTCCTTAGGATTTGCAGGAAAGTGCCTTAACTGCTGAGCCATCTCTCCAGCCCTGATATAAAGTTTTGAACTGAACTTAGTGTTCACCAATCTGGCTAAAACTAGCTAGCCAGTAAGCCCTAAGCGTCCCCCTGTCTCTGCTTCTCTAGCCCTGGGATTGCAGGCACGTGCCACCACACCCAGCTTCAATGTGGGTGCTGGGAGTCTGAATTCAAGTCCTTGTGCTTAAGCAGCATGTCCTTTGCTCACTGGACTATCTCTCTGCTGCAATCAGCTTCTTGATGCTGGGACAAACACCCAATCAGCACCAACTTATGAGAGGAAAGGGATTGATTTGAGCCTCACAAATTCCAGGGGACACCCTCAATGGTGGAAGAAGCAGTCTCACTTCCATAGATGCAAGCAGAGAGACACCACCAGCACCACAAAACTGCCAGAGCTCAAACTGATCTTTTCACACCTTAGGGCAGGACTCAAGATAGACCCCCAAACACACCTGAGGGCTGGACTCCAAGATCTGACCTCAGTGATACTTCCACACATTCAAACCCCAACCCCTCCAGTGGTCTCTCTAACTCCCCAGGTGCCTTGGGATTCTGGACCTGGTCTCAATTGTTTTGGTAGCATGGAAACATTATATTCCCAAAGAATGAGAGATACAGAAGCAGAAGTTGGGGTTGGGGAGATGGATCAGCAGTTCAAGGCTTCCTTCCTTCCTTTACAGAGTCTGCTAGCCACGGTTGGATTCCCCAGTACCCATGTACAGCCAGATACATAAAGTAGCACATGCATCTGGAGGCCCTGGCATACCCATCCCCCCTCTCTCTTTCTCATAAATAAATGCATAAATATAACTGAGAGTTCACCTGCATGTTCAGTGAAAGTATAAAATGATGCAGCCACTTTGGGTTAAGAAGAGGATGTGGCAATTTCTCATCATGAGATGTTTCCTCACAGAGTCACCCAGCGGCAGCGGCAGCACTTCCCATGCGGCTGCCGGCCAAGGGCAGGATGGTGAGCTCATTTTGAATTGCAGAAAAATCAGAAATATTTTTGTATATGTTCCAGTAAAATAGCATATGAGACATATTCTACACTAAAAAAAATCATTCTTATCTGTAATTAAAATCTCTCTTGTGTTTTGATGTGCTATGTCTGGTGGCCCTGATTAGATTTAAGAAAACTTAAAACATGCCCACAAGAAAAAATACTTGTATAAGAATTCTTATGTTAACATTATTCAAAATAGGCAAAAATAAATAAGTAAAAACCCAGAAATAGCACTGGTGTGTAAGAAAGTGCATATCAAATTCTAATACATGTATATAATGAAGCACTGCTCAGAAATTAAAAAGAAGGAACCTTCTAGAAGAGTTCAATAAGAATAACCAATTGTGAGATACCATGAGATCAAAAAGGTCCTGGGTCACAAAGGGTGCATTTTGGAGGGATTTTGTTATAAAAGTGTGGGCCTGGAGGACTAGTAGACACTTGAGATCTGGGTCAGGAGTGGGGACGTATTAAGTGCTTAGGACAAGTAAGCCAGCATGTGCCTGTTTTATCTCACGTTAATATCAGGGACATCAGGCCCATTCCTGGGGCTGTATTCAGTGACAGTGCTAGCGTTCAGTTGTAAAACTCCACATGCAAATCTCATGGTTTCTTTGTTTTTGTTTGTTTGTTTGAAGTAGGATCTTACACTAGCCCAGGATGACATGGAATCCACTCTTTAGTCCAGGCTGACCTCAAACTCACAGTGGTCCTCCTACCTCAGCTTCCTGAGTGCTAGAACTAAAGGCCTGTGCCACCATGCGTGGCCTCAGTTTCATCTGTTTATAATGCACTCGGAGGAGACTGCGTGGGACATAGGCCAGGATTACCCAGGCAGCCCTGGCAGTTATGACTCCAGATGACAGGCCAGGTGAGAACTATACACCGAGAGAAGCAGAGTAATGTGACTGAATCTAATGCTGGATAAAAGAGGCCTTGGGGCTGGGGAGATGGCTCAGTGGTTAAATGCACTTACTTACAAACTCTGCCAGCCTGGGGTTCAGTTCCCCCGTTCCCACATAAAGCAAACACACAAAGTAATGCAAGCATCTGGAGTTGGTTTGTAGCATCAAGAGACCCTGGAACACCTGTTCTCCTCCCTCTCTCTCTCTCTTTCTCTCTCTCGTAAATAAATAAAAATATTTTTAAGAAAGAGGCCTTACCCAGACAAATACAGAATGTGGGACTTATTTTTTAACATGGAAGTTCTGGAGTACTCAAAATACTTCTTGCTCCTCTGAGAATAACCAGAGCTGTGGAGGACAGCCTCTGTAGGAAGGATGTGGAGGGCGGGGTGCGCGGTCTGAGGTGGATCACCATCTATGCCTCAAGGAGGGCTGGCATTATGCAGGGCACATGCATATGCCAAGGCTAGAGCAGCAGTACCTTTCAGGTCTGTGCATTGTACTGTGAGAAAAACCTCACCGTGTGAAAAGGATCCAGCACATATGGGATTGAAGGAATATATGCTGTGCTTGTATGCCCTGGAGGATGTCTGCAACTTACTTTGAAAATGTTGGAAAAATAAAATGGCTTGGTGTGATGGTTAATCTCAATTGACAACTTGATCAGCTCTAGGGCCACACAGGATACAAATCTGTGGCCTTGTCTATGAGGGAGATTTCAGGTTAGGTTAACGGAGGTGGGAAGCCCCACCCTAACCATGGGCCGGGGTTGGACTGAGTACAAAGGAGAAAGTGAGCTGAGCGCCTGCGTGCGCTGCTCTTTGCTTCCTGACTTGGAACGTGAGCAGCTCCTCCCGCTCCAGCTTTCCCGTCACCATGGACAGCGCACCCGCACCCCCCCCCCCCCCCCCCGCAAGCTGTAAGCCAGAATCGACCCTTCCTTCTTTGACAGCAACTCGCCAGATACTTGATCACTGCGCTGAGTAAAGCAATGACTCTAGATGCTTAGCAAAGGACTGAAAGAGTGCAGTACTGACGGCAGGGTTTGGGAACAGAAAGTGCAGGTCTTAGTGCCAACCTCGTCCAGATTGTCTCTTTGAAGCCATTGGAATAGAAGGCTGGCAAAAGAGCCAATAGACCCAGCATGCCCCCGCCCCTCTCATAATTTGTAGAAATAAGTAAGTGATTGATTTTCCTGTAAAAGAAAGCTTGGGGGTTGGGGAGATTGCTCAGTGATTAAAAGCACTTGCTGGGCTGGATAGATGGCTTAGCAGTTAAAGTGCTTGCCTGCAAAGCCAAAGGACCTCGGTTCTATTCCCCAGGACCCATGTAAGCCAGATGCACAAGGTGGCACATGCATCTGGAGTTTGTTTGCAGTAGCTGGAAGCCCAGACATACTCATAGTCTCTCTCTCTCTCTCTCTCTCCCTCTCTTTCTCTCTCTCTCCCTTTCTTCCTCTCTCAAATAAATAAATAAAAATAAAAATGTTTTTCAAAGCACTTGCTTGCAAAGCTGGACAGCTCAGGTTTCAATTCCCCAGTACCCATGTAAAGCCAGATGTACAAAGTGATGCATGCATCTGGAGTTCATTTGCAGGGGCAAGAGGACCTGAGGTAGCCATATGCCACTCTCTCTCCCTCTCTTTCCCTCTCCTCCCAAATAAAAAATAAAACATTTTTTTAAAGAAAGAAAGCTTAGAGATAGCTTAGTGGTTAAGTTACTTGCCTGTGAAGCCTAAGGACCCAGATTTGATTCCCCAGAACTCACATAAGCCACATGCATATGGTAGTGCATGCATCTGGAGTTTATTTGCAGTGGCTAGAGGCTCTGGTGCACCCATTCTTAGCCTCTCTCTCTCTCTCTCTCTCTCTCTCTCTCTCTCTCTCATAAGTAAATAAAAAAAGAAAGCTCAAAGAAAAGATGCATAGGATATGAGGGTCCATGGCCAACGTCACACATCTCTATACCCCCTATGTGTTTGTGGCAGGTTTGTACCAGTGAGGCTATGGGGAGGGAGTGCGCGTTCTCTGTGTATCCTGCATCAGCATTCGCCCTCATGCCAAAAGGATGAGAGGCATCTTCATCTGCTTGCAGACACTGCTCAGAGCCACAGAGCTGGGCCTCTCGCCAGAGCTGCCTTGTGGGTGCCCTGCACCCTGCCAGGATCATGATTTCACTTCTGGTCACCCTCCAAGGGATGAGTAAACATCACAGTCCCATGGAGCCATGAGCCAGGGACAGAAGAGGAATGAGGACACTCCATATTTTGAAATCAACAAGGGAATGGGAAGTGATTTCTTTTTTTCCTCAGGGTTCCAAGTATGTCTAGTACAAGCCCTTACTTTGCAAGCCAGAAAGTCACACTCATGTGACAGACCCTAAGTGGGGAACCCAGCTGGAAATGCTTCACTGAGATTCATTTTCATTACGCTCGAAGCCAAATGTCTGCACTCATTCAACAGACTCATTGCGTGATAAATTATTTTGGGCCATGGGCACAGTCACTCCACCAGAACAACTGATGCTTGGGAAGAGGGTGGAGGCAGTCCGCTCAAATATCCTGCTCCTGGCCGATCTGTCTCCACCGGCGTGGGACCCTGCTCATCAGGGCCTCCTTCCCTCTCTGTCTTTTCCCGTCTCCCACTCACAGGGCACAAGGCCATCCATTATTGCTGTTCACGGGGACACTCCCACCCCCAGTGGCCAGTGGCTAAATCCATTCTACCGTGGCTGGACAGACCTGGGCTCGGCACAGGCGTGGTGTCTGCAACCCATTGCCATGGCCTTCTTTCCTGCACACCCCACCCTCAACCCATCCTAGGCCAGGGGCGCCGTGGAGCACGTAAATGGGGTTTCCAGCAAGTAGCCTGTTCACTGGAAGAGCTCTTGCTGAGTTGGAAGGCTCTGCCTGACTCTGGGAGGCTGTGGTCTCTACCATGGGGAAAGAAGTCCTTCTCATGCTATTGAGGGGGAGATAAATGCAGGTCACCTAGCACAGTTCCTAGCCACAGCAGATAATGAGTACAGCGTTGAGATCAAAATGCAAATAACATAAACAGTACAGTGGCAATCCCTGTCATCCCCAAACCCTTGCTAGGTGCCAATCACCATCCTAAGGCAACTGCATTTATTACCTCATTTCATCCTCTTTTATGTATTATTTATTTATGAGAGAGAATGAATATGCCAGGGCCTCCAGCCACTGCAAACTCCAGACGTATGCACTACCTTGTGTGTCTGGCTTACATGGGTCCTGGGGAATTGAACCTGGGTTCTTAGGCTTCACAGGCAAGTGCCTTAACTGCTAAGCCATCCTTTCAGCCCTCATTCTCTTTTTCAAGATTTTCTCCTTTTTCCCCCTTTATCATGTCTACATGTGTGCAGTGTGTTTGCATGTATATGTGCATATTCATATGTATGTGGGTGCATGTATGGGTGCAGAGGTTGATATCGGGTCTCTCCTCAATCACTTTCCACCTTAGTTTTCGAGACAGGCTCTCCCACAGAAGCTGGTGTTCACTGATTTGGCTAGACTAGCTAGCCAGCAGGCTCCAGGGAATCTCCTGCCCCTGCCTCCCCAGCACTGGGCATGCCAGCGCTCCCAATTCCGAAGTGCAGGATCCAAACTCAAGGTCTTCGAGTTTGGGCAGCAAGCACTTCGCCAGCTGTGTCCTCTCCACAGCCCCTTTCTCTGCACAGAGTTCTAATCTTACTCCACTATCGTTTCTATGATGGGGAAGCATGTTTTATTGACTTTGGTTTGGTTGGGTTTTGGCTGGTTTTTTATTTTTTTATTTTTATTTATTATTTATTTATTTATTTTTGCAGAGTCTCACTCTAGCTCAGGCTGACCTGGAACTCCCTGTATAGCCAAGGCTGGTCTTGAACTCACAATGATCCTCCTGTTGCAGCCTCCAGAGTGCTGACATTAAAGGTATGAGCCACCACTCCAAGCGAATTTAGGCTTTGTTTGAAAACATCTTTGTTTTGGTGATCTTGAGTGATCCATAACCGCTGGTCTCCTCGTGCTGAAGAGAAGCCTCGTGTATCTCTTTACCACTCTTTCACAGGCGCTCGGCCCTCTTTGCTCCTGTGTGCTGCAGTTTCATGATGCCGTTGCTTGATCCAAACTTATTTTCATCCATCTGCTTGCAGCAGACTAGAAGTGGCCTGTCTGAAGAGCAGCCACTGTGATTGGAACCAAGTTCTGAGCCAGGCGTGGTGGCCAGACTTATAATCCCAGCATGCGGAGGTGGAGACAGGAGGATCAAGCGCCCCAGCCGCCCCGGGCCGTATAATGAGACTCTGCCTCTGCTCACAGGTCCACCCCACACCCCAGTCACTCTCTGTGACTCCTTTTTCTGCTTCAAAACCTACTCTCAGGCTGGTGAGAAGAGATGCCCAATGGGCAAAGCACTTGCCACACAAGTGTGAGGACCTGAGTTCAGATCCCAGCATCCAAGTAAAACTCAGTGCTGTGGTGTGTGTGTGTAATCCCCGTACTCCTGTGGTGAGATGGGAGGTCAAGGAGAATCCCTAGAAGATTACAGACAAGCCAGAGCTTGGCATAAGCAGCAGAAAACAAAAAGAGACCCTGCCTCGAACGTGGTGGAAGGCAAGGACCTAACCTTGAAGTTGTCCTTTAACCTTCAAACGTGCACTGTGGCATGCGTGTGTCTATACTCACACATGCACACTTACTTACACACACACACACACACACACATCATACACACACAAGACAAAAAAAATCTACTTTCTCAGAGAGTTAAAATGGAGGTCTTTCATTCTGGCCACAAAAAGTAAGCTGTCTTGTAAGCTTAAGAGAACAACATATTTAAACAAGAGCTAAGGCTGGCTCTGTGGCACCCACAAATCTGGGAGACAGATCATAGTCCAGGGGTGCTTTGCCACCTTTACTGTCGGTATTAAATAAATACACAGAATGATTGAATCTCCTAGCAAAGGGTTTTCCTTGGAAGAATGTAAACACTTCAGGGATGGAAGGATTGCCTAGTGGTTAAGACACTTGCCCATGAAGCCTAAGGACCCAGGTTCAACTCCCTAGAGCCCACATAAGCCAGGTGCACAAGGTGACACAGACACACAGGTGGTGAATGCACACAAGGTGGCACGTGCATCTGGATTTGTTTGCAGTGGCTAAGACCCTGGCGTGCCAATTCTCTCTCTTTCCCACTCACAATTAAAATAAATTAAATTAAATAAATTAGGTATGGTACTGCCACCTTTCATAGCTCCATTTTGCCAGGTTTTGACACAAGTGAGTCCATTTTTAAATATTTTATTTTTATTTATTTATTTACTTGACATAGAAAGAGGGAAAGAGAGAGAATGGACGTGCCAAGCCCTCCAGCCACTGCAAATGAACTCCACATGCTTGTGCCCCCTTGTGCATCTGGCTTACATGGGTCCTGGGGAATCAAACCTGGGTCCTTTGGCTTTGCAGGCAAACGCCTTCACCACTAAGCCATCCCTCCAGCTCCAAGTGACTCCATTTTGGATCTGATAAAATTTATAACTTGTATTCTGATGCCCCTTCTCCCCCTCCCCCCTTCCCATCTAAGACTGACTGGTTGTCTGCTTTTCACAGACTGGCGCCCTTCACTCTGGTCAGTGAGAGCAGCAGCGAGTCCTGAGCTCAGCCAATCTGGATCCTCAACTTCCTGCTTATGGGAAAGGTGCTTGAGAGAAGCTTGTGCTCAGGTTTAATCAAGACACATCACGGATGTCAGCTGTCTGTGAACAAGAACGTGCTCTGCTCTGACTGGTAGTGACTGCCCAGCTTCTGACCTGAGCCCCTTCATGATGAGGAAGCTGTGGCCTCACTGAGCAGCCTGTGCCCCTCAGTCACGCCCACCTGCTCCACCACTCAGGACACCTGCACTGCATCTTAGAGTGAATCCAGCAGCATAAGTAAATTTCAATGAGTACATCTATCCGTCTTGAAATTCCCGTTTGTTCAGATATTGTTAATGGAAAATTGAAATTGGCTTAAATTATGGGAACATCTGAAGTTTGCTTTTTTTTCCCCTCAGGGGTCCCAACTAGCAATGTTTCAACCCAATTTCTGCTTTCCCTCCAGATGTCTCGCTTCATGCTCATTCTGGGAAGAGCAGGAAATGTTGAAACAGGAAAAAATAATGACTTTGACGTTCCCTCATGGAGGAGGGAGGCTCAAGGGGCACATCTGCACCCCAAGGATCTGTCCTTAGGGAGTTAAGGGTTGCTGAGAAAGAGAAAGATTTTTTTCCAGTGGTGTAGCCACTGGCAAGTCTCCCATGGTCCTACAAGTAACTCTAATTAAACTCAATGGTTTACACACACACACGCGTGCACACACACACACACACACACACACACACTACAATAATGTGGGCAGTCTTGTTGGCCTCTGAAAGGCCCAGGTGTGAGGCCTAGTGGAACTTCCTGAGCCTAGCTAAAGTTTGGTGATCTGCCTCTGGCCAGACGTGACTCAGCAAGACGCCTAATGGCTTCTTGCCTGCTACTTCCGCATGGGATTTAGGATTATCATCTCAATAGTCAGTTTACTATTGGCCCTTACCTTTCCCCACCGTCCTAAAATCCCCGCCTTCTTCCCAACATTATATAGGCAACTGTTCATAGCAATAAATCGAGTTCCTGCTTCGACAAGACTCCCGACTCAGTGTGGTTTTTCTCCGGTGGCCAGGAGAGGTCTGAGTCGTCGGACGCTCATCTCCTCCTCAGCCCCTCGGGAGGAACCAGCGGGCCTGGTCCTTCCCTCGGCACTACCTGCCCCCGCCGGCGGAGCCCGGCATCTGGTGCCCAACGTGCGGCTCTCGAAGCCCGGCATCTGGTGCCCAACGTGCGGCTCTCGGAGCCCGGCATCTGGTGCCCAACGTGCGGCTCTCGGAGCCCGGCATCTGGCGCCTAACGTGCGGCTCTTGGAATCCGGCAGACTAGTGCCCCCTGAGAGACATTCGTTGAGGAGGTCAATCGGTGTACATATGCGGGTGAGCGTACCCCCATAAGTAGTCTTTATATTTAATGCGCTAAACTTTGCTTCTATAACCTGTACTTGTTGATCAACATCTCTTTGTTCTCTTTCTCTTTCCTTTCACTTTTAGTTTGCAGACAAGCTACATCTGCGGCTTTTGTACAGCATGTTTACCTATCTTTTGGATCCTTGTGGTTGTATTGTACTCATGTGTATGTGGGTTGCTATTGCCCTAATTTTATGGACATTTTTCTCTCAACTTTATAATGAGGGACAGTCTAACTGTAAATCCAATCCTGCCTTAGAATCTCTCAGGGCACTCCTAAAGAGTAGAGGGCTTAATTTGACTGATAATCAGGCTCAACAGACCTGGGATTGCCTTCTCAAACTGGCGCCATGGCTGCCGGAAGGAAATTTCTTTGATTGGGACACGTGGGATAGGGTAGAGGCCCTTGTTTGTCGGGCACATGTGGAGAAGGATCAAATACCCCCCTCAGGGGTCCTCCCTATGATCTCAGCCCTCAAGGCCTGCTTCCCTCCAAGGCCAACCAAACATAAACAAAAGACAGAAGAAAAAGATAATATACAGCCTAATCCAGCTACTCCTCCTGGAGATACAGCTTTAAAAAAAACCCAAAAGGATGCATCTTTATGCTCCTCACTCGATCCCTTTGAGAGTGCTCCCTGGCCTTCCAGGGGACCTCCTCCACCTTCTCCATCAACTAACCCTTTCTGGACCCCCTCGGCCCCTCCTTCATATTCGGCCGCCGAGACCCCTTCAGCCCCTCCTTCATATTCGGCAGCCAAGCCGTCAGAAAATAAAGCTACTTTTTTATTTCCCGTCAATCTAAATCCTGGGGGCAATCGCCCTGCTGCCTGGTATCCGTGGGAAGCTCAGGACCTTAAGGAGCTTAAAAAGGTGGTCTCAGAGGATGGACCCAACTCTCCTTGGGCTGAGACCCTATTACAGGGACTTGCCCATCAACCTTGTACAACCCAAGATTGGAAAAATCTAGTCAGGGCTGTCTTGTCAGGTCCCCTATACATTAAGTGGTGTGCCTTTTTTAGAGATGAATGCCATGCACAGGCAGAACGAAACCAAAATCAACAGCCCCCTGTGCCGATAACTTTTGGGATGCTCTCTGGTATCTCTGATCAATATGCTACAGGCACTCAACAGGCGGCTATACCTGACCCGTATAGGGACCAGGTCAGGGCACTGGGCTTGGCGGCATGGAAAAAGCTTGATGAGGGACCCTCTGAAACTCCCCTTATGAGTATTACTCAAAAACCATCTGAGGATTTGGCTACATTTATAGATAGGGTGGAAAAAAGTCTCCAAAGAAAATTTCCCCCAGGGGCATTACGGGATCAGTTTACTAAAATGTTGGTCTGGGATGGGATGACGGCCGATCACCGCCTCGCCTGTGCGGGTCTCAAGGACAACTCCATGAGTAGATGGATTGTAGCCACCAAGGACGTTGGCACTATCTCCCATCAGGCTAGGGCCATGGCTGCCGCCCTTCAGGAAAATAAACAGAGAGATTTGGCCAATACGATCTGTGCATTACAGTTAAATTCTAAAAACTTGACATGTTTTGGATGCGGGGACGAGGGCCACTTTAAAAAAGAGTGCCCCAACAGGACAAAGCCTCCTCCGCGCTCTGGGGGGACGACCAACGCCCCTCACACCCTTTGCCCTAAATGCAATAAAGGGTTTCATTGGGCTAAGGAATGTAAATGGAAGTTTAACATACAGGGAAAGCCTTTAAACTCCTCCAGGGGCTTCCCCCAGCCCCGTTAAATAAGGGGAAAGAGACCATCAAAGCCTATTGGACCGTCCCCCTGGTCTCCGGCCTTAGACCCAAAATTATTTTGAATATTGGCAATAAAAAATTCAAACTTCCCTACTGGGAATTGGCGGGCAATCCACCTCCTGGGAGACTGCCACGTGGCTCCCTTGGACTGACCCAGGTGGGGACAGGGGAAAAGTCCGCCCTCTCGTGGTGACTGGGCTCACTGCTAACTTACTGGGGCAAGACATCCTTGGAGATGCTGAGGCTTTCATCACTACTGACCATAAGGCCTTTTATAATGATTTGTTAGATAAAAAAGAATATCAACAACAGTCTGAGGAAGGGAGGGAATATCATCCCAATTATAGAGATGACCCTTACTTTGAGCAACTCAGACAAAAGTACTCCAATAAACACCCCCAATTCTAAGGGCCACTGCCCAGCCCCCCCCATTTAAAATCCAGTGGAGACCGGGGGATCCTGTATGGGTTGAGCAGTGGCCTCTCCCTTCTTCTAAGTTACACCAACTCCACATACTTATTGATCAACAGTTGGAGGCCGGACATATTCGTCCCTCCACTAGTCCCTGGAACTCTCCTGTCTTTGTCATAAAAAAGCCTAATGGGTCCTGGAGATTTTTACATGATTTAAGAAAGATCAATGAACGCATGATCCCCTTCGGAACTCCCCAGAGGGGACTCCCATGGATCCCAGCTATTCCCAATATATACCATATTACTATCATTGACATTAAAGATTGCTTCTTCTCTATCCCTCTCCATCCAGGAGACATGGAAAAATTTGCATTCTCTGTACCTGCTGTTAATTTTTGTGGCCCAGATAGGAGATTTGAATGGACTGTCTTACCTCAGGGCATGGCTAATAGCCCGCCCATTTGTCAATATTACCTGTCATCCATTTTCTCTTCTCTTATCAATCTCCCTGATACCCTGTTTTATATTTACATGGATGATATTATTCTTGGGTGCCTAGATTCCTCCACACTCCAGGACCTTACCCACCAATGTCTAACTATCCTGCATACTCACGGCTTTAAAGTAGCTCCGGAAAAAGTTCAAACTGTGCCTCCCTTTAAGATCTTGGGCTCGATCCTTACCCTAGATACAGTTTCACCTGTTAAACCACAACTTTATATTCAGGATTCTTACACCTTGCCTCAACTCCAGAAGCTTTTGGGAGAAATTAATTGGATGAGGCCTTGGATACCCATAACTACTGAAGAGCTGTCCCCTTTATTTGACCTCCTAAAGGACCTTAACTTCTCCTCTCAGGTAATTTTGTCCCCTTGTCATCAACAAATTTTTCATAAGGTACAACAGGCTATAAATACTGTGACCCTAAAGAGGTTCAATCCTGATTTGCCCATTTCCCTCTACATTTTCTCTGGGGAAACATTATGCACCGCACTGTTGGCCCAGGAAGGTGAACCCATCCAATGGGTCCACCTCTCAATTGGTGGGGTCCCCAGAGTTTATTCTATAACCAACCAGGTTGCTGATTGCATTATCAAGGGCAGAGACACCTCTGTCCGGTTGTTTGGCACAGAACCTCACCTTATTGTCACCCCCCTTTAAGATAACAGATTTCACCTGGCTTCAGAGAAATAATAATAGAGTTGCTACGGCTCTCGAGGGGTTTCTAGGTAAAATTGATTGCCATTATGGCCCCCACAAATGGATGAGTTCTTTCTCCAGATTAGAATGGAAGCCCCCCAGGCTTTTTCTGTCTCAACCTAACCCTGACTTTCTTACCGTGTTTACTGATGGAGGGCACCTGGGGGCTTCCCTAGTCGTTTACCCTCCCTTAAAGCAGGAAAAAGAGCCTATGCCCATAAAGTCAGTCTCTCATGAGGTTGAGGGGTCAGCACAATTCAAAGAACTATTTGCTGTCGTTCTAGCTTTGGACACTATTCAAGAGCCATTTAACTTATTTTCTGACAGCCTTTATGTTGTTAATTTATTACCCAACCTGGTTGAGGCCCATATTAGACTGGACTCCAACCCTATATCTCCTCTGATGATTCAAGCTCGTTCCCTACTCAAACAAAGAATTAACCCCATTTTTCTTCAACATCTCAGGGGTCATCAAAACTTACCAGGATTTCTTTCTCGAGGAAACAATTTGGCTGATAAAATGGCTTCTATGCCTCAGTGTAATACTATTACAGAAGCTACATGCTTCCACTTATTGACCCATGTCAACTGGAGAGGTCTCAAGCACAGGTTTCCACAGGTACCAGTCAAGGACCTTAAAAAAATTGTCCGGACTTGTAAGTCCTGTCAGCCCTTCCTCCAAGTACCCCCCCTTCAAACTACAGGAAGCAATCCTAGAGGGCTACGCCCTAATCATCTGTGGCAAATTGATGTCACACACTATTCTCCATTTGGAAAACTTAAGTATATTTTTCTTTCAGTTGATACCTTTTCCCGCGCCTGCTGGGCATCGGCACATGCCGGGGAAAAGTCTAAACATGCCATTAGTCATATGCTTCAATGTTTTGCCACTCTTGGGCTGCCTGATCAAATTAAAACAGATAATGGCCCCTGCTTCGTAAGCAAGGCCTTTGTAGATTTTCTCCAGAACTGGAAAATCTCACATTCTACAGGCATCCCATACAACCCCCGGGGCCAAGCTATCGTTGAAAGATATAATCAGACTCTCAAGTCTCAATTACAAAAACAAAAGGGGGAATCCTTACCCCCACACGACCAACTAAAAAAGGCATTATTTACCCTAAATATTTTAAACTTTTCTAAAGAAGATAAACAACTCTCCCCTTTTCAAAAACATTGGTCCTCATCCATTACCTACAGTTCTATCTGGGTAAGATGGAGGGACCCATTGACTGGGGCCTGGAGAGGGCCTGATCCACTCCTCACAGCAGGGAGAGGGTTTGGATGTGTCTTCCCTCAAGATGAAAAAAGACCCATTTGGGTACCAGCGAGAGACCTAAAATATTTGTCCCAACAAGAGGACACTGACAATCACTTCTCTAGGGAGTGTCCCACCCCTGAGGACTGTTCCTAAAATGGTCCTTCACCCTACTAAACTAAACAATTCCCTCCCTTGTGGAGGATTGCTGGCTTTGCCTCCAATCTGGGCCTCTCTGGCTGCTTGCAGTACAGTTGCCTGTACGACCTTAAAACATTACTCAGCCACCTTCCCCATCCCCGTCCAGCTTTTCCCAATGTTTCCCCTGGAACTTGCATTTGGGCCCCGCCTTCCCCTAATAATTCCAGTATAGATGTGGGATACATTCATCCTTCCTTCTGTACTTTTAACACAGCTGATTCCAATGCTCAATGCTGCCCGCCTTCTGGAATGGTTTATGTTTGTGGAGGCGGGATGGCCTATGACTTTCTGCCCACCAATTGGACGGGCCTTTGTGCCCCAGCCACCTTAATCCCAGATGTAAATATCATCCCTGGAAATGAGGCCCTCCCTGTATCAGAGGGAGACCTATCTTCAACAACAGCTAGATTCCCTGGCTGAGGTAGTCCCACAAAACAGGAGAGGACTAAACCTACTAACGGCCGAAAAAGGAGGCGTATGTTTGTTTTTACAGGAAAAATGCTGCTTTTACGCCAATAAATCAGGAATCATCCAGGACAAGATTAAGAGGCTCCAGGAAGACTTGGAGAGGTGGCAGCGGGATCTCCAGGACAACCTGCTGTGGACGGGCTTATATGACTTCTTACCCTACCTTCTCCCTCTACTTGGGCCCCTCCCCCTCCTTCTCCTTCTCCTTATCCTCACTGTCGGGCCTTGTGTAATTAATAAGATTACACAATTTATTCATCAATGGCTAGAGGCAATAAAACCTCATCAGGTCAAAATATCACAGGCTGGCAACTCAGGAATTAAGTTTCGCAGATGACCCACTGCCACCTCCTCTGCCCTCCATGTGACCAATGACGGGTAAGATCCCCATAGGGGGACAACCTAAGACAGGCCATGGAGTGGGTTCTCAGTGAGCAAAACACATGGTACCCAGTGACGGGTAAGATCCCCAGAGGGGGACAACCTAAGACAGGGGCCATGATGAATGCTCTGAGCTAAACACCTGGTACCCAATGACGGTTAAGACCCCCAGAGGGGGACAACCTAAGACAGGGGCCATGGTGACTAATGCTCTTACAAAAACAAAAGGGGGAGATGTTGGCCTCTGAAAGGCCCAGGTGTGAGGCCTAGTGGAACTTCCTGAGCCTAGCTAAAGTTTGGTGATCTGCCTCTGGCCAGACGTGACTCAGCAAGACGCCTAATGGCTTCTTGCCTGCTACTTCCGCATGGGATTTAGGATTATCATCTCAATAGTCAGTTTACTATTGGCCCTTACCTTTCCCCACCGTCCTAAAATCCCCGCCTTCTTCCCAACATTATATAGGCAACTGTTCATAGCAATAAATCGAGTTCCTGCTTCGACAAGACTCCCGACTCAGTGTGGTTTTTCTCCGGTGGCCAGGAGAGGTCTGAGTCGTCGGACGCTCATCTCCTCCTCAGCCCCTCGGGAGGAACCAGCGGGCCTGGTCCTTCCCTCGGCACTACCTGCCCCCGCCGGCGGAGCCCGGCACAGTCTATTGGGGAGAAGGGGATTAGTGGGATAAGAGAGTATAGTGAGAGGGGGGAATACGGGCTAAGCACATCATATACTTATATGAAAATATTTTAAGGAAACTATTTATAATTAATTATATGCTAGTACAAAAACAAGGGCAAGAGGTTTTGGGGAGGAGTTAGAATGTGTCCAACTGCAAGAACGGAAGCCAAAACTGTCTCCAGTCCTAGGACATCACTCACTTGCTCCTGAGCCACTGTGTGATGAGCCGTTTCGGGGCACTCGGTCTCCTGCAGGCGCGCCGGCCTTTCGCCCTCATGTGGGTCACTTCACCATCTCCACCTGGCTCTCCAGGAACCACTCCATTCCGGGATCCAGAACACATTTTCACACATGTGCATAATGTGTTTTGCTGGGATTGACATCCCTCTCCCACAAACCTCTCTACGTAAACAGAGAGGTTTCACCTCTTTCCTCAGAAAACAACAACTTTCCCAGAAGCCTCAGTGTAGGTTTCTCCTTGTCCCTCATCAGCAGGTGCCCAGTCACATGACCAGCCTTAGCAGAAAGGAAGGCTGAGAGTGAAAGCTGCTAGTGAGGGCCTGAAACTGGACATTTTCTGCTCCAAATGAAACTGGGAATTTTCAACTAGAAAGCAAAAGAATGACTTTTAAAAAATGAATTCATTTATTTGCATGTGTGCAAGCACATGCCCAGGGTTTCTTCTATTGCAAAAAACACCAGATGTTGGGCCGCTTTTTGTGTCCAGCTTACTTTTATAGGTGGCTTGGAAATTGAATCGAGGCTCTCAGGCTTTGTAATCAAGTGTCTTTAACCACCGGAACATCTTCCCAGCCCCTGGAGATGGGTTTTGGGGGTATCTTATCCATGCCACAGCCATACCGCTTCCTCTGAAAACTGAAACATCATCAACCACCCCTAGAGCCAAGTGAGGAACAGACACTGAGCGGTGGACAGTGGCTCAGGGTGCTGAGTTCCCAGCATGACCATGCGCCTTGTACCACTACGCTTGAAAAGCCCCTCACTGCACTCTATGGCCTCACAGCTTTGGACATCTCAGCCTCAGTTTCCACAGACCTCCCCACCGCCCATGCAACAGTACCTACTGAAAAGCTGTCTGCCAGAGCCGGAGGCCCTCTGAGGACTGCCTCAAAATGAAAGTAGGGGGTACAGCCAAGTATGTGGGTGGCCGAGTGTACTTAAAAGGCAGACTCAGAGCTGGAGAGATGACTCGGTTGGTAAAATACTTGACTTGCAAGCATGAGGACCTGAGTTTGATCCCCAGAGCCCACATAAAGCTGGCATGATTGTGCATATTGTAATCCCATTGCTGAAGGAGGCAGAGGCAGGAGGATCTTGCAGGCTTGCGGGCCAAGTCAGTGTAGCCACACTTGGCAGTCTCCAGGCCAATGAGACCCTGTCTTAAAAGACACGGATGCTGTTGCTGATACCCAAGGAGATCCTTGGGCCTCCACATGCACTCGCACAAGTGTGCATGCACACACACAGACACGCACAGAAATGAATATTCACATGCACACACACACATGTGCACCCGCAAAACACACGAGCATGCATACGCATGAAGGAGGACTCCCATCAGAAACAAACTTATTCCAATAGCTCCCATGGGTGCTTGCTTACTCCCTACACTCTTTCTAGCTGCCCCAACCCCAATTCCTGTTTTGATGACTAATGTTACCACCGGGTTTCTTCTGTCGGAGCTGGAAGACCTTGAGAACCGAAGGTCACAAATCGCTTTCAAGGTGATAAGCTCAACAAACACCTGCCTGTTCTCGGATTCAGCCGACAACGTGTCCAGGTGACTGTGAGGAAGAAGGGCTCTCCAGCAGGCAGAGCAGCTGGCACAAGGAAGGGCTGTGCGTGCCCGTGTGGGGAGTTTGAGGAGCAGGGAGTGGGCAGGGCAGATATGCTGCTGTGACATGTACGGAGGTGCCTTCTCACAAGTGAGGGAGCCTTTGCACACCCAAGCAGGCATCTGGGCTTCAGCCATGTATCCAAAGAATGTATATGGGCTCTGAAAACACAAGACTAAATTAATCTCTACCACCTACATTCACTCCAAAACAAAAGTTTAAAAGGAAAGAGCAAAACTGGAGGACTATTCTCATCACCTGCCTTCAAGCTTCCTTTAAAGTAGCAGAGTGTGGTCCTATGGGAAGGACAGAAAGACCAGTTGATAGAACAGAACAGAACGGAGCATGGAAGGAAGTCCCGGCATCAAGTGATGTTTGGCAAAGGAGTGAAGCCAGTTTACTGGGGAAAAGAAAGGCTTTTCACCAGTCTCTGGACAGCTTGAAATCCTCAAGAAAACAATCAAGCCAGACATAGACTTTCCACTTCTCACAAAAATTAATTCCAAATGAATTATGCACCCAAATATAAAATGCTCTGCTATAAAACTGCCAGGATAACATAGGAGAAAATGCAGGTGACCTTGAGTTTAACTTTTTGGTACAACAACAAAAACATTATCTGTGGAAGAAAGAAGTTGGTAAACTAGACTTCAATAAAATGAAAGACTTCTGACCCATGACTAGTGGCTAAGAGAATGAAAAGACAAACCACAGGGTGGAGGAGATATGTGAAAGCATCCAGCTGACGAAGAACTGGAAACCAAACTCACAAAGAACTCTTAACAACTACCAACATGGAAACACATGAGCCAATCAAAACCCTGACAATGTCCGTGAACAGACGCTACACCAAAAAAGATTTTGCAGACGGCATTGAATCACATAGGATGTTCAACAGTATATGTCATCAGGAAGTTATAAATTAAAATAATGGTGATAAAACAACTGTGTCCAACATTGTGATGGTGAATATTTGCCAAAACCCATCACCTTTCAGGGGGTGGTGATAACTGGGGAGACTCAAAACTCACCACAGTGCCGAGAAGTGACAGTGTGTATTGAGCACAAGGGTGAGATATCTCTCTATCACAACCTCCAAGGTTCAAGGACCATGGTGGAAGAGGTGATGGAAAGAATATAAGCGCCAAAGGAAGGGGAGGAGTGCATACAATACTGTCTTTCAGACACAGAGTGGCCGTGGCATTCATGACCTCACAGAGGCTGATGCTACCTACACAAGACCCGCGTAACAGGAGAAAAAAAAATTATGACATCCAAATAGAAGAAAGACTAGTGGGAAAGGAGAAATGATTCCATGGAGGTGGGCTCAGAAGGAGAGAAAGAAAAGGTGGTGGTGGGAGAGGATTATGATCATGGTACATTGTTTATGTGTATGGAGGTTATCAATAAAAAGTTAATACACACACATACGTGTGTGTATATATATATATGTATGTCAACTGAAAAACACAATGAATGACCCCTGATATAAGCATAGATTTTCATAAGATGGATCTTTTCATTAAGTATCATAAATATACCCTACTCATGCAAGATAATAGCAGACATATGGATGAATGACTAATGTATGGGAGTTCTCTACTATCTGTTAGTTTTGCTACAAATAGAAAGCTGGTCTAAAATATCTATTAATTTACAAAACCATCAAAAGCTCATAATAGCCCACAAAGACTGATTCTTGTTTCCAGATTCAATTGTGGTATCTTCTAGCTATTTTACTTTAACCTCATTTTCTTGGTGTGAGTCTCATTAGCTAAGGCGCAGCATCTTTAAGAAAAGATATTTGATTTTGCATCGCTTGCATCCCCAAATAACTAAGTCCTAAAGTGGTAAATGCATGGTTAGGACTTCAACTGTAATTTAACAACCATGGAAATTTGACATCAGCTCATCGGCTCCTTGGATACAAAGGCGTGTTAGCTGTATGCTACATGGAATTCTCGTGTTATCCACTATGCTGTGAGCATATTTTGCAGCTCATTGAACTAAACATTCAGAGAAATTGCCACATTTGTGTGTGTAGGAATTGTATTTTTAAGAGCATCCATTGCAAACGTGAAGGATAGGGCACTTCAGACAAGGAAATTCAGCATTTTCTTCCTAAAGCAGTACAAGGCTTTTGTCTTGTGTTTTTGTATGCTAGTTGCCAGAGATAATTCTTTAAGAAACTATATTCAGGAATAGGCTCAAATCACAAGGCCTGAAGGTATGTTCAGAGGCTATTCAGTTCATGGTCCACATTTCCAATGTTATTAAGCTCACCGAGTTAAATCTCTCACCTTATTAAACCTCTTGTCCTAAGCCAAGCTCTTGCATTGTCTTCCATGTGCTCTCAAACCTGGTCCTCAGAGAAAGACCACTATCAACCTTGGCTGGGATTCATCAGTCACTCACTATGTGGCTGAAGTCTAGCTTCTGGGTCATGAGCAAACACCCTTTGCGTTCCCTCCGGGGTCAACCTACTGAACATTCACACAGCTGGTACCCAGTGCATTTCCGTATTTTGAAAGAACAAGAAAAGAGTCCTGCAAAGACCCAGAGTTGATATGGCTATGGTGGAGGTTTTGTGATGTTCTAAAGCCAATCTCTCAAAGAAAATCCCATTCTGTGAGAAATGATGCTGTGTAAAGACCGCAGAGCCCAAGCTGAAAGGAACGTGACGCCCTGCTTTTCACGAGCCTTGGCAAAGCTGTGCCCTGGCCAGCAACCAGCTTCCTCTCAAAACCCAGACCGTGGGCAAAACTCCCCTGAGGAAGCTGCTTTCTGCTCTGCTTTTTTCATACTTCCTTATCACTAGCTTATCTCTAAGGGACTTTCTGTTTGTACCCCAAAATCATGTAACCCACCTATAAAGAGGCCGGGGAGAGAAACAGCTGTTTAAGTGCTTGCCTCCCAACCACAGGGCTCTGAGTTCAGTCCTCAGAACCCACATAGCACATGCCAGATGTGGTTGCATGCGCCTGTAATTGTAGCACTAGGGAGGCAGAGTCAGGAGGATGCCTGGAGCTCGCTGGCCAGCTAGTCTCTCTTAATCGGTGAACTCCAGGCCAGTGAGAGGCCCTGTCTAAACGAGGAGGATGGCTTTCCCAAGGAACACCACCAGAGGTCATGCTCCGGCCTCCACATACACGTGAACACACACGCACATGAAGTGAGAAACACATGTGCCTGCAAACATGAACACATACTCACACATGCCGAAAAAGAGGGATAGAGTCAAGAAAGGCCCAAGAAGGAGGAATGCAAAGAAAGAGCACATTCCAAGGACTGTGCAGGTTCTCCAGATGCAGCCCAAGTACCCAGGGAGGTTGGCAGAGAGTGTGAAACAGGAAAGAGCAGGAAACAGTCTCAACAGGGCACTGGGTGGACTTTGCTCATACACTGAGAGTGAATCCCACAGACCGGACCGCTGACTGGATTGATCTGCCCTCACTGTAGCCACTGGTCTGATGGAAGATGGAGCCACAGTGGAGAAAAGATGACTTTATCCCCAGGCCATTCGGTGACTGAGGTACAGTGACTGTCTTCTAATCTCACACTATATGCACAAGAAACAGCCAACAATGAGAGTATAGCAATAGAAAACTTACCAGGAAAGATTCATTTTTTTTTTCATTATGGTTTTCATTGTGTGATTTTGTGATGATGAAATTCTACTGTCAGCTTGATCAGATCAGAAAATCAAGTAAGAGACGCCTCTTAGGGTGACCTGTGTGGATGTTCCCAGAAAGGATTGATGGAAGGAAGAAGACCTTCCCTCAGAGTGGACAACCCTCTGGTGGTGAACCATGTGAAGGAAGCACCAGGGGAACACAGAGCCCTTTGCCTAGCTGCCCGTGCCACCCACCACTGTGCTCATCTACCCTGTTGCTGCCATCCTTAATGGGCATTGCAATCCAGCTTCATCAGCCTGCCAATGTGGACTGAGGACCAGCATCTCTCCGGGAATCCTCCAAGCCTTCAGTGCCAGGCTGGGACCATGAGACACCCAGCCTTGTAGGCTGAGTGGCTACTTGCCTACAGGCAGCTATTGTTGAACTGCCCAGCACATATCCTGTGAGCCAATCTAGGTTCGTACCCATATATTAATGCTACTCTCACTTTTTGTTAGCGAACTTTCTCTTTTCAGATGGCAGTGACCTTGGGATGACTCAGAAGGCACCATGGTGCTGAGAAGTGACAGAGGAGTGCTCAGCACCGCAATATCTCTATCACATCTTCCAAGGCTCAGGGGCCATTGCCGAAGAGGTGGCGGAAAGAATGTAAGAGCCAAAGGAAGGGTAGGACTCCTTACAACATGCTCCTCAAGACACAAAATGGCCTGGATATCCATGACCTCACAGTGCCTGACACTACCTACACAACACCATTATAATAGGAGGAAAAGATCATGACATCAAAATAAAAGAGAGACTGATTGAGAGGGAGAGGGGATATGATGGAGAGTGGAGTTTCAACCGGGAAAGTGGGGGGAGGGAGGGAATTACTATGCGATATTATTTACAATCATGGAAGTTGTTAATTATAAAAAATAAAAAATAAGCCAGGTGTGGTGGTGCACGCCTTTAATCCCAGCTCTTGGGAGGCAGAGGTAGGAGGATCGCCATGTGTTCAAGGCCACCCTGAGGCTACATAGTGAATTCCAGGTTAGCCTGAGCTAGAGGGAGACCCTACCTCTGAAAACAAAACAAACAAAAATCCTCTTTCTAACATATATTTACTCTATTGACTTGTTCCTCTCCCCTACCTTCAGGTCACATGTGTTCTACACTCCTACCAAGGACTCTTTTTTCCCTCACACCTCTCATGGGCCCTTTATAGCTTCCCAGCCTCTATAAACATTCACTCTATGTTAAACACACAAATCTGAAAGTTCAAAGCTAGGATCCCTACATAGGAGCAATTGTCTTTCTGAGACTAGGTCACCTCACTCAGTGTAATACTTGTCAGATTCATCCATTTTCCTGTGAACTTCATAATTTCATTTAAGAAATAATCATTTTTAATTTTTTAAATATATTTGATTTATTTATTTGGGATAGAGAGAGGCAGATAAAGAAAAGAGAGAGAGATTGAATAAATGAGCACAACAGGGCCTCCAGTCACTGCAAATGAACTCCAGACGCATTAGCCACCTTGTGCATCTGGCTTATGTGGGTACTGGGGCATAGCAGCTGACTCCTTAGGCTTTACAAGCAAGCACCTTACTGCTAAGCCATCTCTCCTGCCCAAATAATAATTTGTAATATGGTCAAGAAAATAAATGACAAGTGGAGAAATTCACCAGGAACTGGAATGTGTCAAGGAGAACCAAATAGAATTTCTAAAACTGAGCGACACAAAATTGAAAATATGAATCAGTAGGTTTGCACGAGAGTCAACAAAAATGGAGAGATCAGGGAACGGGAAGACAACAGAGTAAACTCGGCATGTCCACAGCTGAATAATATACATAAAACAGTTTTAAAACAGAAGTCAGGGCTGGAGAGATGGCTTAGCAGTTAAGGCACTTGCCTGCAAAGCCGAAGGACCTCAGTTCAGCTCTCCAGGATCCACGTTAGCCAGATGTACAAGGGAGAGCATGTGTCTGGAGTTCGTTGGCAGTGACTGGAGGTCCTGGTGTGCCAATTCTCTCTCTCTCTCTCTCTCTCATAAATAAATAAATAAATAAAATATATTTAAACAAAACAGAATCATCTAAGGGCAATGATAGGAGCACCTAACATTCATCTACATAGAGGTCCAGATGGGAGGAATGAGTCAGAAGAACTAGGTGAGAGTTTGCCCCAGTAGAGAAAAGTTGTGACAGATTTAAGTCCAACATATCAACTGTGATCCTAAGTGTTACAGTTTGCTCCTTCTGCTGCCATGAATCACAAGATTTGTGACTTGAAAGAACACACATCTATTATCTCATCATCCCCTAGGTCAGAGCCAGGCTGTTAGCTAAAGGCTCTGAGATAGGAGTGAGATCTGTCCTGTTACTAGGTAGGTGGCTGACAGAGAGCAGTTCCAGACAGCTGCAGTGTTGAGCTCTCTGTGTCCTGTGGCTCTCAGATATGATGGATGTGATGCCCTTTTGTGACAGTTAACGTCAACTTGACAGGATCTAGACCCACCTAGGATACAAACCTCAGGGCATGCCTGTGAGGCAATTTCTAGACTGGGTTAATTGAGGTGGGAAGACCTACCCTAACTGTGAGCAGAGAGCAGCAGCCTTCATTTCCCTCTGCTTCCTGACCTTGGATGGAATGTACCAAGCCCTGCTTCCTGCTCAGCCTTCTCTACCATGAGGGACTGTGTCCTCTTGAACTGTAACATGAAATAAACCCTTCCTTCCTTAAGTCAAATTTGTCAGGTATTTTGTCACAGTAACGAGAAAAGTATGTAGCAGCCAGGTTCACATTGCTGGCAGAAATCACCCGATGACCAAGAGCGGCTTTGGGGGAAAAAAGGGGTCTATTTTGGCTTGCAGACTCGAGGGGAAGCTCCATGATGGCAGGGAAAAACTATGACACGAGAAGAGGGTGGATATCACTGCCTGTCCAACACAAAGTGGACTATAGCAACAGGAGAGCGTGCCAAACACTGGCAAGGCGACACTGGCTGTAACACCCATAAGCCCGCCCCCAACAATACACTGCCTCCAGGAGGCGTTAATTACCAAATCTCCATCAGCTGGGAACCTGGCATTCAGAACACCTGAGTTTATGGGGAACACCTGAATCAAACCACCACAGTAAGTAGTATGTCTTTCCATTTAGTAAGACTACTTGCAAACCTTTTCTCATGAACCCTTTATCTTCAGTCCAGTAATGGCTCACCTAGTGATCCTCACACTTCAAATGTTGTATGATTATGTAGGGACAATTTTGCTATGCTGTCTGCCACTCCATTAATCACAGGACGCCATTGACTCCACTTTCCAGTGACTTGCCCCTTAGTTCTGGACTCACTAGGGATGTCCCCCATGTACAAATGTCAACGCTTATTTCATTCTCTGAAACTTGGACTTTTCTAAGGTGATTTAGAATTTTTTGAAAATTACCATTTACTTCAGCACTGCCCATACTTAATAGCCTTTGCAGAACAACCTAGGACTTTGTAGGTTTTTCCAGCTTTTGCCTACTGCCTGATTAAAAAGCTTCTGCCAAGCCAGGCATGGTGGTACACTCCTTTAATCCCAGCACTTGGGAGGCAGAGGTAGGAGGATCGCCGTGAGTTCGAGGCCAGCCTGAGACTACATAGTGAATTCCAAGTTAGCCTTCCAGTGGTGAGACCCTACCTCAAACAAACCAACACAAAATCTTCTGCCATCATTTTAGGGTGTATAGCATTGCAAAGAATATCAGGTACCAGAAACAGTAGGGACAACAAACTAGGGATGTTTTGAAAAATTCTAATAATACTTCTAATTCTAAATTCTGACAAGAATATCACATGTCAGTGAAGCAGTTTCAGTTTTGTATATATGTGGTGTGCATGTGTTTGCATGTGTTTGTGTAGAGGGCCCGAGACCATGGGGTTCAATTCCCCTTGTGCCCCTGTAAGCAGCTGGGTGTACCATGAACATCCCCATCCCATGAGGAGCAGAGCCTGGAGGATTTCTGGGACTCATAAAATAAAAAGGGCAAGCTCTGGAGTCAGCAAGAGACTCCGTCTCAAGATGAGTGAGTGATGGGGGTGGGGGGCGGACAACGAACGTGTCCTGTCGTCTCTGCAGCAGCACGCACCTTGCCACGCCACACACACTGCTCAAACGCAGAACAGATCAATGTAAAGCCAAGAGTGACATCTAGGAGAGAATGAACAAAAACTCGGCTTGGGCCCTCAGGTCTACCGTCTCCATGTACTGAAGTAAAGCACTTTAAGCTGCCCAGTCTCACTGTATTTACGGTGTGTAATATTATATCTCTTATGTGGGCTGTGATTGACCCAGAAGGAACCAACTACTCGCTGTGTGGTGCATGTGTGCGTGCGTGAAAGCGAGAGAGAAGTTGACTTTAAGAAAGAAATGGAGCAACTTGTAGGGAAAAAAAAAAAACCTCAAGGAATAAGTCCTTAAAATAGGACATTGGTTAAATCCCAAGTCAACATCATGACCCAAACAGGAAGGGTTTTACTTGAAGCGTCTGCTCCTGCATCCTCTCAGCCCACACACATCAGCCACCGCCGCAGAGATGGGGCTGAACAGATCTGCTCAAAGCCGCTTGAGGCGATGGGGGACAGAAGCCGCCTGACTGCGCCCTGCCTGTGAGCTGTCGTTTTCCACCCTTGGTAACCCCAGCCTCAATGGGCCATGGTACCAGAAAGTTAACACACAGGCTACCCTTCTTCCCCAAGAGCCGAGAAAGGAGAAAGTTGCTAATGCTCCTGGGCCGTTGCCTGCCTTGTCCCTGCTGTCAGAGCCACCCGCCTCTCTCTTCACTCCCCATCCCTGATCCCAGAATCAGGTCTCAAATAATCCAACTGCAGGCATGCTCCCGTCCTAGGCCCCTGCCTGATTAGGTGAACATAAATTATCTCGTGTGTGTGCATGTGTGTGCATGTGTGTGCACACGTTCATTTGCACACATGCACCAGACTCTCTTGCCTCTGCAAACAAATACCAGATGCTTGCACCACTTTTTGCCTTTGGCTTGGGTGGCTGGGAAATTGAACCAGGGACAGCAGGCTTTGCAAGCCAGTGCATTTGACCACTGAGCCATCTCCCCAGCCCCAAAGAGAAATTTTCTACAGGAAGAGTTCGTCATTCATCAGAAGGCTATCCATGCTAAGGAACCAAAAAGTGGAGGTGGGTGCAGGGGAGAGTGAAGATGGAGCCCTTATGGCAGGGCAGCCCAGAGGAATCCCCGCTTCTCCATGTATGTGTTAGGAGAAGCAGGGCCATTTCCTCTGGAGACTCTGTGGACACATGACTCCTGTCCCGACGTCACAATTCAAAGCCCAGCCGGGCAGTTTCTCATGCTACTCTGCAGGCTACAGTCCATAGGTGATAAGGCACTGGTCACCCCGCCCCCCACACTTGGATGCTGCAATCAGTTCTTCATTCTCTGCATTCAGATCAGGTTTTACAGCCGTGGACCAATCATTGCACTTTATGGAGAGATGACAGGCAGCAGCTGCAGGTCCCTGGAGTCCCTTGGGAGAGGTCCTGACCTTCCCCGGGAGTCCTGAAGTCTCAGTGCACAGCAGTTGCCTTTCTGCCCGCCCGTCCAGCTGCCCTGGGGGGTCAACGCCCAATTTCCTATGACATTCTTGATGTTCTTTCCTCCCTATAAACGGGAAATGAAGTATGAACAGTTGTGCATTAGCCCACCGCCCACAGCACGGCTCTCTGGAGGGAGGCTGGCATTTAAATGCCAGACAGCCGCCGAAGTCAGGAGAGGCCAGCCTCAGGCTCGGGTTGGGGTCACAGGCAAGGAGCGTGGGTCCTCCTTGGTCCCTGACTTAATAAGAAGATTGCTTCCAGCCAAATTCAAGGCCAGCAAGGTTGACCCTGAGAACACACAGCTGCACTGTGAAACGAAGGGGCCAAATGGTTACTACACTGGGTGTGCTTTTCTTGAGAAAGCAGAATAAAAAAAGAAAAAAGCTGTGGCAGCGACTGAAGCAGAGGCTTGTGCAGGCCGCCAGGACGTGGCTGTGCTCTTGAGGGGGGTTCTCTTGTGAGGACTTTGGTCCTTTGCAGTGTTCCCACAGACACCGAGATGGCTCGGCTCAGGGCACACAGGCAGGCACCTTGTGGAAATGGAAAATAGACCTCGCTCGCCTCAGATCCCTTCACTTCCCACAGGAGGCATCAGGTAGGTCCCCAAAGGGCTGCTGAGGGCACATGGACGGCTGCGGGTCCGAGAGGTCAGAGCAGCGGCTGATGAGGGGCAACACATGGACAGGTTGGCTCCTCGTTGCAGCTGCTCATTAGAAATGAGGCTGGGAGCATGGGCCCCTTGCATACCATTAGACGTGATTGTGTCTCTAAACCACCGGTGCACATCAGCCATGCATGGGACACTGGGCTACCCCTCCTTCCGTCAAACGAAGCAGCCCTGAGCACCTCTGACAGGAGTCTCATCAGCCATTAAGGGGAGCTGGATGGGGAGAGGCCCCCGCGGCTTTACTCTGCAACCCATGAACACGTCTCCTCACTACTCCAGCCCAGAGTGCTCACCACCCACCCGAGGCAGGTGTGGCCCGCCTAAGGACGCTGGCCACTGTCAACGATTTCTCTTTTAATTAACCAGGATGCCACTCCAAAGTGTTAACGGCCAGAGCTGTAATTGATTAGGTAAACAACATCACAAGTAGTTCATAAAAGCAGTGAAACTGGAAATGGCCCATGAAAGTGATTTCATAAAAGTAGGACAAGGCTACATGGTCAGTGATCTGTTCCCGCCTCCCAGATGCTAGTGTGTCAGGAGACCAGGGATGCTGTGAATCTGCTGCAGTCTTCTCCCCATGGTGTGTGTGGGTGCTGGGGGGATGTGTGCATGCGTGTAGAGGCCAGAGGTCTATGTTACTCTCCACCTTAGTCTTTGAGGTCAGACCTCTCACCAATTCAGCTAACTTAACGTGGCAGCAAGCCCCAGAGATCCCATTACCACCTTTGGGAGTGTGGCCATCATTACTTCTGTCGCTGCCCATGAACTCCATCTTATTCTAAACTCATATTCCAAGCACCCATAGTTTGTTATAATTCTCTTTAATGCCCTTGGTTTTTCAGTTACTGGTTGTTTTCCAGAGGAGACGGACAGTGAAGCCGGCAGGGTTTCCAGCATGTAGGTGAGACCTCTAAGCTGGGAGGAGATGACTCTCCCTAGTGGAGTTTTGCACACTGGTGTCACCTTCCTCAGCTCCTCACTTCGTTCTCAAGCCTGGCTATGAAGCCCTGAGGTGTTTGCAGGGGGTGGACGGACAAACTGATGCAGAGATTCAGCTGTATGGTCTTAAAAAGTCTCTTGCACACCAGCACCCAGGTGTGCTCATAAATGCCTCCAGTCTACAGGTCTCCTTTGGTGCCATAACCCATCTGAGAAGAGATACCCACAATGAATCCATTCCCCCTTCTCTTCCCCTCCCTTTCTATTCCTTTCCTCCCTTCCCTTCCTGGGGATGTGGAAATGGTCCACCAGCAGTTCTCTACACCAACCTTTGGGCTGTGAGGGCTGAGGGAGCCTCCATTTGGTTTTGGCTTGCTTGTTAGACCATCTGTTTCCAAATGGCCCATAACTGAAGGAATTAAGCAGCAATGGGTGTGTTAAATGGCAGAAACATGACTTCAAGAGAAGGCAGAGAGAGCAGAAGGTGCTGGGGAGAGCACCTGGCAGAGAGGAAACTGGCCTTGGTCCCATTCTTCTCTCCTCTGCTTCATTCCCTCAACTTCATGTGCCCTTCCCCAATCAGCCAGTCAGCTGTCCATGTCCTCTCTCCTCTCAGTCATCTGTCATGCCCAGGCATCCTCACCACCCACCTGCTAACTCACCTGGGTGTCTGCTCATATCCCCTCTCCCCTCCCACCTAGACACACATGCCTGCTTTTGCTAGCTAAGCCATCCTCCTTCCAGGATCCACAGACCATGGAATGGTATCCCTAGCATTTAAGGTGGGTCTTCCCAAATCAATTAACCTAATGTAGAAACTCACAGATATGCCCAGAGTTTTACTTCCATGATGATTTGAGGTAAATCTCCAGTTTAACTGTCAAAAGGCTATTCGTGGGGCCACCTAGATGAATTACTTTGTAGAGATGGGGTGTGTGTGTGTGTGTGTGTGTGTGTGTGTGTGTGTGTGTGTGTGTGTGTACCTGTAGGGGTGCACACGTGGAGGTCAGAGGACAATCTCTGAGTATTGGTCTCCTTGTTCTGCCTTGGTTTTGAAATGGGGCTTTCTTGCTGTTTGCCACTGGGATGGCTGGGCTAGCTGCCCCACATACTTCTGGATGTTCCTGATTCTACCTCCATCTGCAATAGGCACATTGGGATTACAGACACATGTACCACTCACTTTGTACTTGACTTTTTGTGGCTGCTGGGGAAACAAACTGACTGGCAGGCTTGCAGAGCAAGTGCCTTTAACCACTGAGCAATCTCCCCAGCCCAGATACTTTGCTTCTTGATCAATAGTTTAACACCAAAGTTTAAATATATGTTTCCATGCCAGTACCCACCTGCTTTTATATTTATTTACACACACGCGCTCGCGCGCGCACACACACACACACACACACAGTGCAGTACAGGCTGAAAGTGACCTGGAGCTCAGAGATGACAGCCTCTTATGAGGATATACATTCAAGAGCTGCTCACAGTCAACAATCCCTCAAGACCCCTTCATCCTGTCACTTTATTATCAGCATGTTTTGAAGCTCTCTGCTTCCCAAGCCTGCACTAGTTTATTTCATGTACTGACAGAGCATAAAATGTGACCTAATTAAATTAGACATACACAATAAATGAGAAGCTAACAGAAGAAATGACTAGAGTTTAGAGACTCTACAGCCTCTCATCAGTGGCCCTGGAGACTTTTCATATGTTGATTGTTTATTCTGCTTGTGACTGTCACAGGCAGAGCAGGGTGTTATAGACACCTCCAAACCCTCACCCCATCTGCTCTCCATTTGTAGACTCCACACTGAGAATATCCTTGCTTTCCTCATAAAGTGTGAGGCTTGTCCAACTGTTTTTTGATCAAAATGTGTGGTTTCATAGTCAGGAAAGGCTGTGAAGGAATCAGTGGTGTGAGAGGAGAGAGTAACGTGATTTGAATATGGAATGTTCCCCATAGCCTCATGTGCTTTGAATGCTTGGTGTCCAGCTGGTGGTAACCTAGGTGGTGGAACCTTTCTGTAAGAGGTGTGTTGCTGGGGGCAGGCGGAGGTGTGGTAGAGCCCAGCTCCCCCTTGCTAGAGTTCAGCTCACTCTTGCTGCCTTCTGCCAGCTGCTGTAGCAAGACATGATGTCCAGCCTCTGCTCTACCATCCTTTCTTTGCCAAGCTGAAACTTCCCCTTGGGACTATAATCCAAAATAAACCCTTTCCTCCCATTAGCTGGTTTTTTTGTTCGAGTGTTTTGTCCCAGCAACATGATAATAACTACAACAGGGAGTTTACAGTGGACTCTTGATGAAGCAATGTCTTATGAGGCAATGGAATAGTAATCTCATTAAAAGCACCATTCTAGAGACTAGTGACATTGTTCAGTGGTTAAAGGCACATGTTTACAAAGTTGTAAAGCCCTGGGCTCAATCCCCCAGTACCCATGTAAAAACAGAGGAACAAAGTAACTCATGTATCTGGAGTTCATTTGCAGTGGCAAGAGGCCCTGGCACAGCCAGATTCATTCATTCATATTCTCTCTCTCTCTTTCTCTCCCTCCCTCTTCTCCCTCTTACTCTCTGAAGTGAATAAGTAAAATTTTAAAGTTCCATTGTAGGCATCCAGAGACTTGTATTCCAGAACTTCTGTCACCAAATGCAGCCACATTCTCACTGTAGATGAGAACCATACCAGTAAGTGGCACAGGAGCCAGAGCCCAGTGTGAGGCATGTGCACTAAAGTGTAAGCCTATGGGCCGAAAGTAGCATGAAGACCTGAGTACAGAGCACACACATGGCATTTGAGTGTGGTGGTATGGCTCTTGTGATCCCCACAGTGGAGGAGGCAGGGTAGGAAAATCCCTGAGCTTTGCATGCTTCATTCTTAAGCATGGGCCAGCTGCCCTGCTTTGGGACCATAGGAAGAGTGCCTAAAGAAGGAATTCCCCCAGGATTTACACATTTCATGGTGTGCCTATCTGGTACTGGTTTTGTAAATTAAGATGTGAAATGTGGGTCATGCAGTGCACATGGTTATGAATATGGTGATGTGAAACAGCGTTGAGGTCCCTAAAAGGGGACCCTGTGAGGCCATTGTAGGGGAGTGGTGCTGGATGAACTGTGGGTTGCAGTGGAGACCCAAAGATTTTGGAGATATCAGGACTACGGGACATCCTCTGGGGTAAGGTGCTCACCCTGTCTTGGGTGGGTCTGCCCCGAAAGCAAGCAGCACAGCTGGAGACGAGAATTGCCTGAATCATTTGGAGCATAGGAGAGCTCCTCACAGAGTCCAAATACTAGACAGAGAGCTACGGGATTTGATGTTTGCACTGCTGGTTTTCTATCATGCATTGGTCCTGGTTTCATTGCTATGCCTCCTTCTTGCAATGGGAATGTTTACTCTGTGTCATTATGTGTCTGAAGTATATAACTTGTGTTTGAATTAAGAGACATAGTGAATCTCAGATTAAACTTTGAACTTTTGGATGGTTTTGAGATTGGTAAAGCCTATGGATACCTTTAAAGTTGGACTGAATGCATTTTGCACCATGGCATGGCCATGAGCCTATGGGGTCCAGGGGAAGAATGTTGTGGTTTGATTGTGAACTGTTCCCCAGAGCCTCATATGTTTGTGCTTAAGCCTCATGTAGAGTCTTGTGGAGGAGGTCTGACACTGAGGGTGGACCTGGAAGTTTATTAGTCTTGCCCTTCACTAGCTAGCTCCATTCAGTCTCGCTGCTCTCTCCCAGCTGATATGACGAGATGGGATGCCCAGACTCTGCTCTGCCATACCTCCCTTGCCATGATGAAACTTCCCTCTTGACAGTAAACTGGAATAAATTCATATTTTGCTTTTGGTCATGCTTTTTGTCCCAGAAATGAGAAAGTAACTGCTATACTTCCTCTCCAGGCTTGGAGGCTGTCCTATATAGTACTGACATCTCTAACACACTGGGACCTCCACTGCACCCCACAGCTAATCTTCGCAGATACATAAAATAGCCTCACAGGGCCTCCTTGCAGGGACCTTAACCATCCTTCACACTGTCCTGGAACTGTGGTCAGACTCAAAGACTCTATACTTTAAGTGTCTGTCATACTTCCAAAACCAGTACTAGATAGGCCACAAAATTTATAAATCCAGGGAGAAGAAACCTGATTTTCAAGAGCAAAAAACTCCTTCATCATTCTTCTAGCAAGTTCCCTCCTTTCAAAAGAATCAAAAATATAATTTATCCCAATGCAGAGCAGTTGGCCTATTCTCATGGTAGTTGTCTCTAAAACAACCACAGTTGATCTGACTGCAATCTCTGTTCCCAGGATCCAAACCTGCTCACATTTTTCCTGTGCCAAACTTTACATTTTCACATCCTTCTGTTCTACAGTTTCCTCTGCCAATCACATCAGGACATCACTTTCAAATCCAATTCTGGTCAAGTGCTCAGCACATAGGCAGGACATAGTCTCTAGCCCAGCTCCCAGAGAAGACATCTTTCCCCTCTGAACCCTCATAAGCTGATATTTCACAATCCATACCTTTCTCTGGATTTAGGTCTTTCAAACTCTCACCAGATTGGCCCACCATGGTCTGTTAAGAGTACTGTAAGGCTTTGCAAATCCACAATACCTTCCATATTCCTCTTACAAACCAGTCACAAAAGACTGAAAACCACAAGGTCAGGCTCACTGCGGCAACAGCCCTACTTCTCGCTGCTGGGGAAAACACCCAACCAAAGGCAGCATGTGGCAGGAATGGGTTTATTTCACTTTATGGTTTCAAGGGAAAGCTTCATTAGGGCAGGGAAAGCATGTCTGAGAAGACAACTGGGTAGCATATCTTGTCAGCAGCAGGAGAAGGAAGTAGCCTGAGTGATCTAGCTTGAACTAGTAGACCAGATGAATCAACCTCAAGCTCCATCCCCGATGACACATCTCCTCCAACAAGGCTCTACCAGTTGGGGATTGACTGTTTAAAACACATGAACTTTGAGGGGACATTTCATTCAAGCCACCACAGGAGTCAATCTATAAATGCAATGTAATGATTATAAATCAGATGGACCAAATCAGAGCATCTAGACATGTATTGTGCAGCAGATCCTTCCAAATTGAAGTATTCCTTCCTTCCTGAAGAGAGGAAGGAGGCTCTGGGTTTTCAGGAAGTCTGGAAGACCTGAAACTTAAAACTCACATGACCATTCCTCAAGGCTATAGGTTGAAGGACAGACTTTGACCAGTGTTAATTAGAAATTAAAACATGTCCTCCCGGCAGGTGGGAAGGAAGCTTAGGAGGCTTGGGAAGTCAGTAAGTCTGGGAAAAGGTTGTACGACCCCTCCCTAAGCCTATATAAGGGGGAAGCAACTGCTTGGGGTGAGACCATGTGATGAAGCTGCCTAGACGCTGTGCAGTGAGCTCCAGATACGTAGTGTCCTTGAGCCGTCACCTGGGCTGGGGCGGCTTTTCAGCAATGCAGCTGCCTTTGTGTTACCCATGCTCCTTAAGCAACCCTTCGCCCTGCTCTGTAAGCAACCCCAATAAACTAATTGGTTCACCAAAACTGGTTTTGGCCTGATCATACTGGTCTGTCCTCTGTGTCCTATCTGGGATGAATAGGCATGTGTTCATATCAACCCAGGGAAAGTTTCCTGTGACATGTAAAACAAATATTAACAACTGAAAAGAGAAATACTTAGCAGCACATCATCGTGGGTACTGTGGTGTAAATGTTGGTCTCTTTCCAAAATTCTTATATGTGAACTAAATCCACACTGTGCCAATATTATTAGACTAGGCACTGGGTGGAGGTTATCTAATGAGGACCACAGCCTCCTGAAGAGGATTAGTGTCCCCCTTCTTGTGCAACAAGGGAGACAACCAGGGAACAGACAGTGAAACTTCACCAGACGCTGGCCCTGTTGCCACCTTGACCTTGGACTTCCCAGCCCCCAAACTGTGGTAGACACTTCTATTATTCATAGATTCCCCAGTCTAAGGAATTCTGTTGGGCATTTCTGAATTGGATTTAAGACTACAGGTGACTTCAGTGCAGACAAAAATAATGAAGAAACCATATTTTTAAATAATACTATAAATCAAATTGACGAAACAGACTTATGCAGGGCATTTCATCAAAAAGAGCAGAATAAGTATTCTCCCAAAGTAATATGGGGCATTTTCCAAAGTAGGCCATATGTTATTCCATAAAACAAGTGTTAACAAATTTGTGAGGATTGAAGTCCTATCAAATGTCTTTTCCAATCACAATAGCACAAAACCAGATATCAATAGCAGAAGCAAAATTGGGAGCTGGGCGTGGTGGTGCACGCCTTTAATCCCAGCACTCAGGAGGCAGCAGTAGGAGGATTGCCGTGAGTTCAAGGCCACCCTGAGACTCCATAGTGAATTCCAGGTCAGCCTGAGCTAGAGTGAGACCCTACCTCAAAAAAAAAAAAAAAAAAAAATGGAAAAGTCATTCTAAAATAATCAGTAGGCCAGATAAAATAACTTTAAGAGAAGTAAAAAATAAATTTATACAAAGGACAACATGCAGAATATCAATACTAAAAGGAAATTTATTATGATAAATACCTACATTAAATAATAAAAGATCTCCAATAAGTAAGCTGCTTTAAACCTCAAAGAATTGGACAAAGAAAGAGGATGTAATAAGCCCAAATTAATGAAATAAAATAAGTAATACAGATTAGCACAGAAGTAAATAAAGCCATATATCCACGAAGAAATGTATAATGTGCTAGAGCCTCTCCTATGCACTCTACCAACACTGAAACATCAGGAAATATAAAATCTTAACGTGCTATTAACAACTGAGATTTAACAAATAATCAGAAATCTGCTAACAGATCCTAAGTCTCAGTGTCTTCATTAGTGAATTCTATAGTACTGACTATTATTAATCATAACCAAACTCTTACAAAACTTGAAGGGGGAAGGTAATACTTTCAACTGAATTTTTAAGTCCAGCATTACCATGACACTAAAGTCAAAGACTGACACTTCAAAAAAAAAAAAAAAAAAAAGAAAAGAAAAGAAAGAAAATGATAGGTCTAGGTTGGTCTTTCTGCTGAACAACAAAATATTTGCAAATTGTTTAACCAACATGTTAAAACAGTCTGCCACCATACTCCATGGTCCTGCATACACCAGGCAATGAATGTGGTTCATCACATGAATGGAAGGGTGAAAATCATAAGATCACCTCAAGAGATGAAGCCACATCCTCTCGTAAGCACTTTCAACATATGACACATGAAAGGAATATTCCTTAACACACTATGTAAGGAGCTCACAATTAATGATTTCCTTCTACAACTGAGGGAAAAGATGAATATTACTACTCTTCCTCCTTGTATTGAAAGTACTGAGATTACTAGGAAAAACAGACAAGAAAATAAAATAAAAGGCATCCAAATAAGAAAGCATTCTATAAAATTATCCTTATTTGCATTTTCATGATTCTATATGTAAAAAACCTTCGAAGTCTGCAAGAATGAATGTTAGGATTAATGAATTCAATAAACTTACAGGAGACAAAATTAAAATTCAAAATACTTTTGTGTTTAAACTAAAGAAAAAAATGTGTTTCTTTCTACCCAAAGTGATTAATCTGAAAAAGAAATGACTCATTTGTGATAGCATCAAAAAGACCACATTACTTACAAATATATTTAGTCAAGGTAGTTAAACCTTTATTTATTTATTCACTAAAAAAGTATAAAACATGCATAGGATGGCTCAAACTGTTCAAATATTCATTCTACCTAGTTATATTCACCACAATTACTCCCAAAAATCTAATAGCATTTTCGCATAAATAAGAAAAAATTCTAAACTGAAAATGAAACCACAGGAAAATTCTAGATAGTCACAAATATCCCATAAAAGGATAGCTAAAAATATCACATTTCCTGATTTCAAACTAGACATGAAAATACCATGATACGGGCATAAAAACAGACACATTGACCAATGAAGCAGAATAAAATGTCAAACAATCAACTCAAGAAAATACAATCAGATAAATTTTGAGAGGGCACCAAAAAGATACACTGTAAATAGATAGTCTCTTCCATAAACAATGTTGGTAAAGTTGGATATATATATGTGTTGTGGTTCGACTGTAAAATGTCTCCCCTACCCATAGGCTTATGTTCCTGAGCACTTGGTACTCAGCTGGTAGAGATGGTTGGAAATGTTATGCAATCTTTAGGAGATAGAAACTTAAATGAGTGACTAGAGGTGGGCTTCAAGGTTTTATAGGCCTTCCCCCCTTCCTGTTTGATCTGTGCTTTCTGACTATCAGTGCATTATGATTCCCTTTTACTGCCATGCCCAATGGGCTATGTCCCCTAGGAATGTAAGCCAAGTTGTACCCTGCCTTCTTCTTGTCAGATATTTGGTCACAGTGACAAGCAAAGTAACTATACAGAAAATATACTGCCAAGAAGCCAGGTCCATTGCTGTGAGAAGCCTCATCCTTCATAGGCCTTTGGAACTGGTTTGCAGGAGGAATGCAAGAGGAAGAGTTTGGATCTCTGAGCAGAGAAACCTTACAATGCTTTAACAGGTGGTTATTGGGTCATTCTTGTGGGAGTTTAGGAGACCATAACGCTGAGAGAAAAGTGGAGTGTGGAAGCCCCACTTGTGAGGTTTCAGAGGGGAACAAGGGCTTTATGAGAACTATGCTAGAGGCAGTCTGTGTTAGATTCTGACAATGAAACTGGATGCATTATGCCTATATCCTGAGAACTTGAATGAGGCTGAATTTGAAAGTAAGGGATTAATGTGTTTGGAGGCTTCCCATGGAGACTTCACACGTTCACAACCTTCTTCATGATGCAGCTGGGCTCAGAAAGGTGACATGAACCTAGACTATCCTCGGGCTTTGAATGAGTGCAAACACTTGTGCGATGCTAACATTTGTGCCCGTCAGCCTGTGTTCCTGAAGTCCCCACTGCTGCAAGTTGGGTGGGTTCTGCAGCCTCTGATAGAAGAGCCAGGGTGAAGGGAGTTAGGTAGATTCCTCATCTTGAAGGAGAAATACTGACTGTCATGCAGATAAGGACTAGGAGAAGCCAGCCCAGGAGAGTCACCTGAGCAGAGTTCATGCGGAAGCTTGTGAGTCAACCCTGACCTACTGCTTCATCTTCTTAGAACTACAGAGCTGCTAGCTCCCCTAGGTGCATTTTCCTCTGCTCCCATTCCTGGATCTGCATCCCCTTTAGCCCCTAGTGAATCCTCTCATTCATCTTGAGAGACTCCTGACTAGGCCCAGAAGAGCTCTGTGAATGACAGTACAGCATATGTCTTCCAGAGTCTAGAGACTGGAGTTTCTGAGAGGTCAGCATGGCACACGATTCATCCTTGCAGGTTCTGGCTGATCCCTGTGGTATCCTGTTGGTTCTTGCTTTCCCACTTTACCTCCGTCTTTCCTTCCTTGTTGTCCCTATGTTTCATATCATCATAATAAGCCACCACACTCAGATGATCAATCTCAATTATCAACCTACTTGGGTCAGGGATTAACTAAGTGATGCACCTCTAGACAAGACTGTGAAGGTATTTCCTAGAAGTAAATCACCTGAAGGGTGAAGACCCTCTCCCACAGTGGGAAGCCCCTTCCAGCAGTGGCATAGATAAGAAGTTTGTGGGGAAAGCAAGGCTTTTGCCTGCCCATCTTTCTCCTGGCTGTTGAGTGCTTGCATCCTACTGCTGTCATCCTTTGCTGACATCAGAACCCACCTTCATCAGCCTTCCATCATGGACTGAAGACCAGTAGCCCTTCAGGAATCCTCCATGCCTTCAGTGCCATGTTGGAACTGCAGAGGCTTCTAACCTCATGGACTGAGAACCTGGAGGGTTCTCAGTCTCTCCAGTGTTCAGGTAATCATCATTGGACTACCCAACCTGTATCATGTAAGATAATAATAAATCCCCTTTGTAATATGTATTCTTTCCATTGGTTCTGTTCTTCTAGGCAACACTGATTAACACCCAGACACTTCAACCCGTGTCCACAATGGGGTACCACAAATTTTTCTATATCACCCTGGTACGTCTGCCTCTTGGGTTCACCTCTGATCAGCTCTTTTCGTATTGAGACAATCATAGGGAAATCTGAAGTAAACAACTGACATCATTGCTGCAAATACCACACATACTGCATACGCACATCCCAGGCCCTCCATCGTGACAGTTGTCACTAACGGTTTCATCAGGAAGCTAGCTGGAGTCCTGGTAGGGGTTTCCATACAAATCTTACATAGTTGTGGAAAACGAATACAAGATTAAAGACTCGACATTGTAATTCCCTTGATGAGGACTTTAATTATGAACAATGAGAAGAATAATACATCCAGATTGTTTACCGACAGCTGATGGCCTAATATACTAAATATAGCATACGTTGGATCTGCTTTGAGGAACAATCAAAGCCCCCGGTGCCTCGCAATGTGAGTGAGAACAGCTGGAACAAATGCTCCACTTCACCCCAAATGATAAATCAGACCTGCCAATGAATAAAACATTCCCTCTCAGCAATCAAGCAATGGACTTTTTTTTTCAAGGAGCCCTCCCAGTTATCCATTTAGCTATTGATTATCCATGAAAGGCCATTGGAGCAGAGAGTTAATGAATGGGTGTGCTGAGCTCTGATTTGCAAGGTAAAGTGAGGGCATAACTTTGCCCGGGGAACTCGATAGCATTTGAGGTTGCCGCCTCACACCAAGGAACTTACAATGCATGCAACCACATGCCATTGAAGTTCTGATTACCAAGAGCTGGTGCAACAAACAAGAAATAGACTAATGCTGATGGATGTAATGAAACAAAGCCCACAGCCTGACAAGTGTCCCCCAGAGCTCCAAGACCTGCTGAAAACAGCTACTTCCTGGTCTGCCAATAGCATAGCGGCAAGAGCAATACTGAAGGCTCCCAGCTGACATCTTCCCAAAATCCTAGCGCAGGTGACATCCACTCTGTCCAAATTCCCTTTCTTCTTTTTGCTCCTGGAGCCATGATGGTACCGTGTGACCAGGCGGCTCAGCTGATCAGCATGCAGTGCATAAGTAAGGGTATAACAAGTGGCTCTTGGGGACAGAAGCTCTTGATAGCATCTGCCAGCATCTGTACACAGATGCTGTCTCTGAAGATGGCCCCAACTGTTTGGCCACCAAACACAGAGGTGGGAGGAAGGGCTGGCAACGGGCTCTTATGAGATGACCATGTTATAGTTTGAATGAATGTTTAGGATTAAAATTCAAGATCATAAACACTGGGGAAGAGAAATAAGAGAGCTTACAGTGGGGTATGAGACAACCAAGCTGGTCAGATGGAAAAACAACAAATCAGAATATGGGCAGCCCCCATGAAGCCCCTCCCTGAGGAGCACATGCAAGGCGCCCTTGCTCTGCCCAAGGAAACCTCTCAACTCTATGAATACTTACATCTTAGTCCCATGTACCTGAATCCACTGCATCTAACTGTGGACCAAATTGTGCGATAAAGGGCTTCCAAGGAAACCTCTTCCTATTACAGGAAAACACTACCCTGGACCACCCCAGAAACAGACAGGAGGAGAAATGGTAGAGCAAGGCTTATAACTGCAGATCGCCAAGGCAGCCATTGGCCATTGGCCCTTGGCTTGGCAATATCTCCACTCTGAAAGATTTACTTTTCACTTTTGCTTTCTCACATATCAAGTGTCCTCTTCTGAAAACAACTTAATAACTTTAAAATATGAACATCTATAAATGTATACACTATGCTCACCAAACTGACCAGTAAGCACTTCTCTTGATGTTCATACCCTTATATTAATGCTACTCTCACTTTTGGATAGACAAGCAGTGACCTTGGGATGACTGAGAAGGCATCATGGTGCCGAGAAGCAGTGACAGGAGTGCTCAGCACTGCAATATCTCTATCACACCTTCCAAGGCTCAGGGCCCATTGTGGAAGAGGTGGTGGAAAGAATGTAAGAGCCAAAAGAAGGGTCGGACTCCTTACAACGTGCTCCCCCAGACACAAAATGGCCTGGATATCCACGACCTCACAGTGCCCGACACTACCTACACAAGACCATCATAATAGGAGGAAAAAAGATCATGACATCAAAATAAAAGACAGACTGATTGAGAGGGGGAGGGGATATGATAGAGAGTGGAGTTTCAAAGGGTAAAGTGGGGGAGGGGGAATTACCATGATTTATTGTCTACAAATATGGAAGTTGTCAATAAAATAAATCAATATATAAAATATGAACATGTAAGTAGGTTGTATTCCCATCAGGTTATCCTCTCATGTCCTCTCTCCCCTGCCCCCATTCCACTAGTGTGAAGTCCACACCACCAGTGTTCTGCCTGGACGACCCTGTGCCTGTGTCCTGCGCAGGGTGCATGATTCAGACGCTGTTCTTTTTTTTTTTTTTAATTTTTTGTTTATTTATTTATTTGAGAGCAACAGAGAGAAGGAGGCAGAAAGAGAGAGAGAGAATGGGCGCGCCAGAGCTTCCAGCCTCTGTAAACGAACTCCAGATGCGTGCACCCCCTTGTGCATCTGGCTAACGTGGGTCCTGGGGAATTGAGCCTCGAACCGGGGTCCTTAGGCTTCATAGGCAAGCACTTAACCGCTAAGCCATCTCTCCAGCCCCAGACGCTATTCTTAAAGAAGCTTCACATTGGGCATATCTGCTCCCAGACCTTCTGCCAGGGGTCTTGATTCAGAACAAGGGTTTAGAACAGGTCAAAGGAAAATACCTTGTTCCCAAACCATGGGCTGTGGCCTGTAATTCCCAGTGTCAGAAACAGTCAGGGAGACCCATGACGGTCCCTAAAACAATGCAGGCTATCACCAAAGTAGCTGGTTACCTGCCAGAACTAAGTGGTAAGATCTTATTGCTGAAGACACCAGAGACTACGGACACGGGACTTTGAGAGATAATGCTGGAACTGGAAAGACAGCCAGCTCCTTGCCGGCTAGCCCTCACTGTGCTGGAAAGTGTTGTTTGAGCTGCTGGGGAATACTGGCCACCAACAGTACAAACGATGAGAAGATCCTGCAAGCTACAAAATCAACTAGCCACACAGGATGTACACACCTATGTAACAGTGGCACATAGTCTTTGTGGACAACCAATGGATCTCTGATTAGATAAGAGGCCTGCTCAGTGGGAGAGAATTCATATCAGGTACTGAGAACCAAGTTAGAATTCTAGGGATATGATGGTCATAGACTTCAAAAGCTCCCACTAGTGTTTTTTTTTCTTTTCTTTTCTTTTCTTTTCTTTTCTTTTTTCTTTTTTTTTTTTTTTGAGGCAATCAACAGACTGCCTTTTTTTATGTGAGAGAGCAAGAAGGAGAGAGAATTGGTGCACCAAAGCCTCCAGTCAATGCAATTGCACTCCAGACACGTGCACCCTCTTGTGCGCATGTGTGACCTGTGTGCTTGCATCAGTGCATGTCTGGCTTATGTGGGATCTGGAGAGTTGAACATGAGCCCTTAGGCTGCAGGCAAGTGCCTTAACTACTAAGCCATCTCTCCAGCCCTCCCATTAGTTTTAAGAGTGGCTACATGCACCAAAACGTCTCAATTAACTATGCTTATTTCCGCTAATCCATGCTGCTCTCACTCTTGGTCGGAGAATCCGTTTGTTGGCAGTGTAAACCAGGGAGAACCAAGATCTATAAAAACGTTGCGAAAAGATATTCAGTTGCCTAGCATGAGATGAGCCACCTTTAGCACATCTGCCCCGGGGACATCACAGAATAAAATGCAATTTAAACATGAGTGCTGCTCTGACTGATAAAATGACAACCTGCTCCAAGAAGCTGCCAATATACACTGAAGACACTCAGAACTCATTATGACAGAAACCCAGAGGTTGAAGAGAGGTCAACATTCAAGTAGACTTATAGCATACCCACCAAGGCTCAGGGAACATTGCTGAAGAGGGGACAGAAAGATTATATGGGCTACAGGATGGGAAGGAGTATCCTGAGACATTGCTCCCCACAGAGACGGATTGATGTATTCATAATCCCATGGTGAATACCAATAACCCCCTGAAGAAGGCCCTCAGTGGAATGGGAAGGGCAGAGGAAGATATAAGAGGATAATAGGAGGGGATACAGTAAAGTTCGTAATTACATTTTTTTTAAAGTAAATACCTTGTCTGTGCCAGCAGAGTGTGAGTTGTAGAAGGAGGGTTGTGAAATGTTACCAGGGAACTGGGGTTTCCTTTTGTGCATTCTTCACCCCCTTCATAAAATATTCATAAAAATTTCTCAGAAGAAAGCTCATGGATAATTTTATTAATATTTGAGAGAGAAACAACAGGACAGGCAAGCTCAGAGGCTGCTGAGAGGAGGGAGATGGAGGATAGGAGGAGAGGAGTCATGCCTTTTGGGTTATGGTCCAGAAAGCAGGAGGGTTCAGCAATGGAAATCAGCAGGCAGCTACATGGGGGCTTGGGGAGGGAGTGCGTGGAGAATTTCTTCAGAGAAGCAGTGAGAAACAAAACGTGCTTTGTCTCTGAGTGCTCGTCTTCTTGAACCTGAACTCACCGCCGGTGGGTTAAGCTGACAGACATTTCCAGATCTCTCTCTTGCTGCAGCCCACCTCGCTGTACTGTCACATCTGGGAACCCTGGTGCACCTTTTGTCAAGCCTTCCTTCTGAAAAAGATCGTCCTTAGAGTAGTTTAAAAGCTGTGGCATGAAGCAGAGTGTTCCTGGTGTCTTCTGAGAAGGACTTCATCCGATAACAGGAGCAAACGGATCTAATAGCAACACTTCTGCTCGTGTGAACGCAGGAGGAACACGGGGGGGGCGGGGGCAGCTATTCCACGACCCTGGGGTAAAAGGCCATGGAAATGGGCTGGAGAGATGGCTTAGTGGTTAAGCGCTTGCCTGTGAAGCCTAAGGACCCCTGGTTCGAGGCTCGATTCTCCAGGACCAACGTTAGCCAGATGCACAAGGGGGCGCACGCATCTGGAGTTCGTTTGCAGTGGCTGGAGGCCCTGGCGCGCCCATTCTCTCTCTCTCTCTGTCACTCTCAAACTAATAAATAAAATTGAACAACAACAACAAAAAAAAATTTTTTTAAAAAAAAAAGCCATGGAAATGATCAAGAGGATCATGGCAGCTATGAAGCGTGTGCCAGGGAGAACCATCTCCAGGGTGAGTACTTTCTGTCCTGTACACTGGGTGAACACCTTCCTAAGTGCTTAAGCCACTCTGTGTATAGAGATTATTCTCTTGTCTGAAAGAAATCAACAGGCTATTTGACAGAAATGTGATGGAGATGGTATGAGACAAGGGGTGTTGTGTAAGTAGCACATTGCCTGGCAAACCCAAGCCATTTCAAAAGTGATGTTCATATCAGCTCCTCTTTGATCTATCATTCCTACTGATGACTACACAGAATCCACGTCTGTTGCATCTCTGACAGCCTCCAGCATAGGGCTGAGCACTCCAGGGCCACAGGATAAAGGATTCCCATTTGATGCCTTGAACCATGCCTTAGTAGGGCTTTCCGATTTAATAAGGAAACAATTACACGACTGTATAGTAATCCGAAGGCATTTAAAGGCGATGATTAACTATGTAAGCATGGGTGCCTAGAAATACTGCAGGATTTCTGAACAAGAGAGCACTGAGTGGCTCACAGGGCCCAGGGAGACTTCCTGGAGAACACTGGAGCAAGACAGGCCCGAGGCAAGGGCTGGAGTGAGCAGTAAGATATTGAAAGTGCACAGTAATTGAGAACCCCCGTGGACGTGGCGGCAGAGCTCTAATGACGGCTGCCTCGGGAGATGCTGGTGGGTGTCTGCAGGGTTTCCTTGACTCTCTCAGCTCATTTGCAGTTAGCTACTCAAGGCATACGTCTGCCTTATCCTCCAGAGAACTGCCTTTGGCTAATAGAAGCTGTCCAGCTGGGACCTGGGCCCCTCATCCAGGGCAGGTCATAGCTGATGACTAATTGATGAAAGTCTGGCTCTATGCCTAATTGCACCCGACGGTACACTCCAGAGTCCTCCAAGGGATCCGACACAAGCCAGACTCCAGCTGAGACCCCATTTCTGCTTAGCTGACTACCCTGGCTATCCATCCTTTCTTCCTTATCCTCTTCCGAGATCATTGGCTGGATAAATGGAGGGCATGTGAATCCTTGCTGTAGGCTCTGCCTCTGGGAACACTGGGCTAGCACATGGGGTTGAGTGAATGAGTGATGGGAAGGACAGCGGCTGCTCTTGATTTTTTAACTGTTTCTCTTCCCTTTCCATAAGCCCTGGTGGAACAACTGCGGTAGGCAGGCTATGCAAGCCTTCATGAAGCAGAGCAAAGCTATGACTAGGTCTTTGATAGACAGACATAGACAACTGTGCGGCAGAGAAACAAGACTGACGTCCAGACACAGACGTTCAGAAGACATCAGTCATCCCAGCACTCGGAAGGTGGAGGCAGAAGACTCAAAGTTCAAGGTCAGGCTGGGGAGATGGCTTAGTCATTAAAGTGCTTGCCATACAAGCATGGGGACCTGTGCTCAAACCCCAGTACCCATGCCAAAGCTGGGTGTAGTGGCATGGACCTATAGCCCCACTGCAGGAAGAGGAGACAGGAGGAACCCTGGGGCTTGCTGGCCAGCTTCTCCAGTGAGCTCTAGGTTTAATGAAAGACCCTGTCTCAAGAGTGATTGAGGAAGAGACCTGACATCAACATCTGTCTCCACACACATGTACACATACATACACACATGTGTACTTAACATACACACACACACACACACAGAGTAAGATCATCCTTGGCTACATATGAAGTTGGATGCCAGCCTAGGATACATGAGACCCTGTCTCAAAAATAATAACGTAGGATGGAGAGATCACTTAGTGGTTAAAGCGCTTGCCTACAAAGCCTGAGGACCTACGTTCAATTCCCCAGTACCCACATAAGCCAGATGCACAAGGTGGCACATCCATCGGGAGTTCATTTTCAGTAGCTAGAGGCCCTGGCATGCCCAATTCTCTCTCTCTCTCTCTCTCTCTCTCTCTCTATCTCTCTCTCCTCCCTCCCTCTTTCTCTCTCTCAAATAAATAAAAGATAAGAAAAGATATGAAATTTTAAAAAATAATGTGACAGAAAACAGATCAGAGGTTAACACTAGTTGATTATGGCCAATGTCACCCTGAATAGATTGCTTAACTTCTCTGTGTATCTGTATATCCCTTTAAAACATAGAAATTGGATACTCCATAGGGTAATTAATAGTGGAAAATGAGGTAATGAGCCTCCTGGGTGACAATATGAGAGAGAATTCAAAATCTTTGCCTTGGATTGAAAAGAGAATGATGGTGGAGCTATGGAAAAGGGAACATGGTGGTTTAAATGTAAAATGACCTCCAGAGGTTCGAATGCGTAGTCCTCAGCTGGTGGCACTGTTCCGAAAGGTTTGGGAAACTTCCTGGAGGTGGAGCCTGGCTGGACTGTGTCACTGGGGGCGGGTCTAGAGGCGTTAGAGCCCAGCCCAGCCTTCTGCTCTCGGTGACCTCCCTGCGGAGGTGGTGATGGCCTCCTGCCTCCTCCTGCCGTGTTTTCACCGCCATGACAGACCTATGAGCAAAACGAACTGTTTCCTTCCCTGAGTTGCTTCTGGTTGGGTACCTCGTTCCAGCCGCCAGGAAGAAACTGGTACAGGGACAATGGTTAGAAAAGGTGAGCTCGTGTTTACTTCCGGTTCTGTGTTCTAAATTTACCCTGAAGTTTCAGGTCCGATAACGTCATCAAGGCTGTTGATATTCAGTCTGGGTCTCTCTTCCTATTCAGCTGATGGCTACATACTCGTTTACCAGTGTGAGCTGACTTTAAGTGAAAAAAAAAAAAGACAGAAGACAGATGATGATAAGGAGGAGTACTACAGGGAGAAAAATATTATCACCTAATATTGAGTTATATCTATGAATTTACAAAAAAAAATATCCTGGTGGGAGTGACCTTTCAGAATAGCCCGTCTCCTGTCCTGTGGGATACAGGGCCTCAGCCAGCCTGGCAGCAGCTGCAGGCATAACATGATGAACGCTGACTAGCTTATTTGCTGGGGAAGTTCATAGTTATGGCATCACGTGCTATGAGATTCCAAATATTCTAGAGAGATCCTATAAAGGAACTACAGAGCTTAGACCGCTAACAGAGAGGCTGGGGAATTGGTCACTTGCCCCCCCCTTTTTTTTCTCTCTCTCATGTAATCCTTTTTAGTGGAAATGAACCTGTCTTTAACAGGAACACGTTTTCAAATCGCTGTTATTTTGTCATGAGATAGTGTGGGAAATGTTTCAGGGTTTATACTGTGCCAAGTATTTTCTAACCACGCATCTCTTGGCAGATCCTGCCCTCTATCCAAGAGGCCAGTGGTTATGCCTAGGGAATGTCTGTGATCCTCCAGAAGCCATGAATGAAGAACTGAAAGATGTCACCCCAGTGCAGTGTGACAACAGCATTGTCAGCCACAAGTGCCTTAGGGGACTCAGACCTCTATGGAGTGGGAAACAAGGTGCTATAAAGAAGCTGCCCATAGGTACCCCGCTGCATATAGAAGATGCCCATAGGTACACCCTCCACCTATAGAAGATGCCCAGGCATGGCGGAGCAGAGTCACAGTGAGTCTCTGAAACACCACCAGCTTTTTTCGGACATTGGGTATGTCCTCTCTTCTCAATAGGGGTCAGTGGTGAGGGCTCAGTGGAGAGCATTTTCCTCTGCCCAAAAGGCCAGTTTCCTGGAATCACCCAAAAGTGTACCCTAGCTCCAGAGACATATTGTTCCGGCTGTGGCAGTTACCAAGCCTTCACAGAACCTGACAAAACACAGACTTCCACTCTGAGAGTCCCAGAATGCTAATTTGTAGACCTGTCACATTTGTCATGGTGGTGAGAAATGGTGTTAAAATTGCTTTCAATGTCTTAATTAGTTGTAACCTTCCAGAGAAAGCAAGGTCTACAGCTTACTTTTTTTCTTATTTTTTTTTATTTGTTTTTCATGACAATGATTAAAATTTAAATTGTGAGTGTCATGAGGAACAATCTGCAATTTTGGAATGCCAATGTAAATGTGGGGGGCATGACCTTCCATGGCTCACAGTGCTAAGCTGAGGGGTCCCCCTCTGCGCAGTATCCCATGCAGACAGCTGAACTTTGGATCTTGGGCTGTAGGCCTTTTGTTGGAGCTGTGAAACCTCCGGAGTAACAGAGCAGGGAGCCCCTCCCCACCTTTCTGCCTGGTGTGTGTGTGTGTGTGTGTGTGTGTGTGTGTGTGTGTGTGTGTACGTGTGCGCACGTGTGTGTGTACACCCAATGCACATGTGCTGAGGCCATCTGGTGACCCCGATTGCTCCGTGCCTTTATTTTCTTGAGATGGAGTCCCCCACTGAACCTGGAGCTGTTTTTCACTTACAATGGCTGACAAGTGAGTCCCGGCCATCTGCCTGTCTCTAACCCTCTCTCTCCCTCACTTAGGACTGTGGTATAGGTATGTGTGACCACACCCAGATTCTTATGTGGGTGCTGGGGATAAAATTCAGATCCTCATGCTTGTACAGGTATAAATGACTTTATTCTGAGATGCCCAAACAGTTTCACTATGATCATTATTAATGACTGGACACTGACCATGCCCTGTGAGCGCCGGTAGACTGAGGTTGTACTCACAACATCCTCTTAACAACCCCATGGTGTTACCAGGGAACTGGAGTTCCTTTTGTGAGTTCATAGTCTCATTAATTTAAAAAAAAAAAAAAAACATTGGAAACAGATTCAGAAAAAAGCTCATGGACAACAATTTTTTTCTTTTTTTTTAATTGACAACTTCCTTAACTGTAAACAATATCCCATGGCAATTCCCTCCCTCCCAAGGGCAATTTTATTAGAGGTTGAAAGAAAGACCAAAGGGAAGACAAGTTGTAATTGCAGCAGCTATGAGGGGAGGGGGATGGATTGCGGGAAGAGAGGAAGTCGAGCCTTTTGAGTGGGGTTCCAGAAAGCAGGCAGGTTCAGCAATGGAGGTCAGCAGGGAGTCCTCAGAGAAACAGTGAGAAAACCCGGAGTGTCTGGACAGCGCACTGAAGATTTGGGCCAGGATGCAAAGAAGAGAGAGAAAGGGTTACATTTTTTGAGTTAGAACTCCAAAAAGAGAGCAAGGTGGGCAGGAGAACCGACAAACTAGTGCATCAAGGGAGGGGCCACAGCGGGCTGAATTACTTCCCATTAGGGAGTGCTCCCCCTCCTCCTTAGCAGGTCTGTAGGTGACGGGATGGCCTCTTGGCCAGGTGATCAACAGACTCAGTTGGATTAACTCTTAGGGAAGGGACTAAATAATCTTTTGGGTAGCTTAGAATGCCACGTCTCCACCCAGGGCCAAAGGTAAACTCAAACTCTTCTTCTGGCCGGGAGGAAGTAGCTTTCTCTGGACAAAGCTCTGATGCCTTTGCCCTCTTCCCTTTACCAGAGAAAGGGGAGGCGGGATCCAAACCTGATCATGACGGAGGCGTCTATCCTCAAAGGCCCCCAAGCCTGCTAACGTTTATCTGCCTACCTCAATGGGAAAAGCACCCTTAATACCTCGAGTTACAGGTAAGGAGCCAGAGGCTGAGAGAAGCCCTGTGATGAGACATGATCACACAGTCTGAAGGTCTTTCCACTTACGGAATCTGTACGCTTAGCCACACTCCATCCCTGACTTGTGCATCTTCGCTCTTGCCGGGAGCAGGGACGGTAGCTGTGCTTGTGTCCTGTCCGAGATGCAGATGGCCAGTGCCCATTTCCCTCTGCTGCCTGCTACCTGCTTGGTCCCTGCCCTGCTCATCCTGCCCAGGTGAGCAGATCTCTGGAGCTGCACGCACTCTTGCTGTGTATGTGTTCTGAGCCATCCCTTCTGCTGCCCCGGCGGCAGTGAGCTCAGAGCCTCCCCACGTCCCTGGAACTAAGAAACCTTTTTATTTTCTTATTAGTTATGTACACAGTGTGTACACAGCCATGTTGGTACCATCGTTAGCCTCCTTCCTGTCCTCCCCTCTCCGCAGGGACCCTCCTCGTTGGGGATTGTGGGTCGTGCATTCTGGGGTTAGCCATCAGTTATGGGGGAGAGGCAATGTCTCTGTGCACAACGTCCCAACGCGTGGCTCTAACAATCTTTCTGCCCCCTCTTCCGCGAATGTCCCTGAGCCATGTTGGGTTCGTTTTAGATCGACTTCAGTGAAACCTTTTTGAGACTCTCCAAAACTCACTTCTATTTATTAGTGCTTTCTGGGTCCTGTGTTGCTTACCGGCGGTGCAGCCTCGCAGAGCCTCTGCCAGAGACAAAGAAATGAAACGAAGCTCAGAATGCCGGCGGTGCCTCTCCTCAAGGTCGACACTTTGTGCTGTAAGTTTTGTCTTTTGAGGTGGGAAGGAAGCAAAGCCTCATGCTCCTTGGAGTCTCTGCCTGGCAGCTGCTCTTCCTTGTAGACTACACTCTGGAGGGTGGGGGGTCGCATGACAAAGCAAAGTACTCAAAATTCCAGAAAGGAGAGCAGCCACGGGGCCAGTAGCAGTTTTTTGCTTTGTCAGAACTATGCCACTTCAGGACACCATGCCAAAGACCTGGCATAAGTGTTTGCCATGAATTGGCCCCCTATTACTGGCTCTGACCCCTGACTACATAGTGAATGACACAGAGCTGGGCCCAGAGTCCATTTGACCAGGCTGGGCAGGGCACAAAGGATAGACTCGGAACATCTACTTCAGATGCTCAGTGTCTGCTGGGGATGCGGCTCGATGGGTGGAGAGCGAGGTCGTTCTCAGCCTCATGGAAAGCTTGCGACCAGCCTGAGCTGCATGTGACCCTATCTCAAAGAAAAAAAGAGGTAGTGAAATCTGTAGAGAAGACACGCCAAGGTGACGATGGCATAGAAAACCTCTTCCTGGGAAGAAGAGAATGCGGGAGAGAGTGCCCACTTCGGCCATGGGAACATTTGCAAAGATGGTGTCCGGACTCTGGGGAGTGCCACATCAGACAGGGAAAGCCAGTGGTGGATCTGCGCGGTACCTCCTGGTGCAGTGTCCCTGCTGGCAGCCCGGGAGGCTCCCTCTTTTCCTCAGGACTCTTCTCTGGAAGCAGCTGTCACCACCCAGGGGAGTGGCTGTCCCTACCCATGCAGAGATAGTGCCCAAGCATTTCTGTTGCAGGCCCCCAGAGGATCCACTCTGATAGGAATCCCAGGGCCGCTGAATGTTACAGGAAAATTCACAGTGGACTCCTGCTCTTCCCCATGGGCAGCCCGAGTCATCCAGAGATTTCTTAGGATTCTGGAATTCTGAAATGCCAAACAAATAGTCAAAAGGCCTACCGATCCAGGTTCCCAATTACTGGAGAGGCTGAGGCAGGAGGGTCCTTGAGTCTGGGAATCATAGGCCAAGCTGGGCAACTTGAGAGCTTTCATGTCAGGAAACCAGAAACCAGACGAAACACCGACTTCTAGGGGAGCAGCAAGCCATGCATCCACAACCACCACCCCCCCACACACACACATACCATCCTTGCTTCAGAAAATCCAGCAAAGAAGAAAGTTATCCCGGGGGTGTAGCTCAGTAAGTAGAATGCCTGCGTAGCAGCCATAAGGCCCTTGGTACTGTTGCCCGCATCATATAAAGTCTGTGTGGTGGCACAAGCTAGTGATTCCAACACTCAGGAGGTGAGGGCACGATGACCAGATGTTCAAGGTCATCATTAACTACATGGTGAGTTCAAAGCCAGCCTGGCAAGTTACTCAATGCCAAGTGTGATTAAAAAAACAAAACAAAACATGTGTTTAGTATTATGACAATACATTTGGGGAGCACTGCAGTGGGGAGTTTGGGGGTGGGGAGTGGTGAGGAAATATTGGACACAATTGCAAGTTGGTCATGGCCACGGGGGAGCTTAACAGCCAAGCAAGATGAGGGCCAGCGGATGCAAAGTGACCATGGTGAAGTATCATGGTGAGGGCAGCACTGGCTAAACCTTCCTAACAGGATCCTTGTCAAAGACAGACAGGTGAGTCAGACAAGACGGCTGGGCCAAGACTACCTAGAGGAGGAGAGGAAAGGCCGAAACCAAGGATGAGGAGGTTCGGCGTTCCCAGGTGGACCAAGGAGAGGATTTGGAGCCTGCGTAAAGTTGGCCAAGCAAAGAATCCTTGACAGAAGCCAGAGCGCTGACCCTATGTCAGAAGAAGAAGTACTCACAGCGAATGCGTGAGTTAAGCGCGCACCTGGAAAAGCCATCGGCAAACAGAAATAAAACCTCCACTAGCGTCGCGTGCAATAGCAGCCGGAGCACGACAGATGGGCGACCACATAATTTGCTGTCTAACTGGGAAATTTTTGAGAATGAGAAGCATGACAAAACATTAAACTGTGATAACTTTGCCATTGTAATCAAATGACTTGGGTTATGGCTGCAGCCAAAAAGTTGCTTGTATTCAAAACAATTTTTTTAAATAAAATTCTCTTCAAAAAGATAATTCTAGAAATCTGGCTGGGGAGATGGCTCAGCAAATTAAGTGTGCTTCCCGAGCAAGCATGAGGGCTTGAGGGGGACCTGAAGCCACCTAAGTTCAAGCCTCCAGATCCCAGGTAAATGAGTAGTAAGCAAGTAGGTGTGGCCGCACGCACCTGCAACCCAGTCTTGCAAAGGGGAGCAGAAACCAGAGAGTCACCTGGCCTCATAAAGAACGGCAAGCTGCGGCATCAGTGTCTGGCTTAAAATAAGAATGGTGGGAGAGCGATGGAGTGGAACACCCAACATTCTGCTCTGGCCGTCACAGGCCAGCGACCTGCACAGGTGAGTGTCTGAAGTGCTACAAGAGCACATACACATGCGTATCTCATACATCCACACACACACACCATACACACAAGCAAAAATTTCTATAAATCAACATTAAAGTAAAATTATCCATTTTATTTTTAAATATTTATTTATTTATTTATTTATTACAGAGAGAGCACACCAGGGTCTCCAGCCACTGCAAACAAACTCTAGACGCATGTGCCCCCTTGTGCATCTGACTTTATGTGGGTACTGGGGGACTGAACATGGGTCCTTTGGCTTTGCTGAAAAGCACCTTAACCACTAAGCCATCTCTCAAGCACAAAGTTATCTAGTTTTAAATATTTATTACTCAGATATTTAAAAATAGTGTCCGTTAAAAACTTGTCCTTCGGGCTGGAGGGATGGCTTAACGGTTAAGGTGCTTGCCTGCAAAGCCAAAGGACCCAGGTTCGTTTCCCCAGGACCCACGTTAGCCAGATGTACAAGGGGGCACATGCGTCTGGAGTTTGTTTGCAGTGGCTGGAGGCCCGGCGCACCCATTCTCTCTCTCCCTCTCTCTCTCTCTCTCTCTCTCTCTCTCTCTCTATCTATCTCTCCTTCTTTCTCTGTCAAAATAAATTAATTAATTAAATATTTTTAAAAAATCTTGTCCTTGGTATCTATCAGTGTACTTTAAACATGTTTTCAATGTTTTAATGAGTGTGTGTGAGAGTGAGAGAGAGAATTGGCACATCAGGACCTCCAGCTGAGGGTCCCTGGCCATTGCGCACCGGCTCCCCAGCATCGAGGCAACTGTGGAGTGGGGTCTTGAGTGGCCAGGAGTGTGAAGGGAAGAAACACCCGGAAGACAGCTTAAGAGAAAAGCTCGTTTATTTGTCAGGGGACTGAGTTTTTATAAGCAGTTGAGAGAGAGAGAGAGAGGCAAGAGGGTCCTAAGGGGATTGGTGGGTTCAAAGGTTGCATACCGATGCCTAGTTGGCATATAGGGACGTTCATTCCAGCATGCAGGGAGAGAGTCAGGTGATCTATGTAGCAGCGGGAAGAGGTATAGAGTATGGGCCAGAGGGGGATGGGCTGTGTGACGGCTGCTGGCTGATACCATATTAGGAGTTTCCTAGGCAACTGGCCAAAGGTTACAGGGCTATGACCAAAGCCTAAGTCTTACCAGGAAGTCCAGGCGCCCCGGGCTGCAGGGGGGGGGAGGGAGTGGCCCTACTTCCTACAGGTCTCAGGGCCCAAGATTTGTCCAGGGGTCCAGACTCACTGTGACCCCGAGAATGGGGGAGGAGCCTTACTCCTGCCAGTCTGGACCGAGATTTGTTTGCGGTACAGGCTGCTGCGACCTCTCCATAACCTGGGGCCCTAGCCATGTCTATAGCCTAGGCTTGCTTTAACCTGGAGCCCTGCCTGTGTCTGACATCCAGCCACTGCAATCGAACTCCAACACGTGTGCCGTCTCGTGTGCATGTGCAGCCTTGCACCCTTGCCTCACCATCTGCGTCTGGTTTACATGGGTCCTGGGGACTCAAACCTGGGTTCTTTGGCTTTGCAGGCAAGTGCCTTAACCGCTGAGCCATCTCTCCAGCCTTAAACAATTTTAAACAATATCTCTTCTACTATCTGTCACTGGCATTTGTCTGAAGAATGTGTTCCTATACACTCTGGGCTTTATAATTTGATGAATTGTATTGAATTGTGACATATAGCCCCCCAAAAATGTGTCCATTATAAGCACTCTGTTTGGTGAACTGTCAGATGAAGAAATGAAATGTTAGCAACACACCAAAACTTCCTTGTGGCACTTCTCACCCCTCTGTGGAGTTTAACTGCTGTTCTTGTTTTGAACGCCACCAGTTTTTTGTTCATTTAAAATTTAAGTTCAGTCATGCAATATATGTCTCTGTCTGAAATCTTCCTCAGCACTGTGTTTGGGACAGGGATCTGAGCAGTTGCAGGTAATTGCAGTTTATGGATTTTTGTGGCCATGTAATACAGGACACACCATAATTCACTCATTTGCTCAAGGATCTGAAATGCATATTTGAGTTGCTTCTGGTTTTCAATCCTTTTTTAAAATTTTGTTAGTTTATTTATTTATTTGAGAGCAACAAACAGAGCGAGAAAGAGGCTGAGAGGGAGAGAGAGAGAGAATAGGCGCGCCAGGGCCTCCGGCCACTGCAAACGAACTCCAGACGCGTGCGCCCCCTTGTGCATCTGGCTAATGTGGGTCCTGGGGAATCGAGCCTCAAACCAGGGTCCTTAGGCTTCACAGGTAAGCGCTTAACCGCTAAACCATCTCTCCAGCCCATGGTTTTCAATTTTTTTTTAAATATTTTATTTGAAAGAGAGAGTGAGAAAAGGGCAGGTAGAGAGAAAGAAAATGGGTACACCAGGGCCTCTAGCCCCTGAAAATGAACTCCAGACACATGTACCCCCTTGTGCAGATGGCTTACATGGGTACTAGGAAATCAAACCTGGTTCTTTTTGTTTGTTTTGTTTTGTTTTGTTTTGTTTTTTTGTTTTTGTTTTGTTTTTTGAGGTAGGTTTCACTCTAGCTCAGGCTGACCTGGAATTCACTATGTAGTTTGAGGGTGGCCTCGAACTCATGGCGATCCTCCTACCTCTGCCTCCCAAGTGCTGGGATTAAAGGCATGTGCCACCATGCATGGCTTTCAAACCTGGTTCTTTAGGCTTTACAGGCAAGCACCTTAACCACTAAGCAATCTCTCCGGTTCTGCTTTTCATTTTTTTTTTTATGAGTTGAGCTGTAACAACAGTCTTACATGTTTTGGGTGTCTGCATCGCAAATGAAAACCCATGGAGAAGGGTGCTGGGTGTCTGAGTGCCTTATTATTGCAAATGCTTCAGTCGTGATCACTATCATATTAACTTGATCACACATGCATGGCCCTGGATCATGCTCTTTCATGAAGTGCTTATTCAGTATTGTACCCATTTATAGTAAGTATTATATGTTGGCCTGCTTAGCCAGGGACCTCTGCTCTACAAACAGCCAAGATGCTTTCTGACAGATCTCAGCAGCCCACATGCCCCGTTCTTTCTGAAGTGTCCCTGATCTTTGTAAACCCCCACAAAAGCCACCAAGGAGTAAGTGCAGATGGGACCCAAGGGGAAAGCCCATTGTAAGCCTCATACTTCTTCTGAAGTGGCCAGGTACAGAGAGGTGGATGGGAAGAATTAGAGTCCTGGTAGACTGCACTGTGTGAGGTTCACAACCAGGTTCTTTTCCAGTAGCCTCTACTTTCTTCAGGAGGAACTAATAACCATGCCAACCTTCAGTCCAACTATGCTCAAAAGATAATGGGGCTGGAGAGATGGCTTAGCAGTTGAGGCATTTGCCTGCAAAGCCAAAGGATCTGTGTTCAATTCCCCAGGACCCATGTAAGCCAGAGGCACAAGGTGGCGGGTGCATGCGTCTGGAGTTCTTTTGCAGTGGCTGGAGGCCCTGGCGTACCCATTCTCTCTCTCCCTCTCTCCGCCTCTTTCCTTCTCTCTCTCTCTCTCACTGCCTCTGCCTCTTTCCCTCTCTCTCTCTCAAATAAATAAATAAAAATAAAGTTTTCTTTAAAAATACACTGTGTGCACTCTTGCTGTGTGCTAACTACCATACAAGGTGCACAGGATATACCTGTGCTGTGAAGCTCTCTTGGGGCCCAGCCAACACTTTGTCCATTGGCATGCACACAAAGAAACTTCACAGTACAGGCGATTTCACAAAGAAGCAACAATTTTTTCTGAATTAATAAAAAATGGTGTTTGATTGCAGGTTATCAATTCTGAGGATTTTATTAAATTGTGAGTTTCTTCTCCACAAAGAGGTTCAGAACTGGCCATCCAGAGCTGAGGTGCAGGCACAGGTGACCACCTGCTGGCTGTCCAGAGCTGAGGTACAGCCATGGGTGACACTTGCTGGCCATCCAGAGCTGAGGTGCATGCATGGGTGACCACCATGCTCCATCACCTCCATCTTCTTTCTGCTTCACTGCTCTGATATTGCTCTTCCTTTCTCAAGGTTACATGATGGCCATTGGAGCTGTGCTTCTGTCCAAATCCCAGGGAGAAAGAAGAGGAAGAGGAAGGAGCAAGGACACTCCAGTGGACTTCCCAGAAGCCTTCACCCCACCTCTTTGGCTAGACTTATCAGAATAATAGGTAAAATATGTGCTTCTTTGCCCAGCACAGTGACACTCCAGGTACAGCAGAGAGTCATTCCTGTTTATCATCTTCTATTCAGTCTCAGAAAGAGAAGCACTGTGAGATACACAGAGTAAGGAATTGGCTAAGAGTATTAGGCTACTCGCCATGGTAGATGATGAATACGTCTCGGCTGAGGAGACATCTCAGTTTGTAAAGTGCTTCCCTTGCAAGCATGAAGAACAGAAGTTGATCACCAGGTGCCATGTAAAAATTCCAGGCATGAAAACTGGCATGGTGGCGCACGCCTTTAATCCCAGCACTCGGGAGGCAGAGGTAGGAGGATCGCCTTGAGTTCGAGGCCACCCTGAGACTCTATAGTGAATTCCAGGTCAGCCTGGGCTAGAGTGAGACCCTACCTCGAAAAACCAAACAAACAAACAAACAAACAACAACAACAACAACAAAATTCCAGGCATGGGTGCAGGAGAGATGGCTTAGCAGTTAAGGCACTTGCCTTCGAAGCCTAAGGTTCAATTCATCAGTACCCACATAAGACAGATGCACATGATGGCACAAACATCTGGATTTCATTTGCAGTGGCTAGAGACCTTGGTGTGCACTTGCTCACTGCCCCCCCATAAATGGATAAATAAAAATAAAATATTTAAAAAATATTTCAGGCATGGTGGTGCATGTCTGTAGTCTCAGCACTAGGGAGGCAGAAATAGGATCAGAGGGGTTTGCTGACGGGCCAGTGTAACCTACCTAAGTGCTGAGCTGCAGCTCAGTGAGAAGCCATGTCTGAAAAGAGGCTGATCCAGGCGGCAGGCAATCAGGGAAGTTACTATACAGATTGATTAAGAGGTGAGAGAGCAACTTTATGTTAAGGCAAAGTTTAAAAAAAGGAAACAAGGGGCTGGAGAGATTGCTCAGTGGTTAAAGCACTTGCCTGTAAAGCCTAACAACCAGGGTTCAATTCCCCAGTACCCACTTAAAGCCAGATGCACAAAGTGGCACATGCTTCTGGAGTTTGTTTACAGAGGCTGGAGGCCCTGGCGTGCCCATTCTCTCTGTCTCTCTCTGCTTGCAAAAAAGCAGTTTTTAAAAGCAGAGGTAGATGGTGCACACATGAGGAATGACACCTGAGGCCGACCTTTAGCTTCCACATGCGTGTGCACACGTGTTCACACGCTTTTATGCATGTGTTCCTCCCACACACATATGAACGCACAACACACATTAAAAAAATCTATGTAGGGTTGTGACTTCACGTCTGATACTAGGTCTAAGCTGAAGTCAGTCTGGCCATCGGACAGAAAGGAAAGCTAGGAGCGAAAGCTAGGTGTGGCATGGGGCGTGGCAAGGGCACAGTGTGACCTGTGCACGTGGCTGGATCTCATGAAAACAGCCTGCAAATGCACGAGGATAAAGTGGAACCCACACCCGTTCCTCTCTGTCTCCAACCTTAGTGACGAGGGTGACCTGCAGGAAAGGCTGGCTCTGCTGCCAAGGAGTGATGTACCCACCCCACTCACCCCAGCCCTGGCCATGAGCAACTTCAGGAGGCCGTCTGTTAGAATGTCAGGAGCCATGAACCAGCCAGAGAGGCAGACTGCTCCCACACACACAGCAGCTGGCGCCCACATGGACCTCAGAGCACGACACATGCCATTCCACCTCGGCCATCCAAGCTTTATGTATTTCTTTAGCCAACTCTTACCCAAACCTCACAGAGAGGTATTTGAACAAAAGCGGTTATGATGTAGCTAAGTTGACCTAGTTGAAAACCATAGTGTCAAGGTGGAGGGAATAGTGGGCCCTGCGCAGGCAAGGACAGGTGGGTACCACGGAGGGGTGACAGCACTGAGCCAGGATGCAATGTGTGTCCAAACCTCACAGGAAGCTTCTCAGATGAGACAAAAGTATTTGCCAAAGTGGGAAAGATAGCGTTGCTGGGACAGAAGACGGGTGGGGCTGCAGGGCTGGGAGAAGGGGAGGCTGAGGGCCAGACAACCATTTCACTGCCCTTCCATCTCTGTCAGCTCATAAGGTGGTGAAGACTCCTGACACCCCTGGGTTCCTGGGGCCTGTTGTTGGAATTGTCAGAGTCAGAGCCTGGATCCAGGGGCCCAACAAGCCAGGCTCGGCCACCTGTCCTGAATAGACCAATTAAAGAGGCAAGATAGTGAAAAGCAGGGAAAAGAGAGTTATTCGATGTGGTCACACTGGGAAGAAGAATAAATAGAGTGGCATCCCCCACCCAAGTCCATCTTTGGGGTTCTGACATGACCTGGACTTTCTCAACATTCATGCTGTGCGTGTACAGATTCTGAGTTGGACGTTGAATTCCCTGGAGAAGACACTGAGACCAGGGTATACTGAGCAGAGCTTTCAGGATATTTGCCAGGTAGGGGATGTGAGGAAGGCAGACCTGAACTGAGGGAAGGCTGAAGTGTCATGTAACTGCAACTGGTGCCTTATCCAGGCCTGCAAGGGCTCTGCAGCCCGGTGCCCTCCACAGCCATCTCACTTGGAGACATCGCCACGGGACGCCATCTCTCAGCCCATCATTTTGGTATTAAAGGAAGTTCTCTTCAACCGAGGGAGGTTCCTAACATGAATGTTCCCATGAGAGGCAGTCAGGTAGCTTTGTCAGGTATTTTAGGGTGACTGGGCCCTGAAAGTAAAAAGCAGAAGTGTCCTTAAGTCTGTCCTTAGAATCCCTCTCTGTATCTGCTCTCTCCTCTCTGTATATCTTGACTAAAGGAGTTATTTAGATCTGTTTTCCCAAGACAACCTAAGCCCTTCCAGGGAAGGAGTTCCCCTTTCCTCAAATTTAAATCTGATCCTGGCATTATGGTTGGTTAAGCTCAGCCCCCCCCCCAAACCTGGCATCATGGCAGGCTGGCAAGCCAATTCCTAAGTCAGGACCCTGAGTCCACACACCAATTAGCTCTCTGAGGCTCACCTGAGCCTGAAGGTAAAGCCCACCACACTAAGGTTATAAGGAGATCATTACCAAGTGGGCAAGCCCTCTCTTTTGGCTTGGCACCTCTCTTGAATTTCCAGGTCCCTGCTCCAGTAAGTCCCCTCCCTCATCTCAGCCCCAGTGGACTGAGATGGCGGGTGGGACCCTCAGCCCTACTCCCGTGTGGGCTCCCTACCCCCTCCTGCCTTCCGCATGGCAGCCTCTGTACTTTCTCTTCCTTTTCCCTGAATAAATGTAATAATTTTCCTTCTCAGTCTTTTTTTTTTTTTTTTTTTTTTTTTTTTTTGGCTTTTTGAGGTAGGGTTTCATTCTAGCTCAGGCTGACCTGGAATTTACTATATAATCTCAGGGTGGCCTCAAACTCAGGGTGATCCTCCTACCTCTGCCGCCCAAGTGCTGGGACTAAAGACATGCAACATGACACCGGCTCTCGGTATTGTTTTATTTCCAAATTTTGGTTAAAATTTTTTGTTAAAAAGTGAACTCGGGGCATGGAGTTTAAGAACCTTTCTTGAGTCCCCCAAACCCCATTATGCTCAGCCACTGTTGTCAACAAATGGGGGTCATGTCTGGGCCTTCAGATCCTTACCCCCTTCCCACCCTCACTGCCAATTCGTCCTCATACTGCATGGCACCTCATGCCACAAAATAGTAGTTGTGCCTCATCATATCACGTCCCCTCCAAGGCAGAGACTTTTTACCAAGAAGATGAGGCCTCTTTGTTCACAGTTATGCCCAACTAAGGAATTTCACTGGCTGTAACCCTGTCATGTTAGCATCTCTCCTGTAAGGGAAATGGGGAGTGAGTGATAATGATGTCATAAAGGACTCAGGGAACACTGGAGCACTTTAGTGGACAATGAGAGAGTGGATGTTCAGAAGGCAGGGAGCAGGTCTGACCACCACATATGATGGTATTAAGTAGACCTGAGCCCCATCAGGGTCAACTTGGCAGATGTTTAAGGAAAATAAGCCAGCCTACACTATTAGTAAAAAGGAACATCAACTCCAGAAGATAACGTTTATGCATTGACATAAAGAATGCATGTACTGGGCTGGAGGGATGGCTTAGCAGTTAAGGTACTTGCCTGCAAAGCCAAAGGACTCAGGTTCAATTCCCCAGGAGCCACATAAGCCAGATGCATAAAGTGATGCTTCTGGAGTTCGTTTGCAGTAGCTGAAGGCCTTGGCATGCCCATTCTCTCCCTTTCTCTCTCTCTTAAATAAATAAATAAAATAAAATACTTTTTAAAAGAATGCATGTACTATTCAGCCCCGGAACTCAAATATAGGGACAGATTCCAGTGAAACTACAGCACACCTGCATGTATACAAGAGATGGGCATGTGCATGCCTGTGTCCAATGGCATTTTTAGTCTTTTGCGTGGTAGAAGCTGGTGGTCTGTTAGTACACACCGAAAGGTTCACCTGATAAAAAGGATGTTAGGTCAGATACAGAGATGAACAATATAACTGGCTATTAAGAGACTAGAGATAGCCCAATATAATCTGGCTCTGATCCTGACACATTCCATCGCTCCACAATCACAGAAGTTCTATCAGTCCATTCAAAGGAGTTGCAGCTGCTTTGGGGAACTTAACTGGCATGTATTTGGGGGAAACATTAGCTCACATACATGTTTACTTCATTGCTATTTGTAACAAAACACATCAGTAAGGCTGGAGAGATGGCTTAGCGGCTAAGGCACTTGCCTGTAAAGCCTAAGGACTCATGTTTGAATCTCCAGATCCCACATTAGCCAGATGTACAAATGTAAGGCAAGCATAAGATAGCACATGCCCACAAGGTGGCGCAAGCATCTGGAGTTTGATTGCAGTGGCTGAGGCCCTGGCATGCCAATTCTTTCTCTCTCCCTCTGCCTTTCTCTCTTGCTCTCACTGTCTCTAAAATAAAATTTTAAAAAAGCTAAAACACATCAGTAAAGCCTAAATAAGAAAGGTATGAAAATGATGAGTGACAGGATTTGTGATTCCTTCATTGACTCCATAAATATCTTTAGAGATTCATTAAACACAAGCCTGTGTGCTTTTTCCACAGGGGCCTGAGAATCAGCTAGAAGATGGGCTCATCTACGTTGTGCTTGGCTGGACCTGTTGCGCCTTTCTGCCAGCTTTGATTTCATGGATCAACAAGATGCCTACTGGTTCCTTTCTTGGAGTTGTAAAGGAACTTTGTTCTAAGTAAGGGCATCATGTCCTTAGCTGAAAAGATTTGTTAGTGTTGTAACCACAAAATTTAACACAAAGAGCGGATGGAGCCTTGGCCTCCGCATCACATCCGGCAGCCCCCAGAGCTGAGGACAGCATTGACTCACTCAACATTCCAGATGATTACCATGAATTATCTGATACTTTAATTGAAGCCAATTATTCTATCCAAGAGAACAGCAAGGGCTTCGTACTTGTAGAGAGAAATAGCACAATTGTCACGAATCCCTCCAGAATTACTTTTTCAGCTGAATTACTTATGTGCTTCATAAACCATTTGTTTGGAAATAGTTATTCATTGTTTCATGGGGTGTGTGTATGTGTGCACACGCATGTGCATGTGTGTTAGGAGGCCAAAGGACAACCTTGTGTGTACTTCCTAAATTGCCGTGCACCTTTTTTGAGATAGGGTCTGTCGCTGCCTGGAACTTGTCAAGAAGCTGGACAGACTGGCAGTGAGCCCAGGCGTCCGTCCACCTGTCTTCACATCTCCAGTGCTGAGACTATAAGCATATGTCACTACCCCAGCAGTTTTGTTTATCTATTTGTGTGTGTGTGTGTGTGTGTGTGTGTCCGTGCCACAGTGCATATGTGGAGGTCAGAGAACAACCTCCAGGTGTCTGTGCTCTTTTTCCACTTCCTTTTAGACAGGATCTCTTGCTGCTACAAATGAATGCCAGTTTAGCTGATCTGTGAACTTCAGACTTTCCTGGCTCCAACTCCCATTGTCATAGGCATGTTTGCATCACAGATACCTGTGCCGCTTTGTGTCCTGTTTCACACAGGGAATGGAACTCAGACAGGCAAGCTTTGCAAGCAAGCCCCATTAACCACTGAGCCATTGTTCCCAGCCTCTTCTTACATGAGTTCTGCAGTTCAAACTCAGGTCTTCATGTTTTCAGTGCAAGCACTTTAACCCACTGGGCTTTCTCCTCAGCCCCTCCCCCCCGATATGTCTATTCTTGAGGACTCAAATTCACACAATCAATTTAATTGTATGTTCCATAATAAATGGCATGGAGCCATATTCATTCTATTACTTGTTTATGAATAGATACTTCAACAGTAATCACATACTGTGCATAAATCAAAAGAGTTATCATGGATGATTTGAGGCATGCTAGACTCAGTTCAACCATGCTGGGCTTTTACCAAATGTAGACAACTAAATACCGACTGCCATCTCCTGCCAGAGGACGTAAGTAGAGTGCCAAGGTGACCGCCTTCTGCGTGCTTCTCGCACCAGCAAATATTGCTGCCTCCAAGCCCTGCAGCGAGGCCTTAGTTATTTCTTCAGAAACAAGCTGGAAGAATATAGGCAGACACTTGTGTGGCCAGATGCCACCCATGCGCACTGAGGAGAGATCCGAGTTTCATTCAAACTCTTCTCTTGCTGTAATAACAAATGCGGCAGCAAGTGCAGGCTCTAATCCACACGTGGTCTTTATCTTGCAGCACCTGTCCACCCCGCGTAGCAGTGTCCTTGACCTCCATAAGAATACAGTCTAGTGTTCAAGGGCCTCGGGGCCTGCGGACCTGGTTCCCGCACACACCCCTGCAGGTGGAGGAGGATGGGAGGGGGAAGCGACAGTCCCAGGTCTCCACGCACAGGCAAGGTTCCCTTCCGCAGACTTCAGCCTGGACATGTCAACAGGCCTTCCTGACGGTTCTAGGCTTACAATATGCAGCACGTGCCCTCTGTTGGAGTTATTTCCCTCGGGCTGTCCCCATACCCCAGCCCCTCCAAACCTGCAATGCAGTTTACACCCTGCAAAGAGACGGTCAGATCCTGTGCCGCTGACTTTACTCATTGCTGTAAGCAGATCCCTCACAGGAAGCAGCATAAGGAAGGAAGGGCTTGTCTGCGCTTGCAGTTCTGCAGCACGCGGTCCATCACAGCTGAGAAGGCATGCAGAGGCGCAGGAGGCAGCCGGCTGCTCCCATCGCATTCGCTGTCAGGAAGCATGCAGGCACCCAGAGGCCAGAGCAAAGGTGTGACCTTGTGGGACAAGCGCGGAATCACAAATTAGTTTTGCTAGGATGGTATTGCCTCATGAGTATCCAGGACATCTTCCTGGCCTCGGGCTGTGATTGGAATTCAGAGTGTGGCCATATGGCTGGCAAGCAGAATCTCGGTCCGCACTGGCTTCAGGAACAGAACGACTTTCTAAGGGAGTCAGCCATGATTAAGTTCCTCTTTGTTTTTACCTTGCTCTATTTTGCTAAGCAGAGCAGTGGGCTATATGGCCCGTAGCATAAGAATGCCACTCAGCTGAGGAACGTGGTGGAAACTTCTCCGTGTTACACCCTTCTTCCACCTTTGGAAATGTACCTCCAGGAAGAATGGGGAAATGTGGAAATGGAGAGAGAGGCATCTAGATGAACACATGAAAGAAACCAGATACCAGAGGAAGACCGGAAACCCTTCCCACCTGGACTACAGGCAGCAGATCATGTGTTTCCACGGACCACGCGATACACAAATGCAGATGGGGGTGGGGGTGCTAGGTAAATGACCTCTAAAGGGTCATGAGACTCTGATCCTTTGGGGGGGGGTATGTCTTTTCCCAGCTCACTAGTCCAATCCCGTTCTCAGGAGTGACTTTCTCTTTCCCAATAAACTGTCTCGATTCTATCTCTTACCATGCATCTGTGGTACAGTTCTGTGACCTGGAACCAAGAACCTGGACATCCTAGCAGTTGTCCCCTGGACTCTGATCCCCTGTCAAGTTAGTAGGGGAATTTCATGAGTATCAGTAAGTAAAGCAACTTGATTGCATTCCCGTCAGAAGTATGTAGGATTGAGAATGACATTGATCTTTTTTTTTTGTTGTTTTGTTTTGTTTTTCGAGGTAGGGTCTCACACTAGCCCAGGCTGACCTGGAATTCGCTATGGAGTCTCAGGGTGGCCTCGAACTCATGGCTATCCTCCTACCTCTGCCTCCCGAGTGCTGGGATTAAAGGCGTGCGCCACCACGCCCGGCGACATTGATCTTTGAGTGTATTTCCCAGAACTCAGAAAGAATGTATGTTTTGCTGTTGCATGAAGTACTTTATAAATGTCAGTTATATAATGTTGATTAATATTGTTGTTCCCATTCCCACCTTATTTTACATAGGTTAAAAGGAAAAGAAAAATAGTCTTTCCAGCTAAGGCAGTGAGAACGATGGACTGTCATGGCAGAGAAAATGAGCCTCAGCCTAACCCTACACTGGCACAAGATATCAAAACGTACCACATGCTTAAAGATAAAAGTTCAAGCTATGAAAAGTTTAGGGAAAAAATGGAGGCTGTCTTAGAATCTATAACTAAGCAAAAATGTCTTTCATTTGGTGTCCAAAAACAAAAGGAAAAATAGCTAATAAATTAGATCCTGGCATAATATTTTGGATCTTGGGAGACCTTGTTAAGAAAAAGAAAAGGTAAGACACAGACTGGGATAAACTAAAGACCATGTATCTGATGGAAAGACTGTTATCCAAAAAGTATAACAAAGCTCACCAAACTCCACTTTAAAGAAATAAACAGGAGCTGGGGAGATGGCTCAGTAGAGTTTGGATCCCCAGCACCCATGGGAAAGCCGATGGGACAGTGGGTGCCTGTGATCCCAGTACTCAGGAGGTAGAGACGGGAGGATCCCGTGGTTCACTGGCCAGCTAGTCTAGCCAGGTGAGCTCCATGCTCAGTGACGTCCGATCTCCAAAAATAAGGAGGAAGGGCTGGAGGGATGGCTTAGCTCTTAAGGCGTTTGCCTGCAAAGCCAAAGGACCCAGATTTGATTCCCCAGGACCCATGTTAGCCAGATGCACAAGGGGATGCACACATCTGGAGTTCATTTGCAGTGGCTGAAGGCCCTGGTGTGTCCATTCTCTCTTTTTCTCTCCCTCTCTCTCTCTCTCTCCCCCTCCCTCTTTCTCTGTCAAATAAATAAATAAATAAAAATAAAATATTTTTTAAAAATTAGGAGGAAGACACCTCTGGCCTCTGCTTGTGTGTGTGTGTGTGCGCACACACACACACACACACACACACTAACACACACAAATGTGAACACAAAAACACATGCAAGCAAGAGAGAAATAATCCAATTAGAAAGATGAGCAAAACATGTGGAGATACAGATGACACATGTGTGCATGAAAAATAGTTGTCACCAATCATTGCCATCAAGAAAGTGATTTAAACCACAATGAGGCACCACTGCAGGCCCATCACATGTCTCAAGTATAAAACAAGGAGACTGTCAAATATGGACAGAGTGAAAAGAATGTGGATCGCCGGCACATTTAGAGTAGGACTGCAGAATGGCATGGTCACTTTAAACATGATAGGCAGTTTCTTAAATGACCACACACACAACTATCATGAGGCACAATAAATGGACTCAAGCATTTATTCTAGAGAAATGAAGACTTTACGTTTTCATAATGACCCACACATGTGCTTCAAAGTTTATTTTTAGTTAATTTATTTACACATGTCAGGGGGGTGTATCAGTCTCTTGTCACTGCAGATGTACACCAGACGCTTGTGCCACATTTTGTGTCAAGCCTTAACATGGCTGGTGAGTTGAACTACCAGGTTTTGTAAGCAAGTGGTTTTAACCACTGAGCCATCTCTTAGGCCCCAATAGCATATTTATTTGCCACAACTCTCAAATGCAGGCAATAAATGTCCTTCATTTATGAATAGTTAAACTGTGGTATGCCTGTACAGTGATATATAGCCCTTACAAATGGAAATTAACAAATCTCTTAAGATATTGTGAGTCCCCAAAGAATTATGCTAAGTGAAGAAAACCCAACCTCAGAAGCCTATTAAGTATATGTTTCCATTTATATCTTCATATATATAGCTTACTTGATCTTTGGTTCAATTGTGTCTTTGTACATGTATAATAAATACTGTGTGATTCCATTTACACCATTGTAATGAAAATTTATAGAAATGGATAAGAGATACAGGTTTAAGGAGGTAGTTGGCAGGAGTAATGTGGGTGGGACTATTAAAGGGAAACATGAAGGATTTTTTAAAGATTTATTTATTTATTAGAGACAGAGAGGAAGAGAGAGGCAAAGAAAAAATGAGCACACCAGGGCCTCCAGCAATTGCAAACAAACCCCAGATGCATGCGCTACCACGTGCATATGGCTTACGTGGGACCTGGAGAATCAAACCTGGGTCCTTAGGCTTTGCAGGTATGCGCCTTAACTGCTAAGCCATCTCTCCAGCCCCGCAGGACTTTTTTTTTTGTTTTTTTTTTTTTTTGTTTTTTTTTTTTGGTTTTTCGAGGTAGGCTCTCACTCTAGCTCAGGCTGACCTGGAATTCACTCTGAATTCTCAGGATAGCCTCAAACTCACAGCAATCCTCCTACCTCTGCCTCCCAAGTGCTGGGATTAAAGGCGTGCGCCACCACACTCAGCTTCCGAAGGATTTTTTTTTTAAGAGACAGAGTCCTGTAACGTCATCCAGGCTGGGCTTAAACTCCTGGGCTCAAGTGATCCTCCTGCCTCAGACTCCCCAGTCACTGGGGTTATCAATACAGTCGCCATGGCTGGCTCAACACCAGGAATCTTCTTGTGGATGCACGATTTTATGTCTCCACTGTATCAACGACAATATCCTGCTTGTGATCTTTCACTATAGTTTTGCATAATTTTATTAAGAATCTGGATAAAGGATCTAAAAGCACACAATATTTCTTCATTATTTATTATAACTGTGTATGACAGTTACTTCAAATAATAGATTAATAAAGAAATAAAGACACGATCCACATCTGTCCCTTTGTTCACACTTTCATGGTCCTGACCACAGAATCTTAAACTGTGTGTGCTGACCCCATGTGGAGTCATGTAACTGCATGTGGGACTCCCAAGAAATGTGGCAACCGTAAAAGGTTTTTGAGCATGCAACAACCAAAAATTAATTCAAAAGTAAATACATAGTGAATCCATGATGCATCTGGCAGGGCTCCATGTTGAACCTTACGCCTTCACCACAGCCTTAGGTCTGAACATACAACATGCTCACTCTGTGCCGAGCAGCACCCAAGAACACGCTTCACCTCACCACTGAGACTGCTCTACGTGCTGAATGGCAGTGGTTTTGCTGTCATACAGTGGTTTTTCTCTTTCGGAACCATAATGGGCTAATTATGGAAAACAAATATTATCCTACCCAACATTCCTCAGCATGTATCAAATTAGTGTATCTTTAGAGTATATTATGCTAAAATGTTTGGTTTTACAAATTGTTGTTTGAGTTCCTGACTTGAGTTACATTAAAGCATTAAATTAATTTGGGTTTGGAATTGGGACAGAATATCAAAGAATTTCTGAAATGGCTCTAAATAGACTTCCACCATTTTTTACAATGTAGTTATGCAAAGTGGTGTTCTCAAACTATTATGTAATCAAAATAGTGTCAACTCGGAAACCAGTGGAGACACTGTGCTCTGCAGCATCAACATCCAGCAAAGATGCAATTCTTTATGTAAATATAAGCAAGCACACTCATCTCAATATAGCAGACCAGTTTTCTTCTGTCCTTAATAAATGGTAAATTCTATGTATAGAAACTAATTCTTTTAAGATGAATTTCTTTATGATTAGTAATCAGGGGGCTCACAAGTGGAAAAACAAATCTCAAGAAGACCAGATCTAGACAAGCTGAAAATATATTTTAATTGCAATTCAGATCATTTAATGCATATGGGCACAGAGTGATGTTTGATATATACATGCATTAGGATATGATTAAATCAAGCTAAATATAAACACATGTTCCCTTTTGTTTTTGTTGGTGGTGAATGTGGGGGGTGTACACGTGTATGTGCTCCTTTAGCACCCTATGCATGGTCAGAACAGAACACTGGGTATCCTACTCCATCCCTCTTTCACCATTCTTATTTGAGCCTAAGTCTCTTACTTATTCCAGAGTTTGCTCCCCCACCTCCATAGCTTAGGTGATTCTTGGGTCTCTGCTATGCTGTGGCACTGGGTTACAGGTGTGCGTGCCCAAGCCCAACAGTTTAGTGGGTTCCAGTTTGGGAGATCTTAGGCTCTCTGAGGCTCTCATGCTTACACAGGAAGCACATTTAACAGCTGAGCCTTCTCTCCAGCCCCAGTATATAGTTTTTAAATTTCTATTATTTTCTTAGTGTCTAATGGAACAAAAGCAGCTTATTGCTCTTTGGATATATGTGTATTACACAGATGGAACCAAGTTGAGGACCATATTGTCTCATGTTCTTACCCTAAGAGATGAATTAAGTTTGCTTTTTGACTAAACAAATCCAAAAATGAATACACATTCTAGTAAAACTATGGTTGTTAGCCCAAAGCTCACTCAAGTAATTAAAGTTTTACATAAATCAGACTTTCAGTGTAAATGTTAATTAGATTGATCTAAAACAGTTTACAAAGCATTTGTTGATTGTCTACTCATTGCCAAGAATTCATGACCTAATGTAAACAGGCACATGTTCTGCACGTTCAGGATACAGCCTTGTGGTGAGAGAGGAGCTGTCTGGCAGAGACTCTCCTATGAGATACAAAAGCCGCAGGAAAGAGATGGTCAGTCTCCTGAGTATGTAGGAAGGGACTGGTAAAGAAAACCTATTTGAGCTGCAAATTTTTTATTTTATTTTAAATACATTATACCAGGTTACACTCCTTTATCCCTTCACCCCTCATCCTAGTTCCCTGGGGCCCACCTCAGTAGGGTTATGGTATTCACTGTGGGGTCATGAAGGGCTCACTCAGTCCCTGTGGGGTAGCAGAGGAAACCATGCCTCAAGGTATTCCTAACCACCATGTGGTTCTTACAATCTTTCCACCCCCTCTTCTGCAATGTTCCCTGAGCCATGGTAGGCCTGCTGGCAGTATGACTTAGTGCTGAGCTCTCTGTAGCCTCTGCATTTATGTTTTGATAGGTTTCACCACCCTGGAGCTGGTTGTCAGGCTAGCAGTAAGAGCAGTGTTCATGTTGCCACTTCCCTGAATTTCTCCTGGGTCCCGGTAGATGTGGTAGAAGTGGAAAGTCTCCTGGTAGGCAGTCAGATATCATTTTGTCTTATAGATGGATCCTGGTTCTCCTCCATTTTCTCTGACTTCTATGAAATAAAACAGATTCTCCAACCAAGAGTGAGAGAGCATCTTGGGTTAAAGGGGATATGCAGAGTTACAGTGGGGGCTTCTCTCTGGAGTCTATGAGTTTCCTGACCATGGGACTCTTAATTGACTTCCAGTACCAGATATGAGTTCTCTGCCACTGAGCAGGTCTCATGTCAAATCAGAGAACAGTTGGTTACCTGCAGAGGCTGGGTGCCACTATTGCACAAATGTGTAGCTCTTGTTTGGATGGATGATGTTGTAGTCTGCAGGGCCCCCTGCGTATTCATGCTGTTGGTGACCACTGCCCTCTTGCGGCTCCCACGGGGCTTTCCAGCACTATGCAGGGCTACCTGGGAGGGAGCTAATTTCCCTTTTGGTCTCAGCATGGTATCCCACTGTTATGTGACCACAGCCTGTAGTGTCTTTAGCAACAGGGTCTTACCTTTTAGCTCTGGCAGGGAATCTAGTGTTTTGGCAATAGCCTACCTTGTTTTGGGGACCTCATGGGTCTCCCTGGGCAACACCGAGCTTCATCATGAAGGTGACTTAGAAATGCTCTCTGCCAACAAAGGAGAGCTTGAATGTAAGAGTCATGACTTTCATGGGGAAACTCACAAAGAAAAGGGATGTGCCATCAGAGATGGTGACAAGTGGCAGTAACAGTAGCTACAGTGGTGGTGACTAATGATAGTGACAGTGGTGGTCACCAGAGGGCGAGGGGCTGGAGTCTTGGTGAAGGCACTGCTGTTGGTAGGCAGTAGTAACGGCAGCTGGAGTGGTGGGTGGTACTTGTATTGACGGCAACGCATGGGCTGCTGTTGGTGGTGGTGACTGGTGAGGATAATATTGTGGCAAGGTCCATGTATCGATATTTGTTGCGCTAACTTCCCCTGGGCAGATATGAACAAATACCTATCCACCCCAGATTGGGTTCTGATGCCAGACCACAGAGTCCACCCAAGTCTGGTTCAGTGAACCAATGAGTTTATTGGGGCTACTTATAGGATTGTTGGTAACTCCTACACAGCTACTCTTGCATACGGTTGCAGAATGTGGATAATAACAATGAGGATGACTGACAGGTCATTTCTCTGCACATAGTATAAAAAGGGCGCAAGTGAAAGCACAGAGATCAACATGTCTCTCAGTATCTCCCACATCTTTGTTTACTGAAGGCTTACTGAGCCTCAGAGACTTGATTTTTCTATTTCCATGTATGCCATTGAGCCAAGACACAGCCTTCAGCGAGTGATTGGAGCTCATCGCCTCCATGTTATTATTCCCAAAACGAAAGCATCCACCCCAACCCAGGAGTCTGCTGGAAAGGATGACTGCTCCTGCTCTCGAAATACCCAAGGATGCATACTCTGTCATAACCTGCGTGAGCACAAAAGGACTTCTCTTGGGAACTTAGGCTGTCAAGAGGACTGTGGGCTGAAGGTCTCCAGGCTGCTGCAAAGAGGAGGTGCTGAGGAACCGTGGGCTGGAGAAAGAACAGAGCAAAGCTTGAATGTCCCTGATTATATAATGATTAAAAGTAGGAGAGCAAAAGTTTAAGTGAATGGAGTCAAAGTGGGTGATTAGAGGGGCCTCAGGAAGAAGAGAAAGCTCAGCTTCTACTATTTAAAAATAGAATAACAGAGGAAGAGCTGACTGAAAAGAGTGGGTTACCTTAAAAGATGCACACAACTGTGCTCTCTTCAAATGGGTTGCAAGCATCTTTATTGGCCCCAAGCGACTTGCTAGTGAGATAAATGTGAAGAGAATTTAGGTACAGGAACCTGAAGGAACTTCTCCCAGAGTTCAGGGCTAGTTGGTGGTGGAACTGGGATTAAACAGAAGTACTGCTCATCAGATATGGGCAGATGGATCTACGTGTTTGCTGAAATCGTCCATTTCTTTCCTGAGGTTCTCTGCTTTTCTTTTGTTTATTTTGCGCATGTTCTCTGTTATGCTGAGGACACCACTGAACATCTTTTCTCTGTACTTCTTTCGCGGGGAGCCCATCATTCCTGAAGCTCTGGTGCAGCATGAGGCTATACCCCCTGCAGAAGACTGGCGTTGTGTAGACAGGAAGGGGGCTGAGGTCCCCAGAGACCTCACAGGAAATGACTACTGGGAGGAGGAAGTAGGAACGAGCTGGTGTCTTCCGCCAGACTTGTCTAAAGATAAAGTGCCTTTCAAATAACAATGCAATACATAGCCATGCCATTTTTTGGTCATGAAATTTTCCACTCCTTAACTTCAGAAGAATAATTAGAAGTCTTATCTTCTGTGGTAGGGAAATGATTAACAAATTGTTAATTGCTCCTCCCCTTAATTCTTGATCTAACACAGTTGAAATTTAAAATGACATGCTCATAAGAATTCATTTTGGTGCATATTATCCATCTAATTTTCTCACTGAGTGGTAACTGGAGTGATGCTTAGCAAACACCAGCTAAGATTAGTGTGGATCATAGCACTTGCACTGATGCCTTCAGTTGTCTTTTTTTTTTTTTTTTTTTTTTTTACTTTTAAGTGCTGCAGTTCTCATCTAAACAATAATGTTTAAAACAAAACAATACGATAGCCGTCAGCATAATAAGACATGAATGCACCAACTATAAAAGAAATTAATCAGGAGTTATTTTAAAGGTCAATTTAACAAAAGTGAGAAAAGAAGGGAGGGGAAAATGAACTCGAATTATTACAAATTGCAACTCTCAAATGAGATTAAGGGAATATATATCATTAATCTAATTATATCAATTATAAAATAAAATCACTTGATTTAAATGTCTTTAAAGACACAGGAACTTGGATTGAATTGCCAAAGACAACAAAATGGCGTACAGTGAGATGTCGGGAGAGATGGCTCAGTCAATGAGGCACTTGCCACGCAAGCATGAGGACCTGAGCTGGGATCCTCAATCCACATCAAAAGCAGCTTTAACCCCAGGACACCTATGGTGCGTGGGAGGCATAGACAGGATCCAGGTAGCCTGGGGAACACAGTGGTACAAGAGAGTGTTGGCCTCAAATAAGGTGGAAGATGAGGACACCCATGCTGTGGCACACACACACACACACACACATTCACACCCATGCACGTGTAATGCAGTGAGGAAGGAAAATATTGGTACAAAAGTAATAAAAATCTATTAAATAAATGTTGGTATGTCAATAACACCACCAAAATACAAGTAATAATGAGGCTTGCTGAGGAGCTACACATCTCTAACCACAGAACTCAGGAAGCAGAAGCAAAAGGATCATGAAACGTTGTCAAAAGCAAAAACAAAATAAAACAAAGGTGACAAAGAGTTCTACAAGAGCAAACAGAAAAGCTGTGGCTACTTTCTGTGCGAACATAGTACCCTGCTTTTTTTTTTTTTTCTGGCCAGAATCTGACCTTGCAAGATTGACAATAGACTGCCTCACTTTCTCTGCTCAGAATCTGTTAAGAGTGGTGGGTATTTGTAACCTCTAGCAGTTGGCAATGACAGTTTATGGAGAAAGTTTCAGCTAGTCTAGAAATCCCTAGGAAATAAGAGAGTTTGACAAAACTCACAGAACACAGGATGAACATATGACAATCAACTGCACTTTACCTGCTCATGGGAAATAGGTTGAAGCATAGAAAAGAAGAGAAAAGTTGAAGGGATTCCCTGAGTTACTGCAATAGTTAATTGCTGAGGAGTTAAACTTATCGTTGTCAGCAGATGGAAAAATCCCAAAGAGAAAATTGTCCAGAAAGGGCCCAGAGGGACGATAAGAAGGAGAGACAGTTCAGTCTACAACAACAAAGTCAAATGGCGTTCAATGTTAGCGGCCTGACCACAGAAATGACTGACATGCAACTTGCCACTCCTTGTTGGTTCACTCAGCCTCCCCTCAGCTATGGAAACTATAAAATGGAAATAAAATCTCAGCCCGGGGCCAGAGCTTCTTTGGAGAGCTACCTCAAACTCTTTTAGCCCCAGGTAAGTAAACTCTTCTACTTTTACTCATACTGGTGTTGGAGTGATCTTTCCAGAGAATTTCTGCAACAGGACCAATGGATATTTGTAACAGCACTTGCAGATGGCAATGACAGTTTAGGGAGAAAGTTTAAGTTATTCTAGAAATCCCTAGAAAATAAGAAAGGAGTTTGACAAAACTCACAGGATATAGGATGAACATATGATAATCAGTTATATTTTACCTGCTTACGGCAAACAGGTTGAAGCTGAAATTAGTAATACTGTACTAGAGTGGATCGGAAAGTTCAGGAAAAGTGATGTAGCAAGTTGTGTAGCAATTTCCCTCCAAATTGAAATACTGCATCCTGGGTGAAGGAACATTAGGAAGTTCCAAGTTGAAACTTAGGCTCCTTAAGACTTAGGATGTAACTACCACACAGGTCTCAACAAGCTCCTGAAACTTGCAGGATTCACAGGGGCCCTCCCCAGTATAAGTTATATGTGGGGTGAGAACTGCTAGACAGGAGAAACTAACTCCTTGACCCGCAGAGCTCCCTAAAAGCCCTGCAGCACTCTTCATCTGTGCTGGGGGGTGTGGCTGTCCTTGCGTCACCCATGCTCCTGTAAGCACACCCTCAGACTGCTCTGTAAGTAACCCCAATAAGCTCATTGGTTCGCTAAGGTACACTTGGATGAAATCATTTCTTTGTTCAGTTGTTGGTGCCCTACCTGGGGTGGAATAGACATTTGTTCATGTCTCTTCAGGAAACATTAACACAACATAGTCCAATGTAAACTTAGACAAAAATAACCCTTTTCCTAACACAGCACTGCTTTAGCAACAAAAGTAAATGGCATAGCTATTATAAATTAAATATTCATGGCTTTCTCGTGGCATAGGAACTGCTGATTCCATGTTAAGTAAATAAGGTAGGACACAAAATCGTGCATATTTTATAATCTAGTTGGAAAATGACACATTGAACTGGAAATACTAGATTAAGTCACTTAGGCTTAGAAAGATAAATACTGCATTTCTGTCTTATATGAGGAGCCTAGCTTCTAATTTTTATATATGTATAGTTATGTGGGAGTAAGTGTGGGTATAGGTGAAAAAACTAGAAAGGGAACCAGGACAGAGGGAAAGGAAGTTTTAAGAGAGAGTGTGACGAAGAACCTGTGCCATGAAAGGAGAAGGGTGAATACCGGGAGTGGAGGGTACAAGGGGTAGGGGGCATGGAGATGGAGGAGAGAAGAATCAACTGAAATTTAGTAAGGGTGAAAATGTCATAAGGAAACCTGTTACTTTGTGAAGGTGTTATTCCTTTAACCTACCCACACTCTGTAGAAGTCTCTTTGCTACACTCGTGATTTAGGCCATCAAAGGTTGAACGGTGTTTCTTGACAGGACTCTACTGGATACAGTGCTGATCCTTCAAATATGTTCATCTGGATGCCACGTCCCAGCCAACTCAGCCTCTGCATACCATGTGGCCAGAGTCCGCTCGGTCCATGACATGTGTGAACACGTATCTGCCATCTTCTCGGGCCTCAGGAAAACCATTTGGATAGCAAACCACTTCTCTCCTGCCTCCTTCCCTAGTTTCTACTGTTTCACTTGGTGATAATAGATTTTTCTTCCTGCTTGAAAATGGGTCAGACACACACAGCTGAAAGCAGAAATACAATAGGAATTTGAGTTGTTCATGTTTCGCTCTTTCTGTCATCAATATGATACCATCATGCCCCATAAAAGCATTTTTCTGACACTTTCTGTGGTGGTTTGAATTAGATTAGATTTCCCTCACAGGCTCGTGCACTGTGAGTGCTTTGCCCCTGGATGGTGGCAGTTTGGGAAGTGGGGCCTTGCTGGCGAAGGAGTGTTGCAAGCAGCTGCCTTAGGGTCCCCTTGTCAGAGCTCAGTTTACCCTCGTGCTGCTTTCTGACAGCTGCTGTGGCCAGAAGTGTTGTTAAGCTTCTGCTCTTTTTCTTTCTCTGCCTAAAGAAACTTCTCCTGGAGACAGCTCCCAGCCAGGTGTCCTGTCCCGGCAACACCAAGTGAACCCAACGCCGTCCCCTTTTAAGGCCTCTTTTCTCTCACTCAAGGGTGTTTGTTTCATTCTCTAGTGTATCTCTAGGACCTAAAGCTACAATGCTTAGGACATTAGAGACCTTCCACAAACAGTTGCTGAATAAATAGATGGATGGACAAATGAATGAGCATGTGCATGAATAAGACAGAAAGATACATTATTTTCAGGCCAATTCAGCTAGTGAAACAGGGAATAAATCCACCTCCTTATGCTCAAATTATGGCTACATGGAAAGCTAATTAAAAATGCAAGACAGGCTTAATAAATGAAAAGCAATGAGGGAGACAGAAAACGGCTATTAGGATACAACGGCATGATTGCTCCAGGCAACTGATGGGTGCTAAAATTAATGGGTGGAACTTTAGGGAGAAACACGAATTTGCATAGCCTCAAAGTATGTCCTAAAAAGTGTTTAACTGCCTCGCTGGCTTTAACATCTGTCCAGATGTGTTGGAAGATGGGGCTGACTTGCCTTCCCATTGAGTGTGGGCTAGCAACAATGCATCGATACTAACCAAGGGCAGGCTTTCTTGGCCTCAGCACTATTTTTTTTTTTTGTTCTGGGGTGCCCTGTGCATTTTGTCAGCATCCACCTGCTAAAGGAAAGAGTCCCCCACCTCCATCTGTTGCGAGCATGTCTCCAGACAGTGCTGAGCACACCCTGGCAGAGATGCACTGGAAGAGTGTGGAAAGATAGACAGAGGGACTTTTAAAAATATTTTTATTTATTTGCATGCAGAGAGAGAGAGAAAAAAGAACACAGAGAGGAGGAATGGGCATGGCAGGGCCTCCATTCACTGCAAATGAACTCCAGATGTATGCACCATTTTGTGCATCTGTATGCACATGGGCCTTGGGGAATCAAACCCAGGTCATTAGGCTTTGCAAGCAAGTGCCTTAACCGCTGAGCCATCTCTCCAGTCCCCAGAGTGACTCTGTAGTGGAAAAACAATCATGGTGAAACCACCTAAACCAAGGGGTCCACACTCATACCCAAAGCGGAAAAACACATTGGCATCATGGACCCTGATATGATGATGCAATCAAGCCCCAGGCAAAGCCACACCCAGGTACATCCTGCAAGCAAACCTGAGCCACCCTCTTCACACACAGCCAGGCCCAGACAAGCCAGGAAGGCGGAGTCACAACAGACACGGGGAAGAGGAACCCAAGGAGGCCCAAGGAGGGAACGTAGCATGGCACTGGCTGGCTCTGTCAGGTTGGGTTTGACAGAGGGACACTGAGTCAGATTGTCCTTTAGGTCAAAGGTTTGTTAATGACACAGCCCATGTGATTGGGTTCTAAAGAAACAAGTGGGGTTCCTTCTTAAAGGTTTCCTAGAGAAAGAAAAGAGCCCATGCCACAAAGCAGGCATAGTGAATGTGTGACTCAGAGGATGTGAGAGAAGTGGAGAAGCATATGTGGCTCGGAGCTAGGTGAAAGGACTCACTCTTTGCCTCAGAATGGAGGTTAGACCTAGTTAATGTGTACCCTATGTCGCAGGCTTGGCCTCCTTCAGTTCCCTGGAGAGACTTTGTGAGAGTACAGAGCACACGACAGGTGGCTTGCCTGTCATCTTTGGGTGGCAGAGAGACGGCTGTGGGGTGTGGGGTGTGTAGCCCAAGCAGTTCCTAAGGTCTAAAACGATCACGTGACAGAACAGCAGCAGACACGCTAGTGCACAAACAGGCAAAAATGTGAGAACAATTGTGGTTTCATGCGCAACGTCACCCCGGTGCTTTTAGACTTGGTCGGTGATATACGGTTTTGTAGGGCGCTAATGGAAGAGGAAGGCAGTGAAGGGACAAAGACCTCTCAGGGGCTGGGGAGGTGCTCAGTGGGTAAGACAGCTCACTACACAAGTATGAGGACCCAAGCTCCATCCCCAGAGCTGGGCATAGTCATGCATGCCTGTCACCGCAGTACTGAGGGGGGAGCAGACAGGAGGAGCACTCCCTAGTCATCGAGCCTGGACAACAAGCCAACCGGCTCCAGATTCAATGAGAGGTTCTGTCCCAAGGGAATGAGGTGGACAGCAATAGAAGTGGACACACAACATCTTCCTCTAGCCTCCACACATGAGCCCAAGGGGTACACATATGAGCATATATCACACGCACACACACATTCCATAGACTCTTAACCTTTCTGCAAATCTAAAATTATTTCCAATAATGTTAAATGATGAAAACTAACCAAGTGGCAAGTACTAAACACAAATGAACAATAGAGAATACCTCCAGTCTCTCTCTCTCTGTATTGGATGACCCTGCGCTCCCTGTACACTTTGCCTGAGATGAAATTCATATTTCAGCTTGTGTTCTGAGTGACTTCTGTTTATATATTTTACTCCAGCTGCACAGCGGCCTCATTCACTAGGTAAACAAGATGATAAAAATCTCTACGCCTTGGGCTGAAAGAAATAACTTGGGTAAACTTTCTTCTAACCCAACTACAATTGATGAGAATCTCTTGGAAGTAAATTACTTTCATTTATCCCCAATCTCATTGTCTTTCTGAATGTCTTGCTGATGCTAGAGGCCCTCTGAGAATAGACTCTCATTTTGGAGGAATGAGGCTTATGTTGCTCTGAAATTTTTCTCTGGTGATTCATTTACGGACAGACTCCACAATAGATCTAAATAGGGAGAGGCGCTAAGCTCCTCTAACTGGAGTGTGCTCTGTCCACGGTGGGAAGCATGGAGGTAGCTCACTAAGGCAGGACAAAGTGGTGGCATACGGCACAGCTGCAGCACGCACAGGGAGCAGTGCACAGAAAAACCGGGCTAGTTCTGACTAGGAAAAAATATACATGTGTATATTGACTTTATATTTCAGACCATTTTATGCTGCTTAACGGAGTACTCGAGACTGACTAAGTTATAATGCACACAGAACACAACTCGGGGCCCGGCCTCCCGTGCCGGCCTCCTTGCTATGTTAGTGCAGGACAGAGGAGACAAAAGTCAGCCTCAGGCCCTATTAAAATGAACACTCATGTGTTCCGGAGCATGGAGCCCCACTACTGGGAATTAAGCTTTCAGGGTACCCGTTCAAACCACAACACTGCGACACTAAAGCTTCACTTGGTTCTAAAGAATGGTGCCTGTAAACGAGCCTTGGCTGCTCTGCTCAGCCAGCACTTTGGATGGCAAAAGCTCCAAGCCTGTTGGAAATGTAGATCCAAGGCCTTTTGTTTAGGTCTGCTTAGAGAGGTTCAAATAGGGAGCTTGGGTTAGGAAGAATACTCGGTCGGTAACATGCTTGCCTTGCAAACACAAAGATATGTGTTGGATCTCCAGAACCCACATAAGAAAGCCAGGCACGAAGGTGGCATGCACTTGCAATTCCAGTGCTGGAGAGGTGGAGACAGGAGGACCCCTAAAGCTCACTGGCCAGCCAGTCTAGCCCACTGGGTGAGCTCACAACCAGCCAGACACTCTGACTCATGAAAAGGTGGGTGATGTTCCTCAGGATGGCATCTAAGGTTGCCTCTGGCCTCCACACGCATCCACCACATGTGTGTGCTTACACACACATAAACATGCCCACACCCCAAGTGAATGAATGGATGGGAGGTCTAGCTTTCCTGTAGCCCCGTAACCTTGCACAGTCTCATGCGAAGGGCGAAGGTCACGCGCCTCAGCGTACCTCCTGGAAGATAACAACTTCTACCAAAGAATATTCAACAGGAAGGTTTATTAAGGCTCTGCATGGAGCCACAGAGCCATCTGCTTAAGGGATGCTACCACTTCAGCTCCGACCAAAAGAGGACAGCTAAAACCATAGAGTAACTTGGGAAATGAGCAAGAATGCTGCTTTCTTGGTGAACCTGGTACCAGCACAGGGTGAAGGAGATAGACACTGAGGACACTCAACTCCTACCAAACCAGAGATCCAGAGACACAGAGGTTCCCAACAGCCCATCACTGAAGTAGACCTAAAATGAACCCAACATGGCTACCCCCACAATGCTCGACCAACAGTCCCAACAAGGAGGGTCCCTTTGGAGTGGGGAGGCAGGGATAAGGGTAAGGATGGTACCAACACGTGCTGTTTACATACTGAGTATGTCCATAACTAATTAAAAAAAAAAGAGGACAATGTTATACTCTAAGGAGATCTGCAGTTTTGGTCCATCTAACCTAGGAATGCACATGTGTCGATGCACAGTTTTTGCCTATGCAATAATACTGATATTTATTAGAAAAAAAAGATACATTTAAAATAAAATAAAATGAACATTATGCATAATCTCAAATTACAAGCATGAATTAGTTCCAAGACAGCAGCCACAAAACAAAAACATCACACCACTGGGCTTCAGCAATATTAAAAACTTGCCTGGTGTGATGGCGCACGCCTGGAATCCCAGCATTGGTAGGCAGAAGCAGGAGAAAATCAGTTCAGTGCTAGCTAAGGCACAAGATGAGACCCTGTCCCAACAACAAAATAATAATAATAATAATAATAATAAGTAAATAAATAAATATACTGGTCACTTAAAACACACTATGTTTTAAAATATTAAGTTTCAGATAAATGCAATATGTTCCCCCTCACATGTCATTTTGAACCTGGAACAGCTTGACTTGCAAGGACAACTACAGGCAACTTGAGGGACAGATAACTGTGGGAGGGGAAGGGTCTGGAGGGAGGGGTAAGAGAGGGTGGGGGAAGATCTACACAAAACTAAAGGCAACATGTATTAGTGCCACAGAAACCTTCTTCCTGGATAGCAAACTGAAAACCTAAGCCTCAACAGGAGTGTGAGGGGATTGGCTGGGCAGATGGGCCCCAGAGAGGGCTAGAGAAAACCTAAACCTCAAACCACTGGGGTTGGGTTGTAACTCCCAGTGCCAGAGGTGGGTTACATCCCACAGTGCGCTGTTGGTCAGAGAGACCTATGAGTTCCCCAAAACAAGACAGGCTCCCGTTAAAGCACTTGATTACCATCTGTGATAAAAGATAAGACCCTACTTCTTAAGACACCACAAGCTGCCAACACAGAACATGGAGAGACCATGCTGAAAATTGGAAGGAAGCCAGGTCCCTGATGGCTGGCCCACATATTGCTGGAAAGTGCTACATCAGCTGCTGGGGGAAAATGCCCACCAGTGTTGTGGACAAGCAGGAGATCCTGCTAGACATGATATCAACCAGCCAAACAAGATGTACACACCTGTACAATAGCGGCACCCAGCCTAGGTGTGTAACCAATGGCTCTCTGATTGGCTAAGAGACATGCTCAGTGAGAAGGAACCCATAGCTGGTATTGGAAACCAAATCAGAATCCTATGGAGACGAGAGTCATGGACTTCAGTGAGAAGCTCCCACTAGTCTTTGGCCAAAAGAGAGGCTACACCCATCAAAATCTCTCTTGATTAACTATGCCTATCCCTTTAATCCCATGCTGTTCTCACTCTCTGCTGGAGAATCTGTTTTCTCTTTTACAAGAAGGCAGCAAAAACAGAGGAGCAGGCTGGAGAGATGGTTTAGTGGTTAGGTGTTTGCCTGCAAAGCTAAAGGATCCCAGTTCAACTCTCCAGGACCCAAGTAAGCCAGATGCACAAGGGTGCACATGCATCTGGAGTTCATTTGCATTGGTTGGAGGCCCTGGTGTGCCCTTCTCTCTTTCTTTCTCTCTGTCTCTTCCTCTGTCTCAAATAAATAAATAAATAAAATATAATTTTTTTAAAAAATGGAGAACCAAATTCCATCAACATGACAAGAAAAGATAGCTGACGTCTCTTACATGTAATAGGATCCAGGTGACACCACAGAGGAATTGGCCAGTCAAGCTTGAGTGCTGCTCTCATGGCAAACTGGCAACCTGCACCAGGGAGAGGGTGACAGACACCGAGGATACTCGGAACTCATCACAACAGACACAAAGAAGTTGCTGAGGGCTTAACACTAAAGCAGACTTATGCCACACCCACCAAGGCTCAGGGAACATTTTGGAAGATGGAGGTGGAAATATTGTAAGAGCCACAAGGTGCAAAAGAGTGTTGAGAGGCATTGCCCCCCTCAAGACTGACTGCTGCTCTCGTAACAACTCGTCACCCCATGGTGAAGACCAGAAACTCTCACTGAGGAGGCCCCCAGTGGAATGGGAGCAGGGAGGAGGGGAAGGGTAACAACACATGATTTGTCCATACAACAAAGTTTCTAATTAATAAAAAGTTTCATCTTATGAAGAATAACATATAAATGATTTAGTTACAACTGAGGAAAGAGTAGTGATACATACGAAAAACAAAATTAATATTTGTGTACAAAGAGCTAAACATGCAACTAAATAAAAATAGACAAAAAAAAATTGCAAAGAGCCTGGAAGAATGCCCAGGGTTTAAAGGTTGGTTGCCTATACTGCCTGCCAGCCCAGTTTCAATTCCCATATAAGCCAGAAGCAAAACAGTGGCGTAAGTGTCTGGCTTTTGTTTGCAAGAGGCCCTGGCATACCCAACCACCACACCACTCTCCCCCTGCATGCAAACAATTTTTTAATTAAAAAAATTTTAAGGCAAATTTTTAAAAATAAGGCATACAATTAAAATAGGCCCGTGAAAAAGTGTTTAGTATGACCACTAATGAGAAAAATGTCAGTTAAAAGCACAATAAGATAATCCCTTATACCTAATCCAGTGGCTATTATTTAAAAGAGAAAATATTTTAAAAGTTGAGGATGTTGGAGAAATGGAACTCTTGTACAATTCTAATGTGAATGTAAATTAATAGAGCCACTCTGGAAAACAGTGGGAAACTTCCTCAAAAATTAAAACAGAACTACACTATTAAGTAATCCCCTATCTGGGTTTATAACCAAAACATATTAAATCTGTACTCCATGCTCATTGAAGAATTATTCACAGTTCCTGAAGGATGAAATTATCCTAAGTGTTTACCAGTGGAATACTATTTGGCCATAAAAAATAAGAAAAGTCAGTTATTTACAGCAACATGGATAAACCTAGAAGACATTCTGCTGAGTGAAATAAGCCAGCCACAGAAAGACAAACACTGTGTGATCTCATTTGTATGTGGCATCTAAAACTATCAAACTCCTAGAAGCAGAAAACAGAATGGTGATTGGTTGGTTATGTGGTATGTTGGGAGCTAACTAGCATGATATTAGTCAGAGGGTACAATATTTCAGACAGACAGGAGAAATGCCATGAAGAGGTCTGTGACTATCAGTTTTGTATTTGCTGAGACAAAACACCTGACCAAAACAACTTAAAGAAGGAAGGCTTGTTTTGATTCACAGTTTCGGAGTACGGCTGCCTAGGTGCATTGCACCCACAGTCAGGAAGCAGAGATGAATGCTGACGCTCAGCTGGCTTGCTCCTTTTTATGCAGCCCCATGGAATGGTGCATGTCCCTAGGCTTGTTTCCATGGTGATTACAAATCCTATCAAGTTGACAAACTCGATAAACCATCACACGTAAGTCAATGTGTTGTATTCTAGAAAAGTAGTAGATTTTAAATTCTCTCATAAAAAGAGCAACTGTGTACAGTGAAGTTTATAATTCATTGAGTTATGCTGCAATGTGTCCATATGTAAAACACTGTGTGTCTCCTGTAGCCCAGGCTGGCTTGCAACTGCGGTGTAGCTAGAGATGGTCTTCAACTTCCAGAGTCTCCAGCCTTCACTTCCAATTATTTTTAATATTTATTTATTTATTTAGAGAGAGAGAATGGGTCCTGCCACTGCAAAGGAACTCCAGACACACATGCCACTTTGTGTATGTGGCTTTACATGGGTACTGGGGAATCAAACCCAGGCTGACAGACTTTGTAAGTCAGTGCCTTTAACAAGAGAGGCACCTCTCTAGCCTGGTGTTCCTATCTCTGTAGAGCTTCATTGGGACAGGAGTTACAGTAGCTAGTAATAAAGTTTTAGAAATTTATTTTTTACTTTATTTTTATTTATTTGAGAGAGAGAGAGAAAGAAAGAGGCAGAGAGAGGGAGAAAGAGAACAGTGCACCAGAGCCTCCAGCCACTGCAAACAAACTCCAGACACATGTGCCCCCTTGTGCATCTGGCTTATATGGGTCCTGGGGAAGCAAACCCAGGTCCTTTGGCTTTACAGGCAAACGCCTTAACGGCTAAGCAATTTCTCCAGCCCTAATAATACAATTTTAAACTACAGAAACACCCATCATAGGGGCCACCACCTGTATTCGCCCATGACTGCTTATCTCATCCATTTTGTCCATAGAAAGCCTGGTGATTCTGTATCCTCCAATGTTAGATGATTCTAGAACATCAGTCTAGATTCTAGAACACCTTCCAGGAGGGCTTCATTTCCTGCCTCTCTCTTCCCCTGGGGCAGGTTGCTTTCCTGAGCACCCAGAGCCAAGAGCCAGACTGCAAGAGAGGGTGCAGAAGACTTCCTCGCTCTCCCTCACACAGGGGGTTCCCTCGCCCTCGGCATGTTGGAGCCCATGAGCCGCAGTGGAGACCCTCCAGCCCCGCAGTCCACACCGCGACGTTCTTCCTGTGGAGCATTGGAGCGCGGGTGTGGGTGGACACCACGCGTTCGCCCCACTTCTTCTGCCTGTTGATCACCACCAGGACCCTGACTGGCGATCCCTGTGAATTCTGCAGTGGTCAGGGCATCCTTGGGATGTGGATTCCTATGCACAGTTCACTACTTGATTTTGATTTTTTTCCCCCAGTTTCATGTTCCCAGTTCTCATGGGGGATGTTTGTTTCCAGAACTATCTGATTCTTGAAGCCTCGTGCTGGGAAAGAAAGAAGCCAGCATTCCCAAGGCTGGCTGAACACTGGGAGAAAGGAAGACTTGGTATCTAATTTCCTAAAACTAGTTGATAGAGTTGGCTATCAAAGTGTAAGCTAGGAACCCTTGGGGAGTCTCAAATCTTTCCAAGGAGGCCATGAATTCAAAATTATTTTCATAATGAGATCGAGGAGCTTTATAAATTTTTTTAAATGTTATTTATTTATATATTTATGAGCAGAGAGACACAGAAGAGTGAGTATGGGCATGCCAAAATCTTTTACTGCTACAACTAAACTCCAGGTACATGAGCCACTTTGTGGATTTGGCTTTATGTGGGTACTGGGTAATTGAACCCTGGGCCAACAGCCTTTTCAAGGAAGCGCCTTTAACCACTGAGCCATCTCCTCAGCGGCAGAGAGCTTTATAAAAAGTTTACTATCAGTCTGTCATAACAGCAGTGCAATACATTCTAAAGCTCTGTCTGTATGACACATCAAAATAAAATGTAGGCACAGAGGATGGAGATTTTTGTCTGTCTTCAATTAAGCCAGACATTAAGGAGGTTTTCAAAACCGTAAAACAAACAGTTTGTTTTTATATAACTTATAAATTATGCTCCTATAAACTGGGTTTGTTTTTAGTTTAAATGAATACTAAATAAATATATGAGTACATCTTGGTTTGCATTTCTAATACAGAAAATGTTGATTGATGAGGTCGTAGGTGTGCTCAATAACCAAGGATCTAAAGAGGGTATGGGAAGATGTCTAAGGAGCATGAGGCTCAGAGTTCAGACCCACTACCCATGTAAAATTCAATGCATAGTGGCATATGCCTGTAATCTTAGCAGTGAGAAGGCAGAGACAGGTTATTTCTGGAGCTCACTGGATAGCTAGTCTTGCTGAACTGGTGAGCTCCAGGTTTAGTTAGAGCTCAGTAAGAGACCCTATTCAAAATATAAAGGGGAGGAGACTGAGGAGGGCATCTGTATTTTCAACCGCTGGCCTACACACACACACACACACACACACACACACACACACACACACACCAGTAATAAGGTAAACTAAAACTCTGAAGGAGATTTGAGAATAAGAGTTTCAGAACTGCCGTCCTGTTGGGTGGTGCTTAGTGCCCCCATGGAATGTGTTGGCAGAGCATTTGGTCATAAGAGCCCAGGGTCACCATCTGTCCTGCTCAAGAGCAGCCTGCAGCCTGCTGCTGTGCTCTGCCTTCACGCAGACCCTGGGTGTAGCAATTAGCCCCTCCTTACTGGGCCAAAACACCGGGCCAGAAGCAGCAGATGGGAGGAAAGGCCTTATTCCAGGCTTACAGGTTGGAGAGGAAGCTTCATCGTGCTGGAGAAAAACAGCTGGTCTATATCTTCATAGGTCCATGGCAGAGAAAGAGAGAGACTGCAACGAGAGCAAGCTCACTCTGAGCACAGCCAGTCGGCTTGGCCAATCAACCCCAAGGCCCGCCCCCAGCAGCACACCTCCTACAGCGCCGTTCCACCTCCCAAAGGCTCCGCCAGAAAGCTTAATCACAAATGTTTGAGGCTGTAAGGGAACCACCACACTGGGTGTGTCTCCTGCAGCCGGCTTCCTACAGGGCCAGACTCACTGAAAACAGGCTTCCTATAGGCTAGGGACTTTGCAGACCACGACCTTGTGCTCTTCAGATTGTTTGCACCATTACGCACAGCTTTTTTTTTTTCCCCCCTTTGGTTAAGTGTGGACTCTGGGGATCAAACCCAGGTCTGTATGCTTGCAGGGCAAGCACTTTACCCACTGAGCTATCTCGCCAGCTCTCTTCTCCCCACTTGCAAGTATTCTTATGATCACAGAGATCATGTTAGATTAGGGCCGACCCCTAAGGACCTCAAACAAACTTGATGACCTCTATAAATAAGACCCAATCTCCAACAAAGCCATGTTTTGAGGTCCTGGGACAGCACTTCACTATGTGAATTTTACAGGGACACAGTGGAAGTCAGGGAATGATCTTTGAACCTGAACTTTGCATTTCTGCTTATTTTCTTAGGCTAAATTCATAGGGGTAGAGAAAATGATTCTTAGCTCCTTAGACCTTTGTTGCACACACTCAAAGAAATAGTTTGCACTTCTGTCCAAGAGAAATATCCGTTCACTTACAGCTAGAGATAGGACTTTATAAAAAGCACTTTTTCACGCCCAGCAAGAATGGGATCTGCTTGCAAGGAGAAGGTGAGGCCCAGACCAGTCCCTTTCCCGGGAGGAACTCTGCCGGAGGGAGAGAGGAATATGAGGCCTCTGGGTTGCAAATGGTTGAGAGACAACCACCAAAACGATGGTGGCAAAAGCAACAACAACAACAAAACATAAAAAGAAGATGATGGTGGACGACACCACAGGCTGCTCCTGTGACCTCTGGTTATCCTGAACCTAGAGAAGTCCTCTGCTCAGATTGAAAGCTTGCTAAGGGCATCTCCTGATAGCCAATGGCTTGTCCTCTCAGATAGCCCTGGAAAGATAGCATTTTCCCCATGGAATGGAAAAGAGAGCCTGGGCGGGTCTGGCAGAGAACAGGACGTTGCTATGAAACCTCCCTTCCGTTGTCAAAGGCTTTCTCCTGTAAGGCATCCTCCCCCATCTGCTTCACCTCAGCTCTGTTCTGGATCTAGCTCTCTGTACATCCATTTACCAGTGGGTAGAACTTAATTAAGAAGCAATTTAGAATAATTAGGAGCCAGGAATAAATAAAAGGTGATGAGACATTTGGTCTGCAGTCATGTGACACAAGTTGTGACTTTGTTAAGGAGAAGGGAAACGCTGCCTGTAGCAGGAGCCTCCTGCACTGCCCCTTCTCCCTCCCTCCTCACTCCCTGCCCCTTGCTTCTTTGGCAGAGAGTCAGGTCATGGACAGGGCAGCAGAGCCCAAGTGCCAGTCAGGTGACCAGTCCCTCCAATGCCAGAAAGGCACGAGGATACTGAAGCTGTGAGGGATGGGAGGAGAAAGATGATGTCAATATGGCTATAGTCAGTGGGTCCGGACTGGGTAGCAGGTCTGGAGCCAGTGGAGTCCAATGAGGGAGGGGATTTCATTCTCACGAGCTGTAAAGTGCTCGTCACTGCTCTCTGCTTAAAAACGAAGAAAGTGGGCTGGGAAGATGGCTCGGTGAATAGAGTGCTTGCCACACACATACAGACCTGATGTTGGATCCCCAGCACCCATGTGAAATATCAGGCTGGCTTGGAAGGGCCCCTGGGGGTGTTCTGGGGGTGGAGACAAAATGTTCTTGGGCCAAGCTTGCTAGGTAGACTAGCTGGATTCAAGTGAGAGATCCTGCCAATGGAGGAAGACATCGGATGCCAGCCTCTGCCTTCCAGGCACACATGCATCCACATGCACATGAACACACATGCACACATGTATGCATATCACACACATATACACATGCTAAAAAAAATAGAAGAAACTATAGCTTATGGGGGAAACCTCGGGGAGAAGAGAGGAAATATTAACAATGCAAGCCTATTAGCCATGCAAGGCTTTATTTCCACCATCTCCTCAGAAGCCCGTAGGTAACTACGCCACAGGGCCAGTCCCAAAGCTCGTCTCTTTCTGTCCTGGGACTGTGGTTGCACCGACAAACCCCGGGAGGTTTCCCTTACTTATGGGCATAAAGGCAGCCAAAGTACTAAGAGTATCACTACAGCCAACCTTGATAGAAGTCTTCCTCAGCATGCCACGTTGGTTCCAAGGACAATGAGGACTTGGGAGATGATTCAGTGGGCAAAGTGCTTGCCATGCAAGCACAAAATCCTGAGTTCAGATGCCCAGCACCCACATAAAATGCCAAGCTGTGTGGAGCACTGAGTTAGCATAAATACTTACTTTTATCTAACTGGTAAAGTTTGACAAATTGGAGGGCAGTATAGAGACTGAAAACAAACCTATATGAAGTGAGAAAATTTGTGTGGGGGGGTCTCTGTCATTACTTCTGGGAACCTTGTCTCTGGTTTTTCCCTAGAGACCTCTATCTGATTCTTTTTTAAAAAAAATAATTTTATGTATTTATTAGCAGGGAGGGGACAAAAATAAAGAGGGGCTGGGGAAATGGCATAGCAGTTAAGGCATTTGCCTGTGAAGCCTAAGGACCCTGGTTTGATTCCTCAGGACCCACGTAAGCCAGATGCACAAGGGGGCACATGCATCTGGAGTTCATTTGCAGTGGCTGGAGGCCCTGGAGCACTCATTCTCCCTTTCTTTCTGTCTCTTCCTGCCTCCCTCCCTCTCTCTCTCTCTCTCTCTCTCTCTCTCAAATAAATAAAGAAATAAAATATTTTAAAAAGAAAGAAAGAAAGCATTTACGGGTGTGCCAAGATGCATGCATCACTTTGGCATCTGGCTCTACCTGGATCCTGAAGAACCAAACCCTGCCCTTCAGTCCTTGCAAGCAAGCCTCTTTAGCCACTGAGCCATCTCCCCAGCCTCTTCATATGATTCTTAAAGCAAAGCACTCAGGAAAATGCTCTCATGGTCCTGCAGGTGAAGGCCTAAATGGCTGAGGTCTGAGCCGTCCAGACACTGCTCCCTAGCAGCAGCCCTTGGTTAGGGGATGGAGTCCCCAAAAAACAAAAAATGAAGATGTGTCAAGGAGGCAGGAGATCTTGCCCCCCTCCATCCCAACTAGCTTTTTTAAAAGTGCCTCATCTAAGTAAATTTAATTAAAAATTAAACCATAGAGCATGGAGTTCAGGGACATGCACTGGAAAGAGAGGAACAGGGACACTTGTGTGTTGTTTCTTGACCATATCAGTGGGTTTTCCTCCATCAGAGATATATAAAGGGGGATTTTTGTTTTAACAAGTTGGTTTGTCAATATTGGCTTGGTAGGAGGCCACGCCTAACTGGGGGTGACCCAGCACTGTGGGTTGGAGGCCCCAATCGCCCCCCAGGCCCATGGGGCGAGAAGAGTGGGGGATAGCTGTGAAATAAGTTTTACCGTTATGTGTACATTTTTGAATATGATCATAGCATGAGGCGTGTATCTGATCAACAAACTTACAGGCAGAGGGGCAAGGGCCGGGTTTTTTCCCTGAGGGAAGAATAATTTTTGGTTTGGGGACACAGACCCATGCCTGGGATGTGCCCAACCCGTCGCGGCCTGTTGGCGCAAGGTGAGCGACTGAAGTCCCACAATCGACAGTTTGGAAGGAGGTTGGAGCTTTGTGAGAGCGGCCACCCCTGTAGTCACAAGGAGGGCCATAAAGGGTGGTGAGGATTTTTTGGCGGTTTATGGGCTTGAAGCCCGCCTCGATAAAGGGGGCTTTTGGTAGAGTCATCACCAAAAGGAGAAGGGAAGCAGTGGTCATCATCACGAAGAAGGATGGAAGGAGACTTCACTAGAGCAGGAGAGTTCACTGGAGCAGGCGGCCGTGGTCTAGAAGAAATCCACGGACTGAGTATTGACAACGGACAGTGCGGGGAGTACTTGTGAGAGATCACCGAGTGTAAGAGCAGCCAGGAACCTGGGAAGGAGAAAACAAAGCCTCAGGGGGGCGGTGAGCCTTTCCTGGGAGAGGGTGAATTTTTAAGGGGTGAGGGCGGTGTCCAGTGGCGAACTAGACGCTCTGGGAGCCAACGAGGCCCATCATTTTGTTGATCATAAACGCAAGCAGAGCTGCGTCCCCAAATGAGGACGGGATCGGGGCCATGTCACTGAGAAGTGAGGGGATCACGCCACCAAACGAGGGCGTGAGTGGAGGCGGTGGTGGGATGCCAAAGGCGGTCAGCGGCTGACTTGTCAGAGCTGTCAAGGCTTAAGAAATTAAGAACAAACAAAGCATGGGCCAAAATATTTTGTGGGGTATTTTTAATACCATAAAAGGGGTGAATTTTTAATTTATTAAGCGTAGCCTTAAGGGTCTGATTAGCCCTTTTTACAATCTCTTGTCCTTGAGGGTTGTAGGGAATGTCGGTGACATGTTTTATCTGAAGCATAGAGTAGAAGTTTCTGAAGGAATGGCTAGTATAGTTAGGACCATTGTTTGTTTTAATGATTTTTGGAGTTTTTAATGTAGAGACACACTGAAGAACGTGAGAGATGACATTTTTTGAAGCTTCACCAGCATGGAGAGAAGCGAAAATGAAACCGCTAAAGGTATCAATTGTAACATGAACATATTTAAGCTTGTCAAAATCTGAGAAGTGAGTCACATTTATTTGTCATATTTTATTGGGAAGAAGACCGCGTGGGTTGACTCCTAAATGGGGAACTGGTAAGGAGACGGAACAAGCAGGACAGGACTTAACTATTTTTCTAGCTTGAGCACGGGTGATCTTGAAGGCAAGGCGAAGGGTTTGAGAATTTAAATGATGTATACTGTGAGCTTGTTGTGTTGAGGAGAGAGGGTCAGTTAAGGCTACGAGAGTAAGACGAGTAGCAGCATCTGTATCAGTATTGCCTTGTGTCAGAGGGCCTGGTAGAGAGGTATGAGCACATAAGTGACCTATATAAAAGGGGTGAGACTGAGCACAAATGAGGTCCCGAAGGGAGCGGAACAATGTAGAGGCATTAGTGGAAGGTTTGACATAGGGTGTTGTCTTTAGTAGGGGAACTGACTTAGCAACATAAGTACTGTCAGTAAAGAGGTTGAAAGGCTGTGAAGGGAATTGTTTAAAGACTTTAAGAACAGCATAAAGCTCCACTAATTGAGCAGAGGAGTATGGGGTATGGAGAGAAGTTGGTTGTTTTTTTATCACGTATGTAGCTATACCATTAGTTGATCCATCAGTGAATATAGAGGGAGTATTTTTAATAGGGTCATTAGAAGTATTAAGGGGAAAAACAAAAGAGTGAATGTTGGCAAACTGAATAAGGGGGTTAGAAGGATAATGATTGTCAATATTGTCCATAAAGGCAGAAAGTGTTATAGGCCAATTATCATCAGTTTGGAGAAGCCAGTTGAGTTGGTCAGGACCATAGGGGAGGAGGATTGTGTTTGGATCTTTGTCAAAATGTTGGCGGGAGAGCTTGTGAGCCTTTATGATGAGTTGAGCAACCAAAAGGGGATAAGTGGTTATGACTTTAGTAGGAGAAGAAGAGAGATGAACCCAAAGCAGGGGAGAGCCACGATTGTGGTGAGGGTGTCTTTGTCAAAATACGCCAGTAGGAGTATGGGTAGTAGGGCAAACAATGAAAACCAGGGGAAGAGTATAATTTATCTGTTGGGCAGTCTGGAGGTTAATGGCCATGTTTATTTTTTTCAGGGCAGCAAGGGCCTGAGGGGTAAGTTGTCTAGGGGAGGTAGGGCTGGGGTCTTTATTTAAGATGTCATTGAGGGGTAGAAGAGCAGCGGTGGGGACCTTTAAATAGGGTCTAAGCCATTGAATGTCTCTGAGCAATTTTTGGAAGTCATTGAGTGTGGAAAGATGAGAGGTGTGAAGTTGAATTTGGGGGGTTAGTACCTGTTGATTTTTTAGCTCATAGCCCAAGTAAAGGTAGGGGTTGGCAGTTTGAACCTTGTCAGGGGCAACTTGAAGCCCATATGATTGTAAATTGGACAGTAGGCGCTGGAGGCAGGAGAAAAGCGGGTTCTGGTCAGAAGCAGCCAAAAGAATGTCATCCATGTAATGAAGTATGTAGACAGAGGGAAAAGTCTCTCTGAGGGGATCAATAGCCAGGGCCACAAACTTTTGACAGAGGGTGGGGCTGTTAGCCATACCCTGGGGCAAAACCTTTTATTGAAAGCGAGGCATAGGGCCACGAAAATTTACTTGTGGGACACTGAAGGCAAAGCAGGGCCTATCCTCAGGGTGTAGAGGGATGGTAAAAAAGCAATCCTTTAGATCAATAACTATTTTGACAGAACCATAGGGAATGGCCACGGGGGAAGGGAGACCTGGTTGGAGTGTTTCCATAGGGACCATGGCTTTATTAACAGCTCTAAGATCCTGTAGCAAGCGCCATTTGTCAGATTTTTTACGAATGACAAAAATAGGGGAGTTCCAGGGGGAGGTGGAAGGCTCGATGTGACCAGCGGCAAGTTGTTCCTGCACTAACAACATTGTAGTCTCTGTTTTCTCATGTGAAAGCGGCCATTGGTCAACCCATATAGGGCTTTGGGTTTTTTAAGTAATTTTATCAGCATGGGGTGTAGGGATGGCAATGGCCGCTAGGGAAAAGAAGACTCAGGGGCATACCCAAGGCCAGAGCGATCGAGTTTTTGGGGAGGGGAGATGGGCTCTGTTATGTCTTGTAAATTTTTTTCAAGCCCTTTTTCTGGAATAAAACCCTGACTAAGCATTTGGGAAGTGACAACACTATTGGGGCTACAAAGAACTATATTTATTTGTGAAAGAATGTCTCTTCCCCACAAGTTGACAGGCAAGCCTGGAAGAACAAAGGGGGTGACTTGTCCTGAGTTACCCTTCTCGTCAGTTCAAGTAAGGACGCAAGAACTTTGTTGAGGGTTGTTGGATTGTCCAATGTCCTGTAAATGGGTATGAGAGGCAGTCAGGGGCCAGGACTTAGGCCAATGTTTGAGAGAGATTATGGTGGCGTCAGCACCAGTATCCACAATTTTATCAAAGGGCTTGCCATTAAGAAGCAACTGTAAAGTAGGGCGATCCAGCATAACAGAGTGTACCCAATAAGCGTCAGAAGAGCCAGGTTGATTGTCATCACGACTTGGGGACATATAATTATTGTTAAGAAAAGTGAGAGGCAACAGGACAAGTTGGGCCACTCGATCCCCAGGCAAAATTAGATGGGTTTTTTTTTGGGAGGTGACTAAAACTTGGATATTGTCAGCAAAATTATTATCTATAACTCCAGGGATGACTTGAATACCCTTGAGAGAAGCACTAGCCCTGCCTAGAAGAAGGCCAAACATGTTGGGAGGCATAGGGCCGGACACGTTTGTTGTAATTATTTGAGGGCAAGTCTCAGGGGTTAATACTGTGCAGGAGGTGGCACAGAGGTCCAGTCCTGCGCTGCCTGCTGTGGCGCGCCAGAGGGTGGACACTGATTTTCCGGTGGGTTGGAGGGAGGGACAAACCTGACCGCCCCAAGATTTGTCCGTGGAGTAGGGGCCTGGAGCTGGCCCCGTTGGAAGTTTCCCAGGACAGGAAGAGGTTTTCCCTGAAAGGCGGGCAGAGGGCGGCCATGAATGTCAGTCTTGGAGCGACACTCAGAGGCCCAATGTCTGTCCCTCTGGCAACGAGGGCAGGGTGTAGCAGGGGGAGGGCGAGGAGAAGCGGAGAGCTGTTTAGGAGCGGTGCATTTGCGAGAGAAGTGTCCAGGTTGCTTACAATTATAACATGTTTTTGTACCCTGAGTGAGGCCTGTAGAACGGAGAGCAGCTCCAATTGTTAAACCCATGGCATGGGAGGAGCCCACGCCTGTACATAACTTGACATAATCAGAAATGGTCTCCCACTTGTGAGGGCGGAGAATAGACTGACAAGCAGGATTAGCATTCTCAAAGGCCAGGTGTTTGATAAAGGGGCTGTTGGTCTCCCCAACACCAAAAAGGCGCTCAGCAGTTTTATTAAGCCTACCAATAAAGTCACTGTAAGGCTCTTTTGGACCCTGTCTAATATTAGCCAGGGAGGTGGTGGCAGCCCCTTTAGGAGGGAGGCGCCGCCAGGCAGTAAGGCCTGTCTGTTGTATTTGGGCTAAAAGTCCAGGGGGATAGCGTGTTTGCCGTTCGTTGGAATCGAAGGGATGTTCCCCCAACAATTTTTGTTTTGTTTAAGTTTTAGAAACAGTCTTTTGTGAATTACGGCGAGCAAAGTCAGAGCAGTTTTCACTAAACTCAGTACGCCAAAGAACAAAATCTCCAACAGAAAGAGCCGCACGAGTAAGGCGATACCAGTCATTAGGAGTAAGCCATTTGTCACTGTAACTTTCCAGAAGAGTAAGAGTAAAGGGAGCAGTGGGCCCGTAATTGGAGACGGCCGCCCTCAGTCGCTCAAACCACTTGAGATTTAGACTTTTATGCTTGGGCTGAGGGACAGACGCCGGGACCGGGACAGAGTTGTCCTCAGATCCAGAGGAGTCAGCATCCCCATCAGTTGGAGCAGCAGAGGGAGCAGGCTCCCCATCAGGGTTCTCATCAGAGCCCGCACGAGATGCGGGGACAGAGGTGGGATCAGAACGGGCCTGCGTGCGAGTGACAGGAAAAGCGAGAAGACCACTGTGGGTGCGCAGATCTAGTTTTGCTTTGTGCCTACGACTGTCAGAGGAAGGATTGGAAAAGGCAGCAAGTTTTTTTGTAACAGAATCAAGTTCCTGGAGAAGTTGTAGTTGAAGTTTTTTATCCTGAAGTGCCCTACGGAGGTCAGAGACAGAAGCTAATGTGGCAGATTGCAGTTCTGTGAAAGGAGAGTTAGCGAGAGGTGTAAGAGGTGCAGAGGGAAGTACGGCAGCGGAGCGGTCGAGCACAGGAGCACAGAGTGGTGGGAGTGGTGGGCAATAGGGTGGAGGTCTTAGAGGAGGTTTGTTGGCGGGGCCCGCATCAAGCAATGGGGGAAGGGAGGATCCAGCTTCAACATCCACTAGAGAGGGATAAAGGTGGCAGGAAGGCTTTTCAGAGGCAGGAGATTTAGGTCTTTTTTGAGTTTCATTTTCAACTATGACAGAAGCGCAGGCAGAAGGGGGCCTAGAAGAGCGTTTAAGAGTAGCCTCTCCCTCATTAACAAGAACCTGTACAGCCATAGAATGATTGTGGACCTTGAGAACATCATTTATAAGATTCCAATAAGAGTAGGCAGAAACAGGGACTTTCTCGGGGCCAAAGGTTTCATAATAATCACATAAACAGTCTCCAACTCTTAACCAAGTTTTTTTATTTATAGTCCCCTCCTTTGGGAACCAAGGACAAAGATCACCAATGTAATCTAAAAATACCTTTAAGCCTTTTTTTTTAACCCTAGTTCCCCGTACCTTGAGGGCCGCTTTCAGCCCAGTCACAAAAGGATCTGTCTTAGAAAATGTTTGTCCCATAGTAAAGAAATATATATTTTTTTTTTTTACTTTACCTCACCGTCTGAGTGTTCCAACGGATCTGTCTCACAGGCGGGCGACTCCGTGGCGATCACCAGCGGGCCAATGTTTAACCCCCTCTTTGGGTCACGGCGGCCTCGGTGCGGGATATCCCAATGGGCAGGTAACAGACGGTGTTCCAGGCAATCCTAGGTTCGAGCCCCACGTTGGGCGCCAGTTGCCCCGGCCAGCGGGGCTTCAACGGGAGCACAGACCCCAGAGAACCTGAAGTGAAAGGGACAAGAGACACAAGGAACAGACAGCAAGACAGGAGTCTGATCAAGCTGTCAAATTTTATTTTTCTCAGGGTGTCTTTTATACAGTAGAGCATACAGCAGAATGGGGGAAATCCAACAACAGTTTACAGCTGCACATTTGTCCTAGGCCACAAGATGTTCCATTCAAAACCACCTGATTCTTTAAGATAGTTACTTCCTCCGTATGTGGTTAGCACACAGCTGCAGAGTTGACCTAGTAATTTTCCATAATGCATAGCCTGTCAGACAGATACCAAGATGGAGGTACTCTTGTCTCTCAGGTGTCTGCTGGTTCCCCACACTTGTGAAGGCTACACCCCTGAGAAAAAGGCCACTCAGAGATAAGTGACAAACACTCTTGAAGTGGACAGCATGCCCAGCTACCTCCCCTCTCATGGCCACTGCCTGAAACAAACCTCCCTGTACAGTCCTGTGCTGTTAACAACAGGGACACACTCTGAGAAATGTGCCCCTAGGTTATTTTGTGGTTACACAAATGAAAGTAGCTACAATGTCATTAGGTGGTACAATCAATGGGACCCTCTTGCATGTGGTCGGAGACATCATCTGCCAGCTTGCCTGTTAAAATTGTTACCGTCCAGCGTTTCAGATTCGTTTTCTCTGCTATTTAAATATTTAAAAGGCAAGAAGAGGTTTGAAAGAGTAAAGTTGATTTCAAAGTTAAACAAGAAAACACAGATTCCTTGTGGAGAAGAGGCTTCAGTGCCGCAGATTCCCCACCCCAGTGGGAGCTGGGATTTCATTGACTGAGGGAAGTCCTGCCACCCAGTCTGTGACTGTGGGCTCAAACAAAGACAAAGGAGGTTTCATGGCTGGTCCATGATACATCCAGCACTGCGCAGGTCTCCAGAAAGTCCACCAGCCAGAAAATTCACTTACACATGGAGGAAGTATGAAGTGAGCCACCCTCTCTGCCATATTAGATTGCCATCTTGGGGTAATCTAGAATGTAGCCGCATGCCAAGGGCCCTTCTCCCTTTCTGTCTACCTAGCCAAGAAACTATGTAGCTTCTATAGTGTCTCACAATGACATTGTTATGACCAAAAGAACTGCTGTGGGCTGGAGGGATGGCTTACTGGTTAAGGCGTTTGCCTGAAAAGCCAAAGGACCCAGGTTCAATTCCCCAGGACACACGTTAGCCAAGTGCACAAGGGGGCGCACGCATCTGGAGTTTGTTTGCAGTGGCTGGAGGCCCTGGCATGCCCATTCTCTCTCCCCCCCCCCCCTCTTCTTCTTTCTCTGTCAAATAAATAAATAATTTTTAAAAAAGAACTGCTGCGCACAAACCCTGAGGAACTGTAGTGTTCTACTGAGTCTGTGACCTACACAGAGAGAATACAGGAATTTGTAAATGCCAGCATTACATGTGGCCCCATGTCAACCAGATCCGCACCTCTCCTCACACAAAGGGCCTTTATTTTTCCTTCTATAACCTGACATGCTCAGCTCTCAACAAAAAAGTCACAAGCACACTTGATTAGCAAGATAAAGCGGTTTGAAGAGACAGACCTATGACAAACCTATTAACACTAGGTTCCCATGGGACACAGCTCTTGGTACTGTCAAATAGAAATTCTAGAACAGCTGTAACAAATACATTAAGGTTCTAATGAATGGCTCAGAACAGTAAGAACAGTGTCTTCAGGGAGAAGGAAGCACAAAGAAAAGAAGACTGAAGAAAATACTAGCAACCAAAACCATCACAATGAATACTAAAATGCCTTCCATGGGTTCACTGAGCACACATGATACAATCGCAGGAGAACCATGAATTTGAAGATAAATCAGGTGAAACTTGCCAACCTCAAACACGGTGAGAGGGTTGTGAGAGGTGATGTAAAACACGGGACAGAACATAAAGAGAAAATAAAACATGAGAAAGATTTTTTAAGCTTATTATTGACAACCTCCATACATATACACAATGTACCCTGATCATAATCCCCTCCTACCACCTTGTCTCCCATCCTGTGTCCCCCTCTACTGAACCCCTTCTTTCCTGCTAGTCCCTCTCCTGTTTTGATGTCATTTCTTTTTGCCCATATGTTAGACAGGTCTTGTGTAGATAGCATTAGCCATTGTATGGTCATGAATGCAATGGCCACTTTGAGAACACAATAAATATTTAAAATACTTAAAGTATCAGTGACCATTAACTCAAAAAGAAACTGGCCAATGTGACTGGGACTATTGGGGAAACAAGAAGTTCAGTGGGCAGAGAATAAAGAGGGGTGTCTAGAGAAGGTAAGGAGGGAAGCATGATCAAACTACGTCACATATACATGCAAAACTTGTCAATAAATACAATTATAAAATTCAGCTTAAAAAGAAAAGTTAAGGGCTAGAGAGATGGCCTAGCAGTTAAGGCATTTGCCTGCAAAGCCAAAGGATCCCGGTTCGATTCTCCAGGACTCACGTAAGCCAGATGCACAAGGTGGCGCATGCAGCTGGACTTTGTCTGCAGTGGCTGGAGGCCCTGGCATGCCCATTCTCTCTCTCTTTTTCTCTCTCAAATAAATAAATAAATAAATTTTTTTAAATATTTAAAAAATTTTTGAAAATGATGAGTGCAGAGCTCCTATGATGGAATCTTTGGCTTTGTAAGAAGAGGAAGGAAATTCAGAACATCCACATGCATTCATACACATGTGTGCGTGCGTGCACACACACACACATACACACACCCTGTCTATTTCATATGAGACCCTATACCACATCAGGACTCCATCAGCAAGACAGACATCACCCCATGTAGCATCTTGACCATGGTGCTTGTCATGGAAACATGCAGGCCTGAATTGGTGTCCCCACCACCCAAATAAAAGCTGGGGTAGTGGTGTGTACCTGTAACCCAGTACTGGGGAGGGAGAAACAGGCATCCACATGGATTGTTGGCTAGCTAGTCTGACCAAATCCATGAACTCACGATTCAGTGCACGACCCTCTCTCTAAGAAAAAGGTGAAGAGTGACTATAGCAGACACCTGATGTCCATCTATGGCCTCCACATGCGTGCACACCCACCCACATGCACACACATGCACACGCATGCACACCACAAATAATGAGCTAGGTATGATAGTCACACCTGTAATACCAGAAGGGATGTACAGACCTCAGAGAGCAGTTCCACTTATTCAATACGGAAATGGGTTTATAAGCAGCTGAGAGTGGGAAGAAGGTCCTAAGGGGATTGGTGGGTTCAAGGGTGGCTAGCTGATGCCTAGGGACATTCATTCCAGCACGTAGGGAGATAGTCAGGTGATCTACATAGTGGCGGGAAGAGGGCTGCAGGGGGAGGGTCTGTGTGAAGGCTGCTGGTTGATAAGGAGTTTCCTAGACAACTGGACAAAGGTCACAGGGCTATGGGTGAAGCCTAAACTCAGGTGTGCCCAGCTTAGAGAGGGAGTGGCCTCCTGTAGCCCAGGGGTCCTTAGCCATGACTGGCAGCTCAGGCCCGTCTCCTGAAGGCTCCAGCCTGTGCCTGGCAGTGCCCAGCAGTGGTCTTGTTTGACTCCTAAGGGAGCCTCATGCTGATGGCTCCCTAGAGCCTGTCTTTCATAGACAAGACCTCCCAGAAGAGTCAATATTTCTGGTCAAGGACTAAGTGAGAGACCTACTTCCCTCATGTCACAGTTCTTCCTGCCTTTCTCTTCTTCTCCTTGTTTTAGTTTGCATTTCTTTTATTTACTTATCAGATATTCTGCTTGTTTTAATATGAACTCAAATAGTTCTGCGATAGCGCTGTCTTTCTGTAGTTTATGCCAGGTTGGCAGCCCTCCATTTTTAATCGCACTCTTTGTGGATGCCACTTATTAGCACCAACCACAAAGTGCCTGACACTTGCTTTGTTTTACAGAGTGTGTGCTGTGTGCCAAGCACTGTCCTTTCTGTGTGCCAGAGTCTTGAGTCATGTGAATTCATACTGTTTACTGCGTCAACAGGGAGCCAGGAACTTTCATTAATTTCCAGGATTCTATGGGCATCAAAATAAGGGAGGGGCTGGAGAGATGGCTTAGTGGTTAAGGCACATGCCTGCAAAGCCTAAGGACCCAGGTTTGATTCTCCAGTATCCACAAAAGCCAGATGCATAAGGTGGCACATGCATGTGGAGTTCGTTTGGAGTGGCTAGAGGCTCTGGCACACCCATTCTCCCTCTATCTCTCCTTCTCTCTGTGTCTCTAATAAATAAATAAATAAAAATAAATTTAAAAAAATGATAAGGAAGAATCCTAGAGAGATAGATGGGCAATAGCTCACTCTGTAAAGAGTTTATCTCAGAGGATGAAGAACTGAGTTCAATCCACAGTACACATTAATGCTGGGAGAGGTGGCACACACCTGGAATACAAGTGGTGGGGAGGCAGAGACAGGAGGCTCCCTGGCCTCACAATCAAGCCTAATTGTGAGCTCTGGGCCAATAAGAGGCTTATCTTAAGTAGATGGCATATCTGAGGATGACAGCCAGGATTGTCCCTCCACACATATGTGCATCAGACCCATGTGCACCCACACACATATGAACATATATATATTATATATAATATATATGCATATATAATTGTCTCACATATAGAAACGCAAAACAAATAAATAATAATGAGGAATAAATATGATCCAGGCATGTCATAAGCACATGTGAAATTGTCACAATGAAACTCATTATTTTGTGCAATTAATATATGTTAATAAAATAAATTTAAGAAAATTCCCCCTAGATCCCTAGATTGCTTTACACAAATTTAGGTGTCTATTGAATTGCTGCTTTCCCTTCCTCCCTCCCTTTCTCCCTTCCTTTCTTTCTTTTTTGCCTTTGATAAAGGTAGTAAGAATACAGTTCCATTAACTATGACAAAGGTTTGGTTTACTGTCATATCAATGAATTTCAGTGATATATATTTCTTTGTGTTTTTTAATTAATAGGATTTAATTTTAAAGCAGTTTTAATTTTCCAGGAAAAAAGAATGAACAGGAATTCAAAGACCTCCCACGGCACTCTCTGGCTCCTTCAACTTGTTTCCCGTATTCTTAAATTCTGTGTGAGTGTGATAAACTACTGTGACTCATTGTTAACTGAAGTCCATAGTTTACACTGAGATTCACCCCACGGGAATCCCACGTATTTCCACAAATGAATAACACATGTATATACCACCACAGGACCACGCAGTGTTACTACACTAAAACCAGAGTGTCCATATTTGATCTCTCTCTCTCCTTCCACCTAATCCCTGCTCTGGCCTTTTTCAGAACACCATCACTTGGAATCGCAGGGCATGCAGACTTTTCACTTTTCCGCTTCACTCATTTGTTTCCTTCATGCCTTTTCCCATCAGTATGGGTACTTTTATCAAGTCAAAAGTTCCCTTCTTTTCCTAAGTTACCACAAAAATTAATCTTGTTTTCTTTTTCAATAAAAATGATATGCTACGAAGTGCTAGGTCCATTTATACCAAAATGATCTTTAATTCCATTATTCCACAAGCCTTAGGGTTTAGTGAAATCTTCTTAGTGATTAAATGTATTGCTCATTTTCTTTTCCTCTTAAGTCTATGAAGATCTTTCTGTTTACTCACTGCTATATTTTTGGGAATCCCCTGGATTATTTTTTCTCTTGTTGTTTTTCTTCACCTGAACTCTCTCTGCCTAGTGTTTCCCAAAGCAGGTTTCTGAAGAACGTTAGCTCCATGCAAGGTGCAACCACAGACAGGAGCTCAAGTCCCTTCTCCCTCTTGGAAAGCTCAGCCCTTTGTTCTCACACTGCCGCCTCCAAGACACTCAGCAGCAAAGACCACGTACCGAGTGACTGATGAATGCACCTAACTATGAAATGAGGTTTCTACATCTCAGCCACAGGCAATCTGCAGACTTAGTGAGCCACAGAACATACCTCGAGTAACACTTCTTTTTTAAAAGAAAAAAATATATTTTTAGGGATGGAGAGATGGATTAGTGGTTAAGGTGCTTGCATGTGAAACCTAAGGACTCATGTTCGACTCTTCAGGTCTCACATAAGCCATATGCACAAGGTGACACAAGCACACAGGGTCACATATGCACACAAGATGGCACATGAGTCTGGAGTTCAATTGTAGTGGCTGGAGGCCCTAATGCACCAATTTTCTCTCTCTCTCTCATAAAAAAGGCTAGTCTGTTGGACTTTCCAAAAAATGTTTTTAAAATATTTATTTTTATTTATTTATTTGAGAAAGAGAAAAAAGCAGAGAGAGAGAGAGCAAGAAAGAGAAAATGGGTGTGTCAGAGCCTCTAGCTACTGAAAACAAACTCCAGACCCATAGACCATCTTGTGAGTCTGGCTTACGTGAGTACTGGAGAATCAAACATGTATCCTTTGGCTTTGCAGGCAAGTGCCTTAACCACTAAGCTATCTTTCCAGCCCTTGAGTAACACTTCTTCTTTTTTTTTACACTGCTAATGGCTCTGTCTAGGTCAGGAGATCCGCAGGGACAAACACTGCCTCCCTGTTTTAAGTCCACCTTCAGAAACACAGGGGAGGCCAATGCTGCCTGCCCAGCCAACTGCTTTTCTGTATTTAGAGTCTTGTATGTTTCTAAGATAAGGTGAAGTTGAATATTTAGTTGATGCCAGTGAATGGTGATGTTGACCAATAGTGATGTCAGCCAGTGGTGATGTCAGCAAATAATGACATCATCCAATGGTGAGGTCAGTAAATAGTGATGTCAGTGGATGGTGAGGTCAATGAATGGCGACATTATCCAATCGTGACCTCATCAACCAATGGTGAGGTCATCCAAGTAGTGACGGTAGTGACGGGTGACATCAGTTCAGTGAATGGTGACTTTAGCCAGCAGTGACGTCGGCCAGTGGTGAAATTATTCTGTGGCCAGCTTTGGGAACTCCTGAGTCCATTCATGAGAGAGAGGGAGCCTCATGACAGGAGACCATGTAGACACGATCACCTATGGAAACCCAACCCTGCTCTTTTCTGGACCTTGGTTCTTCTGTCTGTGAGAGGATTAGCAGTTTCCAACCTCTCACACCTGTAGAGCTGGATCGGCCCCTCTGGACTCTGATGGAAATGTGTGTTTCCGTTACTGCTGTCCTTGTCCCCAGAGCAGGCCGTGTGAATGTCCTGAGGGGTACGGGCTCTGATTTGAAATGATACATTAACTTTTTCAAAAAGATTTTAAAATAATTTTTTAAAAAGAACTATGCTATCAGGTTAATACCTAACATCTTTTTCCCCCTTTTAACTCTATAAAAATACAAGCTACCTTGTAACCTACTGATTCCTGGAGGGATATGTATTTAGATTTTAAATAGTTTTTAAAGAGCTCTTTAACATACAGAGGTTATCATGGAAATATTTATGGCAAATTATAATATAACGTAACAGCCTCACTCTGTGCCTAGTTAAGTTTGTTATAGGATCATAAAACAATGAAGTATAAAATTGAAGGGGAACTTGGAGGTCACCGGCCTGACTTTCAAGGCTGAGCAGGCATCCTCTAAGCTTTCCTGAGGAGAGTCCTCACTCTCTGCCCATCTCCTCGGGTGAGTCTCCTCTGGCTCCACAGGTCAGGTGAAGCTGGGTCCATCCTGGAGCACTCTCACTGTCACTTGTCACGATGCTGCATGGCCATCCAGAAATGAACCTGCCTCCTCGGAAATCCTGACACCAATCTGCAGTGACAGAGCTCACTTGAGGGCTGGAGATGGCTCAGTGGGAAAGTGCTTATCATGCAAGTATGAAGACCTGAGATTAGATCCGCAGAACCCATGTGTATATGAGCCAGTAATCCCAGCACTGGAGAAGCAGAGACAGCAGCTATTCCCAAGGCCTGCTGGCTATCTAGTCTTGCCAAAAGAATGAGCTTCATGTTCAAGTGTGACATCCTGTCTCAAAACTCAGGTGGAAAGGGCTGGAGAGATGGTTTAGCAGTTAAGGCATTTGCCTGCAAAGCCAAAGGACCCAGGTTCGATTCCCTAGTATCCATGTAAGCCAGATGCACAAGGGGGCACATGTGTCTGGAGGCCCTGGCGCAGCCATTCTCTGTCTGTCCCTCTCTCTCCCTCTCTCTCTCTCTCTCTCTCTCTCTCTCTCTCTCTCTCTCTGTCTCTCCTAGTCTCTCTCTCTCCTAGCAAATCAATAAATAAAATAAAGTTTTAAAAAATCAGATGGAGAGCTACTGAAGAAGACACCTATGTCACACACACAGGAGTTCACGTGCACTCACACACACATACATGCATCCACATGTACAAATCAATACATATAAAGAGATTTACCTCATTAGCGCCACAGTTACTTGTATGTAAATTACCCCAGTGCCCACAGAAGATCTCCCTCACAGTTTAGTCAGAGAACCGCCCACTAATCTTGGGCCAAGGTTTACTCCTAACCTGAGGAATTTCACCATCATTCTCCATTCCAGTGCCACTCCGCACCCTACCTCACTGGGACTTTCAAAGACTCCTGGAGGTCACAGCATCACTGATGGACATCCAATGAAAAGGAGTCTCAATGAAGTCAGGTGACACACCCCAACCCACTTGTCCTCTAGAACGTCAAACTGAAAGCCAGTAGTGCTGCACGAGCCCAAACACAAGCCTGCGGAGGGGCTGTCTGGTGCTTGCTGCAGATCTAGGCTCCCAGAGGTGCTAACTCAGGGGCCCAGTACCTTGTGTGGTTGTTGTGTGTGCTTGCTGCAGATCTAGGCTCCCAAAGGTTACTAATCAGAGACCCGGAAACTTGTGTTGCTTACATCCTCCAGTAAAGAGTGTAACATTGGGACCCAAGTTCACTGTCCCATGCTGAGTGACCGAGCCAGGAGACTAGTCAATGGGACTCTTGACTGTAGATGCTGGTCATAATGCACTTTTTCTCTTCATCCACACAACTGACGACAGCACCGGTAAGTACGGACCTTGCTATGAGGAGGAGGATCCACAGAATTATTAGGGAACCCAGGGCTTCAGCAAGGCCACCTGCACCTGCCTGTGCAGGACATTCCCAATCAACCCATGGGATCCAAACAGTATTCCCTCTGATTACCACGCTGTCCACCCTCACTGCCTGAGAATCATAAAACCTTGAGCTTTTAAGGGCCTTAAAGACGACCTGGTCAACCAATTTTTCACCCATTCAGTTTACTTTTACTGTAAAATTTGGAACTTTCTATCTTATGTTTCCACTTATCGCACTCATGGATACTGTTACACTCCTTAGAATAAGCCATAGTTGTGACCATACTATTTATTCAGTAAATATTCATCACAATCCTACCACACACTCAGCACAGTACAGGTCCATAGCATAAATGTTGCAAAATACACAGGTTACTGTACTGTTTGGGCAATTTAATTTTTTTAATGTTATTCTTTCATTTATTTACTTGTGGGGGGAGTTGGGTTGTCTTGCTGCTACAAATGAACACCAGACACTTGTGTCACTTTTCATATCTGGCTTTATGCAGCTACTAGGGAATTGAACCTGGAGCAGCAGGCTTTGCCAGCAAGCACCTTTAACTGCTGAGCCATCTCCAGTGCCTTGACAATTTAATTTTATGCTCCATTGTTTCAATTGACATCATGTGTTTATGTAAAGAAAAGCTGATTAATAAGCATGTTGAAGCTGCCTGTGACCTAGTGTGAAATAATCATTGATATCAAGAGTCATTTATGGTGACAGAAAAGACACACCCGGTCTTGCAGAGTGTCCGATGACACACAGACAGGTCACAGGGCTGAGGGAAGGTGCCAGAAGATGAGCAGGCATTAGAGAGTGCAATGCTATCCAAGGCCAGCCTGAAGGCAGAGATCAAGAATTGTCTTCAGGGCTGGAGAGATTGCTTAGTGGTTAAGGCATTTGCCTGCAAAGCCAAAGGACCCAGGTTCAATTCCCCAGGACCCACGTAAGCCAGATGCACAAGGGGCACATATGTCTGGAGTTCCTTTGCAGTGGCTACAGGTCCTTGCGTGACCATTCTCTCTTTCCTTCTCTCTCTCTCTCTCCCTATCTATCTTCTCTCTATCTCTCTGGCTCTCTGCTTGCAAATAAATAAATAAAAAATTTTTAAAAAAGAAAGACTTATATTCAGAGCTGGGAGGTACTGCTCAATGGGTAAGGGCATTTGTGGCACAAGCATAACTACCTGTGTTCAAATTCCCAGAACACACGCAAAGCCAGACATGACAAGGCCAGTTTATAATCCCGTGTGCCTACCGCAAGATGGAAAGCAGAGACAGGAGAATCCCAAGACATTCACAGGCCAGCTAGCCTGGAGAGTGCAGCAGTGAACAGAGACCCTGTCACAAACAAGGCAGGAAGTAAGGACCAACCCAGTATTGTCCTCTAACCTCCACATGGGCACTGTTGTACCTAGGGGTGCTCTCACACATATGAACACACACACACACACAGAAAGAGAGAGAGAGATTTTTTTTTAAGCCTCGTCTTCAGCAGGTATTGAAATGGACATGTGGGCACAGGGCCCGGCCTGTGTTTCCATGCCTGGCATCCTCATGAAGTCTTGGTGCTGGGACGGGTTAGCATTGACATATGAAAGAATGGGCACGCAGTCAGTGAGAGTCTAGTTCTCAGTAAAGCATAGATTCTCAAGAATTTCTCATTTAGAATATTGAATTTATATCTTCGATGATAAAGAAAATAAATTATTCTGTTCTTAATTCTTATCATAAGAGGAAAAAAGAGCTAGGTGGAGGAAGTAAAAGGTCAGCTCTTGGAAGAAAGAAATGGTGTCACTGGAGAACCAGATTACCCAGTCCAGTGTCACCTTGGGCTGTCAGCCCCATCCACATGGTTCTGTTTTCCAGAATAAAGCTTCTTATTTAAAAGGCGGAGGCTGGAGAGATGGCTCAGCAGTTAAGGTGCTTGCCTGTGAAGCCTAAGGACCCAGTGTTGACTCTCCAGTACCCACGTAAGCCAGATGCACAAGGTGGTGCCTGCATCTGGCGTTCATTCGCAACAGCTAGAGGCCCTGGAGTGCCCATTCTCTCTCTCTCTCTCTCTCTCTCGCTCGCTTTTTCTCTTTCAAATAAATAAATAAAATACCAAAATTGTGTGTATGTGCATGTTCATATACTTGTAGGTGCACATATGTGAATGCTTGTAGAGGGCCAGTGAACAACCTGGGTGTCATTCCTTAAGAATGCCACCACCACCACCTTCTTCTTCCTCTTCTTCTTCTTCTTCTTCTCTTCTTCTTCTTCTTCTCTTCTTCTTCTTCTTCTTCTTCTCTTCTTCTTCCTTCTTCTTCTTCCTTCTTCTTCTTCTTCTTTTTAATGATACAGGGTCTCTCGTTGGTCTGGAAGCAGCAAGACTGGCTGGTTAGCAAGCTCCAGGATCCACACAGCTCCAGCTCCTCAGCACTGGAATTATAAGTGCTCCTGGGTTAAAAAAAAAAAAAAAAAAAAAAAGGTTCTGGGAATCAAAGTTAGGTCCTCCTGTTCACACGCGCTTTACCTACTGAGCTATGCCTATAGCCTCCTCACAGAGAAACGAGCTTAGCCTTGCTGAACGGTAGCCTTCCTCAGCCCCTCTCCATTCATCCCTCCGACTCACTTTCCAGCCCTCAGCTCTGATCTCACCTTCTTCATGGAGTCCCCTGTGACCCAGGCTATGGGGGGCACACAGGGCTCCCTCTGTCAGTGCAGTCAGCTCTCTGCGGCGTAATCATCTTTTTTCTACCATTAACATCAAGCATGGGTGTAGGGTGCTGGTGTGGGCTGTCAGAGTTTGCAAGGAAGTGCCTTTAACCACTAAGCCATGTCCCCAGTCCCCCCCTCCCCCCGGCTCCTTTCACTGTGTCCTCACATGGCAAAGGGAGTGAAGAAGGGACTCTGGGCCTCTATTACGTGGGCACTGCTCTCCTCCATGAGGACTCTGCCCCCCAATCACGTCCAAAAGTCTCACCTCCAAACCCTATTCATCACCTTTGGGGGAATAGATATTTAAGTGAATGAATTTAGAAGAGACATGTTCAATTTATAGACAGCCTCAAACACAAGCTCACAAGGAGTAGACACAGGAAATATTGGCTACCCTATACTCTGGTGTCACTAGAGTAGCCTGACCAGCCCCCCTCCATTTCTTCCTTCTCTAGTAAGCTCCTCAGTTGCTGTGAAAATATTTGTTTACTTTTATTTATTTATTTGAGAGAGAGAAATAATGGGCACATCAGGGACTCTTACCACTGCAAATGAACTCCAGATGCATGCCTCACTTTGTGCGTCTGGTTTTATGTGGATACTGGGGAACTGAACCCAGGCCTCCAGGCTTTGCAAGCCAGTGTCTTCAACTGCTGAGCCATCTCCCCAGCCCATGTTACTGTGAAAATTCCCCTTTATCTATTTCTGCTGCTGGGTACCCCACCCATATTATGTTTATGCTGCCAAGACAGAGAGATGTTCAAGTCCACCTCTACCCCACACTGTAAGGGGAAAAGGATTGAATGGCTTGGTTTAGAAACCCTAAACCAATCTTCACATCTTTTCCTTCATGGGCAGAGAATACATAATGTTTTAAAAAGCCCCATGCAGTGCAGTGGTGTGGCCTTCCCTTGGCCAGGAGTTTCTGCATACCCTCATGTTTCACAGTGGCTCTACTCCACCTTATATGGTGGCCACCTCCCACAGTTGACAAGTCATTGCATAGGCACATGGGGGTCCACTCTGTTTATAGACTCTCATGGGCATGACTGTGGCATCATTGGCTCTCTGCAGCAGGGCAGGTGGCCAGCTGCATGAAAGGCCATGGCCCCTGGGCCATCTGCCTGGCAGGAAGAGCAGGCGAGAACCCACTCAGGAAATCCATGGGACAAAGGCCTCTCAGGGGAAAGGAGGACAGGGAACGGGCTGTTCACAGGCTTGACATGAAGCTGCAGGCCCAAGCGAGGTGGTATCCCACAGGCAGCTATGCAGGGAGGTTCTGGGTTGAGAAGTATCAGGAAGGGAAGGTGTGGCCTGAGATCTAGGGACTGGGGTCTGGGGGCCTGGGCACGCACCGTAGCTTTTCTGGGCCTTTGTGTCTTAGACTCACCCCCGCCAGGTATGGAGCACGTATTGATGGGAGCAGTTGGCCATCTGTTTCATGTGCCGAGATAAGCTTGTTTGTGTGACTTGGGATTTCTTTGCTCGCTGGATGGTATTATCATGGGGGTGGGCGAGGGATTGTTGCTCATGATAGTGACATAACTGTCTCTGAGAGCTCTGTCACACATGGAAACGTATGCCCACACATGCATTCATGCAAGCACGTGCACATATACACACATGCTTGCACATTTTGTTATTTCCAGCAGCAGTGAAGCCCTGCAATAAATAATGTGGCTTCTGCAGCTTGGTTGGGGTTGGAGATCTTAACGACCCTGCAAAATCTATCTAAGAAGCCATGTAAGTGTCTCTGACATGTTTATGGTATTTACTTAAATATTTAATAGAAGCCACTGGAAAACTTTTTATCATGCGTGACTCAGACTGGTAGGTGGCTTGCTGTTCTATTTGGAGGATAAAGTGCTTGGTGATCTTGCTTTACATCAAGTGATTTTTCTAAAGAAGTCATTACATTTCAGCCAGTATGTCCTGGTGTGGAGATTGTGGTCGGAAAGCATGAGCCAGGGGATTCAAACTCACAAACACGACTGGCACTGATTACAGAGACATTGTGCAGACCACCTCTTCCCCAGAGCTCTAACCCCATAGCCATCTCTTGTGACTCTCATTCATTGTTTCGCTATGCTCCAAAGGTTCAGGGTACTCATGCAGCAGGTATCAAGGCTCCCTCTCATGAAGGACTTTGCCCTGGCATGAGATAATACCAAGTTGGAGTCCCTAGAAGGATAATAAAAAGGAACTAAATACGGAGTGAGGATTGACTTGGAGAAAAGGGTCTTGTGATTTTTCATTTACTCTCTATTAGTTCAGGACACAAAATACAAAAGCCATAGACTATATTACCAAGATGAAAATGTAGGCAGAATATAACCACGAGACCCTGGGCCTGGCTTTTCTGGGATCTCTAGGTAGAAGTTGAATCCCTGTGCTAAGAGGCTATCCGAATTTGGAAATGGAGCCCTGTGTCTTACACAAGGGTGCTTGTTTGAGACTATACTTACAAGTCTGCATGCATTTATACTTATACTAGCTCATCATGCACAGATCTCTATCAGTCCTCACAGAGCAGGCAGTTGCAGTGGCCATGGTAGGAAGAAGTGAATATTGGGAAATTCTCGTCATTTCTGTCACTAGGTCATGACTAATGATACTGAGTGTTCTTGTCAGGTTAAATAGCCCTGTATTTGCAAAAGGGACATTGAAGGCCCGAGGAGATGGCTCCATGGGTGAAGTGCTTGCCATATAAGCATGACCTGAGTCTGGTTCCCCAGCATCCAAGTTAAATGCTGGGTGTGATGGCAGCACTGGGGAGATGGTGACAGGAAACCCCTTGGACTCTCTGGCAAGCTAGTCTAGCCAGATGGGTGAGTTCTAGGTGTAGGGAGAGATGCTGTCTTAAAAAATAAGGCGGAGAGTGATTGAGAAAGACATCTGACATCAACTTCTGGCCTCCACACACTAGTGTACACACACACACACACACACACACACACACAAAGAGACTGAGAGCCCAGGGTTGGTGAAGGGTGGGGCATCTCAATTTTAATCATTATGTGAGAATGACTCTCTAAGCTTAACCTTTATGAAACAGATGTGCAAACAATAAAAGCGCAGACAATATGGCTGGATGGAAGCTACAACATGGTCATAGGGTGCTGAAAAGAAGAGTCCAGGGAAAGCATTTCTGGGGACCAAGAGGTCAGTATGGATGCCCTGCGTGAGTAGAGCGCTTCTCCTCATGTGGACCCTGAGTTCCAGCAATCCAGTGGAATATCTGTGCTAACAACTGTTGGGGAGACATCCAGGCCTCACAGTCATGCAGCATATAGTTTTTAATGTATTTATTTGAGAGAGAGAAACGGAAAGAGAGAGACAGAATGGGCACACCAGAGCCTCCAGCTGCTGCAAATGAACTCCAAATGCATGTGCCACCTTGTGTATCTGGCTTTATGTGGGTCCTGGGGAATCAAACCTGGGTCCTTTGGCTTTGCAGGCAAGTGCCTTAACCACTAAGCCATCTCCCCTGCCCTCATTTCTTTGTTTTTTAATCCAATGAGAAGTTTACTACCCCCATTCAGTGGTTCCTGGGGTTTTGTCTTAAGTCACACATAATTCTAGAAATACCAGGAATCGTCTCTATCACAGTGACCAACTTTAACACCACCTAGACAAGGATCTCATTGCTAGGTGTTGCAGGTGGAACAGTCATGAAGTCACTAGTAATAAGGGTTCAAATAACCACACAGATCTGGCATGAGGCTGTTTCTAAAGTGGGTCCCCATCAAAATGTACTGGAGTCAAAAACCACCGACATCTGGCTGAACTTCCCAGCATACCCAGACTCCCTGGGAATGTTATGGGCCTCAAAGTCAGCTTGGCATGAAGTACTGAGCACCCCTGGTGTCCAGAAAGTGATCTTTAACTGGTGGGCAAAAGACATAGACATCTCCATTAATCTGTGATACACTGGAAGCATAGGCCTGGCAAGGAAAATAAAAGATTCACAGTCAGGCTCATCTTTACTGGAGATTCCACACATACAACTGTAGGGACAACAGTCACCCCCAACACCCACAGCTTTAATTGGTAGCAATAAAGCATCCAGTGAATGCAGACTCATGCTTTGAGTGAGCTTCTCCTGGTCCTCCTCAGTTGTATAGGCTCTGACTCCTCAGCTATTTATTTATTTAGTATTTATCGATTTTCAAGCAGAGTGAGAGAGAGAGAGAATGGGTTGTCAGGGCCTCCAGTAACTTCGAGCAAACTCCAGATGCACGCACCACTTTGTACATCTGGCTTTACGTGGGTACTGGGGAATCAAACTCAGGTCCTTAAGCATGAAGCCCTCTTTCCAGACTTTGACTCTTTGTAAAAGCATACGAGGCCTCTTAATACCTGCAGTAAAACCAGCTACTGTTTTCAAAATACTGTCGGTTTCAGGAAAGTCTTTACAAACATAAGTTTCCTCAGCACATACGACTCTGATGGCCAGGCCAGGACTGGAAACAAAGTCTTCTGGAAGTCCAAGTTCTCTGCCTAAAATTCTCACTTCATCTTTATGAAAATCTTTCAGAGGCTCTGTTACTTGCCCTTCTTCGCTCAACTTCCAAATCAGTCCCCTGTCATTGTAATGTGCTTTCATGGGCTCAGCTTTGCCACTTGCAATAAGGGACGCACTTTCAGTTAGGTCAGGCCAGAAAGTGCCTTGGGCAAGGAAAACGCCCTCTGGTTTCAGATTCATTTCTCTAATTGCTTTGTTGACAGTCTTAACAAAAGTATCACCAATGATTTCCTTTCGGTTCTTTTCCCTTGGGGTCCTATCTTCATCTGAGATGGGTAAAGTAGTCATTCCGCTGTAGAAGAAATGGGTAGCATTTGTTACTTTGACCTGAATCCCAAGCTTTCTGAGGGCTTCTTTTTCTTTCTCTCTCTCTCTCTTTCTTTCTTTCTTTCTTTCTTTCTTTCTTTCTTTCTTTCTTTCTTTCTTTCTGTTTTTTGTTTGTTTGTTTGTTTGTTTGTTTTGTTTTGTTTTCTTGAGGTAGGATCTCACTCTAGCCCAGGCTGACCTGGAATTCACTATGTAGTCCCAGGGTGGCCTTGAACTCATGGCGATCCTCCCACCTCTGCCTCCCAAGTGCTGGGATTAACAGACTGGATTTCTTGTTTTCTCATAAAGCCAGTATCAATGCACAGCAATGACTTGATCTTGGTTCAGAGCACGATTTAGCAAAGCTGTACAAACTGATGAATTAATACCATCTCTAAGTAAAACCAAAACTTCTGATATGCTTACTTGCTCTTGGATCTCTATTTTTAAGATTTATTTTTACTACAGACGGAGAGAAGGAGAGAGAGAGGGAGGGAGGGAGAGAATGGGCACACCAGGGCCTCTAGGCACTGCAAACAAACTCCAGATGCATGCACCATTTTATACATCTGGTTTACGTGGGACATGGACAATCGAACCTGGGTCCTTAGGCTTCACAGGCAAGTACGTTAATCGCTAAGCCACCTCTCCAGCCTCCCCCCTTATTTGAGGTAGGGTCTCATTCTAGCCCAGGCTGACCTGGAATTCACTATGTAATCTCAGGCTGGCCTGAAATCACAGGGTTCCTCCTACTTCTGCTTCCTGGATGCTAAGATTAAAGGTGTGCCCCACCACCATCTTGGATATCTTGAATACATTCCAATTCTCTGTTCACACAGTAAATGTCCTACTGCATCCAGCTATATCATAAAGGAACTTATTCAATATCACTTTTCCATATACTGCAAGGTCAACCTCAGGGTGGAACTGCACTGTCTGTAAATTTTTAGGTTCATTTGCTGTACCTGCTATGATGTTCCCCAAACATGCCACAACCTTGTACCCACTAGCTAGCTTGTCTACAGTTTCCATGAGTAAGGACTTCTTCCTTCTGAAGGTCCCTGAATTAGGAGCATGTGTTACTCACACTAATGTTGAAGACTCCATCTTCTCTAACACCTTCTTTTTGTGCATAGTACTTCCAAATACTTTATTCATCATTGGCATGCCACAACAAACTCTAAGCACAGGCTTACCAATAGTGATGAAACCAGGGGGCATCTGTAGCATACACAGAATTAGGTCCTCCAGAGATGAAGAGGGCACTTGGAGTCTCTGTTTCACAGAGCCATCTGGGCCAGGGGAAAGGCCTGGGCCCACAGTGGTGACTGCAGGAGTGTGAGACTGGTTGGGGGGGGTGTCAAAAGGGTCCGCTCCAAGGGCGGAGGCTGAGAGGGAAGCCTGGCCACCAACTGAAACCATAGGATGAGGCCAAGGCCTGGGAAGCGCCAAGCACACCAGCAGCCGTGCAGTGTGGGCCCCTGGGCAGCAGGAGAAGAGACCAGCATCCAGATCATCATTTCCCATGGTTCTCACTCCCTCAACATTCCTTGCTGATACAGGGGCATGTAGACACAGGGACACAGTAGAGAACAGGTAAGAAGTCCAGGACCTGTCCTCATGGTCAGTCCTCATAGACTGTCCAGTCTAGAGAGGGAGAGACAGGGAGTGAACTCCTTGCAATGACTTGGAGATGAAGATCTCTCCTCTGCTGCCGTGAAACAGATGTCAAGAAGTGTGTAGGCCTGGGGGCTGGAGAGATGGCTTAGAGGTTAAGGCATTTGCCTGCAAAGCCAAAGGATCCTGGTTCAACTCTCCAGAACCCACATAAGCCAGATGCACAAGGGGGCACATGCATCTGGAGTTCATTTGCCGTGACTGGAGGCCCTGACATGCCTATTCTCTCTCTCTCTCTCTCTCTCTCTCTCTGTCTCTCTCTCTCTCTTTCTTCCTCTCTCCCTCTTTCTCTCTCTCAAATAAATAATATATATATATAATTATATATAATATATATTATTATATATAAATATATATAATAATATATATATATATATTTAAAAAGAACTGTGTAAGCCTATCCAAAGGCTCTGTGTGCCATGGTACACTTGTGAGCCTTGAAGACTGATCACCAACTAAATTACCTTGTTTTACCTTACCCTAAGACAGCACGGGCGATGTGGGGCTTTGGGGCTGGAATGGTTTAATACCAGGGATGAAGTCAGTGTTACCAAACAAGGAGATGTCATCCACCCTGTCCTGTGCGCCTTGAAATATCAGGGAGGAGGGGGGATGTCCTTCCTGTGCACAAGTGACTGAATTTTACTGAAAAGTGAAGGTGTGTGCATTCATGTTAAACAAACAGAAGTGGTGGTAGATAGAGATCTCTCGTGTCTTCACATCTCCAAGCACTAGAACAATAGGCACAGACCCAGCTACTGGCTTTTCCATGGGTGCTGGGATCCAAACTCAGGGCCTCGTGCTTTTACAGCAAGCACTTGACCAGTGAGCATATCCCCAGCCCTCTTGGTACTTTGTCACGTCCACATCTTCCACTAAAGCAGGATGAGAGCCTCTCGGAATCATGGATCCTTTTAATTTACTTTTGAACTTAAATTCCTAAAATAGTTCCTGATGTCCTAGCATGTGTCTAGTAAAATGTATTGATACCTTCTGATGCACTCATTAAGACATACGCATCTCTGAATAAATCCTCTGCAATATTTGTCAGTTTCTTATTTTAATTTTTATATTTTATTCATTTATTTGCAAACAGTGAGAGAGAGAGAAAGAGAGAATGGATGCATCAGGGTGTCTAGCCACTTCAGACAAACTCCAGGTGCATGTACACTTTGTGCATCTGCCATTACATGGGTACTGGGCAATCGAACTCGGGTCATTAGGCTTCACAGGCAAGAGCCTAAACTACTAAGTCATCTCTCCATCCCTGCAGTTGTCAGAGTTTCTGTCAAGTGTCTTTACTTCAGACACATAGTCATCTTTTCCTCAGTTCCTCTCCTGATGCTTTGTCCATGGAGAATGTGGTTATGGGTTTGCTCTGTCGTGAACATAAGCTAGCAGTTCCAGCTGGTGAAACTCTAGTGCTGAGCTAGACACAGACAGGAAACAAAAGGGAAACTCAAAGAACCCACCTGCTGCTGCTATTTTGTCTCAAATCTTCAGGTCTCTTCAGCTCCTTCCTTTGTACCATTAAGATTTATGTTGTGATCATCTGTTAAATTATTTCTCAGGGTTTTGATAGGTTTCAGAGGGAAGAAACAGAAGAAAGGGCTTCTTATCCTAGAACCTACAGATACTATTTTTACACATCTTTATTTTATCCTCACTAATACTAAAAACTAACCTTTTAAATTAATAAGCTTTGAAAAAATAGAAGAGAGCTCTTTGGTTTCTTCCTAACCTCTCATAGAGAAGAGAAGGACCTTTGTCATCTCCCCAGATAAGTCAGGGACTCAGTAGAAAGAGAAGGACAGAGATAGGGATGCCCGCACAGCCAACCTAATGCCATGGCTAAAGATGTGCTGAGAGTTATGGATCCATTGTTGGTATGTATTTGCTGGGGCTGGGCAGTTTATTAATATGCGAGGTCAGGAGTGAGGTTTTAGGGAAGATTGAGGGCATAGGAGCTGATCAACACAGGGTGTATACAGACCATTATCTCTGGGATTTATACTCTGATGGAGGACACTTACTGTTCGGACCAGTGGCCACTCCACATTCCTCACTCCATACAGTGATCTGTACGTCTTACCTGTGTCTCTTTAGATAGCATGCTCACTGAAGTCAGGCAGCAGACTTGAACCCTGAACCCTGGGTGTTCCTCCAGAGCAAGGCTCCACATATGTGTCAGTTCCTACTGAGAGCTGTGACTAGGAAGATGTGGACATTCCCAAGGAGCCTTAGAGCTCAGGCAGGATTCGAGAAGTGCTCTCATCCTCCTACTCTATTTTTTTAATTTTTATTTATTTATTTGAGAGAGAGAGAGAGAGAGAGAATGAGTGTCCCAGGGCCTCCAACCATTGCAAACGAACTCCAGACACTTGAGCCACCTTGTGCATCTGGCTTATGTGGGTCCTGGGGAGTCGAACCAAGGTCCTTTGGCTTTGAGGGAAACTCCTTAACCATTAAGCCATCTCTCCAGCCCCTCATCCCCCTATTCTTGAGAGCTGTGGAGTAGCACAGGTTTGATGGGTGGGGATGAGATGGAACTGTAGCAGGGTTGTTCCACCCTTGGACGTTGACCCATGATCTTGTCATCTACGAATGTGTAGGACTGCTCTTAACAATCATGGGACACATGTGATCCAGGCTATAGGTTGGACACAACTGAAAGGATCTTTTGGAGAGAGCCGCTGGGGTATGTGAGCCCAGCCCTGCCCAGGTGAAACAGTTAAAGAAAAAAGAGCTCAGTTTCACTCGATCCTGTCTGCCAGGCCATGAGTGGTCAGGAGGTGCCAGCAAGCAGATGTCAGTAGAGAAGACCCTTGGGTTTGTAGAACTGAGGATGAGCTGAATGGACAGAACAGACTTGAATGGGGGCTCAAACACTGCACCATGTCACTGCTGGGAAATCACACGCATGAGACCCCACAACGCACACAGAAGCTGGTGTTAGGAGAAGAGACCTTAAGACAGGCTGGAAGGCAGCTTAAATAACTTCCAGGTCTAGGTCAGAAGTCGTTTTACGATGATGACAATCTTATAAGAGCATTACTCAATCCTGTCCTTCTTTTCTTTCCAGTGCACGGAGGGTGCATAGGAGGGAAAGGGGACGGCATGAATGAAAGCATCCCTCGCCCTCAGACATCAGGTATACATCTGCAAAAGGCCTTGGGAGGAAGCTGGGATGTCTTGTGTTAAATAGACTCAAACATTTTCACTAATGCATGAGACGATAAATTTTTAATCACTGAAATAGACAGTGTTGGGTAACTTAGAATGACTTTAAGGAATCTTATTAATAAAGAATGACTGATAAGTCGTGGGCTTTCCCAATGGCAGTGGGAAATAGCTCCACTGCATAAATATGATGGGAAAGTAGAAGAAAATGATTCATGTTATATCCTTTTGATGGTTCATCTTGATTGTCAACTTGACAAGATTTTGTATAACCATGGAAACAAACCCCTGGGCATGTCTGTGAGGGAGCCGTTAGATGAGACTAATTAAGATGGAAGGACATACACTGGCTGTGGGTTTGGGTGGTACCATCCCATGGGCTGATGAACAAAAAGGAGAAAGCAAGTTGAGCACCAGCATTCACTGCACTCGCCTTTCCGGCAGTGGACACAAAGTGACCAGCTGCTTCACGTGCCTGCTGCTGCGACTTTCCCATCACGATGGAGCCCCGGGGCCCACACTGCAAGCCAACATCAGCCCTTTCCCCTTAACTTGCTCCCTGTCATGTATTTGATCACAGCAGTGAGAAAGTAACGAAGACAATTATATTGACGTCTAATTATAATGAAAATGTTGCCACACACTACATGATGTACTGTTTGCTGAAGGCCTGCCATGCTTGGCATCCCACACTACAGCATTTGACAAGAGGCGTCAGCCCCTCCTAGAGTCCCTTGTCTGTCAGCACATGTCCCCATTTCGTAAAGGAGTCAACAGGCCCCAAAACATTTTCTTATTTGCCTAACAAGTAACAAAGAATACTTCTGACCCAGGTCATTTGACCCCCAACCTTGTACTGTTTCCCTCATAGTGCATGAGTAGTTGTTTATTCATCCAGTAGCTCTTATCAGAAAAAAATAAACTATGAGCCAGGCAGGTGACACACACCTGTAATCCTGGCACTCCGGAGGCAGGGGTATTGCTGCGAGTTTAAGACCAGCTTGGACTAGATATTGAGTCACAGATCAGCCCAGCTTGGACCACACAGTGTGAGGCCTTGACTGAAAAAGATGTGAGGGGCTAAGGAGGTGGCTCACTGGAAGAAAGGGCTTGTCATACAAGCACAAAGACCTGAGGTCGGGTCCCTGTACCCACATAAAGGCTGAGTGTGGCGGCACGCACCTGTAAGCTCAGTGTTTGGAAGGTGGAGTTGGGCAGATACACAGGACAAGCTGGGGAGCCATATTAGCCAAATCAGTGCATCCGCCTGTTATAAGAGCCTGTCCCAACAAGTAAGATGGAGACCAATACAGGAGGACACCTGACATTGACCTCTACCTCCACCCAAACTCACACGTAGGCACACTACCCGCACGTGTGCCTGCACACATAAAAACACACACATGCACACCACACATACACATGCCTGTGCATATGCCAACATACACATATGCACACCCCACACACAAACACATGTGCCCACACATACACACTACACGCATACTCATGTGCCTGTACATATACAAACACACACATGCACACCACACACACAAATATATCAAACAGCTGTCTTCAAGACAGTGGTTATTAGGCAATCAAACCAACTCACACAGTAAGTGAACTTGGTACTGGTCAAATAAATTCTAATGAGAAGTTGTTGGTACTATTGCAATTTCTATTTCAGTTTGTTTTTGTTTTCAAGGGCGAGTTCTGTTAAAGAGGACATGAACTATTCTACTCTAGCTTGCCATGGCTCAATATATAGATTTTGATATCGGTGAGTGAGTTATTGCAAACGTCTGTTTGGAAATGCACAGATGCACTTGAGCTCCATGGTATGGAGGGAAGCGATCAATGTGGGGCCCGTGCCCAGTGTTGCCACTTACAAGGAACACGTTTCCAACCAAGCGGCTGGTGCCAGAGTGATGATGGTCTCCTTAGAGAGCCGATGTGTCCTTCAAGCTGAAGCAGCTAGAAAACGGGAGTGGAAAGCAGCCCTCAGCTGGAAGCCAGGTCTCCATGAGCAGAGCAAAGGGTGGGAAACTATAGACTGTAGACACACCACACCCGAAGCCAGGCCACCAGCTGATTCCTAACCCAGGGAAAAGAGGTCTTCAGGCTTGTGCACACGCTGTGGTCTTCTGGCCAGGATGCCCTCTGCGGCTGGCCTGCAGAAGCCAAGAGAGGAGCGCGCTCAGAACTCGCTGGGGGACACATGGGACGTGGAGTGAAGGCCCTTCTTGCTAGTGCAGCTGCTGCACTCCAAGTGCATCTGCTCACGTGAAAACTGGAACCTATTTTCCAGTCTTGCTAGACTGGACTCATGAATTAATTACTTTTTCATTGCTTTGATAAAATACCCGACAAAAGGTGGCAGGAGCAGGAGGCAGCTGGTCACACTGCGTCCGCAGTCGGGAAACAGAGGAATGAACGCTGGCACTCAGCTCGCTTTCTCCTTTTCGTTCAGACTAGGACCCCAGCCCATGGGATGGTGCCACTCACAGGTGGGCAGATTTCCCACCTCAGTTAACCTAATCTAGAAGCTCCCTCACAGATAAGCCTGTAGATTCATTTCCACGATGATTCTAATCCTGTCAGGTTAAGAAATATTAATCATCACAGGCCTGTATTAAACCAGGGTTCAAAACCAGCGCCGGGCTGGAGAGATGGCTTAGCGGTTAAGCGCTTGCCCATGAAGCCTAAGGACCCCGGTTCGAGGCTCAACTCCCCAGGACCCACGTTAGCCAGATGCACAAGGGGTCGCACACGTCTGGAATTCATTTGCAGTGGCTGGAGGCCCTGGCGCACCCATTCTCTCTCTGTCTGCCTATTTCTCTCTCGGTCTGTCACTCTCAAATAAATAAATAAAAATAAACAACAAAAAAAATTAAAAAAAAAAACCAACGCCACTGCTGAGGCTTCTCATGGCTGTGAACCTTCCTTACCTCAGGACACCATGAAAAGGCCCTGAAGCCTGTCTGTCTGTCCTCCATGACCCGGTACAGGAACGGCTCCATGTTGAAGCAGGGAGCTCTGGCCCCCGTGCCCACCCATCACCTTTCACAGCGTTCCTGCTCCAGGCTGTCGCCAGAGTGAGCCCCTAAGGATGTGCGGAGATGGGATGCCCCCACTCATGGCTGAGCACAGTCAGTTATTTTTATGAGCACTTCAGAAGGGAAATTCTGGCTGAAGGAAAAATATATATTTTTATAAATCTTTAACCCCAGAGGTAAATAAATCAACCTTCCCTCCTTGGGAACAGCATGAAAAATGTTTTTTCTTTAGTGGAAACCTTGTAAGAGCAGTTTTGGCATTTTGCCACCAGCAGATGTTTATAAGCTAAGGTCTCAGACAGAGATGAATTGATTATTTCTTTTTTACTTTACAGCCTCACTAAAGATAGCTGCCTGAGAGTTTACTGGGAAAATGGGATTTGCCATTTATTTCTAAAGTTTTATTATTTAATGACACCAGACTTAAAATCAGAATTAATTGTTTTGATGTCTCACTGACTGTCTTTGATTACCAGGCTAATTATATTGCAAACAGCTTTTCTACCCTGAGGTGCTTAGAAAATAGCAACTTTGTGTGATTTCAAGGTAAAAAACTTTCTCAGAGACTCCCTCCCCCCCGTGCATAGAAAAGGAAAACCTTTCAGGAAGGGCTTCTCACTCTAATTCCATTTGCACATATTTTGTGTATGTGTGTGGACATGTGTGTGCAGGTGCATATGTGCATATGGAGGCCAGAGGCCACAGGTATCAGGTATTGTTCCTCATGTACCACTCACTGTGTTCTTTAAAACATTTTTTAAATTATTTATTTATTTGAGAGAGAGAGAGAAAAAGAGGCACATAGAGAGAGAGAATGAGCACACCAGGGCCTCTATCCATTGCAAGTGAACTCTACATGCATGCGCCATCTTGTGCATCTGGATTACATGGGTCCTTGGGAATCGAACCTGGGTCTTTTGGCATTGCAATAAAGTGCCTAAACTGCTAAGCCATCTCTCCAGCCTACTCACTGTGTCTTCTGAGAGACTCTCGCTGGTCTGGAGCTCCTCAAGTAGGTCTAGACCAGCTGGCCAGTGAGCTCCCGGGGTCTGCCTGTTCTCACCTCCCCAGGGCTGGAATGGCAAGCACATGCCTCCGTGCTTGGCTTTTATGTGGGGCCTGGGTATTGAACTCAGGTACTTGCACAGCAACCACTTTATTGACTGAGCTATCTCCTCAGACCCATTTGCACACATGCTAAGGCTCACATCCGCAACACAAGTAGGCAAGAGGGCTCCATCTATACAGGCATGACAGCAGGCAGAGTTTGTTCATGCATGTGTGTGTGTGTGTCTGTGTGTGTGAATGTGTGAGCATGTGTGTGTGTGTGTGTGTGTGTGTATACATGTCTCCACAAGCACAGGAGTTCATGAGTGGCTATGAGAGAGCAGATGCCAGATCTTGGGAGGTTTTCTTAAAGGTTGTGTGACTCCCTTTCAGCCCACCTTGGAAGGTCATGCCCAATTTGGGCCTGCCACCAATACTCCCAGTATACTTCTAAAGTCCTCTAAGTGGGTCACAGCACGCTTCTGACATCTTTAGGTTGTGACATCACCAGGGCCAACAAGTCGGAAATAGAAAGAACAGCCTCTGACACATCCATGCTCCTCCGTGTGACATAGGGAGGGCAGAGTCTGTACCCCATCCCCAATGTGCTGCCCCGAGATTCCAGGGCGATTGCATCTCCTCACGTTACCTTCTTGTTGCTTCTTCCCATGACTGATCACCACAGGCACTGTCCCCTACATGACCTCCACCTGAAGGATGCAGAAGGATGGATGAATCACCAAGCACAGAAACAAAAGTTTGCAGAGAAATGAAGGTAAAACAGCATCTGATGCTTATGAGATGCCAATGATGTCCTGGGGGGGGGGGGTGGCTCTTCTCTCTTCACATTATGACCAAATGTCAACAGACACCTGCTATGACGCTTAAGTCCTGTCGTCCACTCTCTCAGATTGGGAATCAAGGAAACATCTCTTGGTCCGGTTTGTGAGGTTGTTTCCAGGAAGGACTAGCTGGGAGAGGACAGTGTGGGTGGCTTTCCTAATGGTGGGCTATGTATAAAGAAGCTCTGAGAGAACCCCGTCCCCTGTCACCTGTCTCCCCATGCTCCTCACTTTACCTGTCCTCACCTCACCAGGGCTGGGATTGCAAGCACATGCCACCATGTCAGGCTTTCACCAGCCTTTCAATGTGGACTTAAGACCAGTGGCTCTCCAGGAATCCTTCAGGCCTTCCGTGCCAGCCTTGGACTGCTGAGATATCCAGCCTCATGGACTGATCAGTGATCAGATACCCCAATGACCAAACCTGCAGACCACTATTGTTGGATTTATCCTGTAAACTAATAACACATCCCCTTTATAATAAAAATTCGTTCTAGGAGTTCTGTTCCTTCAAAAAATCCAGACTTGGGATGGAGACATGGCTTAGTGGTTAAGGTGCTTGCCTGCAAAGCCAAATAACCTAAGTTCAACTCCCCAGGACCCACATAACCAGATGCAGAAGGTGGCACATAAATCTGGAGTTCATTCGCAGCAGCTGGAAGCCATGGCACACCCATTCTCTCTCCCCCCTCCCTGTTTCTCTCTCTTAAATAAATAAAAATAAAAATAAAAATGTCTTTTTTTAATTCCAGACTATATCAGGCATGGTGGTGCAAACCTTTAATCCTAGCACTCAGGAGGCAGAGGTAGAAGGATTGTTGTGAGTTCAAGTCCAGCCTGAGACTACATAGTAAATTCCAGGTCAGCCAGGGCTACAATAAGACCCTATCTCAAAAAACAAAAAACAAAAATGAAACCAGACCAATATACATATCTGGGACTTTGCCTAAGTCAAGAAGAGACTTTAGGAAGCCATTGATATTTGCTGGTGAGTTGGTGAGCATGTGGTCAGACTGGTGTGCTAGCAACACCCATGAACCTACATACAACCATGGTTTGATATGTATTTACGAAAATAATGAAGAGATGACTAAAATAAAACCAAACTGAGCCAAAAATGGGAGATGTTTCCTCAACATCTCCAAAGCAGCTTCAACAAGAAGGCCAAAGAGCCTGAAGGATACCCCCACCCCCACTCCCACCCCCAGCAGAAGGCCTGTGTTTGGAGCAATCAGCAGTTACAGTAGGGTGAGGGCTATATTTTCCAAAATGTGACCTTGGGGGCTGGAGAGATGGCTTAGTGGTTGAGGCGCTTGCCTGAGAAGCCTAAGGACCCATGTTCGATCTCTCTCCAGATCCCACCTAAGCCAGACGCACAAAGGTGAGGTAAGCACAAGGTCGCCCAGGCCCACTAGGTGGCGCAAGCATCTGGAGTTCGATTACAGTGGCTGAGACCCTGGCGCACCAACTCTCTGTCCCACCCCCACTCTCTAATTTTTTTTTTTTAATTTAAATGTGACTTTGGCTTATTGGCATGTGATAAAACAAAACCTGCACCAAGGCATGTGGTCCAGTGCAGATACACTAGTTAAACCAGGGAACACTAGGGCCACCAAGCACTGGCTCCCAGACAGCTTCACAGTAGGGATTCTGAGGGTGTGTCAGCTTTGCCTGTGCCTGTGTGAAGGTGTTTGTGGCGACACCTCCGGCAGCTTCCCAGACTCCTGTGACGCAGGAAGCATCTCCTCTCAGCCACCTTGCTCAAGGCCAGGGCAGGCACACACACCCCTGGGTGCCTGGGAATGCCAAGTCTCAGCCTTCCCGGGGAATACCGCCCTGTAGCCCTCCATCTCGCTTCCCTTCTCTACTCCAAAGTCGGCCTGGAAGTCACAAAGCGCTCTGCCCACATATGCCCACCTGCACTTTGCTCTGCAACTTACCTGATCTTCCCCCTCCCCCACCTGGCAGGTGCCCTGTATGCCCATGAGGCTGACTTACTTACACACAGAGGGAATTTGAGAACTGGTCCAGGGGATATGGCTGAAGGCTCTGCAATCCCTCCCACCTCTGTGTCTCCCTCTAACTGTCAGTGTTTGTTCATTTCCTATGACTGCACATGCTCTAAGCCCTCACTTCCGTATAGAGCTCGGTTCCCTCTAAATCGGGGTCTTCGAAGGCTCTCCCTGGAACACAGCTGGCTTGTGCATGTCCACAGAACTGGGCAGTTGCACACTGGACACTTTACTGGAAGGAACAGAAAACAACTTGTGGTTCAAATCATGTGTTCCCTATAAACTCATGTGTTTTGAAGGCTTGGTTACTAGCTGATGACAGTTTGAGAGGTGCAGGCTTATTGGAGGAGGTGTGTTGTTGGGGGAAGGCTATGACTTTGATAAACCAGGTTTCCCTTGCTAGAACCGGGCTCATTCTCCCATTGCTATTGTCCACCAGATGTTGGCAAAGAGTTGACTTCCAGCCTCTGCTCATGCCATGCTCTCCCTGCCATCATGAAGCTTCCTCTTGAAACTCTAAGCCAAAATACTTTCCTCCCATTGGCTGCTTTTGGTCAGGTGCTTTGTGCCAGCAACTGAGAAGGCAACTGTTACATAATTATTGGCAGAAAACAAATCTTTAATCTAGAGGTGACATAATATGCTAGTAAAGAGCATGGGATTTGAGGAAATCTGTGTAGAATCCCCCCTTTTTCAGACAGAGTCTTATGTACCGCAGGCTGGCCTTGAACTCACTTACATAGCTGAGGATGACCTTGAACGTTTGACCCTCCTGTCTCTACCTCCTGACAACTGAGATTGAAAGCGTGAAAAAGACAGCGTGTGCCACCACACCTGGTTTCTGCCCTGCTGAGATGCAAACCCGAGGCTTTGTGTGTGCCAGGTGAGCACTCTACCAAGTGAGCTACATCTCCAGCCCCAAGACTCTCTCCCTTTCAGCTGAGTAATTCAATCGCTTTTGCCTCTATCACGTGAGATTAGTAATGGGGTCTGGGACACTGTACAGGTTGAGTAGTGTCATGGCTATATAAATAGCACTGTGTCCTGAGGAGCCTATAGTAGTCACCTTCACTGTCCCAGGCACACTTCCTAGGAGGCTAAGTAGTATGAATGTTCCATAAAAGATGAGTAAATATGCTGTTAATGATTTTATAGCATGCAGTTATGAAGGGTCATAATAATCGCTAATACAGACAGCAGAGCTCTTCTGAATGGTCCACATAAAAGTTCAATCTTCACAGCACTCTTGCAAGTTGCACTACAGCTTTTCTCCAGCTCATGTGTCTACATGTAGACATACACATATGTGTATATAGATAGATGCATGTGATATATATACATAATATCCATGCATATATTACTTTATTGTGGTAAAAAAATGATGCACATTCAGCGTAAAGCATACCTTCAGATTTGAATTTTGCCTTTTTTATATGGTATGAACCTATGCACCTTTCTCAGAGTACTTGATAGTGTGGAGGGAAGACAGTGATTGATAGGCCAGAAAGGTAATGAGGTCCTCAATGCAATCCTGGTTGAGTAAATATGCCCACAAGAGAAGAAAATGTGGACTCTGTTATACCCAAATGGCAGAAGAGTTGAACAGAAGAATGGCGTGGCTAATCAAAATTTGTGGGAATGCACAAATTCGGGGAGATGGTTCAATCAATAAAGTGCTTACTATGCAAGCATGAGGAACTGAGTTCAGTCACCAGCACCCACATAAAAGTAAAATCCAGGTGTGATGGTGTGTACCTGTAATCCCAGCACTGGGAAGGTGGAGACAGGAGGACCCACTGGGCTTGCTGATTATCTTAGACTATCCAAATCAGTGCCCCAAGTTCTGTGCTTCTGTTCAAGAAGAAGTATGAGGTGGTGTTGCACATACCTTCATGTTGCTTGGATAAAACACTTGATAAACAGCGATCGATGGGAGGAAAGGGTTTACTTCAAATTACAGTTTAAAGGGGGAAGTTTCCTCATATCGGGGAAAGGATGGCACCTGCAGGAAGCTGTCACATATCTAGATGGAAGCAGTTTTAGTACTGGGTTTGGAGCTGAACTAATAATCCTGAAGGTCTGCCCCCAGAGACACACCTCCTCCAGCAAGGCTCAACCTCCCAAAAGCTCTACTGGCTGGGAATTAAGAACAAGGCTTAATCATTAACATGAGGCTATAGAGGACGCTTTACATTCAAACTAACACATTCCACCCTGATTCTTACAGACTCATGATACAAAATGCATTCTGTCCAACTTTAAAAGTCTCCATAGTTTTTACCAATCCTGACATTGTTCAAAAATCCAAAATCTCATCTGATACTCAAGTCAGTCTCTTAACTGTGAACCTATAAAAACAAAACACAAGTTAAATACTTCCAACACAAAATAGCACAGAGCAAATACTCCCAGTGCAAAAATAAGGAATAATAAGGAAAAAATGAACCAATGCAAGATAGAAAACAAGTAGGGAAAAATCAAATCCTGTAGCTTCATTCCTGGCATCTGGGACCCAAAATGAAATCAGTGGGCTGCAAATTCTACCCCTCCAGCCTTAGCTTCTTGCTTTCCAGGCAGATCCATGTGAGCCAGAGAAAACAGCTTTCCTTAGATGCTATTACAATGTCCTGGCATCTCCAAAATCCTGGGGTCTCCACTGCAATCTATAGATCCATACCATAGCTTCACAGGGCCTCTATGTAGAGATTTCAAGCCCCACATTGCCCAGTGTCCAACTCCAAAAAAAAAAAAAAGCTGCAATTCCAATCCAATGATCTTTGCTTATCTGCATTTATTATACTTCCAAAACTAGTGCTAGATGATCTACCAAAGTTGTGAATCCATGGGGGATCAAAGCCAACTTTGAGAACCAGAAAAACTCCTTCAGCATTCATCCTTCAGACCCTCTCTTATCTAAGAATCAGCATTCCAATGCAAAACAGCTGGCCTGGTCTCGATGGTGGTAATCTGTCAAGCAACTGCAAATAAATAAATTTTTTTGCATAAGAGAGAGGAAGTGAGCAAGTGTGTGTGTGCACCAGGGCCTCTTTGCCACTGCTAATGATCTCCAGATGCATCTTCCATGTTGTGCATCTGGCTTTACATGGGCATTGGGGAAGCAGGCTTTACAAGCCAGCACCTTTACCTGATGAGCCACTTCTCTAGCTCCATGGATTTAAAAAAAACTGTGAGGCTAAAGAGATGGCTTAGAGATTAAGGCACTTGCCTACAAACCCAAAGGACCCAGGTTCGATTCCCCAGGAACCATGTAAGCCAGCTGCGCAAGGTGGCCCATGTGTCTGGAATTCGTTTGCAGTGGCTGAAGGCCCTGGTACACCATTCTCTCTCTTTCTCTCTACCTGCCTCTTTCCCTCTCTCTGTTTCTCTAATAAATAAATAAAAATAAAATGTTAAAAACTACTGTATTCTGGGGATCAAACTCAGATCCTTATGCTTACACAGCAAACACTGTACCACTGGAATGTGTCTCTAGCCTGGGAGCACTTTTTTGCCAGTAACCAGTTGATTAAAATTTTAATGCTAGAGATAGAATCCAGGGCCTCATGCATGCTAAATACAAACTCTTCTACTGACAGCCCTACACATTCATTTATTCATACAAATGCAGAAACCTGTTTTTGCCAGGCCTCTATTCAGAGCCAGGTCCTCTATCAGACACAGGATGGGATGAGAGGCCAGAAGTGGTCTCTGTTTAGAACCGAGTGAGGAGTCTGAAAGCATAAACAGAGCTTGGGTATGACAAACTTTTACACCTGCTTTTCAGCACCACAGCCAGGATCTACACCAGGCCCTTGGCTGCACATAGAAGGGCTGGTGTCTGTTTTTTCCAGTACTCAACTCTGATGAAAGTGTATGGGTCCAGGAGGCTCTGAGAACTTTTGAGGGAGTTGTCAACTCTACAATGGGCTCAGCCTGTCAAAGGAGCTGTCACCTGGGCCAGATCTCTAAAGGAGAATGGGAATTTACACAGTGGCCAAAGGTCAGGGAGAATGTTCAGAGGAATCAGCTACTCAAAAGCCCCAAAATGCAGAAAGATGGATGGGGAAGCTGCCAGGCACCTGAGAGTCACTGATGCGTGCACTCACTGGAGCTGTCCCTGGGGGTCCTGACGGTCCAGGTCATATCCCTGAGTCCCCGAACCTGACACTGGAGACCCCAACTTCAGGAGTCCACAGAGGGTCTAGTTACATGCCTGAAATATAAACCCTAAAACCCCAACCCTGACACCTTGAACCTGAGATCTCCACCTTAGATGTCCCAAGGGTTGATCTCATTCCTGAGTCCCCAACTCTGAGACCTCCACCCTGGTAGCATTTCTTCCCAGAGGGGCTGGGAAGATTGTTCAGTGGTTGAAGGCATTCATTTGTAAAGCCTGCTGGCCAAGGTTCAATTCCAAAGCCACCCACATAAAGTCAAACTGAAAATGTGGCACAGGAATCTGGCTTTCCTTTACAGTGATAAGAGGCCCTAGCACCCACCCCCACCCCACCACACACACATACTGAGAGACACAACGCCAATAAATAAACAAATTTTTAAAAGAAACTTCTTCTAAGATCATAGGAGAGGAGACATGGGAACATGCCTGATAAGTCTGTAATTTTGTGGCTGGTCTAATGACCGAGCCTTTTGCATTCAGTGCTGAGTTGAAAGAAACACAGCTTAGGCATCTGCACATCTGCAGGTCTCAGCTTTGCCACAACATGGGCCTCACATTCTGAGCTGTGGAAAGTCAGTTAACCATGAACTGCACACTGGACAATATTTCATTCTCACTAAGGATTAGAGCTTAGGTTAAGTACTAAGTCACTCAAAGAGAAGAGAATACATTTCAAGAGCTGAGAGATGGCTCAGTGGGTAAAACACTTGTCACACAAGCATGAAGGCCTGATTTCAGATTCTCAGAACCCACATGAATCCCAGGTGGGTGTGAGAACCCAGCTGTAAACCCAGCTGTTGGGAAGCAGAGACAGGAACCCCCAGGGCAAGCTGGCTATCTAGGCAAATCAAAGCAGAGAGACCTCATTCTAAATAAGATGGAGAGTAGAGGAAGATACCTGCACCTATGTGTGTGTGCACACACGTGTGCACACATACACACACTTTTTAGGAGCAAAAGTGCCCCCATCCTCATACAATTCAAACAATTCTGAGGAAAGACTGCCTAGAAACTGGGCCTTGTGGATTCAAATTCGGGGCAGAAGGGCTTCTCCATCACACTGGCTGGTATTATCAGGGGTCCTTGTTCTACCACCACTTACTGGAAGAACAGTTAAACACCGAAGAAAATGAAACAAGATCTTCCAAGTGTTCAAAGTCATTTGAGCTCATATCCAAAGGTCTCAGTGGCTGGCATTTCATAGCTGTGGAATTAAACAAATGTAATTTGTGGATCCTCCACAAGGTTAGTAATGAAATGTAACTTTAAATATTACAGCCTCTGGAGAGATCTTACCATTTCTACATAGACTAAATTAGATAAGAGTATCCTGGATGTCTCATTAATTTTTATCTACCTGAGAGACAAGATTTCCTTTGACATGTCTGAAGGAATTCAGCTAATGCCATTTGCTTCTCAGCTACCTTCAGTGAATTCTAAGAGCGGTCTTCTTCCTGACCCATGTTTCAAGTACTTGGGTGTTTTGAGATGTGTGAAATTTTCACAATGCATCTCAGAGGTGGGAGTCAAGAAGTTAAATTACAGGTAGAATTCTGCTGTGGCATTGCACGATGAGGCCTAGGGGAGAGCGGAAGTTGTGGTCCTTGACTTCTGGGCTTTCTGGAGCTCAGTTTCCAACCCTCCATGTTATGATGGGCAGAGGTTGGGTTTAGGTCTGGGCAAGACAGAGTTCTGGTCAAAGTCAATGGTCACTGATGACTTTCTTTCCTAAGAGCACAGCTGTCTGTTCCAAATATATTCAAGGCATGGAGTGCTACCCTTTGTATTGGGGGTCCTGGAGATGCTAATTTCTCTTCACTCCTGTGAAAAGTTGATCACATTAGTGGCCTCACAGATCAGCACATTTGTTCCTTTGACTTTAAAGGCCCCTTAATCTATGACTGAAGCCATGTGACTTGCCTTGGCAATGGAGAGATGGGCAGGAGGAAGGCCTTCATAAAGTACTTTGTGTTTTGCTTTGTTCTTTCTCCTCTGCCACTCCTATTGAAAACAAACGCAGAACAGCAGAAGGCCACCCAGGGCCAGTCTACTGAGGGGAGATGAGTGCCATGTACAAGGGGAAGACTCAGAGAGAACAGCCCAGGGTTCTCCCCTTACCCATGAGGTTATATTAGACCAACTCTCAGCCTCACCCCATAGGCATGTGAGAGAATGAGAAGCAAGAGCAGAAGAGGCATTGTGCAACTTACCCCTGAGTCTAAGCCCCAGCCAGTCTGTAGCTGAGGGGACCAATGGGTCCCTATTGCTTTCACCCTCTGGTTTGGGGGTAGTTCATTAAGCAGTTATGGCCAGTTATAGAACACTGGGAATATGAGCAAAGCTCAGAGTAGTTGTAAGCTCATCGGTGTACACACACACACACAAGCTCAAATTTTGGGGCTGGTATGAATACTCAGGTAATGTTCTTGGCATTGAGTAGATCAAAAATTAGGAGTCATATCACTTATTGCCCTACATCTATACACACAGATGGCCCTCTCTTATCTTTGTCCTACTCAAAGTAGTTCATCCTTCCCTATCTGATAAAATGCAAAGTTACTAATGTCCTATTCAAAAGATTATCCCATGTCTGTTCCCGTGATTCATTTTCTCAACTTCCACAGACAGCTTTGCTCAGACTATGACAACTGAAGGAGCGACGACAAGCGAGTGCACATTGCCCTTGAGCACACAGAACACTGCTTTCCAAGTCTGGACCTGGGTGAGTTACAAATATGATTTCATTTGATTCTTCCTTCTGGGTGATCACATCCTGGTGCAAATGAAAGCATATTGAAGCTTTGCAAAATTAACAATCTTGTTTCCAGAGCTGCAGGTTGAATTCGCAGCAAAACTATAATTTCTGCACATAATTGCATGGCTGAAGCTGGAAATTCTCAATTATTTCCAGTAACTTTTTTTTTTTTTGAGGTAGGGTCTCACTCTAGCCCAAACTGACCTAGAATTCACTATGTAGTCTCAGACTGGCCTCAAATTCACAGTGATCCTCCTACCTCAGCCTCCTGAGCGCTGGGATTAAAGGGGTGCACCACCCTGCTTGGCCTGGCAACTTCTCAATAGGAGGACTAGGTCTGGTGACCCTGAGGAGGGTAGTGTTTGGAATGCCAGTCAAAGGTCTGAGAACAACAAAGCAAGTGTTAGTCAGTCAACGTGAGCAATCCTCCTGATATCAGCATTTACCACTTGGAGAATACTTACTCAAAGGCTGGTCAGAGGAACCGATGCAATTGATATGAAGGCAAGCGCTCAGATATCAACACATGTCCTTGGGGAATCAATTCATTGAAAATTCATGGGGAAGAAATAGATGAGTATAGGTGTCTCAGCTCAGGATCCGTGGGCAGAGACAGAAGGGGTTCAGTAGGTTAAAAATGCTGCCATGGACCAGTACTAGAGCCTTTCTCCTCTTCTTACACTGTGGTGGTTACCATGTCAACCTGAGTCTAGAATCACCTTGGAGACAAATCATGTTTGTGAGAGGGTTTCTAGACTGGGTAATTGAGGTAAGAAGACACACCCTAGCTGTGGGCAATGCTATTCCATGGGATCCTGAATGGAATAAAAATCAGAAAGCTAGGAGCTGCTGAGATCACTCAGGAGGTAAGGCACTTGCCTACAAAGCCTAACAACTGGTGATTGATTCCCCAGTACCCACATAAAGCCAGATGCACAAAGAAGTGGTGCATGCACCTGGAGTTTGGTGTACCTGTTCTCTCTGTCCCACTTCTCTCTATATCTCTCTGCTTTCAAATAAATTCATGCCTATTTTCTCTCTATTTCTCTCTGCTTTCAAATAAATTTTTTTAAAATCTTCTTTTTTTTTTTTTTTTTTTCAAGGTAGGGTCTCACTCTAGCCCAAGCTGACCTGAAACTCACTATGTAGTCTCAGGGTGGCCTCAAACTCATGGCGATCCTTCTACCTCTGCCTCCTAAGTGCTAGGATTAAAGGTGTGTGCCACCACGCCCGGCTTTAAAAACAATTTAAAAAGGAGAGAAAGGTAACTGAGCACCAGCATTCATCCTCTTTGCTTCCTGACTGTGGGTGTAATGTGACCAGCTGCCTCACACACCTGCCACCATACCCACTCCACCATGACAGACCGTGAGCCAATCAAACTGTGAGCCAGATAAGCCTTCCTTTTCTAAAGTGTTCTATTACAGCAATGTGGAGAGAAACTAACATTGTAATAAAGAACAAAATGCATAGAGCTTTCTTGTAAATAAAATTAATTTCCCTTCATATGAAATAATCTGAATCATAAAATGGCAAAAGAGTCTAAAAAGCATCTATACTATTATATTTTGTCAGTGAAAATGAACTTTGATTTTGAAATGAAAATAACTTCACAGAAAAACGAACAGATATTTCCAGGTAGATTCTATCCTCCCCCCACCCAACGTCAGTATCTTGTAAAATGATAGAACAGTATTACAACCAGGAAGCTAAAGTAACTACAAGAGCTGTAGAGAACACGTGTGCGCTTTGAATCTCTTTGTTTAATCACCACACAATCAATCAACTTAACTATGAAGCAGCCACAGTCCTCCTCAGCTCCCGTACTCAGCCACACCCCACGTGCTTGCCCTTCCTAACCCAGCCACCATCACCCTGTGGTTCATGTCTATTTTCTATTTCATGACTGACCAATATGAGTTATCAAGCAATGCCTGCTATTTTGAAATGGGCCTTTTTCCTCGACAGAACTTCTGTGAGATTTACCCATGTAGCTGTATGTGTCAATAGTCTATTACATTTGATTGTACCACATGTTTAACCACTCCCCCATGGAAGTATGTTCAGACACCTTCCAGGATGATCTATTAACAAATAAAGCTGCTGAGACAGTATGTATGCACAAATTTGTGCCTGGAGACCACTTTCTGTTTCTCTAGGATATGCAACCAACAGGGTAACTGGTAAGTCTCATAGAAAATTCATTTGTTCCTTTAAAATTTTTTAGTGTGTCTGTGTGGGTCTCTGTGTGATTTGTGTATACATTGTAATGATATGTAGTGTATGCATGTGTGTGCACAGTATAGTGATATGTAGTGTATGCATGTGTGTGCACAGTATAGTGATATGTAGTGTATGCATGCATGTGTGCACAGTATAGTGATATATAGTGTATGCATGCGTGAGTGCACAGTATAGTGATATGTAGTGTATGCATGCGTGAGTGCACAGTATAGTGATATGTAGTGTATGCATGTGTGTGTATAGTATAGTGATATGTAGTGTATGCATGTGTGTGTACAGTATAGTGATATGTAGTGTATGCATGTGTGTGCACAGTATAGTGATATGTAGTGTATGCATGTGTGTGCACAGTATAGTGATATGTAGTGTATGCATGCATGAGTGCACAGTATAGTGATATGTAGTGTATGCATGTGTGTGTATAGTATAGTGATATGTAGTGTATGCATGTGTGTGTATAGTATAGTGATATGTAGTGTATGCATGTGTGTGTACAGTATAGTGATATGTAGTGTATGCATGTGTGTGCACAGTATAGTGATATGTAGTGTATGCATGTGTGTGCACAGTATAGTGATATGTAGTGTATGCATGCGTGCGTGCACAGTATAGTGATATGTAGTGTATGCATGCGTGAGTGCACAGTATAGTGATATGTAGTGTATGCATGTGTGTGTGCACAGTATAGTGATATGTAGTGTATGCATGTGTGTGCACAGTATAGTGATATGTAGTGTATGCATGTGTGTGCACAGTATAGTGATATGTAGTGTATGCATGTGTGTGTATGATTGTGCACAAGCACGTGCCAAGTTATGCTTGCCCCATGTGTGTGCAGGCAGAAGCCAGAGGAGAAGGTCAGATGTCCTTCTCTTCTCGTGCATCCATGCATATTTATTCCCTTGAGAAAGGGTTGCTGTTCAGTCTGGAGCTGCTGTCTGTCAGCAAGCACCAGCAACTCACTGGTTTCCAATGCCACAAACTAGGGTTGCAGACATGGGTGGCCATCCCAGGGTTTTTATGTGGGTTCTGGGGAGTCAAACTTTGCAATCTCCAGTCAGAGAGAGCCTCTTGCTTAAGAGGCAAGTACTCTTTTCTGCTGAACCATCTCCCCAGCCTAATGTTTGGTTTTAAAAGGAACTGATGAACTGTTTTCCAATTTCTGTTTCTGTTATTTTACATTACCCCCGCAACGTGTGTATGCGGAGCGCCAGTTGCTGCACGCTCGCCGGTGTTCAGTCTTCACTGTGTTCGCTTCTTAGCCATTCTGGAAGGTGCTGAGAGTCTTCATTGTGGTGTCGATTTGCACTTAGCTAGTGGCTAATGACACTGAACATCTTTTTGTGTGTCTGTGTGCCATTTTTATAATGCCTTCAGTGAAATCTCTGTCCATAGTTTTATCCATTGGCTTTTGGAGTATTTGTGTTTTCCTGTTAAGTTTTGAGCTGTTTTATATAAATTCTAGAAACCAGTTCTTCACAACGCAAGTTATAAGCAGATGATATTCTCTCCCAGATAGTAACTTATGATTTTTTAAAGAGAAATAGGTTTCAAAATTTTACACTGGGGAGAGTGACTCCTTCCTTATATTGTTTTCATCTCTCCTCTGGCTGTTCAGAGTACTTATCTCTTCATACAAATATGAGAAGTCTTCTCTGTATCTACCAAAACACTCTGTGGAAATTGTGGCAGGAATTATAATAAGCCTACCTATAAATATAGGGGAAATTACATTCTTTATTCTGCTACATTTTCCAATTTGGGGACACCATGTATTTCATGAAGCATTAAATCTTTGATGCTTTTATCAGCATTTTAAAATTTCTACCATATAGACTCTATATATTTTATTCTAATTATACCTCAGTAGTTCATTTTTGAGCAAGCATTGCATCTTATATGGGCTTTTGCTTGTTCCCTGTCCGTGCATAGACTTACTATTGACTTTTATGTATTTGTCTTGACTTTACTGAATTAACTCATTAGTTCTAGCAGGATTTGCTGTGTGGCTGTTGTTGTAAGTTATTGGTATCTCCTGTGTAGAAAATCACATCTACAAATAGAAACAATTTTCCATGGTGTGTGCTGTTTATTTATTTTCCATGCCTTGTTTTAGTGACAAGAGCTTGCAGAAACATGCTCAGTCTATGTGATGAGAAATGACATGCTTTCTTTCTTCCTCATATGAAGGAAAAGTGTTCAGTCTTTGTTTTAAGACAGGGTCTTGCTTTGTTGCCCTGGCTGACCTCAAACTTGCAATCCTCCTGCCTTTACCTCCAAAGTGCTAGGATTATAGGCATGACCCACCATTCTCAGCTCAAGAATTCAGCCTTTTTTTGAAGAAAGAAAATAATATTTGCCACTAATGGAAAAACTTAAAACTAACAAAAATCATAAGGTAGTTATATGTAAGAAAAATCTAACTAAAATATACCAAAAATTTAAAAACAGAAATTATTGAGGACTCCATCCTTAACTTCTGGTTTTATTTATTTATTTGAGAGAGAGAGAGAGCATAGGCATGCAAGGACCTATCGCCACTGCAAACAAACTCCAGATTCATTTGCCACCTTTTACACCTGGCTTTATGTGAGTACTAGGGAATTGAACTCAGGTCCTTGGGCTTCTCAGGCAAGTGCCTTCACTACTGAGCCATCTCTCCAACCTAGTGGTATAACATTTTATGATGGAAGTAACTATACCTTTGGAAAATGCAAATGTGATATAGTATTTTATAATTTTTAACCTTTTTAACAATCTTCCTACATGAGTTCAAAATATTGTAATCATATTCCCCTCCTATTACTTTCTGGTGTCCTCCCTCCAACCGAACCATTTCTTCTTTCCAACTAGTCCCTCTACTATGTGATATTTTTATGTGTGTTTCCTCATTCTATCATTTATGTCAAAATGTTGATGGGCTCAATATTGGGCATGTCTTGAACAGATAGCAACAGCCACTGTGAAGTCATGAATCTAATGGCCATTTCATGTCCAGAAGATAGTGTCCCAAAGTGCTCCTCTCCATCCTCTTCCTCTGACATTCTTTCTGCTCCCTCTTCTGCAACATTTCTTGAGGCTCAGAAGTCATGATAGAAATGCCTCATTTAGCACTAGGCATTCAACGGTCACTTTTCTCCATACGGTGACAAGCTTGGAGTCTTCCCAGTAACAATTACCATCTGCAGAAAGAGGCTTCTCTAAGCAAAGGTGGGAGCAGCACTGATCTGTGGGCATGAACACAGTCCACATATTTCAAGGCCAGTGTGATGGGCACAACATACCCATTTATTCAAACAACAGTAATAGCTTCTTCCATGTGGTTTATGACCTACCCAGCCATAGGCTTTTGACTAGGTTTTCATAACAAGGCATGAATTCCCTCCTATGGAGTAGGTTTCAGATCCAATCAGGGAGCAGTTGGTTACTGCCCACCCCCCAATAGTCAAGTCATTATTGCACCTATGGACTCATCTTGCCTCTTAGTCAGTTGTGTAGCATTCTTGATGGACTCAGTACTGGGTAAGACTGTGGGTGACTTTTCTCCCCAAGCAGGCTGCATAGCAGTTTCCAGCACTGTGACAGCTTGCCAGCAGGGAGTAGGCATCCAGCTTAGTCCAGCTCGATTTCTCAGTGTCCTGCAACCAAAACATGTGGTGTCTTCAGCAACAGGGTCTTAGCATCTACGTCTAGTGAGCAACCAAGAGCATTGGCAACAGCTTGTGTGGGTTCGGCGGCCTTAGGAGCCTCCATGACCAACCACTCACTGGGGTATTTCCCACTTATGGCACTGACAACCTATAGCTTCAGAGAGCAGCATTATGCACCTCCACAGGATTTTTTTATTATTATTAAGAACATGTTTTGTATGGCTACATCATGTGTTGGTGCCATCTTTTCCTCCTCCCTGTCCCCATTCCTCAGGGAGCCCTCCTCAGTGGGGTTATTGGTATTCCCCATTGGGTTGTGAGTTATGCATTGTGGGAGCAGCAGTCAGTTATTTTTGGAGGGAGGGAATGCCTCTGGGCATGACATCCCAGCCTGTGGCTCTTACAGTCTTTCTTTCTGCTCTTCTGCAAAATTCCCTGAAGCCTTGGTGGGTGTATTTTAAGTCTACTTCAGTGATGAGCTCTTAGGAGCCTCTGGATTTCTGCTTTGGTAAGTGTTGCATGTCCTCAGCGTCTGTCCCCTTCACCCTGGGGCTGGTTGTCAGGCCCACCATGGAAGCCACACTCTTGCTCATCTCTTCACTTCCTCTGTGGTTTTACCTGGGCCTTGACTGAGATACGAGGGTGGTTTATCTCCTCAGGTCTTGCTACCTTCTGCAAAAGAAAACCAGATTCTCCAATGGAGAGTGGAGTCAACATAGGTTAAATAGGATAAGCGTTATTAATTTAGCAATAGTTTGATGGATGTAGCCTCTCTTTTAGCCAAAGACTAGTGGGAACTTGACAATGGAGAAGATAATCTGTCTCCATAGGATTCAGACCTGGTTCTCATTTCCAGATGTGGATTCCTTTCCACTGAGACGATCTCTTAGCCAATCAGAAAGCCACTGGTTACCCACCAAGGCTGTGTGCCACCATTGCACTGGTGTGTACTTCTTGTCAGACTGGTTGCTTCTGAGTAGCTTAGACCCGTTGCCAGCAGGAAGGAGGCATCCAGCTCAGTCCAGCCCGATTTCTCAGTGTTCTGCAACCAAAACATGTGGTGTCTTCAGCAACAGGGTCTTAGCATCTACTTCTAGTGGGCAACCAAGAGCATTGCTTGCTCACACCGTTGTTGGTCACTTTCCCCCAGTAGCTCATATAGCGCTTTCCGGCACTAGATGGGCTGACTGTCTGGGGACTGGCTCTCTTCTGGGTTTCAGCCAAGTCTCTCCATGCTCTGTGTCAGCAGCATATGTTGTCTTCAGCAATAGGATTTTACCTTTTACCTCAGGCAGGAGTTACAGGTCTGAGCCAAAATGCTTTAAGTTTAGGCTCACTCTCTCGTTCTCTTTCTCTCTCCCTCTCTCATGCACTCTCTCTCTCTCCCTCTCTCTGTCAAATTTTAATTATAATTTTTAATTAGCTAACAAAGAAGTCGGGGTTTCTCTTTGGCTTATTCACATCATTTTTAGTTTTGGCTAACCCTCCCCAGACCCCTCCTCCCTCTCATCCCCTCCCCTGACCCTAGTTAAACTTCTCCGTCCCCAGTATTACACCCTCGACTTGCATATCTCCTATCATCTTCCATCAGGCTTTTCCATCATCCTCTCCATGGTTCCCTTCTAGCTTCCAGGGCCTCCACCAATTCAAGTATCCAGTCTTTTACTCCCAAGTATGGTGCTAGCTGTACATGTTTTTAAGTGGCCTGCATTTGAGCAAGACCCCTCTGCTCCTAATATACTTCAAGTCAAATGCCTTTTTGACGTATGTCAACTGCTATGATTTTTTCTGTACATTACTGTGGTAGATTAAATTGATTTCTTTTAATACTGACCTACTTTTGCATACCTAAAATATATCCTGCTTGGTGGAGGGCTATAAATATACTGTTGGAATGGAAAAATTTTATTAACAAATTCTGCATCTGTTTTCCTGATAAATATTGCTTTTTAGGAGTGTGTATGTGTGTGTTTGGTATTAATAACAATTCTGACTGCAAAAGATTTGGCAAGGCTTCCCTTCTCTTCCATTTTCTGGCATATAATGTCAATTTTTGTTTTTAATTTTTGCAGTGAAATCATGTGGCCCTAAACACTTGGTGAAAGAGTGTAATTATGAATTCTATTTATGTTATGCATATGGGAATAAAAGTTATCTTTTTATATTGGCTGAATTTGAGTAATTTGTAGACTCTTTAATTAATTGATCTATCTATTATAAGTTATTCATAAACTTACACTTATTCATAGTATTTCCTTAAAAGTTTTATTTTTTATTTATAAACAGAGACAGAGTCGGGGGGAGAATGGGTTGGTGCACCAGGGTCTCTAGCCACTGCAAACAAACTCCAGATCCATGCGCCACTTTGTGCATCTGGTTTTACGTGGGTACTAAGTAATTGAACCCAAGCCATCAGGTTTTACAAGCAAGCATCTTTAACCTCTGAGTTATCTCTCCAGCATCTGTTTGATGAATCTTGATGTTTGAGGCATACACACTTGGGATTTCTAAATATGCAGTGCATTGGTTCATATTGTCATTGTGCAAAACACATGTTTATATCCCTCATACTTTTATCTGAAATATTTAGCTGACATTAGTACAATCACATCTATATTTCTTTGATGAATGTTGAAATTATATGCATTTCCCATACTTCTACTCTCCTGTGACATTATGTTTAATTCTTGAATTTCTTGCATATAGTATATTTTGGGTCATGTTTATTTTATCTTATTTGCTAATCTGTTTAGTTCAATAGACTTAGACCACTTACAATTGATGTAATTACTAATATAAACTTACATCTTTCATTTTATTATTTTTATTTAAGCCTTTGGTTTTTATATCTTTACTTTTTATTTGGCTTCTGTTACTTGAACAATTGTGAGAGTTTCATTTTTATTTTTTCACAATGATTCTGATGTTTGTGTAGTTTTAGGTGTTGTTTTACTTATTAACATTCATATATGTACATAATCACAGCCTACTGGTTTTGATATCAGTATCTTACCACTTTGTCTGAAGTCCAGAAACCTGGCTTCCATTTCTGTTCCTTCTTCAATTTCTAAATAAAATTGCCTTAGATTTTTTTTTTAGACATTGACTACCACATAAGATTGTATCATTTTTGATACAGCCATACAATATTTTAAGGAGACTCATAAGGAGAAGTATCATATATCATGTTTATTTCCATTTTCACATACTCCATTATTTTTCTTTCCATTATGAAGGGCCTAGGCTTCTTTTATTTTTCTCTGTTTGTAGAGAAATTGTCTGTTAGTCATGATTTTGGAGTAAGCCTACTAAAAATAAATTCTCTTAGCTTTTATTCACCTGAGAATAACTTTACTTCCCTTCATTCTTGAAGGACATCTTCATTGATATAGGATTTGGGAATGACAGTTTGTTCCAGTAGGCACTTGAAAAATGATTTGCTGCTTCTTCTGCCCTTCATTATTTGAGATGAGAAGTTTGCTGTCATTCACTATGTATTCTATAAGAAATGCATCATGATTCTCTGATTGCTTTTAGGCAGTGCTTTAACTTTGGTTTTCAGAAGTTTGTGAGGTGTCATGGCATGAGGGTTTTTTTTTTTTTTTTAGTACATTTTTACCCAGAGCTCTCAGCATCTTGAATGTGTAGATTAGGTCTGATGTCATATTTTGGAACTTTTGAGCAACTCTTTTATCAAAGGGAAACAATTGGCTTGATGTCATATTTTGGAACTTCTTAAACAATTCTTTTATCAAAGGGAAACAATTGGTTCGATGTCATATTTTGGATCATTTGAACAACTCTTTTATCAAAGGGAAACAGCTGGTACCCTGCAATGTATGTGGCTAAGCTAAGCTGCTCAGAAGGCTGGGTGTTTTAGAGGCACTTTAGACGAGGTACTTTGAACTAATGGCTTTATCAGGGTGTGATTCCATCAAAAGTCAGGGGACATCCATATTTATTTGTCCTTAGATTGGAGATGCAGATAATAAACCAATTTCCATAAAAAGTGAGTCCTGTCTTGTTTGTAAAACTGGCAGAAATAACTTTTGCACTTTGCAAAAATTAAAAACAAACATGTGCCCTATTGTGGGAAGTGGGTGACATTCTGTTAGTCACTGGACTCAAATATGAACCTCATATATTTCCCATTTTCCTCATTGAAAAAGGAACTGGAAGCTTACTTATCTGAAAGAATTACCAAAATGTCTTCCAGTCTGGAATTAAAATAATTTCTCCTTGAGTGGATGTGTGGGTTTCCTCACATATCCTTCCTCACAGTCAAAAGACAATGGAAATGTTTAGCCAGCAAGACTGTGGTGACGCTCATTCAGGTGGCTCAGTGGTCACTGCCAGCGGAATTCTGTGAGCCTCAGTGAAGAAAAGGCTGTTGTTTCTGGTGCTCTGTGCTGTTTTTCTCTAGAAATAGGAAGACACAATGACAGCACAGATTCCACAGGCAGGGGCATAAGAAAAATCTTCAGAAGTCTGAAGGCAGCTGAGCCTGGTGACACCATCCTTTTAGGCTCTTCCCTGACCAAGGTAGTAAGAGGCATCCTCTCTCCAGACAAAGACAAATTTAGAAGTATGAGAGAAATTTTATGATATTTTGAATTTAATGAAAATGTAACTTATCAAGATGGGAGCAGGTAAGGTAATATTTAAAGAAAATCTGTTCCATTAACTGTATATTGTAAGAAGAAGGAGGAGGAAGAGGAGCAGGAGAAGTTGAAGAAGAAATATCCAGTGACAATTACTTGAGTTCCCGTATAAGGGACATATGGAACATAAACAACTTGAAATTAAATAGAAAAAAATAATAGTGATTGGAAGATAAATCAATGAAATTGGAAATAGAAATGGAAAATAAAATCCAAAGCCAGGTCTTCTAAAAGATTGATTAAATTGAAAATCACCTTGCCAAGAGAAGATTTCTCTGTAACACTTACTTGTTTTATTTACCAATGGTGGGCCTGTAATGCACTCCTAGAATGCCTAAAATTTTATCATGATGCATTATATAATATAGATAGATAGATGATAGATAGGAAGATAGATAAGAAGATAGATAGATAGATTGATTGACTGATATATGTGGATTCTATGCATTAATATTTTATTAACATCTATAGTTTCTAACAAGAGAAAAACATATAAGACTTAAACTATTGACATCAGGAGTAAAAGAGGTTGGCCTCTGTTGATCACACCAACCTTCAGAGGACCAGAGGGGATCACTGTAAACACTTTATGTGCACAAATGTGATGACTGAGATGATATGGACCCATTTCCAGGAAATTTACTCCATGAGAAATAGATAACTTTAAAAGTCCATATTTACTAAGAAAAATGAAATTAATAATTCAAAAGATAAATCTTCAAGACACAGCAAGCCCTGATGATGCCACTAAAGAAGCCTATCAAATATTACAGGCAAGTTAGTACCAATTCTCCACCATCTCTTCTGAACGATAGGAGGAAGAGGGGGAACATGTTCCAATTCACTTCTTGACAGTCGTTAGTCTAATAACAAAACAGCTGGGTATAGAAAACTACAAATGTTCATAAGGTTTTAGCACACAGAACCCATAAATACATGTGTGTATATATTAGCATGCATCATGACAAAATTTGGTCCATTTCAGGAATGATACAACATTCATAAATTATATAATGGAAGTCTCTAATATTGTTAGACTGAATAAAAAATATATATATTGATAGATGTTGGACAGCATTCAACATAATTGAAAATGCATTCATAATAAAAAGAGCTAGCAGAAACCTAGGATTAATAGAAGGTCCTCCCTTGAACTAATAAAAGGGATATATAAAAACATACTGAAGGACTGGAGGGATGGCTTAACTGTTAAGGCATTTGCCTGCAAAGCCAAAGGACCCAGATTCGATTCCCCAGGACCCACATTAGCCAGATACACAAGAGGTGCATGCGTCTGGAGTTCATCTACAGTGGTTGGAGGCCCTGGCATACCCATTCTCTCTCTCTCTCTCTCTCTCTCTCTCTCTCTCTCTCTCTCTTTCTCTCTCTCATTCAAATAAATAAATAAATAAATGAATAATAAAATATTAAAAACATACTGAAGCCTTCCCTCCTAAAATGGAAAAAAGCAAGGCATCCTCCCTCACCCTACCAATCAAACACTGTCATGGAAGTGCTATCTAGTGCAATAAGCCAAGAAACAGAAATAAAGAGGAAAAGATCAGCACAGAAGAGACAAAGCAATGATTACTCCATGCAGCCATTGTTATCCATTGGAAACCACACAGAATCTATTTTTTTAAGCCCCTAGGAATTATAAGCCAGTGCAGCAAGGTTATAGCACACAGGGTCAAAAAACTCTAATTGTAAAATTTAATTGCTTTCCCATATATCAGTAACAAACAACCAGAATTTGAAATTAAAGAAACATTATCTTTTACAACCTAACAAAAACTGAAACACACAAGCATAAATCTAACAAAATATGCACAGAACACTGGTGGGCTGAACCCAGGCGCAGACCCACGATTTACTCAGAAGTGAGAAGAGCATGGAGAGCAGCACAAACATAAAATGCAAAGGATAAAACAGATTGAATAAAGCAGGAAAGATGCCTGTGTGACCTTGGGCTTGGTAATGAGTTTTTAGCTGTAACACCAAAAACATTACTCATGAAATAATAAATAATGGTTTTCTTTATTAAAATTTAAAACTTTCTTCCAGAAAAAAGTATCTTTGAGGGAACGAAAACCACAACATTTGTGAGAAGACACTTGGAAGCACCAAGCTTCCCAGCATGTATGTGACTCTGCTGTCAGGTTTGGTGTGACCTTGTGAGGCTGAGTGCATGACCATACACATTGGTCCAAAGCCCCAGAACTTATAATGCACCCTCTAAATCACAATGTATGCAAATGTCTAGAATGTATTTAGGAGGCCATGGAGATATCTCAGTGGGTAAAGTGTTTGCTTTGCAAGCATGAAGACCTGAGTTCAATTCCTAGAACCCACAGAAAATTCTGGGAATGGTGGCTTACACCTGTAATCCCAGCACTGAGACAAAGGGATCCCTGGGGCTTACTAGACAGTCAGTCTAGCCTAATTGGTGTGCTCCACGCTAATGATAGATCCTACCACACAAAGTAAAGAAAGGTAGATGGCATCACTGTAAGTACTAAACAATGACACCCAGGTTGTCCTCTGACCTCCTTACTCAAATGCACACATGCGCACCTACACACACACACACACACTTAAAACAATTAAATTTAAAAATATATAAAAGTTTTAAAAAACCTAAAATATATTTAGAAGGTTGGATGGGGAGATGGGTCCCTGGGTGGAATACAGATGGAAGTAGAATTTGCCTGTTGTGACATGTACGGCTGCAGTCTCACTGGAGGGGGCCAGAAAAGGTTCTGCCCTAAGTAACTTTGAAAAGGTTCCTGCACAGCAGGACTGAGGACACAGGGAAGTGAAAGGCACTCTATCATAGCAGGGACAGTTGCCCACCAGGGCACAGAGTAGAGATTCGGAAACCAGCAGCCGTGTGTGCTGAAAACCAGATAGTAGCCAGTAACCAAAGCCAGCTTTCTCACTGTGGGAAACAGCAGAGAAAGGGGGGTGGGATGATCCACGTGGCACTTGAGTGGAGTTGATGTATTAATGTTTAGCTTGACATAGTCCAAATGGATGTACGTAGAAATATTATTTGATAGATAGCCACATACGTGAGGTGGTGTTCGTGGGTAAATTCCCCTGCTATATCATCTGAGAGCACCCGGAAGCAAGCTTGCCCATGAGTCAGAGTGCCCAGTGCTCCCCTCAGCCCCTGGCTTTGCTGGGCTTTCCTTCCACTCTGCCCCCAACCAGGCATTTTCATCCGCCTGTTTTTTCTTTATCATAACAAGCAGACACAGAGCTCTATCCCAAAACATTGCTGTTATTACACTGGATCTTCCCACACCTGCTTTGAAGACACTGATAAAATAGAGCAATTGCGCCAATCAACATCGTGAGCTGAGTGATACTTGATTCCCAGTCTGATATGTTCCAAGACTGAGAAAGACTGGAAACAGGACAGGCAGGACAATGTAAAATGGTGATCTAATTAGTGGCATAGTAAAACCCAATATCAGATAACAAAACCTTGCTTACTGATATTAAATTGCTTGGTCTCTGGGAGGACTTATTGGTGCAATTTGGTGCCTAAGGAATATAGTAAGGACTCTCCCTAGAGCAGAGCAGAAGCGTTTATATGTGTACTTACAAACATTAAAGTAAGGAACTGAAGAAACTGGAATGGGGTGTGTGGGAATTGGAAATACTGGAGACTAGAGACCCCAACTTAAGATGAAGGTCCTGCCCGGAGGCCACCCAGATGAATTTCTCCATTGTCTGAGAACCTGGACATGGCTCCGCTGAGGTAGCTGCCTTGCCAGACAAGCCCAATTTTCCTGAGGACCTGCTCCATCCCCACTCTCTGTATAACTGGACTCTGTTCCCAGGGCATCTCTAAAAGTGAAGTGCAAGATGTGATTGTTGAGGAACGTGCTACATGCCAAAATAACAATATGATTTTTGTAAGCTTATAAGCAGAAATCTGGAGAAACTAGGGAGCAGGAACTGAGGGTGTAGGATGGGAGAAACAGAAACTCGGATTACACGGGGTTGTCAATGTGGTCTCCCCAGCAGTGTTTCTGCAGTTAATGTTACAGCTTGAATAGTTTGATCAGCTTGTAGACCCGGGGACTAGATGGTGGACCACGGGACACAGACCTGCTTTGGTCTCACACAAAGGAAGGAATCCAAAGGCTTAGGGAGTTTGGAGTGTTAGAGTGGATTTGCTATCTAAGGCTCACTCACCACCCACCACCAGTGGTGGGGTCCCAAAGGCAAACTTTTTACCACTATGAAAACCAAATTTTGAGGGGGAGCCCTGCACCCTTAATCTCTCTCAACAACCGACCAGAGCTTACAATGATAACCACAGTCACTCAACAGGTAAATTGAAATGCAACGGAAGTGAAGTGGTGCCAACCAGTGCCCAGTACAAGGTGGGTGCGGTTACCATGAAGGACAGCCGGGTCAAAACGTCACTTTAATCCCAGCACTCTGGAGGCAGAGGCAGGAGGATTGTTGTGAGTTTGAGGCCACCCTGAGACTCCACAGTGAATTGCAGGTCAGCCTGGGCTAGAGTTAAACCCTACCTTGAAAAGCAAATAAATTAATTAATTGATGCAGATCATCTCCCAACTTAAGGATGGTGTGGGTATTTAGACAGAATATAACTGGAAAACTTGTGACAAGGAAATTTGGGGAATAAAGTTCTGGAGATGTCTCTCTGAATAGGAAGATCCCTTTGGAGGGAGGGGACAGGGATGAGGGTAGGGATGGTACCAACATGTGCTCTTTACATACTATGTCCATAGCTAATAGAAAAAAGTTGGAAATAAAAACAAAACATGTAGATAGGGCTGGAGAGATGGCTTAGTGGCTAAGGAATTTGCCTTCAAAGCCTAAGGGTCCAAATTCGATTCTCCAGGACACATGTAAGCCAGATGCACAAGGTGTCACATGCATCTGGAGTTTGTTTGCATTGTCTGGAAGCCCTGGTGCTCCCACTCTCTCTCTTCTCTCTCTCTCTCTCTCTCTCTCTCTCTTTATCTCTTCCCCCCCTTTGTCTCTCTCTCAAGTAAATAAATAATATATATCTTAAACATGTAGATATTTGTGTCCCGTGTGAATATTCACTGAAGTGTGACCTCAGCAGAGGAGATCTTGATAACCAAGAGGACAGGATGACCCACTCTGTGACTGTAAGTCAGTCTATTTCCCCAAACATCCTCCCCATCTCCCAGTGGGCTCATCAACAAAGTGACCATGGTGGCCTCGGGTGGATGCCAAGGCACTGACATAGTCACAAGGCCAGTCTGACTACAGCCACTGCTATGAGCTCAATCTGCCAGCAACAAAGACCAACCCTGAGGTCATGGATATCCAGGCCATTTACTGGGGGGAGCACATTGTAAGGAGTCCTACCCTTCCTTTGGCTCTTACATTCTTTCCGCCACCTCTTCCACAATGGACCCTGAGCCTTGGAAGGTGTGATAGAGATATTGCAGTGCTGAGCACTCCTGTCACTTTTTCCCAGCACCATGATGCCTTCTGAGTCATCCCAAGGCCACTGCCATCTGAAAAGATTCTCTACCAAAAGTGAGAGTGGCATTAATATATGGGTATGACCATTAAGAGAAGTGCTCACTGGGCATTTTGATAAGCATAGTATATACATTTAGCCAGACAGCAGCAAGCCACCAATGTCATGACATTGTTCTTCAGGGCACCAGCAAGTTATGTGGTGATGGGTTGATTACATCAGGCTTCTTCTGTCATAGGAGGGGCAGCAGTGAGTTCTTACTGGAATGTAAATTTAGTCTGGACATGGACTCCTACTCAGGTAAATCCAGATCCTTGACTACAGCATAGAAAGGACTTTCAGACAAATCAGAGTGAAGCAGAGTGTTGCAGTCAGGTTCACATTGCTGGTAGAAATCACAAAACCAAGAACAGCTTGTGGGAAAAAAAAGAGGTTTATTTTGACTTACAGGCTCAAGGGGGAAGCTCCATGATGGCCTGGAAAAAGATAGTATGAGCAGAGGGTGGGCATCACCCCTGGCCCACATAAGGTGGACAATGGCAACAGGAGAGTGTGCAAGCATTGGCAAGGGGACACTGGCTATAATACCCATAAGCCTGCCCACAATACACTGCCTCCAACAGGTGCTAATTTCCAAATCTCCATCAGCTAGGAACCTAGCATTCAGAATACTTAAGTTTATGTGGGACACCTGAATCAAACCACCACATTCTACCGGACATGGTGGCTCACACCTTTAATCCCAGCACTTGGGAGGTAGAGGTAGGAGGATTATCATGAGTTTGAGGCCACCCTGAAACTACATAGTGAATTCCAGGTCAGCCTGAGCTCCAGTGAGACCCTACCTCAAAAAAACAAAAAAAAAAAATTTCCACCCCAGCCCCCATAAACTGATAACCATGCATGATGTAAAATACAATGCATTCAGTCCAACTTTAAAAGTCTCCACAGGGTGGAAAGAATGTCAGAGCCACATGTTGGGTCATGATATGCAGAGACATTTATCTTACACATAACTGTGGGCTAACTCCACAATGCATGACCCATATACCTCAACAAGGAGGGGCCAAGGGGAGGGGGTAGGTCACGGATGAGCCTAATAATGGTACCAAACTGACTGTATTTGCTGAATACAGAACTGACTAATAAAGAAAAAAGAAGAAGAAAAAAATGAATTTTGAAGGTAATATAAACTGTAGCTCAAAAATATTTTGAGAAAAACATTGTATTAATTTTTTTATTTTTATTATGTCTTAGGCATTCTAATTCATTGGATAATTATAAATTATAGACAATAAATATATTAATTAAAAAAATAAAATAAAAGTCCCCACAGTTTTTGTCAATTCTAATGATGTTCAAACATCCCCATAATCCAAGATCTTTTAACTGAGCCATAATACCTAAAAAATCCCCCCCCCCCGAAAAAAACCACAATGACACAGAATAAACACACTGCAAAAGATGGAACTGAGCATAGCAAAGAAATATTCAACCAATGCAAGATTTAAATAGGGCAAACATCAAACTCTAGCTCCAAGTCCAACAACTCTAGTCAGTGACAAACCTCCAAGTTCAATAATTCGAACCAGCAACACATCTCTGGAGTTCCAATTCCACCCCTCTATCCAGGCTACTCATGGTCCTGGAAAACTTCATCTGGGGATAGCAGCTCTCCTTAGCAGCCATCTCATGTTCCCAGCATCTCCACTGAGTCTCCAATACAAGCCACAATTCATCCTCATGGCCCCAATGGGTCTCCATGCAAGCATCCAGCAAACCTGCTTCACACTGCCCATGGCCGTTTCCAAAACCCAAGACCATGTTGCAACTCAATGACCCTCTCTTTCCTGCATTTCTTATACTCTACAATACCAGCTAAGGTGCCAATTTGTTAATCTAGGGGGAATAAAGCACTTTGAAGAACAGGACACTCCTTGAGCATTCAGGTCCCTTCAAAATAGTCTATATTCTTCTGGTTGCCCCAGTTGCAGGTTAGGTGGCCCAATCTCAAAGGTTGTAATCTCTCAATTGCAGCTGAAGGGGCAGAAGCTTCAGCCCAAAGATTTCATTTCTATGCCAAATCCCTCTGCACACACCAGTCCATTTCTACATAATGCAATCCTACACAAATTTTCAGGACATGGGCATAACAGCAAACCTCTCACACAAACTGCTTCTAGCCCAGGCTAAGCAAAGCTCTTTCTCACCCTCATAAGCCAAACCTCACAGTCCATAGTTCTTACTGCATTCAGGTCTTTCAACTCTGACCAGAATAGTCCATCAAGCTATACTTAAAAACCTGAAAGGCATCTTGCAGGCCAATGTTTCAAATCCTTCCACATTCCTCTTGAAAATCAGCTCCAAAAGGCCAAAGCCACACAGTCAGGTGTCTACCAGCAAATGACACTACTCCTCAGTACCAACATTACTGTTGTAGTCAAGTTCACATTGCTGGTAGAAATCACCCAACCAAGAGCAGATTGTGGGGAAAGGGAGGTTTATTTTGCCTTATAGGCTCAAAGGGGATGCTCCATGATGGCAGGGAAAATGATGGCATGAGCCAAAAATAGACATCACCCCCTGGCCAACATAAAGTGGACAATAGCAATAGGAGAGTGTGCCAAACACTGGCAAGGGGAAACTGGCTATAGTTCCCATAAGCCCTCCCACAATTAGCGAGAAGGAGAGAGATAGAGAGAGAGAGACAGAATGGGCATGCCAGGGCATCTAGCCACTGCAAACGAACTCCAGATACATGCTCCACCTTGAACATCTAGCTTACATAGGATCTGGGGAATTGAACATGGGTCCTTAGGCTTTGCAGGCAAGCACCTTAACTGCTAAGCCATCTCTCCTGCCCTAAAATCATTTTTGAACACCTTTAAGCTGAATAGGGACAGAGACCCTGTCTATCAGGGATCTAGTCTTGACCTTGACCTACCTGGTTTAAGGGGAACCTAAGAGGTTCCACACACAGAAAGCTGAAAATTATCATTTGATGAAAATCTGGAAGAAAAGATGCAATTAGTTGAGATGTAGAATTGTAAACAATAAAAGTACACAACAGGTTGCTGTGTCTAATCTAAGGATTATCACTAAAATTGGAATAGCTTTTTTAACCATAGGTATTATGATGCTAAAAATATGCTGATGGTTATACACTGAGAATGTGGCAAGTCATAAAATAACAATTCAAAGAAGGTGTCCTCTGAGGCATTACCTCCCAATCACAGGGACCGACTGGTACCTTCCTGACCCCCGCAGTGATTACAGATACAGAGAGGGGATATGAAAGTAAGCCCAATAGGAATATGACCAAATTGAAATATGTTCATGTATTGAAGTTCTCATAAATATTTTTTAATATCTTTATTTATTTATTTGCTAGCAGACAGATAAAGACCAGAGAGAGTGGGTACAACCGGACCTCCAGCCATTGCAAACAAACTCCAGATGCATGCACCATGCCAGTTTGTGAATTTGGCTTTACATGGGTACTGGGGAATAGAATTCAGGACATTAGGGTTTTCAGGAAAACACCTTAACCACTGAACTGTTGAGCCATCTCTCCAGCCCCTCAATAATTTTTTTTAAAGAAGGAATTTTGTTAGGGAATAAATTAGAAGAATACTATGTGGTTGTAATCACTGAGTACATATGACGTTTTTAGTGTCTAAAGAAGAAATGACAACAAAACAAATCAAAACATAAAATTAGAATTACCAGTCAATTTATACATGGAATTTATCTTTCTATGTGAGAATTTAAGATGCCTTTTTTGTTTGTTTGTTTTTTGGTTTGTTTTGAGGTATGGTTTCACTCTAGTTCAGGCTGACCTAGAATTTACTCGGTACTTCCAGGCTGTCCTCAAACTCACAGTGACCTCCTACCTCTGCCTCCCAAGTGCTAGGATGAAAGGCATGCGCCACCACCCCTGGTTTAAGATGTTTTTTTATTGGTTTGGAGAGAAGTTTTTTGAGGTTTCTGAATTTTATTTTTGGCATGTGTGTGTAATGTGTGTGATTTGAGTGTGGTGTGCATGTGTGGTACATGCACGCGTTCGTGCAGATGTGTGTTGGTCAGTGTGCATGCATACAGATGTCAGAGAACAACATCACGTGTCTTCCTCTATCACTCACTCATCTGTGTCAGTTTCTTGAGACTGGGTCTCACTTAACCTAGAGCTGCTGCTTTGGGTCAGACCCAGCTAACCAGCATGCCCCAGTGATTCTCCTGTCTCTGCCCCCACCCACACGGCTGGGATGACAGGCATGTGCGCCAACACCCAGCTCTTTTTGTGGGTTCTCGGGATTGGATTCAGGCTCTCTTAGGCCCACGTGCTTGTGGGGCAAATGCTTTTGTCTGATGAGCCATTTCCCTAACCCCAATAACTTTTTAAATTATTCTTCCTTTTATTTTTAATTTTATTCATGCATGTGTGAGTGGGAATGCATGCATGTCATGGGATGCATGTGGAGGTCAAAGGATAACTTTTCCCCTTCATTTGGAGACAGGGTTTCTAGCTCTGGATCTCACTCTGCTGCTGTGCTCTTTGCTGACCTGGGAAATTCTCTTGCCTCCACCTTCAGTCTTGCCATTGGTCAGCACCACCACGCTGGAGTCACAGAAACACAGGACAGCTTCCAGCGTCTCATGTCTGTCGGGGGGACTGAACCCTGGTATGCAGGCTTGAGTGGCAAGCACTTTATCCACTGAGCCATCCTGCATTTAGGATGCTCCCGAGGATATGGGGGCTCAGCAGGAACCAGCTTCATCCCCGAGTCAGGGATCAGCGAAGAGCATTCCTTTACTTTTACTGCAATTGGTGCTCAAGGGAGATTGATGGCAGCCCTTTTGGTCTCAGAAGGGGCTGATCTGATGGGGACTCCCTTTTCCAGTTTTTTTTTTGTAATGTCATATATGTGGTGTGCATACATGTTATATATTCATGTGGACACATGTATGTGTGTTGGTATGAACATGTGTTGAGGTCAGAGGTTGACATCAGGTGACTTTCTCAGTTGCTCTACAATTTTTTTTTTTTTTTGAGACAGGGTATCTCATTTTAGCCAGAGAGCACTGATTCAGCCAGACTATGGAGGGATTCTCCTATCTTCACCATCATGCCTCACTTTTACATGGGTGCTGGAGATCTGAATTCAGGTCCTCATGCTTGTGTGGCAAGCATTTTACCAGCTGAGCCATCTACATAAGTCCTGCTAACTCCTTGAGTCCTTTTAGTCCAGTTGGCTAGGCTCTGTCCACCCTAAGAAGGTGCCAGAGGCATGTCTATCCTCCACAGGGAGTCATCTGAGGAAAATATAACTCCAGTCTTTTCTTGGGAACATCCCTATCCTTTGTACTGGGTAAATTAAGCAAAGGAGATGGCTTGGCTCCACCTCCTTGGTTTCTATGGAAACAGAGGGCACAAGCCCTGACAACTTCTCAGATTGTGGATATTAATCTTTTGTTTTATCCCAAAGGCACAAGTAATTACAGTAGTTAAAGCTATTCTTCCCAGGTGACATGAGTCATGAATTCCCTTAATAACTTCACTGTTCTGCCTGGGGCAGTGGAATCTCACTTTCTCCTTAAATCCACAAGTGGGTTTTCTGCCTCTGTATAGATGGGCTTACATTTAACTTTTGGGCAAGGGGCATTAGAGTCACCTCTTGCCTCCTTGAGCTCTGCTTGGCACGTGCATTTCTCAGTTTGTTCCTTGTATAACAAGACAGTTGTCTTTTGGGTGTTCCTAAAGTACATTCCTGTGACCTGTGTGAATAGTCAGACAGCATCTCAAACAGGTAAAATTTCAGGGCCATAATTAACTAGAAAAATTTTCCTTAATAAAAGCCCTCTTTATTTCCCATATAGAGCAATGACATGAAGGGTTAGAAAAGTTTAGAGTCAATTTAAACAGGGACCCATTTCTCTTTTCTCAAGTATAAAGCTCTGGTTCAAGTGATAAGTGTAGACTGTTGAAATGGAGTTCTGGGAGGGTCAGGCTTTGTTTGAAAGCTGACTGTACCAGCCCTGCCTTTTGAGTTTTCCCACTTAGCTATTTTTATCTGTAAAGCATTTTGCTTTAGTACTTGTTAAAGGTTGCCCTTTTAAGTCAGGCCTGTTTTAGGATGTTTCTCTAGGAGTAGGATAATCTTTTGTTTATTTTTGGGCACAGGAGCAAAGCTGTCAAATTTGGTGTGTGGCAGATTTTAAAGATAATCTCTGGAGATTTTAATAAGAGCTTGATATTTGCATAGTAGTCTCCAAGGGCCAAGGCTACCAATTGGGTTTGTTCTTTTGTCTGTAATCAATCTTTTTCCCTTGGGCCTTTTGGACTATCTCTATTTTATCCTTGTGGTTGAAAGACCCAGATGCCAACCTGAAAGGTTGATTTAGGGGTAACTGAGGGATCTGGTGTCTGGTCTGTAGCTTTTTCCTAGAAGTCAGCAGCGGAATAACTAATAAAATAAGTATCTAGTAAAATTTGACCTTGGGAATTTTAAATAACATTTAATTATCATACATATAATCATCTTTAAGTTTTATCTATATGTACGTATATATGTATATAAGTATGTGTGTATGTATATGTGTGGAACAACCTCAGGGTGGTTGGTTGGTTCTCTCCTTCCACTTTATTTGAGACAGAATCTCCTGTTTGTTGTTGTTGTTAGTTTTGCCTCTGGGAAGGCTGTTCTCGCTGGGGCTTTGGGATTCTCTGGTTCCATCTTCCATTGCCATAGGTGCTCTGGGATTACGTTTGCATGTACCACTTTGTGCCTGGCTTTCCGTGCATGCTAGGGATTGAACTCTAGTTAGCAGGCTTGTAGTGCCATCTCTTCAACCCAGTTTTATCTTTATAAACCTTTTTACAACTTACTCAGGCCAACTGTGATGTACTTAAGTTTTTGGTCTTTGTCCTCATCTCTTTATTATTTCATTTTGGGGTAGTTACTTTTAGAACAAAGCTATCTTATCATACATAAAAAAATCCTTTCTCATCTAAAATCATTGTCTTTTCCCTAACCTTCTTTAGTAAGAATATATTCCATATTTCCAACATTTTGTTTCCTTTTTATACTTAATGGTCCCTTTTTGTTATGTTTTTAAATAAAATTTTTGAATCTAAAGTGTCTTAAGGGCTATAGAGATGGCTTAGTTGTTAAGGCACTTGCCTGAGAAGCCTAAGGACCCATGTTCAACTCTCCAGATCCCATGTAATCCAGACGCACAAAGGTGATGCAAGCACAAGGTCGCACATACCTACTAGGTGCCACAAGTGTCTGGAGTTTGATTGCAGTGGCTGAGGCCATGGCATGCCAGTTCTCTCTATCTCTCTCTCTGTTTCTCTCACTCGCTTACTCTCACTCCCTCTAAAAAAAATTAAAAGTGCCTTAAAAGAATAAAATAACTCTATGTATCTTAATGAAAATCTAGAGAGCTGTATTTGAAACAGAATACATGAACATTGTATCATTAATATCCAACAGTTATAAATATAAATAAAAGCCAAGCATATGTTAAGAATCCTAGAGACTTTTACTTTATCTTATTAACAAATTTAAATTTACTGATCTATTAGAGATTTATTTGAATTTCCCATTAAAATCTGGGGTATTCAGCTTATCTTGAGTATCAACTTGAGTTCTCCTTTCTGGACTAGACAACATGAGCTTGGCTAATGTAGCCAGTTACCAGGTGCTGGATGTTCCCACAGCTCAGATGGATAATTCTCTTCCAGATGTCCCTGGAGGCTTTCTCTGAGCACCTTGTATTGAATCTCCTTATCACAGATTGAAAGACATAGTTAAATACACAGCCTCCAAGGCTCAGGAAACATTGCAGAGGAGGGGTAGAAAGAACGTAAGAGCCAGACCGTGAGTCGTTGTCCCCACCAAAGGGACTGACTGGTGCATTCATGACCCCACAGTGCTTACCTCTAAAAAGGGTCCTCAGTGGGATGGGGGCAGGGAGAGGGGAAATAAGAGGATCACCTGATGGAAGCACAACAAATTTGCAATATGCTCATATTTTGAAGTTCCTGATAAGAAGTTCTTATTTAAAAAGTTTGTATATACGCAGAAGCATGAGAACCCAGGGACTTTAAACTCAACACTCAGGCCTTGGGAAGTTTTGGGGGCCCTTTCCCCAAAACATCATTCAAAGTAGGATCCAGAAAAAGCAACAAAGAGTCAGAGAATGAGGTTGGAGAGATGACTCAGCAGTTGGGGTGCTTCCTGGCAAAGCCAAAAGACACAGGTTCAGTTCCCCAGTACCCACATGAAACCAGATGCACAAAGTGGCGCATGCATCTGGACTTGATTTGCAGTGGCTAGAGGCCCTGGTATGCCATTCTCTCTCTCTCTGTCTCTCTCTCTCTCTGTCTCTCTCTCTCTCTCTTTCTCTCTCTCCCTCAAATAAATACATAAAATATTTTTTTTAAAAAAAGAGTCAGAGAATGTAGAGGAAAAGCTTGTGTTGACAAGCAGAAGGTTTCAAGATGGTCCTGGAGAGGAGCTGGCCAGGGTCCTTACACGTGAGGCTACGCTGTGGATGGCGGAGAGCGAGGTCTACAGGGCTTACTCTGCTGGTCATTACCCTACTCTTTTGCTTCTTTGTGTCTAGTTCTACCTTTTTCAGAATGTGCAATGTTGACAGTTTTCAGCTTACTGTTGAACTTTCTGATTTTCCTTTCCTGCCTTTCATTTTTTTGCTTCATGCAGCTTCAGGTCCAGTTGTTAGATTTATATGTAGCTATACTTTCTATGACTCCTTGACTGATTGGCCCCGCCATAGGACTGAGTGGTCCCACGAACTAGTATCCAGCCAGTGAGAATGAGATCTGTACCGTAGACATGTCTATGATCCCACGTTCACGGTGACTTTGTTCACAATGGTCAAGATGTAGAATCAAACTGAATTTCCATCAGCCAGAATCCCTGAGTAGATGGCTGGAACTTCACAGCTAGCAAGTTGAGGTGACAGGCTCTCCTTTATTACAAATGACTTCTTGAGACAAAGGGAATGCACAATCATCTGTCAAAAGTGTCCAGGTAACTGTTCAAGAGGTACTATTGAATTCTGAATGACATATAGTTCAATGATGCCTCAGCATGATTCAGTCTAAGGGAGATCATTGGAACTGATTCCTCTCTTGCTCCTAGCAGACCACTGAGAGTAATTCATCAGGCCATCATGCTGTTTGCCTCTCTAGAGTATAACAAGAAGCTCAAGGCACTCCATATGTGGACTTTCATCGAGTTCTTTTTATCCCCTGATCTCTAATCCCCCCACATGCCCTCACCACCAAGTTTCTGCTCTGCCCCATGGATGGAAAACTGTCAACAGCAAGCTTTGAATGGTAAATCTCTTCTCTGGAAATTCTTCAATATCTAGCTCTAAGCAGAGCCAAGCTTTCCACTATCATCCCCAGAACCATGGGGGTTTCCCCTTCTGCACCACGTACAGTGCCCACTCTGCATGAAGATGCAGCTGGCTTCCCTGGTCCACACCACCTCCACCTGGAACACCCTATGCCCCTTGAAGTAATGCCATCCCTAGCATCACGCCCCTTGCTTGCTGCCTGCCTTGCTCCACTCACCCAAGCCCCTCCTGGACAATTTTATCATGCATATTTTCCTTTTCTCTGAAAGGTAATGCATGTAAAATATCTGAAATCTGGCTGCTTCTTCATTACCACCTTGGTCTGATCCAGGACCTTTAAACATTTTCTCACTTGCAACATCTTTATGTCTGAGAAATTTTTACATGACCCTGGATATATAGGCACATAAAGTAGATATACAAATCAAATATATGCTGATAATAAATAATAAACAAAGTAAGATACTCAATGCTGACCTCTGCCTCTACATACACACATATACAAACATGCATACACACATGCACACACCACATATGGATACACACACAAAATCACCATGCAGTTAACCATGTAGACCCACTTCTGATGTACTGATAATGACTAAACAAAACAAAACATAAGTAAAAAACATTTGTGTGGGTTCTGAAGATCAAATTCTGGTTCTCAAGCTTGACAGGAAAGCCCACTGGTCTATCTCCCCAGCCCCAAAGAGTGGGCTTTATTAAAATCTTCCCATCAACCTTCAGGGAAGAACGGTTGCAAATCCTGAGCCACATGTGTAAGAGAAACCTCTTTCTGGACTCTCTCAGTACTTGGAGTACCGGATTCTTCAGGGCCAGAACTCTTCGTGGAAGTTCCATCTCTGTTTCACACAGTTCTAGTGAGATTTAAATGAAATGCATTCTCAGTCTCCTCTCCTATATTTGGTGATCTTTAGAGAACTTCTCAAAAGTATAACCTTGATTGTAAAGGAGGCTTGACTTTCTCAAGAATTCTACATGAAAATATGACTGCTTCCTGTCCCCTGGGAAGTGGAGTTCCTGATGACAGATACCTGTCACCCTCCAGAAGGCTCGGCTTCGACTTACCCCAGCACTTGCTGTCCTGCGTGTCCCTCTTATGTGTGCAGCTTTCTCTCCCTCAATGGCCAGCCTTGCTCATTGCTTTTGTTTTGTTTTTTGAGTTCACATTATTATTATATTGTCATGATGTTGAAGTAAAACATTATTAGTACTCTTTTAGAGATGGGATAATCTTTTTTATTTATTAGTTATGTACACAGGGTGTACACAGTCATGTTGGCACCATCATTAGCCTCCTTCCTGTCATTCCCCCTCTGCAAGGACCCTCCTCGTTGGGGAATATGGGTCTTCTATTGTGGGGTTAGCCATAAGTTATGGGTAAGAGGCAATGTATCTGTGCATAAAGATCCAACTTGTGGCTCTAACAATCGTTTTTTTTTTTATAGTGAAAGGAACCCTCAGGAGGGTCTGAGCCGAGAAGTCCCCATGGGAGGAAATCCGGATACCATGGCACATCCTATGCTGCGTCACTGAATCATCTCTCCTGTCCTCAGCAACTTCACACTTGGTGCCCAGTGCCACCCATCGACATCGCCTGCCCGGCTCGTGCCCTTCCCTTCACCTGAAAGGTACTGCAGCTCGGCCCTTCCTCACTGTTTCCTACGTCTTCATTATTCCAGGACTGGGCCAAGTCCTTATCTGTGTGTGTCTTGTGTGCGTGTGTGTGAGCATTCATGTGGAGGCCAGAGGACAACCTTGGACATCATCCTCAGGAACACTGTGCGCCTTCTTTTCTTGGCTACTCTGCCTGGATAGTGAGCCAGAGGGATCCATGCGTTTCTGCCTAAGTCCTCTTTCCACAGTACCTTATGAGACCCATTAACAACACAACCTTACCCACCTACCAGAAAATATGAGTGGCTAATAAACATACATTAAAAATAAGTTTTATGGGCTGGAGAGATGGCTTAGTAGTTAAGCACTTGCCTGTGAAGCCTAAGGACCCCCGTTCAAGGCTCGATTCCCCAGGACCCACATAAGCCAGAAGCACAAGGTGGCGCATGCATCTGGATTTCATTTGCAGTGGCTGGAGACCCTGGCACGCCCATTCTCTCTCTCTCCCTCTCTCTCTCTCTCTTTCTCTCTCTCTTTCTGCCTCTTTCTCTGTCTGTCTGTCACTCTCAAATAAATAAATAAATAAAAATAAACAACTTAAAACAAGGGTAGTCATGAGCCCTAGGGGTGTAACGTCTCTGCTGTCTGGCTAAATGTATATACTATGCTTATCAAACTGCCCAGTAAGCACTTCTCTTAATGTCCATACCCTTATATTAATGCTACTCTCACTTTGGGTAGAGAATCTTCTCTTTTCAGATGGCAGTGACCTTGAAATGACTCAGAAGGCATCATGGTGCTGAGAAGAAGTGACAGGAGTGCTCAGCACTGCAATATCTCTATCACACCTTCCAAGGCTCAGGGTCTATTGCGGAAGAGGTGGCGGAAAGAATGTAAGAGCCAAAGGAAGGGTAGGACTCCTTACAACGTGCTCCCCCCAGACGCAAAATGGCCTGGATATCCATGACCTCACAGTGCCTGACCCTACCTACACAAGACCATCATAATAGGAGGAAAAGATCATGACATCAAAATAAAAGAGACTGATTGAGATGGGGAGGGGATATGATGGAGAGTGGAGTTTCAAAGGGAAAAGTTGGGGGAGGGAGGGCATTACCATGGGATATTGTTTACAATCATGGAAGTGTTAATAAAAAATAAATTAATTTAAAAATGTAAAAAAAATAAATAAATAAGTTTCATTAAACCAATGGTAAAGTAGCATTAAGCTTAGTAAATGAGCATCATTAGGCTAGGACGGTCCTGGTGTGGACACCGGGCAGCTGGTGTGTAATGATGCCCCATCTCCTTTCAGACTGAGCACTCCGATAGCTTGAGCGGCATTAATAACTCAGGTGCTATATTTGGAGGGGACTGTGTACTGCCAGAATGGGAGAAAGTGACAAAATGACTTGAACCAAAAAAGGAGGGTGGGAAAATGCCGGGACACAGCTCTAATCTTCACTACTACTTTTTTTAAAATCTTCAGCTATCATTTTCATATGCACAGTGTGTCAGACTTGCAAATGAATCATGGAAGATTTCTTCACTAACAGAAAAAAAGATTGAAAAGGGGGAAGAAAGAATATGATTTATGTGGAGGTTTGACACAGAAGCATTAAAAATTATAGGACTTGATTAAAAATTTGGAGAATTTATAAAGTGTTTGTGATGGCAATTTTGAAGTGTCATTAGATGTATTTGTGCCTGAAGTGGATTCCCAGAGGCTGTGTGCCATCCTGGTACAGAAAGAGCAGGGTTTCTATTAAAGCCTACAGTCATAATGAAGACAGGTGCCTTGGGAAAAGAGAGTAGTTTATATGCAGAACTGCAGAAGGAGATTGGATTGCATTAGTCTCTCAGATAGACTGTGCCCCCACTCCTAGGTGCAGGCTGCTGGGAATCCAGACATACTCAAGGCTCTGGTTGTCCCTCTCCAGCCCCAGAGAAGCTCTGTGGGAAGGAGATGAGGACATGCCTATGCTAGGTGTCCAATGATAAATGTCTGCTCGACACCTGACACCTGGTCTCCAGCACCTTGCAGAAGCCACGGAGAATAGTTCACAGACCCATGTAAAATTGATAGTGATGCTTGCTCATGGCACAGACAGTAAAGGAAGGTTTTCAGTGTACTTAGATCAGGTGCAGTCACCAGGGGAGCTCAGAGGAAAGAGAGTTGAAGACGTAGATCCTGACATTAGAGTAGAGAGCATGTGGCAGTCAGCCCCACAATGCTGGGATAAGCATCCAGCCAAACACAGATTTATGGGAGGAAGGGATTTACTTCAAGCTTACAGATCCAAGGGAAGTTCCAGTAATGGTGGAAGAAGCTGCCTCCCATTCACAAATCCAAAGAGAGAGAGAGAGAGAGAAACCACCAGCCAGTAGACACCAAAAAGCAGCAAACAGGGATGTGCCAGGGCTCAAAATCTCTCTGCATTCCTTTGTGGTGGAATACAAATCTGCCCCCAGTAACACTCTCTCTGTAGTAGGAGTCTGCCTCCTAGGGGCTGAAACTTCAAACTCAATTTTAATTAAAAAAAAAAAACTGAGGGCTGGAGAGATGGCTTAATGGTTAAGGCCTGTGAAGCCAGAGGACCCAAGTTCAATTCCCCAGTACCCACATAAGCCAGATGCACAAGGGGGCACATGCATCCAGAGTTTGTTTGCAGTGGCTGGAGGCCCTGTCGCACCCATTCTCTCTGTCTGTCTTCTCTCTCTCTCTCTCTCTCTCTCTCTCTCTCTCTCTCCTTGAAAATAAGTGAATAAATATTTTTAAAAAACTGAGTCTGGGCTGGAGAGATGGCTTAGCGGTTAAGCGCTTGCCTGTGAAGCCTAAGGACCCCGGTTTGAGGCTCGACTCCCCAGGACCCACGTTAGCCAGATGCACAAGGGGGTGCACGCATCTGGAGTTCGTTTGCAGTGGCTGGAGGCCCTGGCGCGCCCATTCTCTCTCCCTCTCTCTATCTGCCTCTTTCTCTCTCTGTCTGTCGCTCTCAAATAAATAAATAAATAAATAACAAAAAAAAAACTGAGTATGTGGGGCCATACATTCAAACTTCCACAGGACTGGCTGCTGTGCAGAAAGGGGGAAGGAAAGTGAGGGGCGGGGAAGCCTGTAGGCTGAGGCAGGAAAGACTCCTGATGGAAATGTGAAAATTGGCGTCCAGTACTGACCACAGTGTTTTCTTCCTCCTGGCTCAGTTTCCCTGTGCTCCTTAGGTAGGAGTAGAGGAACACCTTGGGCAGGTGAAGATCAGGTCAGCATCCTGTGAGTGTCAAACAGGTGGCTGGGAAGTTGGAGTGTGCAAGGACCGAGAGACCACTTCAAGCAATGGAAAGGGAAGAAGCGGTCACAGAAAAGTACCTGAGATGACTAGGGTTGTGTCGCCCCTGGATAAATGGCACTCACTTGGCCAGTAAAACGTTAAGGGTATTTATCTTTGTGACTACACTTTTCTGAAAGAATTATTGAGCAAAACCTTAAATAAGTAAATATGGGTTTTGGTCCAGATTCTTAAAGCTTTCTGATGCTTTACTTACACAAGATGAACTTCTGAGAGAAGCTGGTGGCAGGAGTAATAGAAGGTAAGGTTCTCCACATGATTCGGGGTCAATGTACCAGATATTCGTTGCGCCACTCCTGTGTGACTACTTTAATCTTCAAACAGTGTTCAACTATAGTCTGCAATACTAAATCCGAACAAAAGAAGTGACATTTGAAGTGATGAATATGTTAATCACCCAACTTGACCATCACACATCCCATACATGTATCGAAATATCACTCTGCACCCATGCATGTGTACAATAATCATTAATTAAAATGAAATTTTTAAAACACTAAGGCATTTCCAGTTTTATGTCTTTCCTACTCTTTTTCATAAGAATTTTTATTGGGAACATGAGCATATGAGAATATTGCAAATTGGTGATATTTCTATCAGTTTCTCCTCTTATTACTCATCTACCCATCCGCATTCCATCGAGGGCCTCCTCAGTGGGGCTCTCAGTAATCAAGGTGAGGTCATGAATGCACCAGCCAGTCTGTGTGTGGAGGGTGGGGACCATACCTCAGAGAATGCCTTCCCACCCTGTGGCTCTTACATTCTTTCTACCCCTTCTTCTGCAATGTTCCCTGAGCCTTGGAGGGTGTGGTAGAAATCTCCTGCAGGAAACTTGAAAATAATACATTAAATGAGTTTATTGCTCAAAGAAAAATATCTGAAGGAAAACCTACAAATTAGTAGGAAGTCAACCATATTTTATCAGATATAATATGCATGCAGATTGTCTCAAGGAAATATTAGCAAGCTAAGTTTATGTATTAATTTAGTTGCAGATATTGGAAAGAAATGCTTTGCTTAAATCTTTGTTAATACAAACAGTTTTGCTGAAGCCTCCCTCCCACCCTCCTCAACTTCATCTTCCTGCCCCCTACCCGGCTTTCACCCTCCCGTCCCCTCTGACTGTCATGTGGGTTAAGATCTGCAAGCTTCCATACCCTTCTCCCTTGAAGCCTCGCTTTTCCCTTCTCCTCGGCTTCTTTCTAGTTCCCTGGCATACACATACTTTCTCTCCCACTACAACACACATACCTAAGGGCTCTCAGCTAGAGTCCACATAGGGGAGAGAACCTGTGGTATTTGTCTTTCTATGCCTGAGTTATCTCCCTCCATATAAGATTTTCCAGTTCTCTTCACTTTCCAGCAAAAGTTCATAATTTCATTTTTCTGTATGGCTGGATAGAATTCCATTTGATATATGCATGTGCTCATTATCCATTCTTCAGCTGATGGACATCTTTGATATTATGAAGAAATCAACAATAAACATTGAGGAGCAAGTATCTGTAGAAGAGTATGGAGTCATTTGGGAGTATGTTCAGCAGTGCTATAGTTGGGTCATATGGTAGTTCTGTTTTTAGTTTTGTTTTGTTGTTGAGAAAACTCCACACTGTTCTTCATAGTCGCAGCAGCAGTTTACAATCACAACTAAGCAGTCAGGGTTCCTCTTTCACCACACCATCGCCATCATTTGTTACTATTTGTTTTCTTGAAGAAAGTCACTCAGACAGGGGTTGAGATGGAATCTCAAAGTAGTTTTCACTTTCATTTCCATGATGGATAAGGATGTTAAACACTTTTTAAAATATTTATTGGTCAATTTTATTTCTCCTTTTGAGAACTCTGTTTAGTTCTTTAGCCCACATTTTTATTTTTCCTTTTCATTTTTTTTTTTTTTAGAGAGTGAATGTGTGTGTGTGAGAGAGAGAGAGAGAGAGAATTGGCACACCAGGGCCTCAGCCACTGAAATTGAACTCCAGACACTTGTGCCACCTAGTGGTTATATGTATAGCTGGCAAATGTTTTCTCCCATTCTATAAGCTGTGCCCTCACTCAATTAACTATTTCTTTTCTTTTGCTGGTCAGAAGCTTTTTTTTTTTTTTTTTTTTTTTTTTGGTTTATCAAGATAGGGTCTCACTCTAGCTCAGGCTGACTTGGAATTCACTATGTAGTCTCAGAGTGGCCTTGAACTCAAGGAGATCCTCCTACCTCTGCCTCCGGAGTGCTGGGATTAAAGGCGTGCGCCACCACGCCCAGCCTTTGTACAGAAGCTTTTTAATTTTGTGAGGTTATTTATCAACTGTTGACACTATTTCTGGGGCAGCTGGAGTCCCACTCAGAAAGTTTCTACTCATTCCCATATCTTGAAGAGTTTTCCTGATATTTTCCTCTAGTCAGAGTTTCAGGTCTCCTGTTAGGGTTTCTGATCCATTTGGAGTTGATTGTTGTGAAGGGTTAAAGATAAGGTACTAGTCTCATTCTTCTGCATGTGGATCCAGTTTGACTAGCATCATGTTTTAACGATGCTATCTTTCCTCTGGAATAAAGCAACTTGATCACGATAGGTGATCTTTTTGATGTATTCTTGCATTCCATTTGCAAGTATTTTATTCATAATTTTCACATATATGCTCATCAGAAAGATTGGTTTATAATTTTCTTGGGTTTTGTTGTGTCTTTGTCTGGTTTTGGTATAAGGATAATACTAGTTTCACAGAAGTTTAGTAGTGTTCCTTCATTTCCTTATTTTTTAACTTTTATTTATTTATTATTTATTAGAGAGAGATAAAGAAGCAGGCAGAGACAGAGAGAGAGAATATGAATGGGTGCACCAGGGCTTCCTGCCATTGCAAACAAACTCCAGCTGCATATGCCCCCTTGTGCATCTGGCTTTATGTGGGAACTAGGGACTCACCCCCAGCATTAGAAGATCTTATTTGAAGATCTGGTAGAATTGAGCAGTGAATCCATTGGAGCCTGAGCTTTTTATACTTGAGAAATCATCTGTTACTACTTCACTATAAATACTTGTAATGCTTGCCATCGATATGCTTATATTATTTATCTCTTCTTGGTTTGAGTTGATGAGTTCATATGCATCTATAAATTGATCTAGTTCTGGCTTTCCAATTTAATTGAGTAGATGTTTTTAAGGTATGTCCTAGTGGTTTTCTGAATTTCACCACTCTGTGTCATAATGCCCCCCTTTTCATCCCTAACTTTACTAATTTGGATCTTCTGTCCTATTTTTCTTTCACGTTCGCTAAGGATTTGTTGATCTTATTAACTCTTTCAAACAACCAACTCTGTTTTGTTGATTCTTTGTATCATATTTCTGTTTCCATTTCATTAATTTATTTTCTACTCTTACACATTTCTTTCTGCCTACTAATATTGAGCTTGGCTTGTCCTTGTTGAATCATTAAGTTATTCATTTGAGATCTCTTGGATTTCTTTCTTTATTTATTTAGTTATTTATTTATTTAAAAGAGAAAAAGAGGGAGAGAGAGAGAATGGTCGTGCCAGGCCTCCAGCCACTGCAAAGAAACTCCAGATGCATGCACCACCTTGTGTAGCTGGCTAACATGGGTCCTGGGGAATCGAACCTGGCTCCTTTAGCTTTGCCGGCAAATGCCTTAACTGCTAAGCCATCCCTCCAGCCCTCTCTTGGATTTCTTTATTTGTATTTATTTGGGAGTTACAGACAGAGAAAGAGGGAGACACAGAGAGAGAGAGAATGGGCGCACCAGGGCCTCCCACCACTGCAAACAAACTCCAGTTGCATGAGCCACCTTATGCATCTGGCTTGCGTGGGTCCTGGGGAATTGAGCCTCGAACCGGGGTCCTTGGGCTTCACAGGCAAGCGCTTAACAGCTAAGCCATCTCTCCAGCCCCTTGGATTTCTTAATACAGACACTTGGAGATATTAACTTCCTTCTTATAACTGCTTTCATTTTATCACATAAATTTTGGTATGTTGGGTTTTCATTTTCACCCAACATTGTCTTCTGATCTCCACATGCATGTGCACACATATGCACCCCTACATAAACATACATACATACATACATACATTAAAAACAAAGGAAGAGGGACAGCTATCAACTGAAGACAGAGCATTATAATTCATTTAATTATAAAAGCACCTCCTTGAGTTAGCATGGTTCCTTGAATTGGAGAGATGGGCCCTCAGGGTTAATTTTTACAACCCAACATTCCTAACAGATGCTGGGGTACATAGACCCCAGGACTTCTACCTCCTCTCTTCATTCCCACCTTCCCAGACAAGTAGATGCAACTGAGAAAAACAGAGAACGGCATCAGGAGGCATCTGCTGGAGCATTTCAGGGGTGATGACCAGCAGACCCCAGCCCAGCCAGCAAATAAGAAACAAGCTCCACTGTGAACCACCTACCCTAGGCAGAAGCTGGAAGCCAGATGCTCGCAGGCTGACACCCAGCATGACACAGGTGCCTTTGAATTCTCTCTCCCCAATTAAACGACCAGTTTGGCAGTTATGGGCCTCACTTTGTGATAACAAACATGCAATTAAGTTGCTATGTGGCCACACTTGTTTGTAATATAAAAAGAAATCATTTATATTGGTAATTCTGCAAAGGAAAAAAAAAAGTTATACAATTCTTCCTCTTTCTAGTTCAGGCCCTTATCTAACTTTTGCACATTTTTATTTAGCAAACACAATATTTGAATTGTCACTTTTGGAGCTCTGTTTCAATTCTCTTATCTAGAAGGTATGGTCCAGCTCTGCCCAGTGATTCAAGGAACTCCCCAAGATCCTGTCCTCACATAGAAAGTCTGACCAAGAACTGACACTTTCTCCCTCTCCCTCTCCCTCTCTCTCTCTCTCTCTCTCTCTCTCTCACACACACACACACACACACACACATACACACACACACTTTCCTCTGATCATGCTGCCTCAAGAACCCTTGTTCCCCACACCCAGCCCTTTGCTCAGGGTCCCAGCAGAAGGTGGCAGTGTTCTCAACGGCTCTCACAGTGCCACACATGGGAGGACTATCCTGGTGACTACAGCTAAAGCAGGTTGGTGGGTCGGTGGGGAGAGGAAATGCCCTTCTCCTTCTCTTGACTACATCCATCCACTGCTCAGCTGCAACTTCTAATCCACTTTCTTACCAGAAATCACATGGACTTTGGTTTGCCACTCTTTTGCCTTCGTGTCTTTCCTGAATCTTTCCCTCTTCCAACTGCCCAGCACCCACCACTCTCCCTGGCTTTGGAACCCAGTTTCCTGAATAGCTGACACTGTGGGAGCCTCCTGAAGGTATCGTTTTCAAAAGGAATGCAGAGCAATACAGAATGAACTCATCTCGAGTATTTCACGGACTAGATGGATCCTATGGCTTAGAAGTGCTCCCCAAAAGCCCATGGGTTAAAGCCTTGTCCCCTAGCCTGCGGCACTGCTGGGCGGTGGTGTAACTTTCAGGAGCAGGGGTTTTCTGATAGAGGAAGTCAGATCACCGGGGCATGCTCTTGAAGGGGAAAGCACACAGCCTCGTTTGCTATGTGCTCCTGCCATGGTGCGCCGTGCTGTAACAGGCCCCAAACAACAGGGCCAAGTGATGTGGACTGAAATCCAGAAAGCTCCAAAACCAAAGAAACCTTTTCCTTTACACACTGACTTTTCTCAGGTATTTTGTCACAGTAGCGGAAAGCTGACTAGCACAAGGGGCTTACTGTCACATACAGGGGTGAGTCACACATACTGCGTGCCTGCACATCACTGTGAGCTCTTTCCGAATGAGGCCACAAAAGCGGTTCTCTAGGAAAGCTTGGAGCACAGCCACAGACAGGTGCACCAGGGAGAGGCCTGCCGCCGGCCCTGGACAGTTTCTAGGCATCAAGTCAACAGATGTGGCAAGTCTGTCCGTTTGTGCATGCGCTCAGGGACACTCGTAAGTTCCAGATGGCCACTGATGGTGAATGGCGGGAACCACCTTCTGATTTCAGGGCTCGCACTCCCTTGACATCCAAGCTCCAGGGGGTCTGGTAATGGTTGACAGGAGTCAGGGGGACCCTGTGGTTGCTTATGTGAGCAGTTGACACTGTAGGTTTACTCGGAAGTCCTACAGGTTGAATCCAAGCCAAGGACAACACTGGCCAGGTGTGCTGAGGATGGCCCTCACCTTTGCCTCCCCTGCTCTTCGCTCTCCGCCTGGAATCCCTTCCCACACCAGCTCCCTGAGGGACTTTGGCTTCAGACTCCACATTCGAGAAACCTCAGGAGATCCTTGTTGACAGGTCTGGGGTGATGGCTCAGTCAGTAAAGCGCTTGTTCTATGCAGACTTTGAATAAGGATGAAGGATGTCCGTTCTTGCTCAGGTGAGTTCTGAGGGGAGGGTGGCATCTCAGAGGTGCCAGCTGTTCCTGGCTGGGGGAGCCCTGCGGGGCAGCGAGCTGAAGGATGCGCTCCTGCAGGCCTGCCTTGCAAGCTGGTAGGGACTTAGTAAGAGCTCTTTCCTCTCACCCTCTCACCACAGCCACCAGATGCCCTCCCACGGGCCCTCCCACGGCTCCACGGGAAACCCACGCAGCCTGCACACCAGGGTACTTGTTCCCGTGGGGATGTGTCCTGGAGGAGAGGAGTCGCACTGGACACCGCCTGGGCACACGACGTGGGGTTGGTGACTTCTGTTCAGCCAGTCCCACCAGGAAAGTCCCAGGAGTCAAAATGAGCCCAGGGTGATGGGAAGCTGATGTCCCTGGCCACTAGGGGGAACTGATGTGAGAGTTTGAGCTCTTATTGCCATGTGGGTACCCGGTGTGGTTTTAAAGTGCGTGTCTCTCCAGAATTCATTCTGTAACCATCTCCAGTATAAGTCTTAAGAAGTGGACAGACCTCTGGAATGTGATTGGGTCATGGGGTTTCTCCCTTGTGAATGGGATGAAGACTTATAAAAGAGGTTTAACACAGAGTTCGTTCATTCTGTCCATCTGTCCCTTCCAACATGTCAGGACACAGTGTGCTTTACCTTGAATTGATTTTCAGCTCATCCCAGATATTAAGCCTGCCAGAGGCTCGACCTCGGAAGTCCTAGCCTGCAGAACCATGAGATGTTAACTGCTTTTATACATGGCCCTGTCTCTGGCACTTGGTTGTGGGAGCTAAGGCAGTGCCTTTAGGCCTGTGTGGAGATGTCTGTCACGCCACTCCAGCGGCCGCTCCCCGACTTCCAACAAGCAGAATGGCTGGAACAATAGGAGCTATAAATCTTGCTGAAAACGTGAACAGCAGGGCACCATGGGGGAGCCCAGGCTGTGCACTGCACAGCAAACAACTTAGAAACCTGCACAAGGACCCTGCGCCCCACAATCCCAGGCCAGCTGTCACTTTTCTGACCTCCCATATGGTCTCCTCTTAAGCTCCTGATAATTGGGCCCCTGGTGCAGCAAGAGTGTGACACACCATGGGGGAGGGGGGACACCTCCCTGAGCACCCAGTGGGTGTCATTCTTTCTCATTCACAGAACTCATTTTCCCTCCTTACACTCCACAGCTATGTTTGTGTCAGGGGCAGCAGAGCACCAGGAGCATCAGAGTCGGACTGAGCGCACCGGGGCTCAGGTGGGGAGGCCCTGGGGAAGCCGACACACGGCAGGGCCTGAGCTCTGGAGCCGCATGGTGGACAGGCACACTCCTGGGCAATGCCCGTCATGACACCATGGTCACTGGCCCTGAGCAGAGACCGCATCACCATGCTTCATTTAAGGCTTAGCAGTTCTTCCCCGCTGTAGGCTGGGAAACCAACCAACCACAGCTGTCAGACACTGAACATGGACGAGAGTGGGCTTAAGGGGCTGGAGAGGATCTCTGATGGGGTCCAGAAAAGCAGAGGAGGGATGTCTTCATGGTTGTGCTGTCTCGAGGAGGTTTTCCTACTGAATACAGTAGTAAAATATCCTCAGAGCATTGACATCGGTAGAATTATAGGAGTCATAAACCTATGCTGCGGAGTTCAGAGACACTTGGTTATCCCATGTGTATTTTTATTTTTATTTATTTGTGAGAGAGGGAAGAATGGGCACACCAGGGCCTTTTGCTGCTGTAAACGAACTCCAGATTCATGCACCACTTTGTGCATCCAGCTTTATGTGGATACTGGGGAGTTGAGGCCAGCAGGCTGTGCAAGCAAGTGCCTTTAACCACAGAGCAATCTCCCTGGCCCCCAGCCCCACTCCAGTCTTTAAAGCATGAGGGTAAGCTCAACTGAGATTCACCTAAAAGCCTGAGAAGTCCAACTATTACAGGGAAACAAAGGCTGACCTAAAGATTGGCCAGCAGGAGGGTACTGCCAGGGCGCCAACTCTCACCTGGTGGAGGACTAATGTGCCATGACGGCCTCCGTAGCCCAGCAGCAGGCCACACTGTGTGCCTGCCCCATCACCCTCTAAGAACCAGCACACAAACCCTGTCTCCTGCTGAGTGTTTTGCTGTGATACATCACAGAATCAAAATGACTTTCCTTCAAAATGCATGCTGCTCCAGGCATGCTAAATGTGGCACTGAGCCCCAGCATGCATAATTCATGTGTCATTTAGAGTGCCCGGCACGCCTGGTGGGGTGGCATACCAATGAGGCTGCACAGGAGGGCCACTGGCCTTGCTTTGCTGGTTTTAGAAAGGCTCAAGTGGAATTTGAGCGGCTCTGTTGCTTAATGGGATCCACAGAGGGAGAAATTCAGGAGAAAAATGTGCAAGCACATTCTAGAAAGCCTGCTAAGAAACATCTCTGTAAAAGTTTGCCAACATGCTCACATGAAAGAGGAGGCAAAGAGAGCCGCCAGAGAAGGAAAAGTCTAATCAGCCCGACCTTGTGTTTCCTGGGCCTCAGACTAAGTCTCTACTCTGGGGTCAGGAAGTAAGAGCAACTATAGTCCCAACCATCATCTATGGAGTTTCTACATGCAGAACAATAGCAAGCTTTCCCAGCAGGTAGAGACTGTCTACCCACTTCATACATGATGGCCAGAGAAATCAAATAACTGGTCCATGCACCTGCAGTCCCTGAAGCCAAGATCCCTGGCCTCACATCCAACACACTGGGCTCCAAGAAAGGCACTTGCACCTTACTCCCACTTGTTTTTGAGGCAATGCACCTGCATATGCCCATTTCATTGACTCTCTCAAAGTCCAAGATGGTGAGGCAGAAAGCTGGGAGAAGGCCATTGGATGGGAAGCTGACATCACATGGAAACCCATCCCCTCTCAGAGGCAGTGTCGGTTGCAGTAGCTATGGCAAGACCCAGGGTGCTCAGCTGAGACTCTCACTGGCTGGTTCTCCCTGAAGCAGATCTTGAAAATCCTCTAGGTTTTTCAGAAACTCCATGGCTGAGTTTACGGGGCCTTAAAACCCAGACTTATTTTTTTAATTGACAAATAATTGTATGTTTTTGTAGGATACAATCTGCTGTCTCAGCGCATGAGAAGATGTGGAAGGATCAGATCAGGATGATTCAAATTCCTACCACCTAAAATATTTGCCAGTTTTTTATGTGGAAGAATAGTTAAAACCAAGAAAGAATGAGGAAGAGTTAAACAAAAAAATAAGTAGTTAAAATCTTTCTCAGCTGTTTGGGAATATGCACTGCATTGTTATCAATATCAGCGTATTGTTGGGAAATAGAATACTGGAACTTGTCATTCATTTCTGGACAATTTTATACATGTACTATAATGAATTTGATCATATTTACCCCCCAATACCCTCTCTTGTTTCCCTCTATTTCCTTTGGAATCTCTTCTTCTTCTCAACTTGTTCCATTTTTACTGTGATGTTCTTTGTGAGTAAGGGACATCTACTGGGATGGATTGAATATAAAATGTCCTCCATAGCCTCATATGTTTGTAATTGAACTTCATGCTCAATCCCCGACTGGTAGAGCTTTGGGGAGGTGGAGCATTCTGGAGATAAGTGGCACTTGGAGTAGACTTTGGGGTGCTACAGCCCAGCCTTGCTTGGCACACTCAGCAGCTCACTCTCTCTCCTTCCTCCCTGCTGGTGTGGAGATGTGACTCCCGGCTGTCTGCTCTTGCCATGCTTTCCCCATCATGATGAAACTTCCCCTCAAAACTGCAAGTCAGAAATAAGCTTCCCTTCCATAAGCTGCTTCTAGTCATGTGTTGTGTCCCAACCATGAGAAGGTTACTGCTATACCTAAGTTTAATTAGGATTGCTTGCATGAGCATGGGTAAGTGGTTTTTCTACTATATCATGGGAGACTTACCAGTTGTCACAGCACTGAAGAAAACATCTCCCCATCCCTTATATTCCATTAGCTTCCAATAACTATTCAGGAATGGGTGGGAGTCCCTCCCTCACCCATGACAGAATGCTGATGGGTCCAATGTTGGGCAAGCCTTATGCAGTAACAAGTTGCTGTGAGTCCATGAATGTAATAGCCATATCATGTCCAGAAGATAGCCTTCCACAGGGATCTTCCCCATCCTCTGTCTCTTACATTCTTTCTATCCCCTCCTCTGCAGTGTTTCATTAGCCTTGGAAGGAGTTATATAAATGTTCCATTTAGCATTCAATAGTCATTATTCTCAAGCAAGAACACTGGAACATATTTTAACTTAGTTTAATAGGTTGATTTATTTGAACTGTAGCAGACATATATTTTTGAAATTCTTGGTGAAATCTAGAGATTAAGGGCTGAAGAGATTGATCAATGGTTTAGACATTGGCCTGCAATGCCTAAGGACGAAAGTTTGATTCCCCAGTACCCAGGTAAAGCCAGATACACAGGTGATGCATGCATCTGGACTTCATTTGCAGTGGTCAGAGGCCCTGACACACACACACATACACACACACACACACGCCCTCTGTCTCTCTCCCTCTATCACTCTCTTTCAAATAAGTAAAATATTTTTTAAATGTAGAGATTAAAATTATATGTCTCATGAGCAAAAAGAATAATACCTCAAATAAAATAGTAAACCTTTTAATTACTGTTTCAGGGAAAGAGCCTGTTTGTTAGTGCTAGGTCACTCCAAACATGACCACCTGGATGGCAAGGCTCTGGTCCTCAAATGTGGCTCCTAGATTGGCAGCCTAAGATCATCTGGGAGATTACTTGTCAGAAATGCAAATTCTCTGCTAGAACACAGAGTGGATGATCACTCCGCATCAACTATGACCTACTCCGTAAATTCTACCCACACATCCCAATCTTTGGCTCCCCAAATCCTAACATCATCTCATCACGATTGCATCACGTGTGCCAGGTGTACATATCGATCTAAATCCTCTGTAGGAGGCAGCTTACTTGATTTTTGAAGCATCATAAGGGAGATTCAAATTTCACAAGTGAGATGATGGAGCCTCGGGAAAAGTAAGGATGCTCCCAGGGTGGGCAGGAAATGGTAGGGGACAGGTGTACTTGTTGCTTTATTCATCAGTGAGGAAGAAAATAAAGAAGAAACTTAAGAACAGGTTCATTTCAGCCTTCAGTTAGCAAGCTTATGAGGAAGGCCTGGTGGAAGAGTTTCGGGCAGCAGGTCACAGCGTGAGTGTGGCCAGGAAGCAGAGAGACTAGTGGCGGCTTTCCACTCACCTGCTCCCTTTTTTAATATTTTACTTATTTATTTACTTATTTATGTGAGAGAAAGAGGGAGGGAGGGGGAGAAAGAGAGAGCTTAGGTGTGCTAGGGCCTCCAGCCACTGCAAACAAACTCCAGATGCATGGACCCCCTTGTTCATCTGGCTAATGTGGGTCCTGGGGAATCAAACCGGGATCCTTTGGCTTCACAGCCCTTAACCGCTAAGCCATCTCTCCAGCCCACCTTCTCTTTTTTTTTTTTTTTTTTTTTTTTTTTTTTTTTTTTTTCAGGGTAGGGTCTCACTCTAGCCCAGGCTGACCTGGAATTCACTATGGAGTCTCAGGGTGGCCTTGAACTCATGGCAATCCTCCTACTTCTGCCTTCCAAGTGCTGAGATTAAAGGTGTGCACCACCACATCCAGCCCACCTTCTCCTTTTGATACAGTCCATCCAGAGTCTCTATCCCATGGGATGGTTCTATCCACATTTAGGGTAGATCTTCCCACCTCAGTTAATCTAATCTAGAAACTTCTTCATAGACAAGTCCAGTATTTTATTTCTAAGTCCCATCAGGTTGACAAGATTAACCATCACAGGTTTCCATGCTGTCTAATCGGAGGCATGGAGCTATTCCACTACACTGAAGGTGAAATGTGAAGAAACTTGCGGTGTGGGCCATGAGTAGTGACTTTCTTCCCAAAGCCACAAAATGGAGGGGGAAGAGGTCAGGGTAACTTGACAGAGGAGACGCTTTGTAAACACTACCTTGGCCAGGTAGAAAGGGCAAATCAGCTACAAAAACAGTGCTAACCCTTGATCTGCTGTGACAAGAGACATTTTCCCTCCCCCAGTTCCATAACCTAGTTGAATCATGAAAACCAAATCATGCAAATCCCAGTTGAAGGACTTTCTAAGCAACAGTTAACCAATGCAAGGATCACGACAGTGCCAGGCCATCAAAAACAACCCTGAGAAACTGTCACAGTTACGGGGAGCCAAAGGACACATGACAACAATAAATAAATAAAATAAGGCGTGGCACAGTGATCGCAGAGGTGTGGAGGAGCTAGACAACCAATGGTGGGCAGGAACAATACTGAGCCCATAGCGCATCTAAGAGCATGCTGGTTCAGGTCAACTCCAAAGGGGGCTCAAAGGAAGGTTCCACTCCTCCCGGGAAAGCGAGGGATGGATATGGGCCCCACTTTTCCACTCATTCGTGCAGGCTGCTGCAGGAATGGGAGTGCACATGCAGCTCACAGGGGAGTAGCTGGGCCGGCTGTGGGCTGTGCTCGGTATGTCTCCAAAGTTCCAGAAAGCTGCTTCTACCTGTAGTCTGCCCCGCCCACCGGCGAGAGGCCTCCCTGAGACCCTGTAACGTGTCCTGGTCTAGGCTACATAGTCTTCCCCGGCATCTCGAACCTTTGTAACATAAAGAGACTAAGAGGGGATTTCTGGACATGAATGTTCCATCACAAAAATGTTTACAGAAAAAAATGATGGGTTCTAACTCCTCTGGTAGAACTTCATGAGCCTGAAAATCAGCTTTATTTCTACCTCACATTCTTTCATTCCCCCCTTCATTCACCTGTACTTTGATTAGAACCTTTTAAGATCTCAAAGCCTCTACCCAGTCCCCCCTCTCTCCTCTATCACCTGCCCTGGGACTCTGGGACTGCCTCCAGGATGGCAATTGAGGAGACCTCTAGGCTAAGAAGAGGGAAGTCCACCTCCCCCAGTCCACCTCTCTGCACTCCACCCAAGACCCACCCCTCACAGCGCAGCTGTCCCCTCCCCTAAGGAGATGGCTACAAAGCTTCCCCAAATACCCCTCACTCTCCATCTCTTGGGCTCTTTCCTGAAGTAAGGTAAGTGCTGCATGTCTGTGTCTCCCTTTGTCTCTCTGTATCAGCCTCACTGTCTCCCTCCCTCCCACACCTGCGCCTTCTTTTCCCTTTAATCTTAGGTTTTTCCGAGGTAGGGTCTTGCTCTGGCCCAGGCTGACCTAGAATTCACTATGTAATCTCAGGCTGGCCTCAAACTCACAGCGATCCTCCTACCTCTACCTCCCAAGTGCTGGGATTAAAGGCGTGCGCCACCACGCCCAGCTTCCTTTCATCTTTCCGTCCTATTTTATCGCTCTCTATCGCCTTGTTTTTCCATTCAGATCCAGATTGGCTTTTCCTGGCTCCCCTCTGGCCTTCCTGTGATAACCTGCCTCAGTTTTTCAAAGTTCCCGTACAGCTGTAATGCTGGACCACAGTGGCCAGTGCCATTTCTCCAGCTGCCGGGCTGGCACCATTTCCCTGGCCCTGTCCCCACCACCCCCTTTCCTAAAACCAAGCTGCTGTGAACCTACACTAAACTCCCTATCCCAAGAAAAAGCATGGTCTCGGGACCTCTGGTTAATAATTCTAATATAATGGTGACAGAGGGCCGAGGTTAAGAGTTGGCTTGAGCCTGAGGCTACACCCTGAAGGAGATTAAGTGTCCCACCAGAGGGGGGCTCTTTCTGAGCGTCCTCCATGTCAGCACCTCTGCCTCGTGGCCACTGACATGGAAAGGGAGAGTGAGTGGTGTCCTCTTGGCTTGTGCCTGAGCTCAGGAAGAGAATCCAGTGATTATGGCACATGGGCCTAACAGTGCTACAAGGTACAAATAACTCTGCATCTGACCTGGCTTTTTCAAGGCATGTGCTATTTCTTTTTTGTTTGGGGTGTGTGTGTGTGTGTGTGTGTGTGTGTGTGTGTGTGTGAAGTTCAGAGGACAACCATGGTTGTCATTCCTCAAGAGCCAAGGTATCCACCTTTTTCTTGAGGGGCATTTTTTACTGACCTAGAACTCATCAATTAGGATATACTGGCTGGTGAGCCCCAGGGACCCACCTATCTCAGCCTCTTACAAGTGCTTCCACCATACCCGTTCTTGCTTTTGTTTCAATCTATGTGGGTTCTAGAGACTGAGCTCAGTCCTCATGCTGGCGGGAGAAGCAGCAAGCGCTTTTCCAGCCGAGCTCTCTCCTCAGCCCAGTCTGCTATTTTTGGCATCCCGGTCCTGCCACAGAGAAATCACAGGGTATTTCATTTCAAGAGACACTGCTGTGGGACAAGACCATCTAGGAGGCTTTCAGGGAGAAGAGAACCCATCAAGCTACAGTCTGGGTGTGTGAAAGGGCCCTTCTGTCTTCTGGCTTGACAGGAAGGCAGAGTTATTGCTGAAAGGGACCATTGATCAGAAGGCTGACATTCACAGTGTCAGCTCCTGAGGAATAATTCCTACTCTGTAGCCAAAGAAATGAGGCCATTAGCCTTTTCTTGGAGAGGAGACATTTTTAAAGATTTGCCCCGACACAGGGCTGTGCCGCTCCTGTCACTCTGCCCAGTGATTGGTGCGCTTTCTCGCACCCCGAGCGGGACTCTCCTTCCATGAGTCATTAGGCAGGATGAAGCACTCAAGGAGCTTCTGAAGGGAACTTTCTGTGTCATTACTGTCCCTGAGGAGCAGCGCTAACCCAGAAAGAGACATTCTCCTTCCCTCAACTTGAAAGTGGAAGCGGGAGAGAGGAGGGGGACTTTGCTGTCAGAAGCTACGCTATCCTGGACTGGATTTTACCCACCAGTGTGTGCCTCCAAGTAATCAATTTAAAGTTATTAAATCAGATACGGCAGTCTGGGGTCATGCAAAGTGAGCACATTAGTTGGTTTCAAAGAGACACGACCCCACCCCCAATGTCACACGTCCCCTTCTTGGACATTCCCCGTGCTCTTTAAGAAGGAATGGGAAAGAAAGTTATTCCAGCCCCAGGGGTGCTGGCTTCAAAGTGGCGCAGGAAGATTTAGCTGTGCTGTTTCTTCTATTAACGTGTCACAAAGTACCTCACGTGCTGTGTCACAAATATCCTGCAGAGCCTGCTATGGGAATGGGAACTGGAGACCGAGCATGGCATTTATTACGTCCATGGGGCAACCACTGACATGAACTCCCACTGGCTTCCTGAAGGTCTGATGGTAGCGCCGTGGGCAGATGGTGAGTGGTGTGGAGGAACCTGCTCTTGTCAGCCTCCAGGTTCTCAATCAGGGCCAGTTCCTACAGCAGCTTGAGTCAGATGTCACCCATAAGGTCATATATTTGGGGATTGCTTGGTCCCCAGCTGGTGGCAATTTGGAAGATGGGGCCTTACTGGAGAAGATGTATTGTTGGGGGCAAGCTTAGGGGTGTTATAGCCTGCTCCCTCTTGCCAGGGTTTGGCTCACTCTCCTGCTGCTGTTTTCCACCTGCTGTGGCAGAGGTGATGCCCAGCCTCTGCTCATGCCATGCTTTCCCTTGTCATCATGAAGTGTCCCCTCCAGACTATAAGCCAGAAAAGACCCTTTCCTCCCACCAGGTGCTTTTGGTCAAGTGCTTTGTCCCAGCTACTCAAAGGTAACTACAACCTTTCCTGTCTCCTAAGAACAAAGGCCCTCGGCCAGCCATGCCTCTGCCTGGATTTCCTACTGGCTCTGTTTGTTAGGTAGCAATTTCCTCTGAACTGAAATATTACCTCTGAAAGGAAATAAGGAGGCTCATGAGACTCAGGAAGTAAACAAAACTTAAAATTCTGGGAACCCTAAAACACCCAAGACTCACAAGGCCCCTCCCCAAGCTTGCACAAGCAGCAACCATTGCTTCAGAGCGGGACTCGGCCACTGGCTGAACGGCCCAAGCTGTGCAGCAACTCCAGGATTGCAATGCTGGTGGTGGGTCCCACCGGGGCCGGCAGGCTTCCCAGAGATGCAGCTGCTGTTGATCATCTCTCTTGAGACTGCGGAAGGCAATGAGCCCTCTGCTTACACAGTCAGACCCTGTCTTTCCCTCCTCACCTAGCTAGGAACACTTTCCCATTTACAGACCAGAGGAGGGACAGGTGGAGAGTAGCTGACGAAGAAAGCGATCCCAGCGAACCCTCCCCCCCCTGCTACAAGAAGACGTATCCATTTTCTTGAACAGACATGTCACTGCCCAGGTGACCCACTTGTCCCAGAGTGGCCTGGGTTCTAAGGCACATGAAGACTGTCTACCTTGAGCTGGATTGCAGACTGTCAGACTCCAGGTGGTGAGTGTTTCTCCAGGTAGCTTCTCTAAGGGAGCTGGCCCTCAAGCCATCTCTAACCACAGATACCCAGGCACTGCTGGACTTCGGTTATTAACCATTGCCCCCAATTCTGACCGTTAGTGAGGAAAGAGACCTTTCCACAGGCCTCTTCCCTCTCTCCTTTCTGACCTCCCCAGTCTAGAGATGCTTAGATCTTTTCACATGAGGAAACTAGCCCAGTGTTTCCCAGATCTCTGTGCAAGCAGATTGCTATCCCAATTCTGAGAATTTTGGGACCCAAATTTTGCAGCTAGTACAAATCAAAACCTTGGATTTATTATTATTATTACTATTATTATTATTATTATTATGGGTTTTTTTGAGGTAGGGTCTCACTGTAGCCCAGGTGGACCTGAAATTCTCTATGTAGTCTCAGAATGGCTTTGACCTCACAGCAATCCTCCTACCTCTGCCTCCCAAGTACTGGGATTAAAGGTGTGCAACACCAAACACAGCAAAGCCTTGGATTTTTTTTTTTTTTGTATGTAAAAACAAAGAGCGTTTATTCTGCATAATCAGCCAGCATGGGGGGGGTCAACCATTTGTACAAAATGGCGACCCCGAGAGGAGCTCACAGGGCCCCTTTTAAGCACATCTAGGGGAATTTCAGGCAGGTTAGGTAAACTTCTAATGTGATTGGCTAGTCAAGCAGCAGTTACAGTTGTACATCTTTGATTGGTTGGGGCGTAAAGCACGAAAGGGACATGTTTAGGTGCGAAATGGACATGTTTGGTCATGTCTCCAGGAACTGACTCAGGCCCCGGGGCGGCTATCTCTCCCGGCCATATGTCAGGGTCACTGTTGATTAACAGCCCTTTGTTCGTGGTTTTTCCCAGAAGTCTTGTCTAAAGCCTTGGATTTTTTAAGTTTTATTTTATTTTATTTTATTTTACTTTATTTTATTTTATGTCAGTGTGTGTGTGTGAGAGAGAGGGAGAGAGGCAGGAGGGCAGAGAGAATGGTCATGTCAGGGCTTCCTGCCACTGCAAATGAACCAGATGCATATGCTACTTTGTTCATCTGGCATCATGTGGATATTGGGGAATTGAACCCCAGGCCTTCACGTTTTACAAGCAAGCACCTTTAACTGCTGAGCCATCTCTCCAGCCCTAAAGTGGTTTCCTCCGACTGGAGTAAAGTGAGTTGGCTATCGCTACTGCTGAGACATTCTTCCAGGTAAGGCAACACTGCTCTGAACACAGACCAGAGCAGAACACCGGCCCATGAGCGCCTCACTACACTGACCCTGACTGAACAGAAAGACACAGAACCTTGTCTGTGACCAAAAGACACTAAGGCTTTTTGGTTCCGTGCTGCCCCGGGTGGACTACCAGCCACTGTCAGGTGACCACCATCCTTTACCCATGCTAAGACCTCTCCAGGTTCCCTCTGAATGTTCCCCAAAGGAGACAGTTTTCCCGAACATGTTTCTCCTCCCAGGCTATTTATTGTATTTGCAGGTGGCTTTCTCATTATAAAACCATTAACGTCAGGGAGCTTCAACAGGAGATTGAAACACCTTGACAGTCTTCCCCTCCCCTTACATCTGGGCTTAGCGACTACTACAATATTAATAAAAGAAATGTTGACGGAAAGGGCAGTTCGATAGAGAGAAACACTGAGGCAGATTTCTTTGTGGGGGTGGGAAACAGTTGACAAAGAAGGGTTGGTGTACCGTGAAGAACATGGTGAGGTACTGAAGCCAAGGCTTTGGTTCTAAGGGAATAAAGAGGGCTGTCCCTTTTTATGGTCTTTAGGGGGAAATTTCTGTGATCCAGCCTCCATTGCTAGGAACCTGTTTTCTAAATTGGAGGTGTCCTTCCCAAGGGGAGAAGGAAGGTTCATGGGACTCGGGAAGTGAACAATCCATAGGACCCAGGGAGCTCCTGAACCTTCCAAGAGTCACAGGACTCTCTCCCCAGAGTCACAGAAGCACAGAACCATTGCCAGAGGGGGAATTCTTCTTGGGGCGAGAGCTGGAGGGATGAAGCCATCACCTGTGCTGGGGGAGGGGGCTTTTGTGATGTAGCTGCCTTTGCGGCACCCCTGCTCCCGTAAGCCACCCCGCCCTGCTACATAAGTAACCCCAAGAATTCACTGGTTCAACAAGTTGGACTTTGGTGTAACTTGTTTCTTTGGTCTGTTCTCGTTGTCCTATCTGGGGTAAAAAGACAGCTGTTCTTGTCTCTCCGTATTTTTTTTTTTTTTTTTTTTTTTTTTTTTTTTAAGGTAGGGACCACTCTAGCTCAGGCTGACCTGGAATTCACTATGTAGTAGTCTCAGGGTGGCCTCGAACTCACAGCAATCCTCCTACCTCTGCCTCCAGAGTGCTGGCATTAAAGGCGTGCACCACCACGCCCGGCTTGTCTCTCCACGTCTAAGAACTCATACAGCAGACTCATGGAGGCACTAGGTAGGACTCAAAGCCATAACCCAGGCATCCTTGGAGTTCTAAGGCAATAGGCGCTTGGTCTTGCTTCCTACTCAGTCTTGGACTCTGGGCAGTAGAGATGGGACTGGTTTTGTCCACCTGGCCTTAGTCACCAGGCAACAGAGCCTCTCAACTTGCCCACTTGTGTTCTAACAACTACCCAAGTAACCTAACGCAGGAGAGGTAGCACTATGCCAGGAAACTGGCTGCTTAATTCCTGTCTCACCTCCTGGGACGTCAACTCTGGGAAGCCAGCCGCCGCGTTACGTGTATGCTTGAGCTGCTCCTGGTGAGCCAGGCAGCAGGAACTGAGTGACAAGCACCTGCTTGTCACACCTGTGAGCCTCACTCTCAGGTGACACAGCTCAGTCACACCACGCAGAGAAAAGACAAGTCGTCCCTCAAGCTTCCCAAATTGTGGATTCTTAAACACAAGTATTTAACACAAGTATTTAAGCCCAGTGTCTAAGAGGGTAGAGCAATAGTGACATCAGTAGGAGTTTGCTTTGTAAGCACGAGGACCTAAGTTTGATCTCCACAGCCCATACTAAACGCTGGGCTTGGTGACACACTCCTGTAATCCCAGCTCTGGGGATGTGGAGAGAGGACTACGCAAGCTCATTGGCTAGCCAGTCTAGACTAATTGGTAACCTCCAGGCCAGTAAGAGAGCCTGTGTCAAAAAGAGACAGGTAGAGCACATGAGGAATGATATCGAAGGCTGTCATCATGCTTCCACATGCATGCATACCCATGTATGAAAACACACTCCCCCACATGTGTGCCCACATACATGCAAATACACACCCACCCACCATACGCACATACATACATACATTCATATGTACATACGTAAATAAAATAAAATAAAAAATAAACCCACAGGTAAGAAGTACATATTTTGTTACCCACAAGTGTTGATTTCAGGCCTGTGTAGCAAATGAAGCCAGAAGACATCGAGGAAACGGTCAGTGTACGCTCGGGATCCACAGAGAGGTTGCCAAGGAAAGTACACAGCAGCACAAGGTAGAACTGAAGCTATAGGAAAACAGCATCCAAGGCTGGCGGGTGGCTCCGCAGTTAAAGGTATTTACAAAGTCGGCTGGCCCAGGCTCAATTTCCCAGTACCCATGGAAAGCCAGATGCAAATGTGGCACATGTGTCTAGACTACATTTATAGCAGCAAGAGGCCCTGGTGTGTGTATGTGCACATTTGGGCATGTGTATGTGCATATAAAATAGATTAAAATCTTAAAAAGAGAAAAGAAATGGCATTGTTACAAAAAAAAAAGAGTATAATAAGGAGCTTTGAAAAATCTTCCCTCCCCACTGAAAAACACTGAAAACATAGGTTTAAAAAAAAAGGCCTAGCTTTTTCAAAATTCTGCTATTAACCAAGGCCCTGAAGTAACACACGAGTAAAAAAGCAGAGGGGGGGTGTAGGCAGTCTGGATAAGAACTGTGGGTTTTGTGACATTTTGTGGAAGAAACTGGCAATGTCCTTGTGTCCACTTTCTCAGTAGCCTTGAGAACTCATGATCTTGGCACATGGCGCTGTAGGAACCAGAAGCCTGCTCTAAGGAGAAAAGGTCGCCTTGACGCTTCCCCGAAGCCCGAGCACTCACAGCCTCTGAGTGGCCGGCCACTCTGAAAGCGCCATTCTTGAGACCTGACTCAGCATCAGTCCAAAATCAGTCCTATTTCCTAAAGGTTTGCTAGAAAGAAAAAAAAAAATGTAGCAGTCTTTCACCTCTCACCAACTGTGACACTGATATTAGTTGGGGCTGACAGGACACTGACCAACAACAAAAAAAACCCTAAAGGCAAAACTGCAAACGAGAGAGGTGTGTTCAGAGGGTTCTGAAAACCTCTGACATAGTCCTGAAATGGAAAATATGTTCAGGGCTATGCACATGCTCAAAAATGTCCAGAGAAGGCCCCAGGTGTTTCATCCATGCCCAACCCTGAAGCTCTACATAAGTAACGAGCACAGGCGGAGGCAGGTTTGCAAACTGCCTGGGAGATGATGGGTCATGGCCCACTATGCGCCCTCGGCTCAGGGTGGAAGATTAGAATTCCGCTCAAGTCAGGAAGGAGATCTCTGGGAAATCTTCAGGTGACCACTGACCTCAGCAGGCAGTCTTCTTTGACCACATATGACAAAAACCACAAGCTAGAGAATGTGTTCAAGAGGGTCAAACAGTGACAACCAGTAACAAAGAGCCTTAAAAGTGAAGGGCGAGAAACTATTTCTAAAATTGCCATATATTGTCTAAAATGTTCGGTTTTCTTTGATAATGACAGACAGATGAATGTGTACACAAAACTTCTCAATAACAATTCTTGGAAACTGAATTCAGCATGTGTAATGTAATAAAAACATTCATGACTAAGGTGGTTTCATTCCAGGGATGCAAGGATGGTTTGGCATACATAAATCAATAAATATAATTCAAAAAAATAAATAGACTCAAGGACAGAGGCCACATGATGCTCAGCAATGCAGGTGAAGGCAGTGGATCTCTGGGGATGCCTGGGCAGCTAGTCTAGCCAAATTGGTGAACTCTGGGCTCAGCGAGAGGCCCTGCCTTACAAACATAAGATGGAGAGTGACTGAAGACTCCTGATGTCAACCTTTGCCTTCCACACACACATAGACACACAAGTAGACACTCATAACATATAAGCATTCATACATACACACACAATTTTTATTTTATCTTTATTTATTTATTTGAGAGTGAGAGCGAGAGAGAGGAAGAGAGAGAGAATGGGCGTGCCAGGGCTTCCAGCCACTGCAAACGAACTCCAGACACATGCGCCCCCTTGTGCATCTGGCTAACGTGGGTCCTGGGGAACAGAGCCTTGAACCAGGGTCCTTAGGCTTCACAGGCAAGCACTTAACTGCTAAGCCATTTCTCCATCCCACACACACAATTTTTAATATAATTCTTTTAATTTTATTTGAGAGAGAAAGAGGGAGAAGCAGATAGAAAGAGAATGGGTGCACCAGGGCCTTCAGCCACTGCAAACAAACTACAGACACATGCACCACTGCATGCATCTGGTTTAGGTGGGTCCTGGAGAATCAAACCTGGTTCCTCTGGCTTTTCAGGCAAGCTCCTTAACCACTAAGCCATCTCATCAGCCCCATAAAAGTTTTAAGTGTATAAGTAAGTAGCCAATTGAAAAGAACCAGCCGGGCATGGTGGCGCACGCCTTTAATCCCAGCACTCAGGAGGCAGAGGTAGGAGGATCACCGTGAGTTCGAGGCCACCCTGAGACTATATACTGAATTCCAGGTCAGTCTGGGCTAGAGTGAGACCCTACCTCGAAAAACCAAAAAAAAAAAAAAAAAGAAAGAAAAGAACCATAGAGGAGATCTGAAAGAGTCCTGGGTGCAGGAGTTTTGGTCCCTGTGGAGTTAGGAGCTTGTCACCCTCACTGCATGTGGATGGGTTCACCTTCTGTGGTGGCTTGAATGAGGTGTCACCCATACACTCATGCATTGTGAAGGCTTGGTCCCCAGCTGATGGCAATTTGGGAGGTGGAGCCTTGCTGGAGGAGGTGTGTGGCTGGGGGCGGGCTTCAAGGTGTTGTAGCCAGCTCCTTGCAGAGATAGGTTCTTTCTCTTGCTGCTGTTTTCTACCTGTGATGTCAGAAGTGATGTTCAGCCCCTGCTCCCCCATCCTTTTCCTGCCACAGTGAAGCTTCCCCTAAGGAGTGTCAGGCAAGATAAACCCCTTCCTCCCTTCAGCTGTTTTTGGTAAACTGTTCTGTCCCAGCAACGCATAGGTACAGCACATTCCTATGAGCCTGCGCATGTCACCTGTCCAGAGACCCCCCCCACCCCAACTTCAGTGCCTTCCCCTGATTTAAACATGAACAGAACCAGCAGAAAAGGGGCTGAACCCAAGGAGCCAATGTCCTGGAAGAACGCTCACGACCCCAGGTTCAGATTATTCCTGACCTTGTGGTGGACCCTTCTTCCCCATAGGAATGGGGCAGGACCTTTGATGAAATTGGGGTCTCACAATCTACTATCAGACAAAGGTAGGGAGGAGAATTCTTTATGGCCAACTACACGATGGAGAAATGAGGGAAATTGAAAAATGTGTTTAGTTTCTGTGATCTTCCTTGGGGAAAAGAAATTCAAGTTTTTGTGGTCTGCTTTGGAAAGAAAAATGAGCAGGTGGGAAGCAGGCAAGAGGAAGTCAGACAGAGAGATTTTGTTTTCTGAGACCTGAAGTGCCCAACATTCTAACATGATTGCCTTCCACCACTAACTCTCTGAGGCCACCCTGAAGCTGCTTTGAGAGCTTAGGATAAAAGGCAAGGTGTGGGCTGGAGAGAGGGCTTAGCAGTTAAGGCGCTTGCCTGCAAAGCCTGAGGACCCAGGTTCAATTCTTCAGGTCCCACATAAATCAGATGCACATAGTGGTGCATGTGTCTGGAGTTCCTTTGCAGTGGCTAGAGGCCCAGACACGCCCATTCTTTAAAAAAAAAAAAACAGGCTTAATCCACTTTTATTTTTCTATATAAAATCCCTATGAGGTAGCCCCAGCTGTAGCTTGGGTCCTCTGTACTGAGACTCTGGTGCGGGTTTTCACAAGATGGTCAGGGAATTCCTGGTAGGGAAACTTGGTGAACACAGTCTCTTTCCAGAGGTCGGGGGTCAGATAGCTGTAAATCTTAGAGATGGCGTCAAAAGTGGCCTTAGCAAAGTTGCCCAGGGTGGCAGTGCAGCCACTGGCTGAAGTGGTATACCCATGCTCACTCACTCTCTCTCTCTCTCTCTCCCTCTCTCTGTCTCTAATGAAATAAATTTTTAAAAAGGCAAGGTGCTTCAGTAAAGATTGTCCCTCATTCCAGCAATTAAGAAATATCAATGGCTCTGGAATTATGAACCAGGAACTATGGATCAAAACCAAAAGATGGGTGCTGGAGAAAATGCTTAGTGGTTAAAGCACTTGCCTGCAAAGCCAAAGGACCCAGGTTCAATTCCCCAGGATACACATAAAGCCAGATGCACAAGGTGGTACATGCGTCTGGAGTTCATTTGCAGTGGCTGAGGCCCTAATGCACCCATTCTCACTCCACTTTCCTTCTCTCTCTCTCTCTTTCTCTCTCTCTCTCTCTCTCTCTCAAATAAATAAGTAAAAATAAATTATTTTTTAACAAAAACAAAAGATGGTACTATAGGAATGGCTCAGCAAGTTAGAATGCATGAGGACCTAAATTCAACCCCCAGAACTCAAGTAAAATAGCTGGGCATGTCCACACACACCTATAAGCCCAGCTTGGAGTGGGGATAGAGACAGATGGGTCATTGGAGCTTGCTGGTCAGCCAGTGTCGCTGAGAAGCAGCATGCTGCAGGTTTAGTGAAAGATTCTCTCTCGTGGAAAATGGTTCTTGAGTCTCTGGACAATAAAATGTCAGAGACACATGAATAACTACAATAAAAGAGGTAGAATATTGAATGGGAGAAGTAAAAGAACTTGGAACTGTACCAGAATTGGGCCACAGCTCCATTCAGAGAGAGGGAGAGAACAAGAGGGAGCACGCGCGCATTGATTTACATATTACGCATACTTTGTACACATGCTCAGTTGTGTTGCAGATAGCTGGGAAGACTTCTAGTCTTCCCTTCCAATCACATTCTGTCATCTGTCAATTTCTGGATTTTCTTCCTCCGCCTTTTTCCCTGTGCCCCTACATCAAGAATCCACACGGAAGCCCAGTAAGCATATGTCCAAGCACCTAAAAATGCCATGGAGTTAATCAACTGCTAAAGGTATTATTTATGTTCTATTTTTTCTCCTAATGGTATGCCTTCATAACCATATGGACAGTGAGGTCAAGTCTGAGAATTCTTCAGTTCCTTGGAGTTCTGAGACAGAACGTGGGACAGGGTGACATCAACCCCAACTCCCCATCTACCTGCTCCTCTTTCTCCTGACCAGCCATACCCTTCTGCAGAACCACCCCCCCCCCCGCCACTGTCAGGCACTGAGTACTCATATGGGAGTCACAAGTCACACTCAGGAGGACAAGTCCAGGCCTGAGATTCCACCAGGCCAAAAAGAGGGAGGGAATACTGTCCAAGTGGACAAATATCCAGGCCCTCAGGCCTCTTGCAGAGCAAGGCCAGAGTGGGACCCCCAAAGCATTCAAGAGTCCCTACCCCTTGCACAGTTCCATAGTGTGGTGGTTTGATTCAGGTGTCCCCCATAAACTAAGGTGTTCTGAATGCTAGGTTCCCAGCTGATGGAGATTTGGGAATTAACGCCTCCTGGAGGGAGTGTATTGTCGGGGCAGGCTTATGGGTGTTATAGCCAGTTTCCCCTTGCCAGTGTTTGGCACACTCTCCTGTTGCTATGGTCTACCTTATGTTGGCCAGGGGATGATGTCCACCCTCTGCTCATGCCATCATTTTCCCCTGCCATCGTGGAGCTTCCCCTCAAGCCTATAAGCCTAAATAAACCTCTTTTTCCCACAAGCTGCTCTTGGTTGGGTGATTTCTATCAGCAATGCGAACCTGACTGCAGAACATAGGTAAGACTTATAGGGGCTGGACAGATGGCTTAGCAGTTAAGCGCTTGCCTGTGAAGCCTAAAGACCCTGGTTTGAGGCTTGATTCCCCAGGACCCACGTTAGCCAGATGCACAGGGGGTGCACGCGTCTGGAGTTTGTTTGCAGTGGCTGGAGGCCCTGGCGTGCCCATTCTCTCTCTCTCTCTCTCTCTCTCTCTCTTAGTGTCATTCTCAAATAAATAAATAAATAAGTAATAAACAAGACTTATAAATTACAGATTTTAGAGTCCACTGGAGCTTGTGAATCTCTGCTGACTGCAAACAAACTTGGAGAGATGGGAATATTGCTTGATACCTGTGAGATTCAAGAGGTTCAGTCTCCTCCGTGTGAAATGCCAGGGTTTCATAATGGTCTCTGCTCTGTAGGGCATTGGTGGGATGGGATGGTTGGTCTGAGGATTGTGCTGGGTTTCCCAGGAGCTTCTAGCTGACAGCAACGTGGCAGGATGGACTCTGGTCCTGCAGAAGAGGTGAAGCCAGACAACTGGCTATGTAGTGAGGCTGTAGTGAACAGGCACTCACAGGGACGGCCATCCGCCAAAACCACTGCTGGTCCATGGCCATCAGTGAGTGCCCAGCTAAGTAAACTAAGGCATGGTCAACCCCATCCCAACACCCGTGACCTAATTTATCCTATAATACAGGGCCAGGCAGGTGTCCTGTCCTCCTTCCAGGCCATCACTCCCAACCTCAGCTCCCTCCTAGTCTTGTTCCTTAGATCCCACGGGACATCAGAAACCTCCTCCCCTCCCAGCTATATGGATGCATCTGGGATTCTGCCTGGTTTTACTTAGACTTTCTTTCAGTGTCTTCCAGCATCAATTATTCCCCACAATTTTCAAATGTCATTAATTCTATCCATGCCAAGTGGTTCCACTGGAATAATAATACTCTTTAAGTGCCCATGAGGGACATTAAGATGGTAAGAATTGATTTCATTAAAAGCTTTATTTGACTGAGTTTAAATGAAACTATAGGGACAACTAATCCAGCTAATTCTAGCTCAATCTAGTTTGGTGGAAACACCACTGATGATTTTCAGACTTGGGCTACGTGTTTAGACCCATAGCAGGTACAGCTGGTGATAAATTAACGATTCAAGAACTAACTACTGTTGCATTTTAACTCTGGGGCTGTCTATTATTCCTGGGTCCCCATTTGCACCTTGTTCGGTTCTTACATAAGCACAAAACAAGGGCTGGGGAAAAGACTCAGACAGCAAAGCTCTTTCCATACATGAGCAAGGGCCAGAGTTCAGAGCCCCATCACTCACGTGACTGCAGGGCAGAGGGGCACAGGATCATCCCAGAGCTTGGGAAGCAGAGACATGAGGACCTCCAGATCTCCAGGACCTGCTAAGTAGATGGGCTGAATTGGTGAGTTCTGGGCTCAGTGAGAGAACCTGTCTCAATGAATAAGGTAGAGCATGATTGAGAAGGACATCTCACTTATGCCCATACATATACAAGTGTGGCTATACGCACACGTGCACACACATGAGCATGTGCACACACAAAATAAGCAAGCACAGAACAGATCAGCATGAACAGAACAGACATGATCCCTTATACAGCCCCTTCCCATTGTCTGATAGCTTTATCCTTCTCTTAGGTAGTCCCTAACTGTCTCATTAGGACAACTTAACCTATATTTTTTTTTTTACTTTGTGATGGCAAGAAAATGATACACAGCCAATAGAAACTGTACTTTAAATTTTGAATCTTGATATTTTCCTGGACTAGCACTTTTTGACATGATCTTGCCTCATCATGCTGAGTGGTGGCATGAAGCTAGAGTTCTTGGAAGGTCTCTCAATAGGAGAGGAAACAGTTGGCACTACGGTGCACTGGGCTGCTGAGTGGGCCAGTTTGGTAATGTGAAAAAATGCCCCTCCATCAATGGCCAGGGGTCCACAGGTCCTTTCTTGATGCTAACAAGGATTTGTAAGCTCCGGAAATGGAGGCAGACTCAGAAGTACAGTGGAAGCAGAAGTAGCAAATTTTATCACAAGCAAAAAGTGCCCTTGGGAATGGGAGAGGCCCTGGAGCTGGGAGTCCATCTGAGTGGCTCTGGGATGGGGGTTTTATTGGGTGATAGCCCTGAACACCCAAGCAAGCAGAAAACAGAGGCTAAGGCTGCTGATAAACTGCCTCAGTGTGTATGGGGGGACATACTAAGACACTGAAAAGTGCACCCCAACAGCTACAGGGTTCTAAGAACTCTCAACCTGGTTAGCATCTGGCCACTAAGCAACCCGGGCAGGTAACTACTTTGCTCGCAGCATATATTACAAACTCAGATTCCTCAGGGCTAAAACAAGGACAGTGGCAATAACAAATTCATTTTTGTATTTTTTTCAAGGGCTTGAGGACAGAAAAGAGAGCCTGATTTCCCAAGTTGCCACCTTATACTATCTGAAATATTTAACATGTTCATCTGGTATTGACATAGTGACAAAGAAAAGAGTTAGCACGGCCCATTAGCACTGGGTGGAGGAGGCCCGTCAATAAAAGCTTTCTAGCAGAAGGCAGAGGTATGGAAGTCACTACAAAAACACTGCGCTATTATTTATTTTGCATTGCTGAGGATCAAATCCAGCACCTCAGGCATGTGGGCACATATGGTACACGTGAACTATATGCCAGCCCAGAAAAACAGTTTAAATTAGCTATTACAACTAAGTTCAGAAAACAGAATGCAGCCATGTTTAAAGAGCAAAGGACAAGTATTGTGATGAATCAGCAAATAGATGATATTAATGAAGAGATAGATAGGATATGTTCTAATTACCAAATATAATTCTGGAGTATAAAGCTGAAATAGTTACCAGAGGAAGTCAGAATCAGATCTGAGATACGGAAAAGAGATATAGTGAACTTGAAGGTAGATTAAACAAGATTATATGACCTTAGGAATAGGAAGGGGAAGAAATGAAGAAAAGGGAACAACAGAGCCTTGTAGATCCTGGGGACACCAAACTGTTATACACACAATGGGAACAGAAAACACCAAACATTGTTACACACACAGGAGTACAGAACAGGAAGTGGCTGCAGAAAGAAAGAAAACTTGAAGAAACAATGGACAGAATCTTTGATGACATAAATTAATCTATCCATCCAAGGATACCAACACATTCCAAGTAGTATAAACCAGAGTGATTTGTATGTGAACACATAAGCCACAAAGGGATCCTTAAGAAAAATAAATAAAAGGACTTTCTGTGTACAAAGATTTCTCAGTAAGATTAACAGCTTCCCTTGTCATTAAGGAAAAAAAAATAGAGGTGAGAAGAAAGTAGAGTGACATTCAAAGTAACAAGAAAGAACTCTAATTCTACAATGAGAAAATGTATCTTCCTAAATGTACTCATGTCCAGATTAAGCAAAAACAGAGTATTCCTAGTCCATTTGCCCTACAAGAATACTAAAGGGAGTGACTAGGCTGGGTTGAAAGGAGCCTAAGCAGTGTACCAAGCGAACAGAAAAGAAAGACAATCAATCCCTAATAAAGACCGTGATATAAAGAAAGCACAAAGGTATTATGATTGGCAGACAAAAACTGAATACACACAAGGTATACAGTGTGACATTTTATATGTACAAGCATTGTGAAATGACTGTCACCATCAAGCTAATCAACACGTCTGTCACCTCTCGCATTGCTACATCTTGTGTATGTGTGGTGGGAACATTAAGGTGTATTGTTCTAGAAAACTTCTAGTACACACACAGTTATAATAGCTACATTTACCCATGCTATATATTAGGTCTTCATAGCTACTCCAATTATGACCACAAGTTTGACTTCTTCGATCAACATCTTCCCATTTCCTGCGCTCCTCTGACAAGCACCACTCTACCGTCGCCATGACTGTTTCCAGATTCCACACGAGAGATCACACAGTATTTGCCTTTCTGTATCAGGGTTATCTCGCTTATCATGATGTTCTCAACAACAGATTTTCTTTCTTTCTAAGGCTGAATAAAATATTCTGTTTTACCTATAGACTGTATTTTCTTTATCTATGAACAGAAAATTAGGTTGTTTTCATATTTTGGCTAGTGTGAATAGTATCACAGTGATTATGGGAGTGCAGATAACTCTTTAGTAATTCTATTTCCTTTGGATACATACCAAGAAGTGAGATGCAAAAGGCAGAAAAATATTCAACAAAATACTAGCAAACAATATCCAAGCACACATTCAAATGATCATACATTATGACCAAAAGAGACTTCTTCCCAGGATGCATGAATGCTTTAACATGAAAATAAGCAATGTGATAGACACAGTATTAGAAAGACAAAACTCATAAGATCATCTCAATAAATGTAGAAAACTGATTTGATAAAATGCAGCATCATTTCATGATAAAATATTTTTAAAACCCCCTCAACAAATTGCATATATAAGAAATAGATCTCAAGCTGGGTGTGGTGCCACACACCTTTAGTCCCAGCACTTGGGAGGCATAGGTAGGAGGATCACTGTGAGTTCAAGCCCACCCTGAGACTACATAGTGAATTCCAAGTCAGCATAGGCTAGAGTGAAACCATACCTAGGAAAAACAAAAAACAATGCAATATACCTCAACAAAAGGCCATATGTCACAAGCTCAAATATAATATAATAACATAATATAATAATAACCATAAGGAGTTGGAGGCTTTTCCTCTAAGATCAGGAACAACGAAGGGATGTTCTTCCATTCAACACAGTTCTTGAATTATGAACTACAGAACTTAGGCAAGGACAAGAGAGAAATGACACCCAAGTCAGGAAGGAAGAAGTAAACGCACTTGTAAACTTGCTGATGCAAAGATTAGAACAGGGCTGGAGCTGCCTTGCTGGTTAAGATTAGAACAGGGCTGGAGCTGCCTTGCTGGTTAAGATTAGAACAGGGCTGCAGAGCTGCCTTCATGGTTGAGATTAGAACAGGGCTGCAGAACTGCCTTGCTGGTTAAGGTGCTTGCCTGTGTAGCCCAAGGACTCACGTCCCACTCTCCGGGTCCCACGTAAGCCAGATGCACAAGGCTACACACATGTGCAAGGTCACACGGGACACAAGATGGTGCACTTAGAGTTCTATTGCAGTGGCTGGAGGCCCTGGCATGTCAATTCTGTCTCTCCCTCTCTGTCATTAAAACACACACACACAAAAAAAAAGATTAAGCCTGGCGTGGTGGCGCACGCCTTTAATCCCAGCACTCAGGAGGCAGAGGTAGGAGGATCGCCATGAGTTCAAGGCCACCCTGAGATGACAGAGTTAATTCCAGGTCAGCCTGGACCAGAGTGAGACCCTACCTCGAAAAACCAAAAAAAAAAAAAAAAAAAAAAAAAAAAAAAAAAAAGATTAGAACAAATTAAATCAATTATTAGAATGTTATATTAATTGAAACTGCACAAAGCAGTAATCATATAAAACAAATAGCACATAAGAACAGTGTGAAATAGAACTCTCTAACAAAATAACTATATATACTTTAATTAAGTTAGTTAACCTAAGACTTCTGTAAATTAAGATGCTAATTGGAATGTCTAAGGAAACCACTGAAAACAATTTAAAATTATAGGTAGTATAAAAGGAGAAAGAAAGGAATTTAACTGCTGCATTCGAAAATATTTACTTAAGACAAGTGGAGATTGAAAAAAATAAAATATAAACCTTGTGGAGCCGTGCCACTCCTGGGCTTTGCGCGGAGGGCCGCACATCCTCAGAGGCGCCTCTACACCCACGCCTATTGCTGCTTCATTTACAGTAGCAAGGAAATGGAGTCAGCCTAGATACTCATCAACTGACGAATGGACAAAGGAAATGTAGTTTGTATATACAATGGAGTTTTATTCCAATGTAAAGATAATAAAATTATGACATTCACAAGAAAATAGCTAGAACTGGAAAACATCACATTAAGTGAGATAACTAAGGCTCAGAAAAATAAACATCACATGTTCTTGTTCATATGTAGCTTCTAGTTTTAATTTTAAAATAAGGGCATTTTTGTGAGAATGAGTATCTGCAAAGCCTAGGAAATGAGAGATTCCCACAAGAGGGGAGAAAGTTGCTTTAAATGAAGAGGGTGGGTATTAGAAGGTATGTGATACAAAACTAAGGCGCTTGCCCACAAAGCCAAAGGATCCTGGTTCGATTCCCCAGGACCCACGTAAGCCAGATGCACAAGGGGGAGCATGTATTTAGAGTTTGTTTTCAGTGGCTGAAGGCCCTGGCTCACCCATTCTCTCCCTATCTCTTCCTCTCTGTCTCTTTCTCTCTATCAAATAAATTAAATTAAATTAGAATTTAAAGAAATGACAGAATTTAGCACAACTGGTAAAAAGAAAAGTTAAAATATTATAGATATAATGTGTCTATAAAAGAGACACCTTAGATTAAAAGAAACAGAACGGTGGCACAGAATGGTGGCTTGGGGAGTGAGAGGAAGGAAGAGACCAGGATGAGTGTCCAGGGGACGGGGACCCAGCTTGGGATTGAGGTTGTCACTCACCAGTGTCACAAGCCGAGAGCAGGGGGACAGGGAAGACGGGCTTGAGTGTGAGGTGACTGGGATTGTGAAACCAAGCGAGCCTGCTCAAAGACCCGGTTGTGAAGAGCAACCCCGGCCTCCTCTGGGTGCAACAGGCCAGTGAGGTTATGGGAGAAGCTGGCGTGGGCGCCCATGCAGGGCCCGGGCAGAGAACGTGTGAGTGAAGCTGCAGGGTGCTCCCCAGCGGCCCAAGGCCTTCTCACGGGGACCGAGGCAGGTCTGGAGAGGACTCCACGTGCAGAGAGCTGCTGTGCCCGGTGAGAACACCCGCAGGAGATGTGTCTCCGCCCAGCAAGCCTGCCTCTCCTCCTCCGCTGAAGTCAGCTCTGCCCCAGCCCCCTGGGGACTGCGTGTCCACCTCTCCACCGCTGCCTCTCTGCCTGGAATCACTGGCTGCGTCTTTTCCCTTTCTCTGACTCCCAATCATCGCCTCTGTGCTCATGGCCAGACGCCTGATTTATTCACCCTTGGGAGACCATCCTCAGGCCAGGGGTTATGTCCGCACTACGGAGTGCCCAGGATGTGATTAATTAATTAACCAGGCCATCCAAAGCAAAGTGCATCTGTGAGATGAGATGGCGAGGATGGGTCCACCGGCTTCCCACAGTGAGACGCCCTGGAGTCACGGGCAGCGGCGGGCAGCTTGTATTCCCTCGTTCTGTACCATCCTCAGGGAGCATTAGCAAGGGCCAGCTTTCCCCCGGCCTCCCACCCCTGTGTCCCCTTCTACATGAAATCTCCCCAGATCCTGTCACTTCAAAGTGACCATTTGTTTGTGCCTTTTCCTTTTCAACTGAGCATCATAACTGCGCATGCTCACGGGACACGAGGTGGTGTTTTGCTGCATGCAAACACTGTGTGAGACTCACATCGGGGAGGGCAGCATGTCCGCATCTCAACAGTTAGTGGTGAATGGGCATGAGGAACAACGAAGAGGGTTACATTCTGGCCTTGTACTATATAGCAGGCCAACCACGGTGAACAACGAGGTATATTTCTGAAGCATTTCCTTTTTTGCATGTGCATATGTGGTGTGCATGTATATTCAGTATGTGCCTGGGAGCACATGCGTGCATGTGTGTGTAGAGGCCAGAAGTCCGTATCAGGTGTCTTCCTCCATTGTTTCCATCTTTTTTTTTTTTTTGAGACAGAGTCTCTCACCCTACCTGGAGCTCACCAGTTTGATCTGGCTAGACTAGCTGCCAGCAAGTCTCCCATCTCCACCTCCCCAGCTCTGGGGTTACAGGAGCAAGCCAAAAATGCCCGAACTTTGTGAGGGTTCTGGAGATCTGATCTCAGGTCCTCTTGCTGACACACAGCCAGTGTTTTACCCACTGAGATATCGCCACAACACTGCCTTTTTTATGTGTGTAAAACTTGGTATCTATTATTTTCATGATATATGTGTGGTCTCTGTCTACCATGGAAGATGATCATAGGTGCTTTGCAAATCTATTGCTATTAGCAACGAAGACCATCCTTCAATGGGGAAAAATCAGTCTGTGCTTATTCTATGGTTCAGGGATTGTTCTGGTCACAGTGTGGGTAGGATTTTTACTGCCCCAGGGTTCCCGGGACTTTGGGACTCTTGACACCTGAGAACGGCCCTGCAGCTCCTCAGGTGAGTCCTCCAGTCCTGCAGTCCCCCCTCTGGCAATGACGGAAACCATGGTGGCTTTGCTCTGGACACCTCCCTGTGTCCTCGCCATGGGCCCAAGTTTCCCCAGCACAGGATGTCTGTGTCTAAGGACAATGTTCCCAAGAGAAAGAGGCAGCAGAAACTACTGTCTTTAAGAACTTGGCCTCAAAAATTGCAGGACATCACTGCTGGTGCCTTGCCATCGGGCAGGCAATCATGCTCCAAGTTCAAGGCAAGTGAGCTGCTATGGTTTAAATGTAAAATGCCTCCATTGGCTCATGTCTCTGAACACGTGGTCCCCAGCGATGGTGTTGGTTGGAAAGGTTGTGGAACCTTTAGAAGGTGGAGCTGAGCCTTGCAGAGGAAGGAGCAGCAGGTCTGGGAGTTTTAGAGTCCAGTGGCTCTGCTTCCTGACTGTACACAGTGTGACCAGCTGGCCTCCTGCTCCTGACTAGATGGCCATGCCTCCCCTGCCATTGTGGTTGTGTCCCCGGAAACTTTAAGACAGAGTAAACCTTTTCCTTCCTCAAGCTACTCCCTGTCAGGTATTTGGTCACAGCAATGAGTAACCTAACTAAAAGAGGAACATAGTCCATATCTTTTGGCAGGGAAATGGCAGGGTTATTGGCAAGCATGAGGGGCCAGAAAATTGATGATGCTATCATTTTATTTATTTATTTATGTATTTATTTATTTTGGTTTTTCAAGGTAGTGTATCACTTTAGCCCAGACTGATCTGGAATTCACTATGTAGTCTCAGGGTGGCCTTGAACTCATAGCAATCCTCCTACCTCTGCCTCCTGAGTGCTGGGATTACAGGCGTGCCCCACCATGCCTGGCTCATTTTTTTTAAAGCAGGATCCACCACATTTGAAATGAAACTCCCAGTGGGACAGAGTGAGGTCTGTGCAGGCATGCCCAGCCTGGAAATTTTAAGACTCTGAATTCAAAGCAAAGAATTCTATAACCCATTCCAAATCCTACCTTTTAAGTCTGCTATTGAGCAATATGTAATAATTATGTATAAATTCATTAATCTACTCCATTGCTGGAAGATTGATTGAAATGTTTGGGAAATTAAAAACTGAAATATGTATAGTAGAGGAGGGGAAAAATTTTTCACCAGACACAAAGCTCTGGAACCAAGCACTTGGCATATTTCATCCTGCGTCAGAAAAGGCAAGGGCTAGATGAGGAGACAGAAAGAGAGAGAGAGAGAGAGAGAGCTGCATACAACCCAATGGAATGAGTGTTCACTTGCATGGTACTTAACATCACTAGTTAACAGTGACATAGAGATAATGTGGCAGCAATTATTGGGAGAAACATTCAAATCAACTTGGAAGCTGGGATGTTTGTTGTGTTTGCTTTGTTCTGCTGTGGTTATGATCAGAAAAAGCAATGAATACACAGGGTGGATCTCATCCATTCCCACTGATCCCTTGCCTCTTGTCAATAAGTCAACCTTCTAATTCATATCTTTTTTTTTACATTAAGACACAATGTTATCACCTACAAACCCCATGCTCAAGTACTGCTCCACTGAGTTACAAAAACCCTCATAATATGTTAAGTCAGTTTATGATTTTGTGTTGGTCCACATTCATAGCTCTCCTGGGCCAGATACAGCCTGCAGGCCATGGTTTGAACATGCATAGGGAGCTGAGTATATTCACTGTCCCAGTGAATCATGGTTGACATACACACCCTCGATCTGTGTGCAACGTCATCCTTATCTTGTTATGTAAACCAAAATGCATTGAGTATTTCCAGATTGCCTTATAAGAGTCAGGAACTGGGATGGACATTAAAGACTGAAATGAACAAGCATGTACTGTGATCAAACCTGTCATCAGTTTCATCCACATTCCTTCGTTTTAATGAATTTGTGCACATTACCTCCTGCTTCAAATACTTGCATGGTTCAGGGAAAAATCTAAAGTCCCTGGGACAGTGCCTTGGACAATCTCGTTAGATGTTTCCACTAAATGCTCCTTACCAGGTGCTCACAAGAAACAAACGCTGGACAGCCAGGCATCTGATACCTTAGACATCTCCAAAGGGACGAATATAGTGAGATTAACTGATGGCTCCTAATTGTGCCAGACAAAGTGGAGAAAGAAATGGACAATGCCAGGAATTCCAATTCCCAGCTGCAGCAGCGCACAAATGAGCTGAAATTTTCTATGTCCGCCCGAGAACAGACCCTTATTTCCTGCACCTGCAGAAATGGGAGCGCTGAACGCCACGCCTGGTGTCTCATCCTGCTGAATAGGACACGTCTCTGTGGTGAAATCATAAAGCAAAATAACCCACTCTGCACATAGCTGTGCCAAAGCACAGGCACTCGTTGGGAAGGAATGGGAACCCAGGGCTGGAAGAGGATGTGAGGAAAGACCCTGTTGAAACAGGGGTACACTGAGTCCCTAAATTATGAGGAATCTTTGTCAGTTGAAACAGTCATCCACTCTTCATCCCAGGACAGCCTGGCTTTGTCTGGGGAATGCATAACTGTTCTGCTGAGGCAGTCGCCTTACAAGACCTTACTGAGTCTCCTGGGGCGCAGCTGGCCCCATAAGTCTTTGCTGATAAGTCTATAATACAATTCAGATAAGAGAAGAAGCAGAAGTGTGACCCATGAGGAGGTGCACTCCAAAAGGATGGCACGATTTTGCCAAGCTATGCCAACAATAATATAAGTAATATGTAGAATGGATATGAAGGATGTAGCGATAGAAGAAATGTAAGGTCGAATTCAGCAAATTGGCATACATGTGCCCACTGAGCAGGCGCTCTAGGTGTCATGCTGTTTTAGCAGAGGTGGAGGTGATAGAATGGCTCCAACCATTAGTTTGGTTTATTGAAATTGGGTCAAAAGGTGGCCTGCACCAATGGCAGGCTTGCCTTGGTATACACAGGGAAAGGTTCAAAGGTTGTGGAGATTGGGGTTTAGAGGGGATTTACTATTTAAGACATGCTCAACAGTCCTGGAAAGGCATGACTTTCCTCATGGATGTGAGAAATAAATACATAAAGGGTATTTTATTTTATTTTATTTTCACATGATATATTGTGTGTGCTAATGTCAGGGGATGCACATGAGTGTGGATGCCAGAGATCGGGCCTCTCATTGGCTTGGAGATCACCAAACAAGTTAAACTAGCACCGGGAAGCCCCAAGGAGCCTCCTGCCTTCACCTCCATGGGGCTAGAACTACAAGCCCAGGTCACCACACCCGCATTTTTATATGTGAGCGCTGGGGACTGAACTGAGATCCTCATGCTGGCAAGACAAGCACTTGACTGACTGAACCATTTCCCTGGGAGATGGGGGAATTTCAATAGCCTTGAAGCGTCCTGGGATCACTCTTAACTATAGGATAGAAATTATAGTGAGAACTACCACCATTGAATTCAGAAACCTGGGCAATGCAGTGGGGCTAGGTGGATACTGGGATGGCAAGGTTCAAAAGGGAGCACTTTACAAAGTGTGAGGCAGGTGTGGCTACTATAGCGGACAGATGTTGGAGCAGTAACCAGAGTAGCCTGACTCACAGACAGCATTAGCACGGGAAGAGTGATCCTAGTGGTCTTCAAATGTGACTGGTCTACTAAGTCCTTCCTTGATGAGCAGATGAGTTCAAAGTCAAAGTTCCTGGGTTTCACTATGCATGTGATGGTTGACATTGATTGTCACCTTGGCAAGACCAAGATTCACCTGTGAGATTATCTAGATTAAGAAACCTCTGGGCAAGCCTGGGAGGGATTGTCTTCATTAGCTTAGCTGACATGGGAAGACCCACCTTAACTGTGATCTGCACCATCCCATGAGCTGGGGTCCTGGCCTGTATAAAAAGGAAGGAGCTGCCTGAGCCCCGGCATCCGTCACTCATCGCTTCCTCACTGTGGGCTCCTGTGCCCGGCTCTGCTTCCAGCCCCTGCCACGCCTTCTCCACCACAGTGGACTGAACCTGCAACTGTAAACTGAAATAACCCCCCACTCCTTAAACTGATTTTTGTGAGGTATCTTGTCTCAGCGGAGTTGACTAATACACACTAGGTTACAGCCCCAGGACACTTTGAATGAGGACATTCTGGGTCTCCTTATAGAAGGACCCTACCACACTGGCAAATATTGATATGACCAGTCTCTCTCCCAGCTTTTCTGAGATTGCAGTCTTTTGCAAGGTGACCTGATGGTGTATTGGAGAAAAGGAAATGACCATGTTTGGGGAGAATAGTGGACACACGCTCTGAACTGACTTTCAGCTCAGGAGATCTAATCTGGTTGGAGTGTGAAAGGTCCCTCACAGGCATGTGTTTGAGCATTTGGTCTGAAACTAGTAGATCTGTTTAGGGAAGTTGGGGAAAGTTTTGGAGAAGGGACCGAGCTGACAGATGGGGGTCACTAGAGAGAAGTCTTGAAGATTATAAGATGGGCCTGCTTCTATTCCAAGCTCCCAGCTTCCAGATCTGCCAAGACCCTGCCAGCACTCCTCCCCTACCATGATGGACATATTTCCTGTGAGCCATAAGAAACATTTCTTGGCTGAGAAATCAGTCAGTAACGTGCTTGCCTTGCAAGCATGAGGACCTGAGGTCAATCCCAACAACCCACTTAAAAATGCCAGGCGCGGGCTGGAGAGATGGCTTAATGGTTAAGCGCTTGCCTGTGAAGCCTAAGGACACCGGTTCGAAGCTCGATTCTCCAGGACCCACGTTAGCCAGATGCACAAAGAGGCACACGCGTCTGGAGTTTGTTTGCAGAGGCTGGAAGCCCTGGCGCGCCCATTCTCTCTCTCTCTCTCTCTCTCTCTCTCTCTCTCTCTCTCTATCTGCCTCCTTCTCTCTCTGTCACTCTTAAATAAATAAATAAATAAATAAATGAACAAAAAAAAATTTTTTTAATGCCAGGCGCTGTGGTGAACATTTAGAATCCCAGCACTGGGAAGGTGGAGACAAGCAGATCCCTGGAGCTCATTGGTCAGCAAGTGTAGCCTAATTGGAAATCTCCAGGCCAATAAGAGGCCTTGTCTCCAAAATAAAGTGGATGGTATTCCTGGGCAACAACACCCGAGATTGTCCTCTGACCTCCACATGCACCTGCACATATATGTATCCCAACACACACACATGTGCACACAACCCTTTTTAAAAAGGGATCCCTCTCCTCTCTTAAGTTGTTTCAGTTGAGTATTTATTTACTTATTCATGAGAGAGAGAAAGAGAGAGAGAGAGGCAGATAGAAAGAGAGAACGGATATGCCAGGTCCTCACGTCACCAAAACTGAACTTCAGGCACATGCACCACCTTGTGTATCTGGCTTTACAGGGGTACTGGGGAATTGAACCCAGGTTTTTACGCTTTGCAGGGAAGTGCTTTAACCACTGAGTCATCTCTCCAGCCCTTGTTGGGTATTTTTTTGATAAGAAAAGTAACTAACACATGACCAAAACCACCACCATGGCCCACAAAGTCAAAGGAGAGTTTCTTTAAGTCAGGGGGTCAGTGCAATGATAGTTCATATCATGAGCTCAGTGTTCCTGAAACCAGGCAGTGCTTATTCTGCCCCTGGAAGACATGATTTGATTGGGAAAACAAAGTTCTCAACAATGGACAGAATCCTCATTTTGGCTCTGTAACCTATGGAATGTGAGCTATTGTGATGGAAAAACCAGGTGCCTGAGACTCGAAAAGTCTGTTCCTAACAGACAGTAAGAGAAGCTGCTCTGCATTTGTGGAGGAATGCCAGAGATCAGGGGGGTCAAGGGCAGAGAGTCCCACCTGCTCCCCACCTAACTCACCCATTCGGTCTGTGAAGCAGATGGACGGATACTGGAGAAGGACAGTGGGTGACCATAAGCTTGACCAAGTGACCACAGCCACTGTACTAAATGTGTTTTTTTTTTAAATTTATTTTCTTATTTGAGAGAGAGAGGGAGAAACAGGCAGAGAAAGGAAAAGAAAAAGAGAATTGGCATGCCAGGGCCTCCAGCTGCTGCAAACTCCAGTTGCATGCACTACCTTATGCGTCTGGCTTATGTGGGTCCTGAGGAATCGAACCTGGGTCCTTTGGCTTTGCAGCAAGAACCTTAACTGCTAAGCCATCTCCTCTAGCCCCTAGATGTGGTTTATGTGCTTCTATGAATAAAAGTGTTCTTTGTACCTGCTATGCAGCTATTGATCTGGAAATGCTGTTCCTCCATGTTTGTTTCTAAAACCTTTCACTGTCCTGCCTCACCTCTCCAACTACAAGTGGTTGTTTAGTTTTCAGAGACCTTGATCGCTTTCACTTCCACAAGGCATCACATTGGTCTATCACATTATGGAATCATGTTGGTCAGAGTAGCAGCTAGGCTACACTGGATCTTGGCCAAGAGGCCTGGAAGTAATCAAGGTAGCAACTGCTCTAGACTGAGTGATATGTAATGGGAATATAACAGTTATGTCCTAGAAATGGAAGGTGAGACTGACCACTGGCCCCAGTGGAATCCTCATGAGTCTTAATCAACAAGCAAAGAACACACACACACACACACACACACACACACACACACACATATATATATACATATTCCTGGGTCTTTTGCCTTTGCAGGCAAGTGCCTTAATGGCTAAGCCATCTCTCCAGCTCAGCATCAAGTCTTAACCAGCAGTGGACCCTGCAAGCTTTACAGCTGGCCAATCAGGCCAAATGTGTCACCTAGTGCAATGGTGGCATGCCTGTTATGGGGGAAACCAACTACACTATAATTGGATTTGAGGCCCACTCCATGGGAGAGAATTCATGCCTGGTACTGAAAACCTAATCAAAAACCTATAACTGGGAGGGAGGTCATAAGCTCTAAGGAGGAAACTACTACTGTTGTCTGGCTAAATAGCTATATTATGCTGACCAAAGTGCCCTCTAAACACTTATGTTTATGACCATATATTAATACTGCTCTCACTTTTGGCTAGAAAAGCTTATCTTTTCAAATGGTAGTGACCATTTGAGACACAGAGAGAGACTAGAGAGACACAAAACTCATCAAAGTGCTGAGAAAAAGTGACAGTGGAGTGTTTAGCACAGAGTGAGACATCTCTATCACACCCTCCATGGCTCAGGGACCACTGCAGAAGAGGAGAAAGAGAGAATGTAAGAGCCAAAGGAGGGAGGAGTGCTTTGAAACGCTGTCTTCCGGACACAAAGCGGCTGTGATGTGCTTGACTTCACAGTGGCTGACACTACCTACGTAAGGCTGTGCAATAGGAAGGGGAAATGATGACATCAAAATATAACCAGGACTAGTTGGAAAGAAGAGCTGTGTGGTGGAGGGGGTGTGGATGCAGAGGGCAAGGGAGAATGGTGGGAGGGGACTATCATCAGGGTATATTATTTTTTTTTTTTTTAAGGTATATTATTACATGTATAGATGTTGTCAATGAAATGTTTAAAAAGTACACCAGCTGAGACATTTGCTGAAGACAAAGGGACACGTGGGTAGTGGAGGGACTGACTGCAAATAACAGCTACAGCCATGTGACCAGTTGCAGAAATGGGTACTGAGCGTTTATTTATGCTTTATTTTTCATAAATTTGTGCATGTATGTGTACATATATACATATACATATATATAATTGTATGATGGTTATTTTATTATTCTATTTCCTTATATTTGAGTACTTTGTTCATTTTCCAATGTAGTATTTAGTTTACAAGATATCATAGAAAAGAATGAAAACTAACCAAATACTGGTAGTGAATTTCTTCCCTCAAAGAACGCTCCAGGGCTAGGAAATTGCTAAGTGGTTAAAGTCACTTGCTTGCAAAGTCTGACAACCCAGGTTCAGTTCCACAGTTCCCATGCAAAGCCAGATGAACAAACTGGCCCATGAGTCTGTAGTTCATTTGCAGTGGCAAGAGGCCCTGGCATGCCCATCCCCCCTCTCCCTCCCTCCTCTCTCTGCTTGCAAATAAATGAAACATTAAAAAAAAGAAAGAACAGCCTGACATAGATAGCCTCAGGGGTGGATTTCGTCATATGATCATGGAAGAAAGAGGACCGGTGAGACACATTGCCTTTCACTGAACAGACGAAGAGTATGTGCAGAGCCATTGATGAGGCCCTCTTGAAGGTGGAGTAAGGTCATGCTCCACATGGGGAGCAGTGCTTGAAGACCACTGACATAGGTCCACATGCTCATTTGGTTCCTGAAACTTCCACATCTTGGTCCCATTTCTGTCCCTTGATATAGCACATCACATGCAGCTCTCCTGTCATAAAATGGCATTTGATGTACTAAAGGGGGGCCTTGTGACCTTGCTCCCTACTGTTTCTCAAGCCTTTGCTGTTTCTGGAACATTCCTCTGGAACACTAGTATCTGTGAGCATTATGCCAGGCACAGCGTTGCCTAGTGGTTAGAAGCCCTCAGCCTCTGGACATCTGGCAGATGTGGCCTGAGATTTCCTGCCACTTTTGTGACTTTAAGCAAGTTGTTAAGATGTTCAGTGATACCATTTTCCATTTTGAAAATAACAATTGTTCTACTCAAGCTGTTGGCAAATGAAGTGCAAGAATGCGTTTGAACTCCTGCGCTGGTTATAGCTTTCATGGGTCTCCCTCATTACACAAAGGGCTGGAACTGGAAACGGCTCTCCTGACAAAGCAAAGCCAAGACTCCGCACCCTTGATGCGGCTAGTGAAGTATGATTTCCTGGATATATTTTGCCCATCGTTAGCAAGCACAGTCCTCGGGAATCTATATTGAATTCATGGCTAATGCGAACACTGACCGCTTTCTTTTGTGTGTGCCAACAATGCTACCCCATCTGCCACTCTTTACTGGCATTTCAATTGTTCTCTCTTTCTTTTTTTTTTCAATTAAAAAATGTGCATGTGGAAAGATTTGTAACAAATGTATAATGAAGAATTTAGGGACAATAAATATGCCCCTGGGCCACAGCTTTCTTGTTCCTTTCTCTAAAACTATACCCCAGCTGGGGTGGTTCATGACCTGGCGGGCTGAGCTGCCAATTCTCCATTAACTTAATTAACTTCCCCATACCCTCCTAGAAAAATTAAGTATCTCCTCTCCCAAGAGCCCTTTTGCTTTTTTTTTTTTTTTTTTTTTTTCGTTTTTCAAGGTACGGTTTCACTGTAGCCCAGGCTGACTGGAAATTCACTATGTAGTCTCAGGGTGGCCTTGAACTCACGCGATCCTCCTACCTCTGCCTCCCAAGTGCTGTGATTAAAGGTGTGTGCCACCACGCCCGGCTGCTTTTTTCCTGATACATGAATTTGTTGTTGCTTCTTTTAAAAAAAAAAAAAATATATATATATATATATTCATTTACTTGAGAGAGAGAGACATAGGAAGACAGAGGGAGAGAGTATGGGGGCACTAGGGCCTCTTGCTGTTGCACACAGACTTCAGATTCATGTGTCATTTTGTGCACCTGCCTTTACTTGGGTACTGGGGACTCAAACCTGGGCCTTGAGGCTTTGTAAGCAAGCACCTTTAAACACTGGGCCATTTCCCCAGCCCATGTTGTTGCTTCTTAATGTTTGTTTGTTTGTTTGTTTTGTCTGTGTTTCAGACAGGGTCTCACTATGTAGCCCAGGCTATCCACAAACTCTCAATCCTACTGCCTTAACCACCCGAGTGCTGGGATTACAGACATGTGCCACACTCTACCAGGCTAAATGTCTATTTCAGGGCTGGAGAGAGATGATTTAGTGGTTAAGGCACTTACCTGTGAAGCCTGAGGACCTATGTTCAACTGTCCAGATCCCACATAGGCCAGACACACAAAGGTGAATCAAGCGCAAGGTTGCACATGCCCACTAGGTGGCACAAGCATCTGACATTCAATTGCAATGGCTCAGGCCCTAGTAGGCCAGTTCTCTCTCTCGCTCTCTATAGACTAGAGATAAAAAGACATCAAATTTTAGGTAGGCAAGAAATCTGAATTCCAGAGTTGTCACAAATTACTCAAAATGTGAAGTTTTAAACTGAGAATTACAAAATTTACCAAGAAACAGGAAAATATAGTTCAAACACATTAACAAATTCCATGCATAGAAAATGTCCATAAGAACTCAAAAATGTCCATAAGGGATGTAGATTATAGAGAAAATAAATCTGCTATTTTATTTTTATTTATTTATTTTATTTGTTTGAAAGAGAGATAGAGACAGATATAGAGAGAGTGAATTGGTGTGCCAGGGCCTTCAGCCACTTCAAACGAACTCCAGAAGCCTGTGCCATCTTGTGCATCTGGTTTACATGGGTACTGGGAATCAAACTTGGGTCCTCTGGCTTTGCAGGCAAGAACCTTAACCACTAAGCCATCTCTCCATCTCCTATGTATTTATTTATTTATTTATTTACTTATGGTTTTTGAAGGTAAGGTCTCACTCTAGGCCAGGCTGACCTGGAATTCACTATGTAAAGTCAAGCTGGCCTTGAACTCATGGCAATCCTCCTATCTCTGCCTCCTGAGTGCTGGGATTAAAGGCATGCACCACCTTGCCCAGCTTTTTATCTATTTTTTATTTACTTTATTTATTTGAGAGGTTGAGGCAGATAAAGAGAGAGAGAATGTGCAAAATCTGCTGTTTTAAATCCATTCAAAGCACTGAAGACTTGTCTGTAGAAACTGAGAAATTATGATACCAATTTCTCCCCACATAAGAACATCAGGGATTAAAGCTCAGTGGCAGAACTCTTGCTTAGCATACATAAGTCTCTGGGAGTGTGTGTGTGTGTGTGTGTGTGTGCTCATGCATGTGGAAACCAGAGGATGACCTCAGATTTCACTCCTCAAATGCCATCCACCATTTTTGGGACAGATGTGTCTTAATGGCTGGGGTTCATCAGTAGACTGGACTGGCTGGCCAGAAAGCCCTGGGGACCTGCCTGCTACTACCTCCCATTACTGGAACTACAACTGCATGTTGTTAAATTCATCTTTTTACACATGTATCCTGGGGATCAAACCTGGGACCCCACCCTTGCAAGGCAAGTGCTGACTAACGGAACTATCGCCCTCGCTCTCTTCTCTTTCTTTGTGCTAAGGATTGAACTCAGAGCCTTGCACTCTCAAGGTCAGTGGTATGACCCCCAGCCTAGTATTCAATCTGACAATGTTCCTTTTCCGGCTCTGGGCTAGAACCCAAGGTGCCCTGCTGAATTCTAAAGTCTGCTCACCATTGATTTATACATTCTATCTGCTTTGTGTCATTGGTTCGCATAGAAAGATAAATCTAGGCAGTTATTTTACTTGGCTAGAAGTGAAAGTTCATGTCCTATCATTTAATTTTGTTTATGGCATCATGCAGGGCATTTAAATTGTTAGTCAAATTACCAATCTTATACTTTATGGCTTTTAAAGAAATTTTATGTCTTTTTAAGGATATATGTCTATGTGATATGTCTACTTAATTTAAGAAATATGTCTACTTAATAAGACTTTCTCCAGTGTCATCAATATATTTACATATATTCCATTTGATAGCTTTATACTATACATGTGCATGAATATGATTCTAAAATAATTTTTCCTAGGAACTTTTTATCCATTCTGGGTTTTTTAATAACTTTTGAGGTTGAGAACCCCACCATAAATTGTTAGTTGTCCCAAATCTTCTTGTTATATAGATATTTTCCCATTGATTAGAAATGTCACATTTTTAAAAAAAAAAAAAGAAATGTCACATTTGTCATGAACTGAGTGTGTGTGTGTGTGTGTGTATTTTCTGGAATGTTCTGCTCTATTGATCAATCCATTTTCTTTTGTCCATTTTCAATAATTTTAGCTACTCTTGAACATTTAATTTTTCAGATAAACTTCACAATTATTTTTCAAGTTGATCAAGATATTTTCATAATTTTGACTCACATGGCATTAACTTTGGCAAAGTTGTTGAAACCAAACATCTTTAAAAGAGTGGATTTTCCCCTCTGGAAATGTGCTACGTGTTCATTTATTTATGTCTCCTCTCATTATTTTTAAGTGTTTATGGGTTTCTCGTGAAACATTATGCATTTCTGATGAGGTTGATTTGGACTTTTTATAGGTTTCCTTAACTACTCCGCTTGAGATTTTTCCCTAGTTCATTGCTAGTAGTGCATTATTGACGCTAGAATAGAAAAGTCATTGCTTTTTATGCTTAATATGCTTTCCCATTCATGACCCTATACACCTGCATTTTCTTGGATTGTTCCTATTTCCTGCTGTGTTCCTCTGTAATGGCCTTCTGTGGATGTTGGAGAGCCCTTAACCATGAGCTCAGTCTTGACCCTGAGGCTTTTCTGTAGGTAGTCTGTGAAGTGCACCTGTTTCATGCCCTATGTCCAGGAGGGAAGGAGGTATCATGAGCCTAGGTGACATATCTTGGTGACCACTTGAGGCTGGACATGTGTACCCCGTACCTCTGCCCAGAGATAGACGCCCTTAAGGATTCTACGGATTCTACTCAGTTGGGCAGGAGCCTTCCAAAGGCAGACTCGGTACTCAGTGCTCTCAACCCCATCCCTGTGGGCATCCACCAGCTCCAGGTGCCAGACCACCTTTTTATTATTATTATTATTATTATTATTATTATTAAAGAGAGAGAGAGAAGGAGAGAGAGAGAATGGGCACACCAGAGCCTCAAGCCACTGCAAACAAACTCCAGATGCATGAGCCATCATGTGCTTACGTGGGATCTGGAGAATCAAACCTGGATCCTTAGGCTTCACAGGCAATTTCCTTAACCACTAAGCCATCTCTCCAGCCTTGGGCCATCTTTTCCAAGCAGCCTTCATTCCATCTTTGGCAGTTGCTTCTCCTTCTTTTTTCATCTGTCTCCTGTTTCATAGCTTCTCTGAGTGATCTTAGTCCATAGGAAATCCCCCTCTAATTTTCTAATTTTGCACTGCAGATGCATGCGCCACCTTGTGTATCTGGCTTACATGGGTCCTGGGGGATCAAACCTGGGTCCTTTGGCTTTTCAGGCAAGTGTCTTAACCACTAAGCCATCTCTCCAGCCAGGATTTCAATCTTTTTAATTCAGTCTGTTCTTATCACGTTCCCTAATCCTCCCTGTTTGAATGGGAATGTTTACTCTGTGCCATTTAAACATATTTTATTTTTATTTACTTATTTGACAGAGAAAGAGAGAGAGAGAGAGAATGAATGGGCGTGCCAGGGCCTCCAGCCACTGCAAATAAACTCCAGATGCATGTGCCCCCCTGTGCATCTGGTTTCGTGGGTCCTGGGGAATCAAACCTGGGTCCTTTGGCTTTGCAGGCAAACACCTTAACTGATAAGCCATCCATCCAGTCCTAGTCTATGCCATTTAATGTTGGAAGTAAATAACATGCTTTTAAATTTTACAAGGGGTCCCACTTCAGAGAGTCTCAGATGAGACTTTGGATTTTTGAGCAATGTTGGGACTGATAAAACCACAGGGACCTTTAAAGTTTGATTGACTGCATTTTTGTCATCATGAGATGGCCAAGAGCTTAAGGGGGCCAGGGCCAGAATGTGGTGGTTTGAATGTAAAATGTCTCCCATAGACTGATAGGTTTGAGTATTTAATCCCCAGTTGGTGGCTCTGTCAAGGAAGGTAGTGGAACCTTTAGGAGGTGGAGCCTCGCTGGAGGAAGCATGCCACTGGGGACAGGCCTTGAGGTTTGATAGTCCCAGTCCCGCTTGGTACTTCACACTCTACCTCCTCCGGGCTGATGTGATGATGTGACACCCAGCTTTCTGCTACTGTCATACTTTCTCCACTACAATAGACTCCACCATCTGGAACTGTGTGCTGAAATAAACCCTGTCCTTCCCTAAGCTGCTTCTGCTCAGGTATTTTTCCCAGCAATGAGCACGTGCTTACTTTTACAATTTTTTACAATTACTTACAATTACTTAATTGACATAGCTTCTGATACTTCTCTGATGTTCGCGCCCCAGTACTTCTTTCTGCTCAGATCATACTTGTGGTTCTTGTATTTTATTTTTTATTTTAAAATTTTGTTTACTTTTGGGCTGGAGAAGTGGCTCAGGGTTTAAGGCACTTGCCTGCAAAGCCTAACAACCCAGGTTGGGTTCCCCAGTACCCACATAAAGCTATATGCACAAAGTGGCGCGTGCATCTGGAGTTTGTTTGCAGTGGCCAGAGGCCCTGTCACGCCCATTCTCTCTCTTTCTGTCTCACCTGTCTGTCTCTCTGCTTGCAAATGCATAAATAAATAATATTTTTTAACTTATTTATTTTTAAATTAGCATGCAAAGAATTGGGTTTTATCATCTTGTTTTTCAAACAAAATTGGTTCTCCTTGACCTGGCTCTGTGTTCTCCACCTTGTCCTTACCCCCTTACACCTCCACTCGCAATAGCCACCTTTGTTCTCATGCCACATGTGCCCTGTTGCCCTCTCTTTCCTGAGCACCTACCTAGCCTCCCCTCTTGTGACGTTGCGGTCTCCCTAATATGATATCCCACACTTGACCACATATTGTTTTAGAGGGTTGAAAATCTGTTTTTAAAGATACTCACTCATCATTCTCCATATAGAAAGCACTGAAAATTATCTGAAGATCGTTTTTTTTTTGAAAGATAATTTATTTTTGTGAAAAAATTAAGAATATTTGAAAATATGAAGCAGGAAGAAAGTGATGCCTAAAACCTCCTCTGGCCGCAGAATCAAGGCTCTGGTGTGTTTCCACCCTTCTCCTGTGCGGCGCCCCTGGATCAGCTGACGCAGTTTTCCACAGCATGGGTGTCATTGTGCATGCCGCTCGGTGCCTGTCAGAGCAGTCCCAGAGACAGCACTCCACGCCCAGGCAACACGGTGGGTACCAGAATTGGCATTGTTAGCCTTCATTTTGTAAGTAGTCAGGGTCACAGGCCCCAAAAGAACATCACTAATGACAAGTCCATAGACTGAATTGCAAAAAGCCCTGGCTTACCATGACTCACCGTGATGTCAGCTGACCACCAGCCCTTACCCCTTGTTCCTTTTGTTAACCAAGAGCCCCCATATACATTCAAAATAGCCAATCCAATCCATCTTGACTTGATGCCTAACTTCCATCCCCGAGAGTGAAACCACACACACACACACAAAGTAACCAATCTCACCCACCCTGACCTGATGCCTCATTGGCATACCTGAGGGCATAAGAACTGGTCCCAGACACCAGGTAGGTTACCTTGGACCCCTCCCAGCTTGGGAGCTCTCTGCTTTACTTCCTTTTTTTTTTAGGCAAGCCCAACAGACTGGCCTTTTTTTATGTGAGGAAGGGGCAGAATTGGTGTACCAGAGCCTCCAGCCCTTACCATCAAACTCCAGATGTGTGCGCCCCCTTGTGCACATGTGCGACCTTACGCACTTGCATCACTTAGTGCATCTGGCTTATATGGGACCTGGAGAATAGAACTTGAGTCCTTATGCTTCACAGGCAAGAGCCTTCACCACTGAGCCATCTCTCCAGCCCTCTGCTTCACTTTCTAAGAACGAAGCTTTACTTAACTCTCCCTTCTTCTTTGTCTACACCAGTCAATTCTTTGCAAGTTGTTAGACAACAGCCTCTAGAGAGCCACTGGCTTGGGGAAGTCAAGTGACTGCTAAATGCCCAGCACTCTAACCCCTAAGCTAAGTTCAACCAGAGCTGAGAAAGGCTCCATTGCTCTCAAAACCTACATCGTGACTTCTTGGTCTTCCAAATACAAGAGGCAGATGGACAGTTGGAATCACCTACACACCTTGCCCAGCACTTCCTTTCAGCAAGAGCATCCCAGGAAGGGCTTCATGGGAAGAGGGAGCAATTCTGGATGGGAGTCATGAGCCTCCACTAACAGATACCCTCTAGGAAGTTTGAAGGCTTAAGTGAATTAATAGATGTGAAAATGCCCTTACAATTGTAAAGCACTCCATCACTACCAACATATCGTTGTTCTATTGCTCTCCTCCTCCCTGATAACCTTCCACCCCTCATCAGTAATTCTGCCTGGAATCTGATGAATGGCACTTTAGTTATGCATGCAGAGGGAAAAGATCTCTTATTGACAGTCTCTTGATTCATGGAAGAAAAATAATTAAAGATCTCATAAAAGTATGACTTATGTTGCTTCAGTTACCTTATATAGAGAAAGGGAAGTAGTTGAGCCCTATAGCTGGTGATCAAAGATTAAGCTCTTAGCCTTTCTGAGGCCACTGCCTACCCCACCCTGGCTACCAGCATGCTTATATTTATGGTTAAGTTAAGGTTCCCCTCAGATGGCCTCCTCTGTGCAGCTTTCTGGAAGGTGGTTCTGATGCATCTCTGTCATGGCTTCTGCCCGCCCCCTGTCTTGCAGCAGCCAGCTACCTGTATAGGACGTGTTTCTCCACATTCATGTGTCCCCTGAACCTCTCTTGAGAGAGGTGGGTCTGTCCGGGAACCAGACCCAGACCCCGCTTTGATCACAGCCAGGGAGGAGCAGCGGGAAGCAGCACAGACTGCCGGGTAAGAGGTTGGTAGGCTAGTCAGTTTTCAATCACTGTGAAAATAATTCGAGAAGCAATTTACAAGGAGGTTTATTTTGACTCCCGTGTTCAGTCGATGGTCACTGGGTCCGTTGCTTTGGGTCTGTGGGGGCCGCCGTGCATCATGGTGGGAACATACGGTAGAAAAGGCCTGCTCGCCTCATGCCGACCAACCCTGAAGCAAAGAAAGGGATGAGGTGATGGTTTGTCATTTTTTCTCATTGCTACAACAAAACATCTGACCGGAAGCAATGTAAGGACAGGTTTATTTTGGCTCACAGTTCCAGGGTATAGTCTGTCATAGCAGGGTTGCCATGTGCGGCAGCAGGAGCCTAAAGTGGTTGTCACATTGCATCTGCAGTCCTGTTGGATCTACAGTCAGAACGCAGAGAGAGACAGATGGCTAGTCCCACTGCCTCTGCAATCAGAAGGAGAGAGAGGGGAGAGGAGGAAAGAGAGAGATGCAGGTCCCTGTTGGCATTCTTCGTACTCAGTCCAGGACCCCAGATGGAGAGTGTAGACGGAAGCCACCTCGAGTAACCTGTGTAAGAAAATATTGAAAAGCTAGCCAGATGTGGGACTTGCAGGTGGTCCTGGCAGGAATCCCACAAGAGAGGGGGCATGTGTGAATTCCATGTCTGTCCCTCGGTGGTCTTTAGCAGCCATGACTCATCTCGTGGTGTCTTTGAGCTTTTCAGCCTCCACATTCATGGCTGTGGTTTGTCAATCCATCATCTCTGTGATGGCTAATGTGGATTGCCAACTGACAATCTAGAATCACCTAGAAGACACCTAACGAGCACTCTGTCTTCACATAAACACCTGCCTGTTGTGTCCAGAAGCCCAGGGCAGCTGTGGAAACAGCAGACAGGAGCAGTATGAGAACCAGTCACTTCCCAGCCATAGCTGCAGGACGGGAGCCTGGGGTAGAACCAGCCCAGGGTTTCCAATGCACACCGTGAGTGATAGTCCCGCCCCTGGGGCCACACATCTCAAGTAACTTCTAAGTGCTTTGCTATTGTGGTTGGTCTTCTAGCGCAAGGCTTACGAAACTTTTTGAACTTGCAATCTTTTGTGCCCAAGAAATATTTATATAGAGTAGGTGTACAAACCAAAGATTACCAATAAGATATCATTAAAAATTAGTTTAAAATCATTCTTGGGCTAGAGATATAGTTCAGTGACAGAGTACTTGCCTAGCATACACAAAATCCCAGGTGTAGGTCCCAGTACTGGCAAAAAAAAAAAAAAAACGCTAAACCTGAGGGCTGGGGATGTGGCCCTATTGGTAGAGAGCTTGCTTAGCATGCCCCAAATCCTGGGTTTGTTCCTCAGCATCGCATAAACCAGGAGTGACGGAGCACACCTCTAATCCCAGCCCTTGGGAAAAGGAGGCAGGAGGATTAGAAATTCAAGGTCATCTTTAGCTATACAGCGAGTGAGATGCCAGCCTAGAATACATGAGAACCTGTCTCCAAAAGAACTATTAAGGCCAGGCATGATGCCACACATCTTGAATCCAGCATTTAGGAGGCAGAGCTAGGAGGATCAATGTGAGTTCAAAGCCAGCCTGGGACTACAGAGCTAGCCTCAGCTAGAGGGAGACCCTACCTTGAAAACAAAATTATGCATGTGTGTGTAATACATATTATAATTTTTATCATCCATTGAAGACAAAAGCAAATTTGAATACCAGTGATATGAATGTATTTGGCTTTTTCCATTAAAAATTACATTTTGGATGAACATTTGATGCTGAGTAACCTAAAGCAGCCGGGCATGGTGGCGCACGCTTTTAATCCCAGCACTCGGCAGGCAGAGGTAGATGGGTCGCTGTGAGTTCGAGACCAACCTGAGTCTACATAGTGAATTCCAGGTCAGTTTGGGCTAGAGTGAGATCTGATCTCAAAAAGCCAAAGGGGGGAAAAAAAAAAAGAACATAAAGCATCTTCATTGTTTTCAGAGATTACTATTAATGCTGAACACCGCTTCACAGAAGCACATGCCACAAAATGGAAGGGTGTGGTTGCCACACTTACTTTCAACAACTGCTGCACACCCTCCTGATCCAAGCTGAAATTCACTGGATGATTCTTTATATCAAACTCAGTGGACCAGTTACTTTTCTCACTGCCTCAACAACACGTCTGACACGGGAAACTTGAAGAAAGGGTTTGTTTGGGCTCACGGTTTCAGTGTAAAGTCCATCATGACAAACGCAGCTTGTGTCTAACTCATTTTCTCCTTTCTTTTTTGTCCAGAACCCCAGCCCACGGGCTGGAACTGCCAACATTCAGAGCTGGCCTTCCCACCTCAGCCAACCTAATCTAGACATTCCCAGAGCTTTGTTTCTATGTTGATTTGAAATCTCAAGTTGGCAATCATGACTTACAAACACCTATTTTGGCTTTTTGTTTGTTTATTTGTTTGTTTGGTTTGGTTTTTTGAGGTCGGGTTTCACTCTGGCCCAAACTGACCTGGAACTCACTATGGAGTCTCAGGGTGGCCTCAAACTCATGGCGATCCTCCTACCTCGGCCTCCCGAGTGCCGGGATTAAAAGCTTGTGCCACCACACCTGGCTTTTTTAACTTTTTATTGACAGCTCCCATAAACATAAACAATATACCATGACTATAATCCCTTCCTACTACCTTCCTTTTTCTTTCTCCCAAATTCCCCCTCTTCTTTGAAGAATAGCTTCTTCTTTCCAACTAGTTCTCTTCTATTTTGATGTCATCATTTTTCCCTCCTATTATGCAGGTCTTGTGTAGGTAGCATCAGCCACTGTGAGGTCATGAATATCAAGCCCAATTTGTGTTTTGAAGATAGTACTATAAGAATTCCTCTTTTTCCTTTGGTTCATATATTCTTTCTACCACCTCTCCCTCAATGGTCCCTGGGCCTGGGAGGGTGTGATAGAGATGTCTCATTCAGTACTCAACACTCCATTGTCATTTCTCAGCACTACAGTGACTTTTGACCCCAACTGAAAAGAGAAGCTTCTCTAACAAAAATTGAAAGTAGCATTAAGATATAGGGAAACACCAATTTTTTTTAAAATTAAGCATTCTAAAACCATATAATCCAAAGATTTACTAATTTGATACTTACATGCTGAGAAATAACAGTAGGAAAATCCTAAAAGACTTTGTTTTCCATAATTAATCCAGTATGTTTCATAAGAGCAGAAATCTTGTGCATACAGTCAAAACGCTGCTATTCATAGCCTGCTTCTTGTCAGCTATTTGGTCACAACAGTGAGATGGTCGTCCACTCCCATTCCGCTCAAACTTACCTCCTCAGTTAGTGGAGGAAGGATACAGGAGCTAGGGGATATCTGTTTTATTACTGGAAGCCAGCAGTCACAGAACAGAACATAGCTGATACTCATGGTAATTCTACCCAACTTCCACCCTGAGGTATTAAAGAATAATTGCTTTTCTTGAGAAAATGTCAACATGCCAGCTGATGTCATGGGCAGGAGCTCACACTTAGCAGGATTGGTGAGGCAGCTGAGTTATGGGGGAGGTGGTACAATGCCCCCAAAGGAGCAGGAGTAGAGGAGAATGTAGCTAACAGTCTGGGAGCAAAATCATCTCTGAATCTGTGGAAGTGCAGTTGGCTGGAATATCAGAACATCCTTCTTCAACCCCGGATGTCTGACAATGCCAGCATCCGAGGCTGCCCTGGTCCCCCACTAATCGTGGGCTGTTGTTCCAGCTCCTAGTCTGGAATGTTTCCTCCATCCAGCTGCCCGGTTGGCCCCAACACCATAGTATTCCATAATCTAGCCAGGCTAAATAATTTGAAGCAGCTGGATTTCCGTTCATTTTGAACAGCCTTTTGTGAGATGTGATTCACACGGCATACAATTCATCTATTTAAAGTGTGGGATTCTCGAGTTTTGAGTGTCCTCACATAGGCATGGACTCTTCACCACAGTCAACTGTGTAATACTTTCATCAAAACCCTGTGTCTTTCAGGTATCACCTCCTTGTGGCCCCATCCCACTCCATCCCTGGAAAATCACTAATCTACTTTCTGTCTGTAAATTTCTCTGATGTAAGCATTTCTGTATGAATAAAGCTATAACATGTATGGAAAATTATACCAGCTTTTCTCATTTAGCAAACTTTCAAGTTCACCCATGTTGTAGCATATATCAGTATAGCGTTCTGTTGTCTAGTCACATAATATTCCATGGTATGGATACAGTGAGTTTCATATATTCATCAGTTCATGGATCTTTGTTTATTTATACCACTGGACTATTATGAATAATGCTGTCATTAGTGTTCATGTATAATGTTTTACATGGGTACATGTTACACTTATCTTGGGTATGTACTACAAGTGAAATTTATGAGTCTCCTGGTAACATTTTGTTTAATCATTAAGAAACAGCCAAACAATTTGCCGTAGTGATTGCACCAATATTCATGGCTATGATTATTTGAATAATTGGCCCCAAAGACTTGAGTGTTTTGTTAAAATTAAGCTTTCTGCTTGAGCCCCTAGCAAGCAGATTCCCTCCTACAAGGGGGTGTGTCGCGGGGGGCGTATCCTGAAGTCCAGCCCTACTAGGCATCTTCAGAGCAATTTGAGCTCTGGCTGTTCGTGCTTGCTTGTGGTCCTGGCTCTTTGGTGGCATCTGACTGCTTGGGTCTATGAAAGGAGACCACTTCTTCCACCAGTGATGATGTTCCTCTAGAATCTGCAAGCCTGGAAGGAAGCCCTTCCTCCTATAAACATATCTGGCTGGGTGTTTGTCTCAGCAATGTGGAGCTGATTGCAACAATTGTTATCTAAATACCATTTGATTTTGATTCCCCAGCAAACTATGATGAGCATTTCATCATGTGTTTATTGGTCACTTGTATGTCTGACTTAAAGCAATATCTATTCAGGGTTTGGAGAGAGATGGATCAGTGGTAAAAGACACTTGCTTGCAAAGTCTGACAGCCAGGGTTTGATTCCCTAGTGGCCACGTAAAGCTATATCAATAAAGTGGAACATGCATCTGGAGTTTGTTTGAACTGGCAAGAGACCCTGGTTGCCCCATTCTCAGTCTCTCTCTCTCTCTCTCTCTCTCTCTCTCTCTTTCCCTCCCTCCCTTCCTCCCTTCCTCCCTGCAAATAAATAATAAATAAAATGATTTTTTTAAGAGAAAGATCTGAGGGGCTGGAGAGATGGGTTAGTGGTTAATTCACTTGCCAGCAAAGCCAAAGGACTCAAGTTTGCTTCCCCAGTACTGACATAAAGCCAGATACACAAGGTGGTACATGCATCTAGAGTTCATTTGCAGTGGCTGAAAGTCCTGGTGTGCCCATTCTCTCCCCTCTTCCCTCTCTTTATCTCTCTCTCTCTCTTTCTCAAATAAATAAATAAATGACATATTTAAAATAAAAAGATAAACCGGGCATGGTGGCGCACGCCTTTAATCCCAGCACTCGGGAGGCAGAGGTAGGAGGATTGCCATGAGTTCGAGGCCACCCTGAGACTCCACAGTGAATTCCAAGTCAGCCTGGGCTAGAGTGAGACCCTGCCCTGGAAAACCAAAAAAAAAAAAAAAAAAAAAAAAAAAAAAGATAGATAGATATCTGTTCAGATCTTTGCTCATTCTTTAATTGGATTCTTCTTTTTATTGTACAATTGGAATGGTTCTTCATATGCTGGGATTATAGGCATGGGCCACTATGTCTGGCATTTTAAGTGCTTTCTGGGGATTCACACTTTACCCACTGACCTATTTCCCAAGTCTCAGATGTCTGTTCCTCACCTTAACCCCTTGGCCATGACTACAAGACCTGGAACGTCTATTGTTAGTACTACGACCATTATCTTGATTTCTGTCACTTTATAGCAATGGTGGAATCAGAAGATATGAAATGTCAAGGTTGTTTTAGTTGCTTATGTTTCCTTTCAAGTTTACTTGAATTTTAGAATCTTCTCAATTCCTATGCCTATGCCTATAAGGAGGCAGCTGAAATTCTTATGGGGATTGTGTTGAATCTGTAAACCAGTCTTGGAAGTTTTGCCATGTTAACAATCCAATGAACGTGGAATGTCTTGCTAATGACTTAGATTTTTTTTTCTTAGTTTCTCTTAAAGATGTTTTGCAGTAACATTTCTCATTGGGAGTCTCATTGTTTCCTGCTTGTGCTGCTTAAGGGAATGAAGGAGTTCGCTCCAGGCTGGCTGCCTCTTCTCTCAAGGTTAGGGAGCCTTAATCTGTGAGGAGTGGAGACAAAGCTACCTTCTAGGCACTGGCTGTCATGGAGTCTCCCCTGCAGGTCACTTAAGGCCGAGTGTGGCAGGAAAGGAACATCAGCACCTGTGGGGGGACAGCGCCTCCTGCCCTGCTATGGCCAGTGCCTGGGCTCAGGCGACCCTAACGAGCCAGGCTCTGCCACCTGTCCTCAGCAGGCCAATTAAAAACCCAAGTATGAGTGAAAAGTAGGGGGAAAAAAAGGTTATTTAATGTAGTCATGTTGTGAATTAGAACAAATAGATACATTGATCCCCCCACCAAATCCTGACATGAGGTCCAACATGAGATTCAGGTTAAAATAGAAGGCAAGAGGTATGCATAACTAAACAGTCCTGGCTAAGCTATGGTCCCAGGGCTGGAGAGGTGGCTTAATGGATAAGGCACTTGTCTGAGAAGCCCAAGGTTCAATTTCCCAGTACCCAGGTAAGCCAGATGCACAAGGTGGCGCATGCATGTAGAGTTTGTTTGCAGTGGCTAGGGGCCCTGGCGCACCCATTCTGCTCATTCTCTATCTCTATCTGCCTCTTTCTCTCATAAATAAATAAATAAATAATTTTTAATTACAAAAAAAAAATGTGGTCCCAGCCTTCATCAGGGTCTGGGCTCAAGCCTGTCCTGCAAGGTGGTCTACGAAGTTACCAGAAGTGTGTAAGATCTGTGTCCTGGGAGCCTAGCTCCTGCAATGGCTGGCACCAAGCTTCAGCCCTCACTTCTCCCAGTATGAGATTCCTATGGAAATTCCAACATCTTGGGGTCCAAGACAGAAGTCTGACAGCCAAAGAGAGGACCACACGTTTCTCTTTAGAATATGTTCATTCCTGCCAGGATGGTTACCGTTCCTGGGTTGAATCATCTTACAGAGAGGGGTTCCCCCTCTTGACCCACTACTGATATTTGCTACACGGTTAATAGCATTATATCCCTAGGATTCCTTGATGACTGACATTAAACACAAAACGCAAACATTTCTTCTTGGAGATTTTCCTTTTCTCGCTGAATTCACCTTTGTGAAGAGTCAGAGGCAGCATTTTCCTCCCAGGAGTGTTAACAGGCTTTCATGGGGCTCGGCCATCTTCATCAATGTTGGTTTGACCCCTGCCTTGTTTCTCACAGGCACGCCAAATGCACTATGCAAACTGGGCTTGCCTGTGTGTTAGAGAGGGTGAAAACATCTGCTTTCAAGTTGCTGTCCATCAGGTACTGGAATCAACCACAAAAAAAAAAAAAAAAAAAAAAAAAATGGAGAAGCACCAAGGAGGATCTGCCACACTATGAGCCCTGTAGGAGCTACCCAGAGGGCAGAGGTCACAACAGTGCCTTCAGACATATTTCCTGAACTTCTTAGTGTGAGGTTTTGAGGCAGAGTAAAAAAAAAAAAAAAAAAAAAAAAGATAGCAAAAACTATGGGGACATGAGAAGGGAAAGGAGCCACTCACTCTGGGATCTGGTCCAATCCTCTCACCAGCTGAGAAGCAAGAATTCCAGCACAGTAGCATTTGCCTAAGACCTTTCTCCCTTCCCAAGCATGAGCAAAGGAGTCAGCCTTGGTGATTTCTCCAAGCTTTGGGAGTTCACAATAGAGAACCAACACAGCTTCTTGGGCCCAGGGTCTTGTTTAACATCAGGATAGCCTGCTGAGATCCAGAAAAAAAGGGGTGGGGGAGATGGAAGTGAAGGAGAAACAGGTGAGAGAGAGCTTTCCCGTAGGCAGTCAGCCAGGGACAAGGCCTAGAGAGAACAGAGAAACAGCACTTCGCCTGCCTTAGCAAAACCAGAGCTCCCATCTGATGCAGCCTCACCAAAGATGGCTAAAAGCCATTCCTCAGCAACACTGCCTTCTGCTTCTTCCCCAGTCCAGCACACCTAGGGGGGCTGGCCCCTCCTGAGTCCGCCCCTCCAGTCCATGAGCCAATCAGGTCTCTCCTTTAACAAGACTCAGCCAAATTGGGTGCCTGTCATAGAAGTGGGCATGTGGTGATGTGTAGCCTGCCTCTTGGCTACTCATTCCTGGTCCCTGCTTTGGTAACTTCCCCTCCCCCCTTCCCAGGAGGAAGGAGATGGAAAGGTAATCTCACTGATCTGTTTAGAGAGGCTTTCAGGAGGTGACTAGGGTTAGATAAAATCATTAGGTTATAATCCCTGGGACTGAATGCCCTTGACTTTGGAAGAAGAGGAAAAAAAAATGCCCAAGAACGCTCATCCACACCCTGTCTTTTGACATATGCTGTCTAGCAGCAACTTGAGACTCGACCACCAAGAAGGCCTTGAACCGGTGAGGCCCCTTGAGTTTGAACCAAAATCATGAATCAGAATAAACCTTATTAAATAACACTAATTATTATATCTTACCTTATCTGATATTGTGTTAATTAGCAACAGAAAATGGACTAAGACAAGAAAATTGTGGTGCACAAGATGTGAGGATAATTAGACGTTTCCACAAGTAATTGCTGCTCTGTTTGTAAAAAGATGAAGATTACATTGTTACGCAAAGCTGAAGGAATGCATCTTGGGCTGAGGGGGAAGATGAGGCATGGAGAGAGCCTGCAAGGTAAGATTCATCGGAAGAAGTATGAAGGTCAGGCTGAGGACAGTAAGGCAGCATCACCGGGCCAAGACCCATGGACTGGGCCGGGATTTCCCACATGGGCAGCATCTATACTGGAAGAAGAGGAGTGTGCCCCACCATAGCCAGTGTGGGAGAGAAGTACATCCCACCATAGCCAGTGTGTAAGAGAAGAGCATCCCACCATAGTCAGTGTGTAAGAGAAGAGCATCCCACCATAGCCAGTGTGTAAGAGAAGAGCATCCCACCATAGCCAGTGTGTAAGAGAAGAGCATCCCACCATAGCCAGTGTGTAAGAGAAGAGCATCCCACCATAGTCAGTGTGTAAGAGAAGAACATCCCACCATAGCCAGTGTGTAAGAGAAGAACATCCCACCATAGTCAGTGTGTAAGAGAAGAACATCCCACCAGAGCCAGTGTGTAAGAGAAGAGCATCCCACCAGAGCCAGTGTGTAAAACAAGTGCATCCCACTTTTTTTTACAAAAAAAATTGAAATTGCACGCTTTTAACAGAATGCAGTAGTCCACTTTGCCAAAGGAGGGGAGGAGTCTGGTTGCAGTAAGTACAGACACTTCTATGAGGTTACTTTGCAGTCACCTTGGTTCCTGGAAGAAAATCAAGCTGAGAACAGGTGTGCTGTCATGACAGCAGGGAGATTCGTATTTTGCAAATTATCCCAACATCATAGTGTCTGATATAGGCTGCCTCTGGACAGCTCTGCACCGAGGCATCTTCTTTGCTATGTGTCAACCAGACTTGTGTGTGTGTGTGTGTGTGTGTATGTGTGTGTGTGTGTGTGTGTGTTGAGAACCATCTACGGAAAGAGTAAATGATTCATTTTTAGCTTCAACATGCAGTGTGCATTATTTACATCTACTGCATTTCTGGTCTAGTATATATCAATATTTATTGCTAATTCAATGTCAAAATCTGACCTCACATTTTTTCATCAATATACATTTCTTGGAGCAATAAATCATTGTAATCACCACAGTTTAAATCAATCTCTGTTTATGATCTATTTATCATCTCTGGGCCAACCTTTCCACATCTCAGACACACTGGCCCAGATGACTAAGGACAGGGGTCCACCGAAGTGACGCTGAGGATGAAAGGATTCTTACGAGCTGCTTTCAAAGTGCCCGTAGGAGCTGATGTCAAAGCCACGGCACATAAAATGCAGGTAAAGTGCAAAAGAGGGCCACCGACTTACTTGCACATGTCCATGTGATGGAGGTTGAAAGCAAGGTTCCTTCCTCTTGCGGGAATCAGCTTAGAAGCCCAGGCCTGAAGGAGCACAAATGCCAGTGTGTAAGAGAAGAGCATCCCACCGTAGTCAGTGTGTAAGAGAAGAGCATTCCAATATAGCCAGTATGTAAGAGAAGAGCATCCCACCGTAGCCAGTGTGTAAGAGAAGAGCATTCCACCATAGCCAGTGTGTAAGAGAAGAGCATCCCACCATAGCCAGTGTGTAAGAGAAGAGCATCCCACCGTAGCCAGTGTGTAAGAGAAGAGCATCCCACCATAGCCAGTGTGTAAGAGAAGAGCATCCCATCGTAGCCAGTGTGTAAGAGAAGAGCATCCCACCATAGCCAGTGTGTAAGAGAAGAGCATCCCACCATAGCCGTGTGTAAGAGAAGAACATCCCACCATAGCCAGTGTGTAAGAGAAGAGCATCCCACCATAGCCGTGTGTAAGAGAAGAGCATCCCACCATAGTCAGTGTGTAAGAGAAGAACATCCCACCATAGTCAGTGTGTAAGAGAAGAGCATTCCACCATAGTCAGTGTGTAAGAGAAGAACATCCCACCATAGCCAGTGTGTAAGAGAAGAGCATCCCACCATAGCCAGTGTGTAAGAGAAGAGCATCCCACCATAGTCAGTGTGTAAGAGAAGAGCATCCCACCATAGCCAGTGTGTAAGAGAAGAGCATCCCACCATAGCCAGTGTGTAAGAGAAGAGCATCCCACCATAGTCAGTGTGTAAGAGAAGAACATCCCACCATAGTCAGTGTGTAAGAGAAGAGCATTCCACCATAGTCAGTGTGTAAGAGAAGAACATCCCACCATAGCCAGTGTGTAAGAGAAGAGCATCCCACCATAGCCAGTGTGTAAGAGAAGAGCATCCCACTATAGTCAGTGTGTAAGAGAAGAGCATCCCACCATAGCCAGTGTGTAAGAGAAGAGCATCCCACCATAGCCAGTGTGTAAGAGAAGAGCATCCCACCATAGCCAGTGTGTAAGAGAAGAGCATCCCACCATAGTCAGTGTGTAAGAGAAGAACATCCCACCATAGCCAGTGTGTAAGAGAAGAGCATCCCACCATAGCCGTGTGTAAGAGAAGAGCATACCACCATAGTCAGTGTGTAAGAGAAGAGCATCCCACCACAGCCGTGTGTAAGAGAAGAGCATCCCACCATAGCCAGTGTGTAAGAGAAGAACAGCCCACCGTAGCCAGTGTGTAAGAGAAGAGCATCCCACCATAGCCAGTGTGTAAGAGAAGAGCATCCCACCATAGCCAGTGTGTAAGAGAAGAACATCCCACCATAGCCAGTGTGTAAGAGAAGAGCATCCCACCATAGCCGTGTGTAAGAGAAGAGCATCCCACCATAGTCAGTGTGTAAGAGAAGAGCATCCCACCATAGCCGTGTGTAAGAGAAGAGCATCCCACCATAGCCAGTGTGTAAGAGAAGAACATCCCACCGTAGCCAGTGTGTAAGAGAAGAGCATCCCACCATAGCCGTGTGTAAGAGAAGAACGTCCCACCGTAGCCAGTGTGTAAGAGAAGAACATCCCACCGTAGCCAGTGTGTAAGAGAAGAGCATCCCACCATAGCCAGTGTGTAAGAGAAGAACGTCCCACCATAGTCAGTGTGTAAGAGAAGAGCATCCCACCATAGCCGTGTGTAAGAGAAGAGCATCCCACCATAGTCAGTGTGTAAGAGAAGAGCATCCCACCATAGCCGTGTGTAAGAGAAGAGCATCCCACCATAGCCAGTGTGTAAGAGAAGAACATTCCACCGTAGCCAGTGTGTAAGAGAAGAGCATCCCACCATAGCCGTGTGTAAGAGAAGAGCATCCCACCATAGCCAGTGTGTAAGAGAAGAACATCCCACCGTAGCCAGTGTGTAAGAGAAGAACATCCCACCATAGCCAGTGTGTAAGAGAAGAACGTCCCACCGTAGCCAGTGTGTAAGAGAAGAGCATCCCACCATGGCCAGTGTGTAAGAGAAGAGCATCCCACCTTAGTCAGTGTGTAAGAGAAGAGCATCCCACCATAATGAGTCTTGCGTGTCATTAAGGATTATTTTGCCATCTTTCAGAATTAACCCCTGGGTAATTACCTGATACCCCTCTTCCTCAGGTTAATGGCTCTTCTGAATTCTTCTGAATTGTTTGCAATGCACCCCCAGACTCTTCTGATTATTGGTGGCATCTGTATCTTGGTCCACCCCTTTCACACAGGCTTGGGGTTTTAATTGGCTTTTTTAATTTTTTTGTTTGTTTATTTGTATTTATTTATTTGAGAGTGACAGACAGAGAGAGAGAGAATGGGCACACCATGACTTCCAACCACTGCAGACGAACTCCAGACGTGTGCGCCCCATTGTGCATCTGGCTAACGTGGGTCCTGGGGAATCGAGCCTAGAACCGGGGTCCTTAGGCCTCACAGGCAAGTGCTTAACCACTAAGCCATCTCTCCAGCCCTTAATTGGCTTTCTTTTAAGCATCATGTATTAAGGTCTTATCACCTCTGGGAAAAAATCTGTCTCTTAATTGCATCCCTTAGACCATTCACATCTGATGTAATTATTGATATATTTGGGTGAACACCTACCATCCTTTCTTTAAAGATTTATTTATTTATTTATTTATTTATTTATTTATTTATTTATTTGCCAGCAGAGAGAGACAGAGACTGAGAAGGTGGGGAATGGTCACACCAGGGCATCTAGCCATCACCAACAAACTCCAGATGCATGCGCCACTTTGTGCATCTGGCTTTCCGTGAGTACCAGGGATCAAACTTAGGTCATTAGACTTTGCAGACTAGTACCTTAATGCCTGAGCCATCTCTCCAATCCCACCTTCTGTGTTTTTTAAATATTTTATTTATTTATTTGAAAGAGAGAATGAAAAAGAGGGAGAGAGAGAGAGACTGGGTGCACCAGGGCCTCTAGCCACTGCAAATGAACTCCAGACACCTGTGTCACCCTGGTCATCTAGCTTACGTGGGTTCTGGAGAATCAAGCCTGGGTCCTTAGGCTTCACAGGGAAGTGCCTTAACTGCTAAGCTATCTCTCCAGCCTCTCCCCCACTTCCGTCTTTTTATTTTTTTTATTTATTTTTTTTTTTGGGGGGGGGTTTCAAGGTAGGGTCTCACCCTGGCTCAGGCTGACCTGGAATTCACTATGTAGTCTCAGGGTGGCCTTGAACTCTTGGTGATCCTCCTACCTCTGCCTCCCGAGTGCTGGGATTAAAGGCGTGCGCCACCATGCCCTGTTCCCTTCCATCTTTTTAACTGTCTTCCTTTTGCTGGCTTTGTGGGGTTTTTTTTTGTTTTTTTTTGTTTTGTTTTGTTTTGTTTTTTTGCTCGTTTTTCACTGTCTCCTTTCATTTTAATTGAGTCATGCACACGATTCCACCCTACCTCTTAGTATGTTTTTAGTTTCTTCATAGCCTATTTTAATGATGAGCCTAGAGTTTGCACTGTACAAAAGTCCTCACTTCTCACCCATATGAAATGTCAGCTGCTTGTGAGCTTTGGGTGAGTTGCAGGTTGGCTTCCACTCTGGTCCTCATCGCTGCCATTCTGCAGTGGAGGCTGAAGGAAGCCATACAGAGGAAAGAGCACGAGCCACAGACACGGCACGTGGCGGCTCTGAGAGCCCTCTACAGGACAGGGCACGGGAGGGCACCCACCGCACCTGAAACCAAGGAGCGTGTGCAACCCTCCTAAAGAGTGGGAGACAGAAACTGCATCACACAGACCTCTGTGCAGTCTATATAGCTGAAGGCCAGAAACTGGTTCCTGGTGATATAGTTTAGGGGTGGCAGAGCCCCAAAAGTAAAACAGGAGGAAAGTCCTTCAGCTTGTGAGGGAGAATCTAGGTCACCCTGACCTCCTTCACCCTACAGGAGTTCTTGCAGCCACTGCTTTTCTAGGGGTGAGGAAAGTGAGGAAGTGAGGGACAATCTGATTTCTCCTCATCTCTTACTTTCCTAGAAGAGAAAATTAAGAGTTGAGATTCCTCCCTGTCCTGAAAACCTGCTGGCATCTAGACACCTGGTGTTGGGGCTGCACTATCCAGTTCAGCCCCTGTCCAGTAAATTTCCATAAAAGCCCCCATCTAGATCTCTAGGTGGTTTTCCTGTTTCTGGGAACCCCCTACTGCCTCCCAGCAGTTCTGTCTTCTTCCCTTCCACTAAGCACTCTAAGCTTTATAATAAAAATCTTCCTAAACTTAGTCCTGTATGTTCTGTGGATTTCACCAAATTCATCTGACAAGAACCCAGAGGCCACTGGCTCAGTGGAAACCCTGTGTGGCTATGAGCTTCCGGCACCCTAACTCCTGAGCTACCATGCACCCAAGAGCTGAGAAACACTCTGTTGTTCTCAGACCCAAACTTTAATTCCTGTGTCACTGAAGATATGAAATCAGGCACCAAGTCACGGGCTGGAGAGATGGCTTAGTGGTTAAGGTGCTTGCCTGCAAAGCCGAAGGACCCAGGTTTGAGTCCCCAGGACTTACTGTATCCTCACATGGCAGAGGGGTGCCATCAGCTTGGGACTGGGTTGGGAGGAACACAAGCATCGAGACCGCAATGCAGAGGTTTATCTCTCGTCCTGCCACTGAACCTGAGGCCCCCGGCCGTCTGGAGGCAGAGCGACGGGTCGTTTCTGCAAACGCTGGCACAATTCAGTTCCTCTGGCACTGTTTATCCCCAGCTCAGTTTCCAGGTTTCTTCCTGGCTCACCTCCCCCTTCCTGAAGCTCATGCAGTGCTGGACACTGGATGGGGAGACAGCCCTGATCCCCACCTGGGCTGCTCAGCACCTATTACCTGACCATTGTCTTCCTCCCCTTCTGTGGCTCTATGGCCTCGTGCTGGTGGGGTGTGGGGACTGTTCCCAATGTGCAGCAAGAGTGATGATAAACTTGTATTAAGGCTGTAAATGTATATCATATGTCATTATACTGGATCTCCTTTTCATAATGGATCTTACAGGGAATACAATCTTAATAACAGTAGCATCGAGGGCTGTGTTGTTGGGTCTTGCCAGAACAGTAATCATGATTATGCCCTTAAAGTACAGATTTTAGAATTAAATACTTAATACAATAACATTTATTTTATGAAATAAATTTTCTGTTTTTTCAAAAATTAACAATTGATATATTTAAATAAGAACTACAGAATCTTTGAGTTTTATTTCATCTATCTTTATGCTTGGCTGTGTGTGAGTGTATGTGTGTGTGTGTGAGTGTGTGTGTGAGTGTGTGTGTTATATACATAGGTTCTAATATAATTGTTTCATGAAAGGTTCATTTTCAAGATTTTGCAAAGAAGTTTAAAAATGCTTTTGGATGGCAAAGGATGTATGGAAAGTTGTAAAGGATTGTAATAGACAAAACAAAATGCACTGTAGGGTTACAGGCTGTTGTAAAAAAGGCTGTGAGGATCATTGCTCACACACTCTTCCTAACCCATCAACTATTAGGTTTCTGAAGAAACTGACCCCCTTCCCTTCCCTTCCCTGAGACCTCCCAAAGCACCAGAAATTCTGAGGCGACCTCCCTATGCATGACCCCTAACCTCTGCCCACTGCAGGAGTCCTTTGCAGTGCAGGGGTGTCTTCCTGCACTATTTATTCACTGAATAGAGTATTTCCTCTCCTCCCTTGGGCTTCCAGGACTCAGATCCAGGTGGAGCCCACACTGGTGCCAATGACAGTCTCTCTCACAGACCCTTGTCTCCCATCTTTCGCTCTCCACCAATCTTCCTCTCCGCCCCTCCCTTCTCAGAGCCTCCTCGCCACATTCTCTCAAGATCATAGCATCCTCACCTGGCTCTGTCCCTGAAGCAGACCAACATACTATGTCTCAGTAGGGAACCAGCGCCTGCCCTGGTCACCTGTCATGTGCTGGGGTTTCCATATCGCCGCAGCTCCCTCCCAAGGACCTGGAGTATCAACTGCCCAGGACTAGTGGACAGGAGCCAGTGGTCTGACCAAATCACGCCTGGGCATTCCCCAGTGCACTTGCAACACATTCTGTTTATCTAATCCCACCCACATCCTGTCAGCTTTCTATTTCTGTTTGCTCCCAGTTTGCATTTTTTTAACCCTCAGCATGTGTCTACTTTCTGTCACCTGTGAGGTTTTCTGTGACGCTGTTGGAAGGAAGTCCTGGCTTGGAAGTTCCATGATCTGGATAGTTGTGTACTCTAGGTTGGAATGTTAGAAAACGGTCGCAGGAGTCCTCTGCAAGCCGACAGCAGCTGGTACAGAGGGGATCCGTGCTAAGTGGCTCTCCAGGTCCTTTCTAACCATCTGTTGCCATCAGGTTCTCATCGCTGGCAGAAATCACCCAACCAACAGCAGCTTTTGGCAAAAAAAGGATTTATTTTGGTTTATAGACTCGAGAGGAAGCTCCATGATGGCAAGAGAAAATGAAGACATGAGCAGAGGGTGGACATCACCTCCTGGCCAACATAAGGTGGACAATAGCAATAGGAGACTGTGCCAAACACTAGCAAAGGGAAGCTGGCTATAACACCCATAAGCCCACCCCCAACAATATGCTGCCTCCTGGAGGTATTAATTCCCAAATCTCCATCAGCTTGGAACCTAGCATTCAGAACACCTAAGTTTATGGGGGACACCTGACTCAAACCACCAAATTCCGCCCCTGGCCCCCATAAACTGATAACCATACATGATATAAAGTACAATGCATTCATCCAACTTTAAAAGTCCCCATAGTCCCCATAATTTTTATCCCCATAATCCAAGGTCTTTTAACTGAGCCATAATACCAAAAAGTAACCTCCATATATATAGTGGCACAGAATAAACACACACTGCAAAAGATGGCATTCGGTATAACAAGGAAAATATTCAGCCGATACAAGATTTAAAACAACCAAGGCAAACATCAAACTCTGTAGCTTCAAGTCCAACAACTCTAGCCAGTGACAAATCTCCAAGTCCAATAATTTTAACCAGCAACAAGTCTCTAGAATTCCAATTCCACCCCCCAAGCCCCCATCCCCCAAGCCAGTCTACTCACAGTCCTGGAAAACTTTATCCTGGGCCAGCAGCTTTCCTTAGCAGCCATCTCGTGGTCCCAGCATCTCCACTGGGTCTCCACTGCAATCCACAGTTCATCCTCTCGGCTTCATCAGGTCTCCATGCACGCAATCCAGCAAACCTACTTCACACAGCCCATGGCCATTTCCAAAACACAAGACTGTGATGCAAATTCAATGACACTCTCTTTCCTGCACTTCTGATACTCCATAATATTAGGTAGGGTGCCAATTTGTTAATCCATGGGGGAATAAATCAGACTTTGAAGAACAGGACACTCTTTGAGCGTTCAGACCCCTTCAAAGGAGTCTACATTCTTCTATTGCTCAAGACTCAAAGGCTGTAATTGTTCATACAATTGCAGCTGAAGAGGCAACAGTTTCAGCCTAAAGATTTCATTTTTCTGCACCATATCCCTCTGCACACACCAGTCCGTTTCTACTTACTGCAACCCTGCACAAGTTCTCAGGACACGGGCATAAAAGCAAGTCTCTCATACAAAATACTTCTAGCCCAGTCCAAGCAAAGCTCTTTTTCACTCTCATAAGCCAAACCTCGCAGTCCAGAGCTCTTACTGCATTCAGGTCTTTCAGCTCTGACCAGAATAGTCCATCAAGCTGTACTTACAGCACTGCAAGACATCTTCAGGCCAAGGTTTCAAATCCTTCCACATTCCTCTTGAAAATCAGCTCCAAAATGCCAAAGTCACACAGTCAGGTGTCTAGCAGCAACTCCACACCTCGGTACCACTTTGCTATTGTAGTCAGGTTCACATTGCTGGTAGAAATCACCCACCCAAGAGCAGCTTTTGGTGAAAAAAATGATTTATTTTGGCTTACAGACTTGAGAAGAAGCTCCATGATGGCAGGGAAAACGACAGCATGAGCAGAGGGTGGACATCACCCCCTGGCCAATATAATGTAGACAACAGCAACAGGAGAGTGTGCCAAACACTGGCAAGGGGACACTGGCTATAACACCCATAAGCCTGCCCCCAACAATACACTGCCTTGAGGAGGCATTAATTCCCAAATTTCCATCACCTGGGAACCTAGTATTCAGAGCACCTAAGTTTATGGGAGACACCTGAATCACATCACCACACCATCTGAGACTGGGGCCAAAGACTCCGAGATCACACGCCATGCATCAGCTGAGCACCCGCAACAAGAGGCTGCCAGGTGAGGGAGGCAGCATGTGTGCCCGATGCTTACCACCTGGGCATCATCTGCACTCACTTCCTCCACTCACTGCTCAACACTGCCATTCCAGTGTTTCTTCTTACAAATAATGAAAGTTTGGATTCTTTTTTTTTTTTTTGCATGTACATGTGTGCATGCGCATGCAAGTGTAGAAGTGTACTCATATGTATGTACACATGTGTGTGGAGGCCAGACAACAACCCAAGGTGTGATTCTCAAGTATGCAGTCCACCTCCTTTGAGACAATGTCTTTCATGGGTCTGCAGCTCACCTGATCAGGCTAGGCTGGCTGGCTAGCCAGACCCAGGCATATCTCAGCCTCCCCGACACTGGAATTACAGGTGTGTGCCACCACGCCTGGTATTTTGTGGGTACTAGGGTTCAAATTCACATCCTGCTTACAAAGCAGGGCAGGAACTTTACCATCTGAGCTATCTCCCCAGCCCAAGATATTTATGTTTCTCACTCCCTCTTTCTTACATGAAGGGTACTTTAATACTTTATTCCTAGTTGTTTTGTTTCTCTTAACCACATATCCTAGAGGCCTTTCCAAATGAACAGTGTATTTTTTAACTGCATGTTGTATGATTATCTGTGGTTCGTTCGTTCGTTCTTTCTTTCTTTCTTTCTTTCTTTAATTTTTTTGTTTATTTTTATTTATTTGAGAGCAATAGACAGTGAAAGAGGCAGAGAGAGAGAGAGAGAATGGGCGCACCAGGGCCTCCAGCCACTGCAAGCAAACTCCAGATGTGTGTGCCCCCTTGTGCATCTGGCTAACGTGGGTCCTGGGGAATCGAGCCTCAAACCTGGGTCTTAGGCTACATAGGCAAGCGCTTAACCACTAAGCCATCTCTCCAGCCCCCTTTTTTTTTCTTTCTTAATTATCTTGTTTGGTCTTTCCTGACTTCCTTTGTGTTAAATAAAGTTTTTGACATTTCTATTTTGATTATCAAGTGTTTTTGGGCATGCTTCTTTGTAACAGTTTTTACAGTACATACATGTATCTCTCTGTGTATATGTGATCACAGTTCACTGGCATCATTTTTCCAGGTTAAATGGAATGTAAACGCCTTACTTCCCTTTTATTTATTTGAGAGAAAGAGAGAGAGAGAAAGGATGGGCATGCCAGGGCCTCTGACCACTGCAAACAAACTCCAGACACATGTACCATGTTGTGCAACTGGCTTTACGTGGATACTCAGGTAATCAAACCAAAGCCAGCAGATTTTGCAAGCAAGTACCTTTAACCACTGAGCCATCTCCCCAGAACTTTCTTCCCCCTCTGTCTCTTTGCATTTCCCTGCCTGTGATTGTCTTGAATATTTCTATTATTTAGGACAGCACTGGTGAGAACCTCTCTTAGGTTCCCTTCATTGAGAATACTTTGGTTTCCCCTTCGTTGCTAGAGGACAGTCTCATGACCAGAAGATGAACTTTAAGAAACAAACAAACAAACCAAAAAAGCTGAAATTTCTAAGAATGGTCTCAGGTGGCCAATTAGGCCTAAAATCCAGAATGTAGCCTGATACCCATGTGTGACTAGGGAGTCAGACATACATACTCCGTGTTCTGGAAGAATCCTACTCAGTTTGCAACCCTTGCTCAGGCATGCACGTCCCTGTACTGAGATAAACAGCCCCCAGAAAGTCTCCTTTGCAACGTGGAGCTGACATGAAGGCAGCCTAAAGTCAAACACCAGTGTAACCCTGTCAGAATGGGCAGAGTTGCCACCGCGCAGGATGAAGGCGGCTTGTACCCAGAGGCTGCAGCGGCCTGGTGGGAGCTCGCCCCCTCCGCTTTCTAGCAGTGCGCTTGCCCTCTGCGGCAAAAACTGCGTCTTCCTGGCTGGCAAGTTATTTTCTTTTGAAAGTAAGTTAATGAAGTCTCACCTTGTTTTTGAATTCTTTCCTAGGAATTTTATTGACAAAAGAATGGTGGGTTGGTGGTTTTTCTCAGCAGTTGAAGAAGCTCTGCCAGTTCTCTGACTTCACAGGGACCCCGCCCCTGCCCTGCCCTGGTGAAGAAGACGTGGCTTCTGTTAATATGGTTGGTCTAGACTGCTGTGGATTCCTTTTTCTTTTTCTTTGTCTTTTTTTTATAATTTTTAATGTTTTTATTTATTTGAAAGAGAAAGAGAGAGAGAATAGGCACGCCAGGGCCTCCAGCCACTGCAAACGAACTCCAGATTCATGCACCACCTTGTGCATCTGGCTAACTTGGGTCCTGGGGAAAAGAACCTGGGTCCTTTGGCTTTGCAGATAAATGCCTCAACTGCTAAGCCATCCCTCCAGCCCTGGATTTCTATTTCTTTACTGTTTGGTCTCCGCTCTGCCTCTTGAATCTGAAGATTTCTGTCTTTTGCTCACTTGCGGCACTTTTCAACAGTTATGCGAACCAGCCCTTCCTCCTTACCGTCCTTCCGTCCCCCTGCCAGAGCTGACTGGGTCTTCAGCTCTGGTCTCAGAAGTTCCTGTGCAGCTTTTCAGTCCTTTCCGTGTCTGCATTCAGACTGGGAAATCGTCAGCGTCCTTCTTTGCTCTCCACTTTGCTTAGAGACCCTCCAGTCAGTTTGGTGTTTCATTGAGGTTTTTGTATTTTTTTAACATTTTTATTTATTTGCAAGCAGAGAGAGAATGAGCACACCAGGGGCTCTAGCCACTGTAAACAAACTACAGTGCAAGCAACACTTCGTGCATCTGGCTTTAGGTGGGCACTGGGAATTCGAACCCAGGCTATCAGGCTTTGCAAGCAAGTGCCTTTAACCTTTGAGCCATGTCTCCCAGCTGGTTTTGGGGTTTTTGAAATTTGTCTCTTTGATAAAACTTTCTATATCTTTCCTTTGTTTGTTTGTTTTGTTTTGTTGTTTTTCGAGGTAGGGTCTTGCTCTAGCCCAGGCTGACCTGGAATTCACAATGTAGTCTCAGGGTGGCCTGTGATCTTCCTACCTCTGCCTCCTGAGTGCTGGGATTAAAAGCATGTGCCACCACACCAGCTACTTTCCATATGTTTCTGAGACTTCTCTCTTTGTTACCTGTTTGTTGCTTTTATTTGGTTCTAGTTTGTTTGTTTTCTACAGCGCTGGGGTGGTGGCTTTATGACCCCTCTCAGCAAACGCTCCCCGTGGTGCTGGCATGAGCGTCTCTGCGTTAAGTCTGAGGTCACTCCAGCTCTTGGTGTGGCGCGTGACAGTTTCATTAGAACCTGGGCATTTGGGGAATTAGCTTACGAGATGGTGGATATGGTTCCACTTCCGCCCCCTCCCCCGTGGGTTTTCTCTGACCCCCCCCCAGTGGACTTGCTTGCTGGTGATATGCCTCCTGATTCACCCTCACATCACCCCCATGGGGAAGGATGGCGGGATCTCTCCTGCACATGAAGCTGGAGGTCCAGACACCTGTGTGGCCTCCTCTGACACTGATGCGTCGGGCACAGGTAAGGGCCCTGAGCCACTGAGGGTTAAAACGGGACTGAGCTGCCAGGCACGGCTAAGGGCCCCTGGGCTACAGAAGCCCACTCCCTCCCCACACCCCTGGACACCTGGACGTCCTTAGGCTTCACTCATAGCCCTGTGACCTTTGGCCAGTAGTCTAGGAAACTCCTTATATGGTATCAGCAGAGCACTTCACACAGCCCATCCCCCTGAGACCCGTACCCCATACCTCTTCCTGCCACCATGTAGATCACCTGACTCTCTCCCTACATGCTGGAATGAACGGCCCTATATGCCAACTAGGCATCAGCATGCAACCTTTGGACCCACCAATTCCATTAGGACCCTCTTCCCCCGCCCTCTCTGGCAACTGCTTGTAAAAACTCAGTCCCCTGACAAATAAACGAGCTATTCTCTGAAGCTGTCTCCTGGGTGTTTCTTCCCATCGCACTCACGGCTGCTCAAGACCCCGCTCCTCAGTTGTCTGGATGACTCCAAGAAGCCGGTGCACAACGGCCCCCTGAGGAACCAGGGACCCACACTGATGCAGGATTTGGGGGGTTCTGGAGGAGTCTCCCAAACTTGTAGACCCCAATTTGGGGTTCTCGTCCTATTTTTAACAAAGAATTAATCAAACAGACTCAAGAAGAGTAAATTATGAATTATTGAGTTTATTTGGGAATAAATTCATTAGGTTTATTTAGGGAAAATTGATATCTAAGAAAAGGCTGGGGCAATTTCCCCACCACTGCCACTAAACACACAGAAGATTGGATATAGAAGCTCCTTCAAATAACAGACCATAGGATTAAGAAATAGTGAAGGAAGGCCAGGGCCTGATGGTGCACGCCTGTAATCCCAGCACTCAGGGAGGCAGAGGTAGGAGGATCGCTGTGAGCTCGAGGCTACCCTGAGACTACAGAGTGAATTCCAAGGTCAGCCTGAGCTAGAGTGAGACCCTACCTCAAAAAACCAAAAAGTAAAATAAAAATAAATAGTGAGGGACTCGGAGATCAAAGATAAATCTTACATATATTCAAAGTGAGAGGGCATCCTCCAAAGCATGACACAGACAAAAGGCAAGAAGAAAAATACTCAGGCCACTCAGGTATTCTCCCCTTCCCAGGGAAGGCGGAACGGACTCACATAGATGCTCAAACCAGGTCATGGGGCAAAAGGAAAGGAAGAGAAGAGGGAGGCACGTGTATGGTTCAGACACCCAGTCAGGGTGAGCAGCAGCATCAAGCGAAGCAGAGGCCTGACTGGTTCGAACTTAAGGTCTGATGGGCTGGTGCACTCAGAGGGCTGATCCAGGGAGGCAGAGCCCAAGAAATGGGAAGTTCCTGCCTGCCATGTCACAGGCAGCCATCTTGGAAAGACAGGCTCAGACCCGAGTTTCAGTTTTGCCAAAATGGACAGAATGGAATCTCCTTGTTCCCTCTTTGGGCTTCTGTCCCTGACTAACTGCCTGAAAGATGCTAGCTTTCTCCTGTTTCTCCTTCAACACGACAGGTGGAGACCTTGGTTACTGAGCAGACAGCGGCAGTCCCAGCCTCAGGTGGTATCTGGGAGGACATGACATGAACACACAACACACAAAATATAATGTGAAAGAGGGCCAGGGGATTTCACAAGAGTGACTCCGAGTCCTGACTTTACTCACAGCTTTCATTGAGTTTTAGGAAGGAGAACCCATGGGGAGTCTATGGAAGCTGTCAATAAAGAGTTTTTTTTTTTATTTTTTGTTCATTTTTATTTATTTTTTTGAGAGTGAAAGAGGCAGATAGAGAGAGAGAGAAAGAGAGAGAGAATGGGCACACCAGGGCTTCTAGCCACTGCAAACGAACTCCAGATGTGTGCGCCCCCTTGTGCACCTGGCTTACGTGGGTCTTAGGGAATCAAGCCTCGAACCAGGGTCCTTAGGCTTCACAGGCAAGCGCTTAACCACTAAGCCATCTCTCCAGCCCAATAAAGAGTTTTTTAAAGAGATTGCATAGTGGTTAAGGTGTTTGCCTTCAAAGCCAAAGGACCCAGGTTCAATTTTCCAGGACCTACAAAAACCAGATGCACAAGGTGGCACATGCGTCTGGAGTTTGTTTGCAGTGGCTGGAGGCCCTGGTGTGCCCATTCTCTGTTTCTATCTGAAATGAATTTTTAAAATTTTTTTAAAAAGAGTTTTTCAAAATGCTATGGGAAGTCTAAACATAGGACAGATCATGAGTTCACCTCAGTTCAGATCACAAGTTGTTCACTTACGTTTACCAGGAAATCTTTGAGAAGCTGATGAACTCCACCCAAGGCACATAGTTTTCCAGGTCCCCAGGCTTAGCCAATGCGAAGATTAACCTGTTGTGAAGGAGCTCAATATCCTCAAGCCTCGTTACCTGGTGTCCTTTCACAATAGACCCAGGGCAAGGTACATCTCATTACATTGCAGACAAGTGGCTCTTCAGGTCCCCACATAGCTTTTGTTGGAGGGGGAGTGGACTGTAAGTTTTTCTGTGGTGTCTGGTTGAGTAGAATGGATTTTTAACAATGCTTATCTTAGAAAGCTTCCCTTTTTCTGATTATTTGTCTAGAAAAGACAGACTTGAAAAATAATTTATATTACCATGTATGCAAAGAATAAGGTTCCAGTATCTTTTTTAAAAAACATCTGTTTTTATGGGCTGGAGAGATGGCTTAGCAGTTAAGCACTTGCCTGTGAAGCCTAATGACCCCGGTTCGAGGCTTGACTCCCCAGGACCCACGTTAGCCAGCTGCACAAGGGGGCGCATGTGTCTGGAGTTCGTTTGCAGTGGCTGGAAGCCCTGGCGCACCCATTCTCTCTCTCTCTCTATCTGCCTCTTTCTCTCTGTGTCTGTCTGTCACTCTCAAATAAATAAATAAATAAATATTTTAAAAAAAACATCTGTTTTTATTGTTTTCCTTCCCCTCTTGTACCCTACTTCCTACATCTGCTTTAATGTCGCAAATGTGCTTTCCCCTCTGCCATGGTTGCATTCAGGTGATCTGATGTCCCCCACGCGTGTGTGTGTGTGTGTGTGTGTGTGTGTGTGTGGTGTGTGTACTGAATGCTTGATCCTCAGCTGGTCCCAGTTCAGGCGATGGAGCCTTGCTGGAGGAGGTGTGTTGTTGAGTTCACGCTCAGGGGATGGTGTATCAGCTGCCCCTTGCCAGAGCTTAGCTCACTCTATGGCTGCTATTTTCCACCTGCTGTGACAGAGGTGATGTCCAGCCTCTGCTCACATCATGAAGCTTTCCCTGAAACTATAAGCCAGAATAAGAGCTTTCCTCCCATCAGCTGCTTTTGGTCGGGTGTTCCGTTCCAGTAATGAGAAGGCAGCTAACTGTAACAGCCTCCATCCTCAGCACCTGCTCTTCCCTTCTCATACCACCTAGCTGTTTTCACAGTCTACATTCCCTCTCACAGCCCTTGACATACGTACAAATTGTAAAAATTAGGGATTCTCATATGTGAGGGAAGATGCTCTTTTTTGTCTTTCTGTCCTTCTGGGCTGGGGTTACCTTACTTTGTATAATATTATCCTGTTTCATCCATTTTCCCAAAAATGTTGTAATTTCATTGTTCTTTATTGCTGAATAAAATTCCATTGTGTGGAAACCTACTTTTTTGGATAATGGAACACTCAGGAGCCGTAGATTGTTGCTAGAAAATTTTCAGTGCCAGAGATGGGATACCTTCCAGTGAGTTGTTGGCCATGGAGATCCCTGATGCCCCCAAAATATTATAGGCCATTGCCAAGGCCCTTGGCTTCCCACCAGGAATAGATGGTAAGACCCTATTGCTGAAGACTCCACATACTTGGGCTGCAATGCCCCTGAGAAATCCTGCTGGAACTGAGCTGATAACCTCCTTCATGTACACCAGCTGACAGAAAGCTGGAAGAAGCCATTCTCCATGCAGTTCAATGGGAGAAAGAGAAATCACGAGTGAAGATACTCAACAGTGGACTCTGCAAGCCTTATATTTGGCCAGCCAGGCCAAATGAGCCAACAGATGCAATAGTGACACATCTGTTATGGTGGAAACCAACTGCCCTCTAATCGGACTGGAGGCCCACTCCATGGGAGGGAATACATCCCTGATACTGAAAACTTAAAACAAGGGTAGTCATGAGCCCTAGGGGTATAATATCTGATGCTGTCTGGATAAATGTATATACTATGCTCATCAAACTGCCCAGTAAGCACTTCTCTTAATGTTCATACCCTTATATTAATGCTACTCTCACTTTTGGTAGAGAATCTTCTCTTTTCAGATGGAAATAACCTTGGGATGATTCAGAAGGCATCATGGTGCTGGAAAGAAGCGACAGGAGTGCTCAGTACTGCAATATCTCTATCACACCGTCCAAGGCTCAGGGTCTATTGCGGAAGAGGTGGCGGAAAGAATGTAAGAATGTAGGACTCCTTACAATGTGCTCCCCCAGACACAAAATGGCCTGGATATCCATGACCTCACAGTGCCTGACACTACCTACACAAGACCATCATAATGGGAGGAAAAGATCATGACATCAAAATAAAAGAGAGACTGATTGAGAGGGGGAGGGGATATGATGGAGAATGGAGTTTCAAAGGGGAGAGTGGGGGGAGGGAAGGAGGGAATTACCATGGGATATTGTTTATAATCATGGAAGTTGTTAATTTAAAAATTAATAAGAAAAAAATCCATTGTGTATATGTACCAAGGTTTCATTATACATTCATCAGTTGATGGGCATGAAGGTGATTAATTTCTAATTATCGTGAATATAGCAGTAATGAACAAAGATATGCAGATATCTCTGTAGCAGGATATACAATCCTTTAGGTATATGCCCAGGACTGGTATAGCTGGGTCATATAGTAGTTTGACTTTTAGCTTTTTGAGAACCCTTCACATTGAATTTCACAGTGGCCGAAGAAATGCAAATCAAAACCTCCCAGTGCCCAGCAATACCTACACAAGACCCTCATAATAGGAGAAAAAGATGATGACATCAAATTAAAAGAGAGACTAATGGAGAGAGGGTGGGGATATGATGGAGAGCAGAGTTATGAAGGGGAAAGCATGGGAGGGGAGAGAAATACCATGGTTTGTTGTCTGTAAGTATAGAAGTTGTCAAATATATATACATATATATATGTATGTGTATATGTATGTGTGTATGTATATATATATATATGAAACTTCAAGATTTCCATCTCACCCCAATCTAAAGAAAACAAATGACAACAAATCCTAGTGCAGATGCAGGGAAAGGGGAACCCTGGCTCAGTACGGGTGGGAGTGAAAACTGGAGAGCAGACTTCCCTTGCACTCTGTGCCCACTCTGGGTTGACTGGCACTCCTGAGTTCCAGGCTAGGATGCACGTGACGAAAAGAAAACCCAGGGGATGCACTCACTCACTGTGCACCCCCCTGCAGGCACGTGTGTCCTAAAGAATCCACCACCTTCTCTCCACAGTTCAGTCTCCTTGTGCTTGCTTTGTGTGGTACTCAGGAATTTTCAGTGTGCTTAGCAGCAAGAACGGAGAAAAGAATGTCTAGTCCATCTCTCAGGAGAGAAAGTCCCTGGGGGGAATATCTGTACATTCGATGTTGAGTTTGGTTTCGATTATCCTTTGGTTTTGTTTTGCTTTGTTTGTGGCAGTTTCAACAAAGTGTATACACTGCTCTTATAATTAAGTGATGTACATGCGTACACTTGTTCTTCCCATCCCCCCAAATACCTTTGTGTATCACGATGCTTACTGTTTTATTACTGTTTTCCTGTGGGATTTAGTCCAATGCATGGTTTCCCTCTGAAAAAATGAGAGTAAGCAATGCTCTCTGTGGGTTTTGTGGTTTTGAATTAAAAGACATCCCAAGATGTTCCTTTCTATCTTCAATTACAGAATTATAATTGAAAATTTTAATTAAAAGTCAGCCTTGCTTAGCAACTGCTGCCCATGGCTGGGAGTGAAGGGCTCCCACAGCTGGGGTGAGCCTCCTTCCTTCTCCAAGAGCTCGGCTAACAGCTACCATCATCCCGGCTTCTCCTGTGCGACCTTGAGGAGCACAGACCATCTCTCAGCACTCACTAGCTTCGTGCCACTCTGAACTGTACACTGCTTGGTTGAATGAAGCAGAGCAGATGGCCATACATGTACCTGACCAGCAATGGCAAATCAGAAAGCAAGAGAGAGAGAGAGAGAGAGATTGGGAGGGGAGGAGGAGCCTGCCAGGTGAGAGGTTCTTCACGGCCCATGTGCAGTTGGTAACGTTTGCCCCAGGACCTTTCAAAATGGCCATCATGTCTCCCACTGTGCATATACAACAAATAGAACTGCCAAGAACTGGAGAGACAGCTTGTTGCACAAGCATGAAGATCTGAGTTCAGTTCCCCAGCAGCCATGGGCATAGTGGCATAGTGGCATAGTCCTGGGATGGTGGAGACAGGAGGATTGCTAGGGCTTTCTGGCTAGCTAGTCTAGCCAAATCAATGAGCTCTAGTTCTAGGTAGAGAACGGTCCTGTCTAAAAAATAAAATAAAATTTAAAGAAACAGCAGCTGAGTGTGGTAAAGCACACCTTTAATCCTAGCACTCAGGAAGCAGAGGTAGGAGGATCACCATGGGTTCAAGGCCACCCTGAGAGTACATAGTGAATTCCAGGTCAGCCTAGGCTAGAGTGAGACCCTACCTCAGGGAAGAAAAAAAAAAAACAGAATGACTGAGGAAGACATCCATCATTGATCACTGCCCTCCACATGCATGCACACACACACACACACACACACACACACACACACTACATACACAGGTAATAATATGAAAAGAACTCAGTGACCAACCAGTCCACATTTGATTAGAATTTTCTCAGGAAATCAGGCAAGGCAATTGCTGAGCTCTTCTTGGAGTCTGGCTTCACTGAAGGGACCACAGAAGACAGACCCCCAAACAAGACCTGGTCCTCATCCTGCAGGACGTGTGGAAGCAGCATCTTCGCACACCTCTGTCCTGGGTGCTCCTTCCGGCTAAGGCGTGCCTTGCCACTAGAGACCATTGTGGAAGCTTTCATCGACCACCTCGGTTTCCTGTCAGTCTATAAGTTTGTTAAGGGTGGTTTTCATATTTTATACATGAGATGATACCAGTGATAGAACTAACTGGCTTTTACATGTGTGCATAACACACATAAAATGCCCTAAACTGTGCCTGAATACAGTGAGCATAGTGTAGGGTCTTTAAAATTTGTATATAAAGTAAGAGGTCTGGTTAGGACACTTGCATACATGTGTATTCTGTAATCTGCTCATATTCACCTCCACTCTTAGCCACATCCCTGGCTTTCCTGGTGCTTTCCTTCTCCACAAATATCCCCCTGTCAACTTTCTTTCTTTTTTTCTTATTTACCTTAGTTGGCATACCAAGATTTAGATATCATTCATTCTGGTATCTTCAAATCCAATTTGTGTTTTTATTCCTGTCCTCTCTACTATCCTCCCTTTCCCTCTTTGCCCCAATTCCCCTCCCCCCAGTCTGTCTCATATGACCTTTGTCCTTATCCAACCCTCATCCAGCTCATCTCTTTATATTTTCTTTTGGTTACAGTTCTATCATTGTAGGTTTAGTTCACAGTTTCTCCACATATATACATATTTATAAATGTATATAGAGACACAAGCTAAGACCCACATATGAGAAAGAACATGTGGTTTTGGTCTTTCTGAGGTTGAGTCACATACTATAATTCTTTCCAGATCTATCCATTTACCTACAATTTTTTTCCATAATGCTGAATAGAATTCCATTGTGTGTGTGTACCACATTGTCATTATCTACTCATTGCCCGAGTCTAACTCTTAGCTGTGGTAAATGGAGCAACAATAAACATGGATGTGCAAGTACCTGTGTAGACAGGAGAGTGTGGCATTCTTAAGGCATATGCCAGAAGTGGTAGAGCTGGGAGATCTATTTCTAACTGTTTGAGATACCTCCATACTGATTTCCTAATGCCTATACTGGTTTTCATTCTTCCCAACAGTGGGTGAGGGTTCCTCTTCCCTGATATCCTTGGATACCCTCGCCAGCATTTGTTGCCTGCTTTTTCTAAATTTATTTTATTTATTTATTTATTTATTTATTTATTTATTTATTTGCAAGCAGAGAAAGAGAGAGAGAAGAGAGACAGAGAGAGAGAGAGAGAATGGGCATACCAGGTCCTCCAGCCACTGCAAACGAACTCCAGATGCATGTGCCCCTTGTGCATCTGGCTTACGTGGGTCCTGGGGCATCGAACCTGGCTTCGCAGACAAACACCTTAACCGCTAAGCCATCTCTCCAGCCCTGTTGTCTGCTTTCTTGATGATAACCATTATGACTGAGGTGAGATGGTATCTCAAATTGATTTTGACTTGCATTTCCGTGGTGACTAGGGATGTTGAACATTTTTTTTTAGGTACTTATTGGCCATTTGTGTTTCTTCTCAATTAAACTGTTCGTTTCATTAACCCATTGGGTGATTGGTAGATTAATTGATTGATTTTTACAGTTCTTGGTAAAGACTGGTTATTATGCCCCCTGTCTGAAGTATAGGTGGCAAAGATTTTCTCCCATTCTGTAGGCTGCCTGTTTGTTTTGTCGATGGCTTCTTTTGCTGTGCAGAAGCTTTTTAATTTCATGTAATCCCATTTTATTGACTATTTGGGGTTACTTCCTGTACTACTGGAGTCCTGTTCAGAACGTTCTTGCCTATGCCTTATGCCTATATCCTGGAAAGCATTCTCAATTTTTCCTCCAGCACTATCGTGCTTCAGGTTTGAGATCCAGTTCTACTTTTATGTGGCGTGTGTGTGTGTGTGCGTGCATGCGCACGCACGCGTGCATGTATGCATGTGTGTAGATATCAAATATGAGAGAAATCATGTGGTATTTGTCTTTCTTTCTGAGTCTGGCCTTTTTTTTAACATGATGATCTCCAGTTGCATCCATTTCCCAACAAATAATACAATTTGTTCTTACTTATGGCCAAAAAAAGAAATCACACACCACAGCAAAAAGAGAAAAAAGAACAAGAAAACACACCACAGCAAGTCAGCTATACTAACAGGCAGAGGCCACACATTACTCACCAGGGGACAGGGAACACGGACCACGGACATCAGATGATCAAGGCCGTCTCCTCAGGAACCCTGCAAAGTCAGAGAAGTAGCAGAGCGTTCTTCAAATGCTGAGAAAACCCATCAAATGAGAATTCTTTTGTCAACAAACTTTCCTAGGATGGATGGTACCATCAAACTATGGACCAAAATGAACTATTCCTTCCCTAACTTGCTTACTGTCAGGACAACTCTTTGACAAGAACAAGTCTCTCTCTGGGCCTGAAGGACCCACTCTCGGGACTCACTCAGACACCCATGTGTGCTTCACCCCCAGACACAGGGCTCCGCCTTTGTGGCAGGTCTTGCCACATCAGAGTCTTGACAAAGAACCACATCCCTACACTTCTCTCTCTGTCCCTGCAGCCTGGACCCTTCCCAGAAGAATCTCAGGAGGTCCCATGCTGTCTGGGTCACATCTGTAGAACCTTCTAGGACAATGTGGTTCTGTCATGTGACCCTCCCTCAGCAGGCCTTGGCCGGAGCTCAACACCCAGTCCCCAAAAGACTTCCTCACGGGCCTGCGGCTCAGTGCACAGTAGAACCACTTGGCTGGGCCCCACCCTCGGCTGAGTGCCGGGGGAACCAACTCCTCCTTGCCACCACAGAATGTCCTTCCACACCTTTCTTCCTCTTCCCTGTGGAAAACAGGCAGAGTGTCTCCGGTGGTTGGTCTGCAGGTAAGGCGCCTGGTTCACTCATCCTTAGAGAAGTGCTTCTCGCCCTCCAGTCATCTTGTCACAGTTATTGACATCATTGCCCCTCAAGAAAAATTAAGATTAATTTTTGTTGTTCTTCTTGTTGTCGTTATTGTTGCTGTTTTCAGGAAGGGTCTCAGTCTAGCCCAGACTAACCTGGAACTCTGTAACCCAGGGTGACCTCAAACTCACAGGGATTCTCCAAACTCCACCTCCAAGTGCTGGAATTAAAGGTGTGAGCCACCATGCCCAGCAAGATCAATTGTTTTGAGACACGGTCTCACTATTTAGACAGAGGGTGGCCTTGAACTTGTGATTTTCCTGTCTCAGCTTCCAGAGTGCTGGGACTACATGTATGCGGCACTACACCTGGCCTAGGAGTCATTTGAAGAGAGGAATAATTAAGAACTAATAGAAAAAGAATGTGTGTCCTTACTAACAGGGACAAGAAATGTCTACTGGCTACTGGATGCCAGATGTGCATTAGTTTAATCCTTTTTTTAAAGACAGGGTCTCATGTATTATAGAATGGCCTAGGGTGACCTTGAACTTCTGATACTCCCCCTTCTCTTTGCCTTTCCCCTCCCTCTCCTTCTCTTCCTCCTCCTGAGTGCTAAGAATATAGATAGGCCTGTACCACCTTGCCCAGTTTTTTCAGTGCTGGGGATGGAACCCAGGGCTTCATGCATGCTAGGCATTTTGCCAACTGAGCCACGCCCCAACCTATGCATTAGTTAATGAGAAAAATTAAACATTGCAGAATAAGAGTATAAAGCATGTAACTGAGCTTGGAGAGCCACCAGCCATTGTAATAACAGAATTTTTGCCCTTCTACGACTTGCTTTTACTCTGTTGAAAATTCCTAGCACAGAGGAGAAATCTTGACTGTACTATTATGTTAAAATGTGGCCCTAGGGGCTGGAGAGACAGCTTAGCAGTTAAGCGCTTGCCTGTGAAGCCTAAGGACCCCAGTTCGAGGCTCGATTCCCCAGGACCCACGTTAGCCAGATGCACAAGGGGCGCACGTGTCTGGAGTTCGTTTGCAGTGGCTGGAAGCCCTGGTGCGCCCATTCTCTCTTCCTCTCTCTCTCTCTCTGCCTCTTTCTCTCTCTGTCACTCTCAAATAAATAAATAAAAGTGAACAAAAAAATTTTAAAAATGCTTTTAAAAAAAATGTGGCCCTACTTAGAATTGGATGAGTCATCGCTGTCACACCCACAAGGACCCAGGAAACATGGCAGAGGTAGTTGCAGAAAGAAAAGGAATCCTGGGCTGGAGAGACAACTTAGTGGTTAAGTTGTTTGCCTGCAAACCTAAGGACCCAGGTTCAAGTCCCCAGGACTCACGTAAGCCAGATACACAAGGTGGTACAAGCGTCTGGAGTTTGTTTGCAGTGGCTAGAGGCCCTGGCGCACCCATTCTCTCTATCTGCCTCTTCCTGTCTCTCCTCTCTCTCAAATAAATAAAGAAAGAAAATATATTTTTAAAAAAGAAAATGAATTCTGCTCACTGGGAGCCACAGAAACTTCTCAATGGAGATGGGGATAGACACTGAGGAGGCTCACAGCTCATCAATGTAGAAAATAAACAGGCTGTGGCGAGCTCAGCACCAAAGGAGGTATCTACCATGCCCTCCAAGCTCAGGGAACACTGCAGAACAGAGGGCAAAAAGAATGTAAGAGCCACTGGGTACTTAGGCACTTCCCTCCCGACATGAACTGACTGGAGTATTCATGAACCCGCAGCGGCTACTGATCCCCACACAAGACCCGTGCTGTCCTGAGCTCTGTGTGCCATGGTCCACAGCAGCAGCCTGAGTGCTCCAACCCTCCATGCTCTGTCTCATCTTCAGTCCCAGCTTTAGGGCCTCATGGTGACCCACAGACTCAGTAGATCCCACAGTGCAAAGCACCTCTGCATGGGAGAGGACAGGGGCTTCTAGAAGCATCCAGCATCACGAGAAGAGCCCTTTCATGGGAGATGTGTTCCCTGAGTTAGGACTGAACCTTGCTACCCCAGGATTCTAGTGTCCCCCAGACAGAGCTCTGACATGCAAGCCCATCCCTACACTAGGTCATCCCAGCCCCCGTGGCATGGAGGGGGTTAAGGGAGTTGTGAAAGTAGGTACATTTCACTGTTTATGGTGTCTGTAATTATACACTGATTAAAAAGAGCCGCAGTGTTTATCAGGGGAGGGAGCTCATATTAATGGCCGGTAAAGCTATTTACATGAGACTTCTGATGGAGAAACTAAATATTACCTGACACCTTACCACAGACCTTTCTGACAGGGCTTTAAGCATCGATCAATTATTTCAAGTCCCACATATATTGACTTTTTTAATTACAGTGCTTTCCAGAGTTGAGGGAGTGTAGAAGAAGAGGGAGTTTGCTGCAAAGAACACACTCCATCCGTCTTAGAATTTGATCTATTTCCCTTCTCCTTTATTAAGACCTCGCTTTGTCTTATAGATCCTACTACCAGGTGTCAATTTGTTTCCAAGACTCACTGTTTGATTAGTTTTCTTTTCTTTTTTTTTTTTTTTTCAGGGCTAGAGCCTCTCCACCCTAATTGGTATGTCTGGGATGGATGGAGCCGTCAGCATGGCTGTGCATCTCTGGTGGCTCAGTGTCACCTCTGTGGGACTGGGAACTCAGGGAAGCCTTCCGTCCCCTAGAGGCACTCTAGCTGTACCCGGTACCCCATCAGGAAGGGAGGATAGATAGACTGCCCTAAATGTTCCCCAGGCTGTGAAGTGGAACTGCACATGGTAAATGGAAATACAAGGGAGCATTGTCCTTCTTTCCAGAAAACTGCTCAGCCCAACACACAGGCATTTCCTTCATTCCAGAGAACTGCTCAATCCGACACGCAGGAGAACTAGCTCGGTCTTTTCATCAGGGGCCCCAAAACCTCAGGTTCCTTGCTCGGGAGATAGCTCAGTGAGTAAAGGGCTTACCCTATAAGCATGAAGACCTGAATTCAGTCCCCCAGAGCTACAGGCAGTGCTCAGCATGGGGGTCCATGTCTGTCACCCCAGCTCTGGGAGGTGGAGGCAGGAGGATCCCTGGAGCTCACTGGCGAGGCAGTCTAGCCTAGTGGTGAGCTAAAGGCCAATGAGAGACCCTGTTTCAAAAAGAGGTGGATGGCATTCCTAAGGGTAACACCCAAGGTTGTCCTCTGGCCTCCACATGCACTTGAAGAAATGTTCACACACACCTGCACAAGTGTGGGCACACACGTGAGCCTGCATGCACGCGCAGAACACACACGCCCCACCTCGGGATTCTTCCCAAGTGCTGGGCTGACAGGTGTGAACACCACATCTGGTAAGGAGAGTTTATTGATGAGCATGACAACTGGAGCCAGACACTGCAAGCACAGCATGCCTAAGGTAGAGTGACTACTCCTCAGAGAGCTGGCAGCCCACCAGGCCAAGACAGCCAACACGTGCTTAAATAGATGAAGGGTATAACTTCAGTATGGAGAAACTGTAATGGGTACATCACAGGAGGAGAGGGCCAAGGACAGCCTTACACTAACAGGGCTAGCAGTGAGTGATAAATAATAGTGATGGTGTGGTGGTGCATGCCTTTAATCCCAGCACTCAGGAGGCAGAGGTAGGAGGATTGCCATGAGTTCGAGGCCACCCTGAGACTACACAGTGAATTCCAGGTCAGCCTGGGCTAGAGTGAGACCCTATCTCGAAAATTTTAAAAAAAAAAATTAATAGTCATGGGCTGGAGAGATGGCTCAGTGGTTAAAGACACTTGTTTGCAAAGTGTAATGGCCCAGATTTGATTCCCCAGTAGCCACATAAAGCCACATGTACAAAGTAAGGATCGACTGTGGGTTGCAGTGAAGACCCAGTGAAGATGCCGGGACCACGAGATGGCTGCTAAGGAAAACTGCCGGACCCGAATGAAGTTTTCCAGGACTGTGAGTAGCCTAGCTGGAGGGCTGGAATTGGAACTCCAGAGACTTGTTGCTGATAGAATTATCGGATTTGGAGATTTTTCACTAGTTAGAGTTGTTGGACTTGGAACTACAGAGTTTGATGTTTGCCCTGTTTAAATCTTGTATTGGTTGAATATTTCTCTGCTGTGCCCAGTTCCATCTTTTGCAGTGTGTTTATTTTGTGCCATTATGGGTTTTTTGGTATTATGACTCAGTTAAAAGAACTTGGACTGTGTGGATGTTTGAATATCATTAGGATTGATGCAAAACTATGGGGACTTCTAATGTTGGACTGAATGCAGTATATTTTACATCATGAATGGTTATCAGTTTATGGGGGTCAGGGGCAGAATGTGGTGGCCTCATTCAGTGTCCCCCATAAACTTCTCAATGCTAGGTTCCCAGCTGATGGAGATTTGAGAATTGAAGCCTCCTGGAGGCAGTGCATTGTTGGGGGTGGGCTTATGGGTATTATAGCCATTTTCCCTTGTCAGTGCTTGGCACACTCTCTTGTTGCTATTGTCCACCTGATGTTGGCCAGGAGGTGATGTTCACCCTCTGCTCATGCCATCATTTTTCCATGCCATCATGGAGCTTCCCCTCAAGTCTGTAAGCCAAAATAAACCCTTTTTTCCCACAATCTGATCTTGGTTGGGTGCTTTCTGCCAGCAATGAGAAGCTGACTGCAACACTTCCCCATCTGGAGGTGCACACCTGAAAGAACTGGCCCCCTGCCGACCAGCCGACCGCCATCTGACACCCCTTCCAGGGCCAGTGCTCCCCTGTCACCCAGCTGTTTCCCTGGCTGGTGGCTTTGATATAACTGGAGCATCTAGAGGTGCACAGGGTAGCAGGCTCAGCTCCTGCCTGGCCCCGAGTAGCGCTGCCTCCAAACCCATGGTATCCATGAGGGCATACTGGTCTTCCGTGCATAACTTAGGCACTCTGTGCTCTACTAGCCGAGACTGGCAGTGTCTCTAAGACATCAAAGACCTGTTATAGGCCTCACTTGGGGACACCCTACTACTGTTTCCTGGGAGGACAACCTCAGTGTTTGAAGCTATAAGTGATGTCCTCATCTTCTGTGGCCAAACTCTGAGTAGTTCTACCCAGGACATTCGCCTTCTGTCTGGCCAGACGTGACGGCATTGTTATAGGTGCGGGCTGGAATTCTGAAGGTGTCTGCTGAGATTTCCAAGTTCTTGTGCCCCAGGACAAAGACTTGAACCAGAAACACATGATAACATAATAGACATGGAGACTGTTCACTAAGGAAAAGACAGGCACTCCTGAGAAAGGAAGTGAGCTAGCAAGCTGGGAAAACGAAGACAGTCTGAAGCACCAGGCCAGGAGTCTTGTTACCCCTCAAGGAGCGGTCACCTCGCCCACCTTACAGGGTTGGAGTCATGTGACCCCATCCACAGCAGTAGCCTTCCCACCTTACAGGATTTTCTCCCACATGCTATTTGTCACTCTAACCCACGTGAGGACTTCCAGCCCTCTGCCAACTGTCTTCTTTCACGTGTCAATCTTGATGTCTTTCTCCAGTCTCTTCTCTGTAGTCTCTACTCTCCTGCCACAGTGTGGTGACCTAAGTTGACTGTCAACTTGACAAGACCTAGAATCACCAGTGAGGGATAACACAGACTAGGATAGACTCTCTAATAGACTATTTTGATTCAGTTAGTTAAGGTGGGAAGACCCACATTAACTACTTGAAGCACCACTCCATGGGCTAGGGTCCTAGACTGTGTAAGGAGAGAGGTGCAGGGCGTGGTGGCATACACCTTTAATCCCAGCACTCAGAAGGCAGAGGTAGGGAGATCGATGTGAGTTCAAAGCTGCCCTAAGACTGCATAGTAAATTCCAGGTCAGCCTGGACTAGAATGAGACCCTACCTCAAAAAAAAAAAAGATTGGGGTAGCTGCAAACCAGCGTTCATATCTCTCTGCTTCCTAGTTGTGAACATGAACAGCTGCTCCCAGAGCTCGCCTCCAGGGCGATGGTGGCAGACACGGTGACCAATCAAAACCCATCAAAGCAGAAGCCCAGAGGCTACAAAGAGATCAGCACTGAATCAGACTGCCAACAGGCCTGCCACGGCTCAGGGAATATTGCGGAAGAGGGGGCAGAAAGATTGTAAGAGTCACAGGGTGGGAGGGTCGTACCCTGAGAAATGGTCCCCTGATACCCCACAGGTACTGACTGAGGCCTTCATGACCCCACAGTGAATATCACTAAGAAGGGCCCCAGGGAAATGGGTTCGGGGTAGGGGATAAAAGAGTATAGTCTAACATATGTGTGTGTGTGTGAGAGAGAGAGAGAGAGAGAGAGAGAGAGAGAAAGAGAGAGAATTTTAAAACATAGTACAGGCTATGGGCTGGAGAAATGGCTTAGCAGTTAAGGCACTTGCCTGCAAAGCCTAAGGACCCAGGTTCGATTCTCCAGGTCCCACATAAACCAGATGCACATGATGGCGCATGCATCTGGGGTTTGTTTGCAGTGGCTAGAGGTCCTGGTGTGCCCATTCTCACTCTTTCTCTCTCTTTCTCTCCTCCCACCCCCTCTCTGTCTCTAATAAATAAATAAATTAAAATAAATCTTAAAAAAAAGGTTAAAAACATAGTACAGGCTAACTGTAGGAAATGTGAAACATATTCAATAGTATAAATGACTGGAAAGCCACTCATAATCTAACTTCTGTTAACATACTGTTTTTAGGGTTTTTTTTTTTAATAGCAGCTCATTCTATAGCCCAAGGCTGGCCTGAAATTTACTGCATGGTATAAGCTGGCCTTGAACTTCTAGAAATCTTGCTTTTAGTCTCCCACATGCTGGTATTACAGGTTATATCCTGGTGGTTTTTTTTAAAATAAATGTTTATTTTTAAAAAAAATTAAAAAGAATAAAAATAAACTGCCTCATTTTTTGCTTTAAAAATGACTTTGAGGGCTAAGTAAATGGCTCAGTGGGAAAATGCTTGCTGAATAAGCCTGAGGACCTGAGTTCAGATCCCAGCACCCCAAGAAGATCTGAGCATGGCAGCGCATGCCTGTAATCACAGCACTGGAAGATGGAGACAAGAGGAAACGTGGGGCTTGCTGGCCAACTAATTTAGCCAAAATGGTGAACTCTTCATCCAGCAAGAGATCCTGTCTCAAAAAAATTATAATAATAAGGTGGAGAGTGATTAAGGAAGACATTCAGCATCAACCTCTGGTCTCAAAAATGCATGCATGCATACACGTTTGCGTGTATGCGTGTGTGCGTATGTGCGTGAGTGCACATGTGTGCACATGCACACACACACACACACACACAATTGACTTGAGCACCTATTCCACTCCTTACCAAAAACAAAACGACCTTAATAAAATGAAGGCTATGATTCAATCTAGTGACAGGTATGAAAAGTTAGCCAGCCTAGTCTCTAAGTACAGTTCATTTTATGAGCCACTGGACCACACAGTTTCTCAAGAAAACACCTGATTTCTAACGGTGGAATTAATGTGTAATTTCTCCATTATGAAGATGCTCATCAGGAGATCAGCAATGAACCTGTGCTGTCCCCTCAGGGTTACCACAGCCACAGTTCTCCTCTACAACTTCCTGGCCAACACCTTTTCCATCAGGGATATTCATGGGTCCAGTAACCATTGATTTCTAGATTCAGTAGAGAAACACTTTAATTAACAGAACAATAAGAATCTATTGAAATATTTTTCATGCCTCAAAACTGCTGAATAAATGCAAAATGTTAATTCAGGAAAGTATCGATGTGTCTACTGCCAATGATACACTGCCCATTGCCTAGCTCATTTTAAAGGGATAAAAGACAGGAACCAGGCATGTGCAATTTAGGGCCTTGTGAAATACAGACACAACATCTTTTGTTACTAAAAAACCTAGACACCCAAAGACTATCAGCAAGTGATACAAAAGGAGCCAATTATTATAATTATTGTAAAGGCAGTCTTTAGTGCATAGATAATGCAGGCTTCTTACCAAAAGTAACTGGTGGGAAAGGACACATAACACACACACACACACACACACACACACACACACACACACACAAACCATCTGTACAGAAGGGATACATGAACACGTGAACACATATGTGTGCAGAGCACAGTTCTCAGGCACCATCCTTCTGAGCTTCCAGCTAGGTGCCCACCCAGCCTTCGCCTTGCAAGAGAGTCAGAAGACTCTTCAGGCTGGTTCAGTAGAGAGATGCTGAAACTGATTAGTTTATTTTATTTTACTTATTTATTTCAGAGAGCGAGAAAGAAGACAGAGAGAGAAAGAGAGAGAGAGAGAATGGGTGTGCCAGGGCCTCCAGCCACTGCAAACAAATTCCAGATGCATGCACCACCTTGTGCATCTGGCTTACGTGGGTCCTGGGGAATTGAACCAAGGTCCTTTGGCTTTGCAGGCAAACGCCTTAACCACTAAGCCATCTCTCCAGTCCCTGAAACTGACTTCTGTTTTAGGGGAAAGGTTTGATGGAGGTAGTATGCTGTCACAGTTACCTCCATATTGCTAGAACAAAACACCCAACCAAAAGCAGCTGGTGGGAGGAAAGGGTTCATTTTGGCTCACAGCCTCCAGGGGAAGTTTCAGCATGGCAGGGAAAGGATGGCAGAGCAGAGGCTGGGTGTCACGTCTTGCCACAGCAGCTGCCAGAAAGCCCTGAGTGAGCCCAGCTCTGGCAAGGGGGGGCCGGTGATAACACCCCTAAACTCGCCCCCAGCAACACACTTCCTCCAGCAAAGCTCTGCCTCCCTGAGACCGGGGGGCCTCTCTTCTTCTTCCACCCCATACACCTCTTTTCTCCAGGCTTCACCAATGCTAACCACGCTGTCTGCACATGCTCCTCTCTCTCTCTCCCTCTCCCTCTCCCTCTCTCTCTCTCTCTCTCTCTCTCTCTCTCTCTCTCTCTCTCTCTCTCTCTCGCCATCACCCATTTAAGGAATTCCAGCACTTTATTTTGAGCACAATGCCCTCTATTTGGGTTGGTGTAGTGAATTAGTGTAAACTGGATGACTTCCAAACAACAGAAACCGTCCCTCCCAGTCTGAAAGCTGGAATGTTCAAGATCAGCGGGCTAGCACATGTGGTACCTGGTGAGGGCGGTTCAGACATGGTTCCTTCCTGGCATGCCCACACAGTGAAGAAGGGTTAAAATATCTCTCACAGGCACTAATCTTATTTATGAGGGCCCTATGCACAGGCTCTATTCACCATCATAATTCCTACTAATTGGGAGTTAGAATTTCAGCATTTGAATTTGAGAGAGACACAAATAGTGTTCACACCAGAACACCACCCATGCTAGGCGTCCCATTGGCACGCCAGAGGAGGCTGTGAGGTATATACTACTGGAGACACTGGGGAATCCTTGAATGGAAACAGGTCATGCATGACCAGCCAGCTCCCACAGGGGCAGTGATGAGGGGTCAGCCCATGAACACAGTGCCAACATAGGGTCTTTACAGTGGGGAAAGAGCCAGGAGTTAATTCCAGCCAGACTGTTGTCTGGCTAAATGGATATACTAGGACTCGAAATACTTATGTTTATGCCTATATATTAATACTACTCTCACTTTTTGTTAAAGAAGCTTCTCTTTTCAGATGGGGGTGACTCAAAACTCACCAGAGTGCTGAGAAGAAGTGATGGTGGAGTGTTCCACACTAGGTGAGACATCTCTATCACACCCTCCAAGGCTCAGGAGCCATGGTGGAAAGGTGCTAAAGAACGTAAGAGCCAAAAATAAAAATAAAATAAAATGGGAGGGATGTAAGAGCCGGAGGAAGGGGAGAAGTGCTTTGTAATACTGTCTTCCAGACATGCCGTGGTGTTCATGACCTCACAGTGGCTAACAAGACCTGCGTAACAGGAGGGGCAAAGTGATGATATCAAAATAGAAGAGAGACTAGTTGGAAAAAAGAGGGGATTCAATGGAGGGGGATTCAGAAGAGGGAAAAGAGAAGGTGTGGGAGGGCATTGTGATTGCGGCATATTGTGTATATGTATGGAGGTTGTCAATAAAAAGTTTTTTTTAATGGCCTTCCTTCTGCTCTATGAGTACATGAACTACATCTGGCTCTCTCGTGTGACCAGCCGAATGCAGGGTGTGTGCCGGCGGGAGGGGGCTTCAGCACCACACAACAGACATGTCTCTTCCAGTGAATCCAACCACTTCCCGATCAAATGCTAGAAAATCATTCTTAACTTCTCTCCTATCCTCCTCCTTTTCCTCTCCTTGTTTCTTGTACTCTCCTCCTCCTCCTCCTCTTCTTCTTCTCCTTCTCCTTCTCCCTCTCCTTCTTCTTCTTCTCTCTCTCTCTCTCTTTCTCTCTCTCTCTCTCTCTCTCTCTCTCTGCCATATGCAGTCCCCAGGTCCCCAGATACCCTTGACTTTACCAAACCTATCTTCTATCTTCAGGTCAGTCCACATGGCTTATCTCCTAAGCCTCCTCAAAGGTCCCTCTGACTCAATTCTTTTGGGGCTGGTTGGTTGGTTGGTTGGTTTTTCGAGGTTGGGGCTCACTCTAGCCAGGCTGACCTGGAATTCACTGTGTAGCCTCAGGGTGGCCTTGAACTCACAGCAATCCTCCTACCTCTGCCTCCCGAGTGCTGGGATTAAAGGTGTGTGCCACCATGCCCCACTCTGACTCTATTCTTTTAATTCCTCCTTCCACATGGACCACCGTTTCACTGCTTAAAATGCTACTTTCTCAGGCCTGAGTGCATGCTTGCACACATACACACACACACACACACACACACACACACACACACACAACACCCTCCTATGCTTTATTCCATGATACTAGGGCTAGAAATCTACAAGTGGCCATCCCCAGACCTCACCTGGCTCTGGTTAGGATGTGTCATTAAAAGGCACTTGTAGGAAAAGGAGGAAATAGACTCCCAAAGTTCAATCACGAGGAATTGTCTGCTCTGCTTGGTGTTACTGTAACAAAGAACCGGAGGCTCAAGCAAGGACCTGTACGCCCAGGCTTGGATCACCATTCCTCTCAATATCCAAAAGGTGGTAACAGCACAAATGACCGTCAATGGATAAACAATGTGTGACATATACATATACACCCCTTTTCTTTCCATGATAACATAAAAAATTTACAATCATAAGGGAAAATTTAATAAGTCTAGCAGAGAAAAAAGACAAATGAAAAAAGCATGAAAGAATTCAAGTAATCTAATACCCACAAATCCTGCATTTTAGCCTTTTATTGAAAGCAATGTACATAAAGCTGAGTACGGTGGCACATGCCTTTAATCCCAGCACTCGGGAGGCAGAAGTAGGTGGATCGCCATGAGTTCAAGGCCACCCTGAGATGACATAGTGAATTCCAGGTCAGCCTGGGCTAGAGTGAAATCCTACCTCAAAACACAAAATCAATGTATATAGCTTTAAATTTCAATGCTTGGGGCTAGCGAAAAGACTTGCTGAGTATTTGCACTTGCTGCTCAAGCATGAGGACCTGAGTTGAACCCCCAGCACCCACATAAAAAGCTGTACATGAGTGTACATGCCTGTAGCCCCGAAGCTGAGGGGCAGAGATAAGAGAATCCTGGGGCTCACTGGTCAGTCTCACCAGAAGTGGAAGAGTGACAGAGGAGGACACCTGACCACACGGGCTCATGGGGCACACACACCTGCACACACACACACACACACACACATGCATAGAATGCATAAACACACAGTACCATATACCAGTTAAGCAGAGTACACACGCAAGACTTTTTTTTAAGTGATTGTTTAAATTTTGTGATAGCATTTTCATGCTAGGGGAGCTTATGGAAATGTGCTCTTTCTCCTTACGATTCTAAGGAGCCCAGAGAATTTCCACTAAGTCTAGTTGTCCTTGGCAAAATGAGAAGAGCTTGAAACCCATCGGGAAATGTCACCAGGGACCGAAGGGGTGACTTAGACATGTCCTAGCAAAATGCAGCCATGGAGAAAGCATGTGGGTCCATTTAAGCTGAGGAAATGAGACTGTCCCGTGGGTGACGTGTCCAGCAGGTGCTGATGTGCCCTCTGGGTGACATGTTCCAGGTCTTCCCTCTTATACCTCAGCCTTGCTTGGGAGAGCCAGCCATAGCAGAGGAGCAGGAATCCTCCCTTCCGAGCAGAAATCCATGCATCAATCCAGATGAAGAGCCAAATAACTGGAACATTCCTGGGTTACCCAATGCTTTTTAACCTAAAGTGCCCTTTAGAACTTACTGGTTCTGATAGAGCTGATTCCAAATCTTCCCAGTTACAGAGCCATTCCTTCATCAGGCAAGTGTCTCATCTCTCTCTCTCTCTCTCTCACACACACACACACACACACACACAGACACACAATCGAGAACTCACAGTATCATGATATTTAGGGCAAGTTAAGATGTGAAAATCTCTTTGCAGCCTCTGATTTCATTTTAAATATATTTTAGCAGATAAAAAGCACTGGAGTTTGAAAGGAAGCTGTTGGAACAGGAGTCCTCACCCGCCATGCCATTCACCACCACCAGTTAAGCAGAGTTTCAGCAGCCTACAGGACCCAGGAAGTGGAACCCTAAGGACGGGAAGGGAAGAAAGTTCCCAGTGGTCATCAAATAGAAGCGGTGATGTTTGGCGTTTCCTACAGAAAGTTTAGGCCAAACGTTCATATACAAAGCAAGTGTCTTAGTCCATTTTTGGGTGCCGTAATGGAATAGCTGAGACTGGGTAACTTTATGGAAAAAAGGACTATTCATCTCAGTGGTCAAGAGTCCACATCAGATGGGCTGGAGGGATGGCTTAGTGGCTAAGGCATTTGCCTGCAAAGCCAAAGGACCCTGGTTTGATTCCCCAGGACCCACGTTAGCCAGATGCACAAGGGGGCACACATGTCTGGAGTTTGTTTACAGTGGCTGGAGGCCCTAGTGCGCCCATTCTCTCTCTCTCTCTCTCTCTCTCTCTCTTCACACACACACTCTCTCTCTCTCTCTCTCTCTCTCTCTCTTCCCCCCTCCCTCTTTCTCTGTCAAATATATAAATAAAAATAAAACATTACAAAAGAGTCCACTGCTGGTGGAAACACTGCAGAGTCCCGAGGCAGCCCAGGGCATTAGATGAGGAAAGAGGCATTGAGAGACAGAGACAAACTAACCTGTCACAGATCCACTCTCAGGTGCCCATTAATCTATGAGCAGGTCAACCTGTTCCTGATGGCAAATTTCGGATGATTTAATCACCTCTTCCTGGCCCCACCTCTAAATGCTGCTCAGTGATGATTAAATTCCAGATGTGCGTTGCCGGGATATTACATCACAGCGGAAGGCAACAGCAAGGACAGCCTGGCGTGGTTCCAGCCGAGGAGCAAGGCTGGGGTTTGGAGGACGTGGGCAGCATACTCACCCAGGAGAGCAGCCATGGCGCAGGGGAGGTGCAGCGAAGGCCCCATGGCTTGGGAAGAGGACCCCTGAGTACCATGTCAGCAGAGTGCTGTTTCTGCACCTCCTATATCCCTCCCGAAGACAAATATCGAGAGAGTCACTCTGTCACGGGAGAAGGCTGATCACTCACCGCTGAAGGCACCGCCCTCCACTCTGCCCCCAGGTGGGCAGTCAGAGGCCATTTTCTGAGCAGAGCACCTGACATTCCTGGCAGTACGCTGGAGATGACAACTGACCCTGTCTTTACCTCCTGTCCCTGCCTTCAGACTCATGACTTAGCCCGGCTAAGCTGCTTGAGGCGACTGCGGGAGCCACATGTGGAAAACCGCCGCCTTGCACACTCTTCCCCAGCCTCCGAGTCCTCTAAGCCTGAGGCACGTGGGATAGCTACATGGCCTCAGAGAAGGTCTTTAACCTCCTCTGCCTCAGTTTCCTTATCTATAAATGGGAGTAATAATACTTCCCACCTAGCATAAGGATGAGATATAGATATAAATATAGATGACATAGATATATATATATATGTACACACATACCCATGCACATAAACATACATATATATGCATATGCACATACATGTGCACATACATATTCATATACACATACATATACCCATGCACATACATATATATGCATAAGCACAAACATATACATATTCATATACACATACATATACCCATGAACATGCACATAAACATAAGCATACATATATATGTGTATGCACATACATATTCATATTCACATACACATACATGTACCCATGCACATGCACATACATACATACATGGCTTGACTGAGCTCATTGATATTGAGGACGGGGTCTGGCATGTACCAAGGGCTATGCCTGTGAGGCTCCCAAGGGACACCTCCTGCCCTTGCATAGTACCAAATTCACTGAGGCGCTCATAGCATCAAGTGGGGAGCCTGCTAATCTTCTCAGAGGGGGATGGATTAACTGCAGCTGTTTCTGCCCGTCTCGCAGTTGGATGTTTCAGATTGCACGTCAGGTGTACACTCAGCCTCACAGGTGAACACACTGATCAGGCAGCTGTGAGTGACAGCTCGCCTCCTGAAACAGACACACTGCCGTCCACTCCCTCCTCAGCACACTCTCGCCAGCCTGGGCCAAGCTGCACCGTTTCTCCATGCGGCATGCCGTCGTCACCCCAGCTGAAGGAGAGCATGGGGGGTCCTAGGGCAGCCACCATTTGACCCTTGCACCATAGTTTGGCATCTTTAGATAAACCATAAGCTCCTTGTAAACGGTGGTTCTACTATTCCCTGTGCTAGTCAGAAATGTGAGGCCTGGGGCTGGAGAGATGGCTTAGTGGTTAAGGCACTTGCCTGAAAAGCCAAAGGACCCAGGTTTGATTCCCCAGGACCCACGTAAGCCAGCTACACAAGATGGCACATGTACCTCAAGTTCATTTGCAGTGGCTGGAAGCCCTGGCATACCCATTTTCTCTCTCCCTCTCTCTCAAATAAATAAATAAAGGTAATTTAAAAAAAAAAAAAAGAAGGAAATGTGAGTCCTAATGGATATCCCATCTCTAGCTGGGACTCAGTTCCTCACCTGTGAAATGAGGCTAAGGGTATCACCGCCCTAGATACAGACAAGCTAATGCCTAAAGCAAACTGTCTGGTATCGAGTGGGCGCTCTGGGGCTAGGGAGATGGCTCAGTCGGTGAAGCACTTGCCTCATGACATGAGGACCCGATGTAAATGCCAGGCATGGTGGTGTGCACCATAATCCCGGTGCTGAGGAGGTGGAGAGTGATGGATCCCTGGAGCTCACTGGCCAGCCAGTGCAGCCTAATCAGTGAGCTACGGGCCAACGAGAGACCCTGTCTCAAAGAGATAGATGGTACATCTGAGGATGGCTCCTGGGGTTGTCCTCTGCCCTTCGCAGGCACACACATGTATACCACACATACATACACATGAAAAAAAAAAAAAAAGCAAGCAGTGACCCGTCCATGTTTGCTGCCTTCTTCCACAGTGCTGGAAAGGGCCTGTGTTAATTAGCTTTCCATCACTATGACAAAATACCCAAGGCAATCAGTTTAAAAGGAGAAAAGACTTAATTGGGCTTATGATTTCAAGTCTTTCAGCCCATGGCCAGTTGGTCCTGCTGTTTGGGCTCTGATATGACACACTGCATCATGGCTGGAGTGTGGAAAGGGCTGGTAATCCGATGGTAACTTGGTAACAAGAGCATGGGCTCCCACTATCTGCTTCAAAAGCACACCCCAGTGACCTCACTTCCTTCCACCTGATCCCATCTCCTTAATGTTCCCCAACCTCCCAGCAGCACCACAGACAGGAGAATAAGGCTGTATTTAACAATGGGACTCTGGGTGGGGGGCGCTTTAGATCAAAACTACACTGATGCTATACATTCTGGTCCCCAGAAGTCAGCACAGTGCTTAGTACATGGTGGGAGCTGAAAGGGTGCCCACAGGATAGGAGATGCCAATGCACAAACACAGCTTTCTGGGCTGGAGAGATGGCTCAGTGGCAGACTTGGTAAGCCTGACAAGCAGGGTTCAAGTCTCCAGTGTCTGTGTAAGCCAGGTGCACAAAGTGGCACACGCGTCTCATTGTTTTACAGCAGCAAGAGGCCCCATCACATCAACACTCTCTCCCTTCCTCTCTCTCTGTCTTCTTTGTCTCTCTCTCTCTCTCCTTGCAAGTAAATAATTTTTTTAAGAAAACATAGCTCTTAGCCGGGCGTGGTGGCGCACGCCTTTAATCCCAGCACTCGGGAGGCAGAGGTAGGAGGATTGCCGTGAGTTCGAGGCCACCCTGAGACTCCATAGTGAATTCCAGGTCAGCCTGGGCTAGAGTGAGACCCTACCTCGAAAAACCAAAAAAAAAAAAAAAAAAAAAAAAAAACCAGAAAAGAAAAGAAAACATAGTTCTTATCTCAAAGGAAATAAAAAGATGTGGAGCCAAATATGAGTGACCATGGCCCAGAAACATGGATTTAGATTTCCCTAAGCTCTGTGTTCCAACACAGTTAACAGTTCAATGAGGTTTTTGCTGTTGTTGCTTGTTTGTTGTTTTTTGAGGTAGGGTCTTGCTGTTGCAGAACAGAGTCCTAAATCAAAACACTTTTCAAAGACATTGGTGGGAACATCGGGTAGGCGGGTGTAGCAGACAACTTCAGGTTCACTGAGATGAACTTTCAGACCAAACACAGTTATGGAGGAAGGGATATTTATTGAAGCTTACAGATCCAGGGGAAGTTCCATAATGGCAGAAGAAGCTGGCCTGCCTTCACAGGACCAAGCAGAGAGAGAGAAACACAAGCCAAAAAGCCAAAAGCCACAGCACAGCACACTTCAGGATCTCCAGCTAGGCACACTTTGCATATCTTTAGATTGTAATCTGAAACCCACCACCATACCTTAAGATCCACCCAGTGACACTGCCTCCAGCCAGGTGGCTGCAGAGGCAAACTACAAACAAATAAAAACTGAATATATTGGGGGCCATCTATTCAAACCACCACAGTGGGTTACAGAAAATCGGGGAAATCTCTGTAACAGGCCTCTAAGGCGATCTGATGACATGCTTAGCCTCTGGGCTGCTGCATGCTGGGAGTCTGTTCATGCATGCCAAGGGATTCATCTAATAGTCACAGGATATTAGGTCACACACAGAGGTGGGCAATAAATTGCTAGTCAGGGGCCAAGATAGCCCAAGATAACTTGGCCCTGGACTTGTGACACGGCAACTCTCCACATCACTGAGTTCTGACGGGTCTCCAGCTTCCTTCTGAGAGCTTTGCTTCACCAAGGGAAGGTTCCCCGCGGGTTCCTGGAGCGTGGCTCCACATCCCTACTTGAGGGAGCCAGCCAGGCAGGGGACTTAATCACTCTCCTAGGACCCCCTATCTGCATTGGCATATCAATTGCTACAGCATAGCTTCTGCTCTCCTAGGCAATTGTAAATTGATCTTTGAGTGATTTATTCCAACATCTTCTCAGTTTTCCTGTTCAGCTGGCAGGAATCTAATTCGAGAACTAGCCCCCACGTCTGCAATTGTCGGGGAGTCTGCAGCGGGCAGAGAAGCCCGTGCACACTGACAGTTTGCTCAGAGCTGAGAGAGGTTCCTCCCTCTGACCTTTGATCTGGTGCTGGGCCACAGTGTTTCTCCAACTGCGGTCCCTGCACCAACGCATCTCCAGGGAATCTGCTAGGAATGCATGTTCTCAAGACCTAGCCCGGATTCACTCAGCTGAAACCTGGGGCACAGCCTATCAGTCTATGTCTCATGACTCTTCCCCAAGATTCTGGTGCATGCTGAAGTCCCAGCCACTGCTCTGGGGATGAGGCCAGAAGTCTGGACAGAGACACTGTGTCAGTCACTTTCTCGCGTTAGGACAAAGTGCCCAATCAGAAGCTGTTTATGGATGGAAAAGGGCTTAATTCAGCTTACAGTTCCAGAGAATGAGGGTCCGTCATGGTGGGGAAAGTATGGAAGGTCAGAGCAGGAAGCTAGAATCACATAAACAGGGAGGAGGCAGAGACAGTGGAGCCAGCTTCAAGGCCTGCCCTCAGGAACACGCTCCCTCCATCAAGGCTCCGCCTCTTAAAGGTTCCACATCCTTCCCAAAACAGCACCACCAGCTGAGGATTAAGGATTCAAACACATGAGTCTAGAGGGGACATTTTTACCTTCAAACCACCACAGACTGTAACTACTTTGGAGAAGATACAACACTCACCCAAAGCCATTACACGAGATGAGAGAGATTACCAGGGAATCAATGTTCTCTTTTGTGGGTTCTTAGTCTCATTAATAAAAGAATTTTAAAGCAGACTCAGGGGGCTGAAGAGATGGCTCAGCAGTTAAAGGCACTTGCCTGCAAAGCCTGATAGCTGGGGTTCAATTCCCCAGTACTCACATAAAGTCAATGCACAAAGCACACATGCATCTGGAGTTTGTTTGCAGCAGCAGGAGGCCCTGGCACATCCATATTCAGTTTATATATGTCTCTTTCTCTCCCTCACTCCCTCCCTCTCTCTCTAAAGTAAATAAATAATTTTTTAAAAAAATAACAGAGCTGGTTAGGCCTGCAAAGCCTAACAATCTGGGTTCAATTCCCCAGTATCCACATAAAGCCAGATGTGCCCGTTCTCTCTCTCTCTCTCTTTCTCTCTCTCTCCCCTTTCAAATAAATAAAATATTTAAAAATTTAAAAATAATAATACTGAAAACAAACTCATAAGGAAGCCCGGGGACAATTTTATTAGCTTGCGAGAAAATCCATCGGGCAGGCAATTGATAAATCCAACCTGCTGCCAGCGGCAGGCAGTGGAGAACAGGGAGAGAGGAAGCCACACCTTTTGAGTTGGGGGTCCCGAAAGAGGCAGGCCCCGAGCAGTGGATGGGTGAGGGTGGTCTTCAGAGAAACTGAACAAGCTCAGAGTGTCTGGGCAAGTTATGCTTAGGACGTAGGTCAGGCTGCAAAGGAGAGGCTGAAAAGGAGAAGGGGAGAGTCAGGCTTTCAGAGATTTAAAAAAAAAAAAAAAAATGAGCAGGCTTAGATCTGTGAGCAGCTGCACCGAGGGAAGAGTTTCCAGGGACGTCATTCCTGCCACCCCCTTAGCCTGCCTTGAGGTAAGGGCTGTTCTCTCCAGCAGCTGAATGATAGGCTCAGTTGGATTAACTCTTAAAGAAAGGACCTATGGTAAATTATAAAAAAAAAAAAAAAAAAAAAAAAAAAAAAAAACTCATTCAGGATGACACTGCCCCATTACGAAAACAAAGGGGGAGTTGTCAGGTACTGCCAGGCATAGGCTGGAGCCTTCAGGAGAGGGGCCTAAGCTGCCAGGCATGGCTAAGGACCCCTGGGCTACAGGAGGCCACTCCTCCCCAAGCCCAGCACACCTGAACTTAGGCTTCGCCCATAGCCCTGAGACCTTTGGCCAGTTGCCTAGGAAACTCCTTATCAGCTATCACCTTCACAACCCATCCCCCTGAGACCCTAGATCACCTGACTCCCCCACCACCACGCCATTGCCTATGTGCTGGAATGAATGTCCCCATATACTAATTAGGCATCAGGAATGAACCTGGCACATCCAGTCCCTTTAGGACCCTTCCCTCTGCCCTCAGATGCTTATAAACCATTTCCCTGACAATAAACTGAGAGAGTTGTTCCTAATAAAAAAGAAAAGAAAGGACTATAATCTTGTGTTTTAGATAGCTTAGAATATCACATCTCCACCCACAGCCAAAGGTAAAACTCAAATTCTGTTCTGTTAGCCAGGAGGAAGTAGCTTTCCCTCAACAAACTTCTGACACTTCCACCATCCTCCTTTTGCCAAGGCAAGGGGAGGTGGGATTCAAAGCTGATCCTGAGGGAGGGGCCCATCCTCCATGGCCTCCAGGCCTGCTGAAGCCTGTAAAGTGTTCGCCCTGCGAGCAGGAGGACTCCAGTGTGATCTCCAGAACCTCCCTAGCAGAGGAGAGTCAAAGTGGAGACGTGGAGAGAGAGAAAACTGAAACTCGCAGGTGCATTCAGCAAGCCTCTCTTGGCCTGGAACCGCTGGCAGGTGCCCAGGACACCAGGGCAAGCGCATCAGCAGCCGTCCACCCTCGTGGAGCCCGACCCACGAGACGTCACACACTAGACCTCGTTCAGCTAAGCGCCGTGGAGGCCGGCGGGGGCCGTGCGGCAGTGAGAGTGCAAACCGACTGAGCAGCCGGGTCTGGGCAGCCAGCTGGGGGCGTGAGGCGTGAGGCCTGAGCTGACCCGGGAGAGATGAGTAGGAAGAGGCTCAGAAGGCACGTTCTAGAGACTTGGCGTGTCCGAGGGTCTGTTTTGTGTTAACAAGCCAATTTAGGGTGCCTTAGGGGATCCAAGTTGAGACGCTTAGCAGGACTTCTTGGTCATGGTTTTGCTTGCTTGGCTGCATGTGGGCACACAGGACAGGGGAGACACAGGAGCGAGCTGCAGGAATGAAGCCGAGACGCAGAGTCAGGGCTTTGGATCGGGTGTGGTCGCTGGACAGAGACGAACGGGACCGAAGGAACTGGAGCCGCCAGCCTGAGAAAGAGAGCTGGCACAGCCCTCGGCTCATCACCCACAGAGCGGGCGTAGAGAGATGGCCCAGCAGTTAAGGCGCTCGCCTGTGAAGCCTAAGGACCCATGTTGGATTCTACAGACAACCACATAAGCCAGATGCACAAAGGTGAGGCAGGCGCAAGGTTGCACGTGCCCCCTTGGTGGTGCAAACGTCAGGAGTTCGAGTGCAGTGGCTGAGGCTCTGGCGCCCCAATTCTCTGTGTGTGTGTGTCTCTCTCTCTCTCTAAAATAACAAGAACTTTAAAGAGGGAGAGAGGAAGAGTGGCCACAGCTGTACTGCCGGGCACAGGAGGACAAAAGCTGGGGAGACCCTGACCGCTGCCACCCGCTGAAAGTGAGGGTAGAAGTGTCAGTGAGAGGACAATACAGAACTTGTGTGTGTGTGCGCGCGCGCGTGCCACACGTGCACGTGAACATGCATGTGGAGGTCAATGGACAGCCTCAGGTGACATTCCTAAGGTACCACCTACCTGTTCTGAGTCAGGGTCTCTCACTGGCTTTGAACTCCCCAAGTAAGCTAACTGGCCTCCCCAGCTCTGCAGTTAGAAACTCATACCACCACACCTGACTTCAAAAAAAAAAAAAATCACGGGTTCTGGACTCAAGTCCTCATGCTCACAAGACAGACATTTTACACACTGAGCCATCTTCCCAGTGGGCAGGGAAGAAGACTCAAATGGTGCTGCACAGCAGAAAAGCAAGCCATCTAACAAAACTGTCAGAGGAAAGAGTGGGCGGAGAGATAAGGGGCTTAAGAGGTATAGTCAGCCCTGGCACCCTCTGCTTGAACATTTCCAGAAAGAATCTTCCAGAATCTGCCTCCACCTTATGGGGAAAGACTGGAGAGTGGAGCAGAATTTCACACAGTTGTGCCCCTTGAGCAGCAGACATCCCACAGCTCGGTTCTGATTTGGAAAGAGCCTTGGGGAGCTAGCGCCTCACTGCCCTGGACACTGACACCTTCGCACCAGCCCTGGTGCCTGTGGTCCTGCGGGCTGTCAGTCAGGGGCACACAAGGGCGGGATTCTGTGGCAGATGCTCAGGATGTGCTGTGTGACACACATGCTGGGAGAGCCCCCACTTCTCTTACCTTCTTCCCGCCCTAATCCAAAGAAGCTTTACCCTAAAGCACAATGCTTTAAGTGGCCATTCACTTTTATAAAGCACTTCTGGATTTTCAGAGGCTTTGAAGCCAGCTAAACGGATCTTTCTTACAAAGGACAGGTGCACCCAGCTGGGCCAAATCCCCACAGACTAGGAATGTGGAAAGGCAGTACCTGATCTTATGGGGGGAGAGCAAAGATGTGCAGACAGACGTATCAAGATTGACATATGAAGAAAGCCAGTTAAAAGATGACTGGAAACCCTCATGTGGGCTGCGTGTAACAAACCGAGCATGCTCCAGTAAAGCCAAGCTAGACTAATGTGGAAGAGGCGGTGCTATGCAAATGATCTATAAAGGGTCAGAACTCTCCTGACCCTGGGCTTCTGACCCTGGGTCTTGTTCCAGCTCACTAGCCCACCCCATTCTCAGGAGTGCATTCTTTTCTGTCTTTCTTCCTTCCACGTGTGTGTATGTGGTATGTGCGGGGGGTGCATGCTTGTTCACCTGTGTGTGGACGCACATATATGTGTGCAGGTGTGTAGCCCGCGTAGTCGTCTCGCCAGCAAGAACGCACACGGACACCAGGATCCTTCTGCAGCAAGCGTTTATTGCAGTTAACAGATGAAAAGAGGAAGACCCAGAGCCCCGAAATGGCACCGCTATATAGCCCCTAGGCGGCGTGTACTCTGCTGATTGGCTGCGCGCTCATTACCCCGTATGACGCCCCGGGCTGGGCAGTGACTTGGCGCGCTTTTACCACTTGCACATGCGCTATTCTACTTGTACACCAGGACCGAGGCCGGATGTCAGCGCCATCTTGTAATGGCGATCACACTCTCTCAGCTCTCCACACAGGTGCACGTGTGTATGCCCATGTGGAGGCCAGAGGTCGACAGTGAGTGGCTTCCTCAGTCCCTCTCTGTAATGGGTTTTCTGGAGTTCAGGAAAAGTCCTTCAACTCCAAGCCCTGAGTTCGTATCTGTTTTTGGCAAAGAAATGAGACAAACAAGACTGAGAAGGACAATTTTATAAACCATTACATCTTTACTCAGGAATATCAAGGATATGAAGGAGAAGGAGGGTCCATGAACTAAGGAAGAGAAAACGGATATGCCTATATGACTCCAGGAGCCCATGTGGCAGTTCATGGGCCTGGAAAAAAATGTGAAAAGGAATTTAAAATTTAAAAAGAAAAGACTTGTGCTCTGGAAGAAATCAGAAAGCCATAAAATTAGTAATAAGAAATATCCCCACTCTGGCATCCAGAAGTGGCGCTATGAACAGCCAACGTGCCAGAAAGCAAAGCCCCGCCCACACAGCCCCCGCTGAGTGCTTACTGGGGCCTGGGGGCTGTCTCCCAAAGAGGCTGGCACACCTGTGTAAAGTGTGAGAGCCACTTGGCCTGGGCTCAGAGAAGGGGTCCACTGACCCACGCCTGGCTTTGGTGCGATCAGTAGAGCGTGTTGAGTGGGTGAGACAAGTAGAGGCTGGATCCCAGCTCTGCTGCTGGGGCAGAGCGATGGTGTGGCCCCAGGTTTTCCTTCGTGAGCCTTCCCTAGCTAACTGTCTGTCTACCAAAGCTACCCGACGAGTTCCTCTCATCTCCCCTTATTCTTTTTTTGAAAAAAAAAATACTTTTTATTCATTTATTTGAGAGAGAAAGAGGCAGAGAGAGAGAGAGAGAGAGAATGGGCATACCAGGGCCTCCCACCACTGCAAACGAACTCTAGATGCATGTGCCCCCTGGTGCATCTGGCTTATGTGGGTCCTGGGGAATCAAACTGGGATCCTTTGGCTTTGTAGGCAAGTGCCTTAACCACTAAGTTATCTCTCCAGCCCATCTTCACCTTATTCTTTGAGACAGGGTCCCTTGCTGAACCCAGAGTTCCCCAATTCAACTAGACCATCACACCAGGGAGCCCCTGGGATTCCCTGGTTTTGCCTCCACAGAGCTGGGGCTGCAGACAGGCACCACCATGCCCAGCTCGCACATGGGCGCTGGGGCTCTGGACTCAGGACCTCATACTTGTGTGGCAAGCACTTTACCCACTGAGCCATCTCCCCAGCCCCTGTCTTTCTCTTTATTAACAAACTATCTCGATTTCTGCTACTGTCCATTTGTAACTGGTCCAATTCATAGTCCCAGGGCATGAGAACCTGGACATGGAAAGTGGGGTGTAAAGGGACACAAGAGACCTGGTTACACATCCTTCTGTCAGCCCTGGCCTCTAGGCACACATGATGGGGGCCACCACCCAAGCTGATCTTCCCGACAGAAAAAGGAGAAGTTCCTCAGGCCTTACTGCAAGATGCAGGTGTTTTCTGTTATCTAAGGAATGGGATGCGTACCATGACCTTCCTGTCCCTCTCTGTTTCTAAATACCTCTGTGATTACATAGCATAGAATGTTGCTTACCTCAGTTCCGCCTACGTGACCTATGTAATGAACACGTTGTGACTTCTTGTAATGACCCCCTTGTTTAACTGTAACTTTGCAGTTTAACGCCCATCCTGCTTTTGCAATGAACATCTTGTGGGTTTCTCCAATAAAAGCTGACACTCCAAGCAGCTCAGGGCTGCACTCAGAGACCCAGACCTCTAGAGTGTAATCCCGGTGCGTCAGCTCTTACCCAGCATTCTGTGCGTCAGTGGTCTCACTTGTGCTGCGACACCGACACTGTACCCCACAAAAGAAACCTCAGCCGGCAGGTACCCACTGGATTCTGATCCTGTCTCGAACACTCCGGAGCATGTGCTGAGGAAGAGCCCTGCCCTGGTGCTGCAGGCTTCTGCCCCCTGCTCTTGTCCCTGGATTTGCAAAAGAAAAAAAAAAAAAATGCGTCACCAGGCAGTGACAGAACCCAAAAGAAGTCGATAGGCTTCCAAGTCCCACAGGACAGTCAGTCTCTGAGGACAGCAGCCTCCTGAGCAGCTTGAAAAGCCAGCCTCACACACTTGCTTCAAGGCCAAGGTCTCTGCAAACCTGCACACCTAAAACTAAATAAATTAACTCTCTTATTAGGGCCCCAGGAGCTACAGGTTGCCTACAAAACAGGTTCATTTAAATGTAAATTTTGACATTCAGCCTAAGATGGAAAGAAAAAAAAAACATGTGAATATCTCACTCAGTACTAGGAAGGAAGAGGAGGATTAAATATGAATTCTTTATGTAGTAAGACTTTTAATCATGTTTACTTTCAGAACATCATGGTGCCAGGCCTTTTAAGTTTTATTCTTTTCTCTCTCACAGAAAATGCTGGATTTTTAATTACTTGAATCTCAGCAACTGCACCCAAGCTTCCCACCCAGGCACTCTCTCACGGCCGGCCACCAGGGCTATGATTCCTATGAGTTAGTTGAAAGTGTAGCTCCAAGCACTAGTGACTGAGAGGAGTTCTGGACAAGCTGAAGATAATCCAGAAATGAAAACACATCTTTCTGTCTAAAACCAAACAAAAAAAAAAAAAAAAGCTTTGCTCATTCTAATCACCACCCTGAGCTAGTGGCCTTCGTCCCCCTGTGACGATGAGACGGCTCGTTCCAGATCTCTAAGTACAACATGGTGGATTCCATTTCTGGGAGGCGCAGGGGGGGTCTTTTGGAACAGAGAGCCTAGGTTCAAATCACCCTCACCCCTCTTTGAACATGGCTGTCAGATCTCCCGCACTGGGATGAGGTACATGGCTTGGCCCCTCCGTCGCTGTGGCCCCAGAAGATAACCTGGAAGCGCTGACAGAGTGCTGTTTAGTGTCCACACTCCCAGGGGTGAGCGGTCACCTCTGTGTCCACATAAGTCAATGACATTTGGGAGAAGGGCCTTGTAGCAAAGCGGCTAGATCCATTGCTAAGGGTCTGAGGAGGCAGATGGAAGTCAGGAGGTAGGATAAGAAGCAGGCTTCAGAGGTGGTGAGCACTTGGGGGAGGGGATGAATGTGCCCAGCAGGCAACTGGAAATGCTCCTTTCCACAGAGCCCCATTTCCTGACCAGGCACTTCTAGTGTGCAGAGCTAAGCCCATATGCCTGAGGGTCGCTGGAGCATAACAAACACTGGCCCACAATGGGTTCTCAAAACAGTGATGCGAAACCACCCCGGCCACAGGAAGGGCATCTCTCTGGCCTCTCAGAGCTGGGCTGCAGTCAGGTCTCAACCCCACCTGGGACTTGCCATCACCCAGTGCCTGTCCCCTGTTGAGAGCAGGGGCTTGGCCCACCACGGCTGCGCTCCAGCAGCGTGTGGGGCACACCGGGTGCTCGGGATGTTCTGGCCAATGGCTAACTGATGAGAACACATGGCATTGACCACACTGAGAACTTCCTCCTCTGTGGACCCTGGGAAAGCTGCTTAACACCTTGGGCTGTGTGGCTTTTGACATGTAGAATGATCCAGAATGTGTGGGAGGGAGGGATCAAAGACTCTCTTTGCTCATGCCTGACTAGGGTGAGGTCTTATGAATTCATCAGCAAACACGAAGCATGCACCGTGTGCCTTTGTGCTTCCCATGCAATGAGGAGACAGCAGAGTCAGGACAAGCAAGGTGGTGCTGACGTAACAAGTGGCTCCCAATTTCAGCTAGAGCTCTGTGCCACATACTCTCTCAGGCAGCTCAGGTGGAGGAGACACCGCTATCTAATAGTGGAGTCACCTGGACCACAGTGGTCCTTCAGTCGCCTCTGGAGGGCTGCGACTGACCACTCCTTTTGTGTGCTGTCTGATACACACACTTGTTCCCACAGGCCACTAACCAGGACTCACCCATCCCGTCCTAATCACCAGAGGGCTGGAAAGCAGGAGCAGTAAGACAGCAGGTTGGGGGCTGGAGAGATGGCTTAGCGGTTAAGGCGCTTGCCTGCAAAGCCTAAGAACTGCTGTTGAAATCCTCCAGATCCCACTGGCGCCAGTGCCACAAACATGCAATGCCATGCGTGACCACAGGGGGCGCACGTGTCTGGAGTTCGTTCACAGCAGCTAAAGGGCCCTGGCAGGCCGTTCTCTCTCTCAAAAAAAAAAAAAAAAAAAAAAAAAAAGACAGCAGGTTGGTTGAGCATCCTCCTCGCTTTCCAAAGTGAGACTCATAAGAGACTCAGAGAAGTCAAGACCCTTGCCCAAGGCACAGGAACACCATCGCTGGCACCTTTGTTCTGAGACAAACCTCACAAGGTCATAGGAGCAGTGACCATTACTGAGGAGAGGAACTCCCCCACAGGGGGCTGACTGTAAGGCAGCCAGGGAGCTCCAGGAACGTAGTCTTTGTGCTACGGTGGGCATTACAGTCAGGTTCGCATTGCTGGCAGAAATCACCCGAACAAGAGCAGATTTTGGGAAGAAAGGGTTTATTTTGGCTTACAGACTCGAGGGGAAGCTCCATGACAACAGGGGGAAATGATGGCATAGACAGAGGGTGGACATCACCCCCTGGCCAACATAAGGTGGACAACAGCAACAGGAGAGTGTACCAAACACTGGCAAGCGGACACTGGCTGTAACACCCATAAGCCCGCCCCCGACAATACACTGCCTCCAGGAGGCGTTAATTCCCAAATCTCCATCAGCTGGGAACCTAACATTCAGAACACCTAAGTTGATAGGGAACACCTGAATCAAACCACCACATTCTGCCCCTGGGCCCCATAAACTGATATCCATCATGACAGAAAATACAGTGCATTCAGTCTAACTTTAAAAGTCTCCGTAGTTTTTATCTATCATAATGATGTCAACATCCCCATAATCCAAGGTATTTTAACTGAGCTATAATACCAAAAATCCTCCCCCCAAAAAAACATAATGGCACAGAATAAACATTCACACTGCAAAAGATGGCACTGGGTGTAGCAAAGAAATATTCAACCAATACAAGATTTAAACAGGGAAAACATCAAACTCCGTGCTCCAAGTCCAACAACTCTAGTCAGTGACAAATCTCCAAGTCCAATACTTCTAACCAGCAACAAGTCTCTGGAATTCCAATTCTGCCCCTCTAGCTAAGCTACTCACAGTCCTGGAAAACTTCATCTGGGGCTGGCAGCACTTGTTAGCAGCCATCTCATGGTCCCAGCATCTCCACTGGGTCTCCACTGCAACCCACAGTCCATTCTCACAATTCCATTGGGTCTCCATGCAGGGAATCCAGCAAACCTGCTTCACACTGCCCATGGCCATTTCCAAAACACAAGACCACACTGCAAACTCAATGCCCCTTTCTTTCCTGCATTTCTTTTTTTAAATTTTGTTTATTTTTATTTATTCATTCAAGAGCGACAGAGAGAGGGAGAAAGAGGCAGAAAGAGAGACAGAGAGAGAATGGGTGCACCAGGACCTCCAGCCACTACAAACAAACTCCAGATGTGTGTGCCCCCTTGTGCATCTTGCTAACGTGGGTCCTGGGGAATTGAGCCTCAAACCAGGGTCCTTAGGCTTCACAGCCAAACGCTGAATAGCTAAACCATCTCTCCAGCTCCTGCATTTCTTATACACCATAATACCAGGGAGTGTGCCAATTTGTTAATCCAGAGGGGAATAAAGCATACTTTGAAAAACAAGACATTCCTTGAGCATTCAGGCCCCTTGAAAAGAGTGGACATTCTCCCTGTTGCCCCAGTGTGGGTCAGCTGGCCCAATCTCAAAGGTTGTAATCACTCAATTGCAACTGAATGGGCAGCAATTTCAGCCCAAAGTTTTGATTTCTGTGCCATAACCCTCTGCTTACACCAGTCCATTTCTACCCAATGAAACCCTGCACAAATTCTCAGGACATGGGCATAACAGCAAACCTCTCACACAAACTGCTTCTAGCCCAGTCCAAACAAAGCTCTTTCTCACCCTCATAAGCCAAACCTCACAGTCCATAGTTCTTACTGCATTCAGGTCTTTCAACTCTGACCAGAATACTCCATCAAGCTGTACTTACAGCACTACAAGGTGTCTCTTAGGCCAAGGTTTCAAATCCTTCCACATTCCTTTTGAAAATCAGCTCCAAAAGGCCAAAGTCACACAGTCAGGTGTCTAGCAGCAACCCTACTCCTTGGTGCTACTTTACTGTTGCAGTCAGGTTCACATGACTGGCAGAAATCACCCAACCAAGAGCAGTGTTTGGGAAAAGGGGGGATTTATTTTGGCTTACAGACTCAAGGGGAAGCTCCATGATGGCAGTGAAAAACAATGGCATGAGCAGAGGGTGGACATCACCCCCTGGCCAACATGAAGTGGACAACATGAATAGGAAGGTGTGCCAAACACAGGCAAGGGGAAACTTGTTGTGATACCCATAAGCCTGTCCCCAATAGTACACTGCCTCCAGGAGGCTTTAATTCCCAAATCTCTATCAGCTGGGGACCTAGCATTCAGAACACCTAAGTTCATGGGGGACACCTGAATCAAACCACCACAATGGGCTTTTCAGTGATGCCTCCAGTGCCTTTGAGTCACCCACACTCCTGTAAGTAACCCTGCGTACACTCGCTGGCTCACTAAGCGACACTCAGGAGGAATTGTTTCTGTGGCCTGTTTCTGGTACTCTATTTGGGATGAATAGACTTTTGTTCATATCTCCTCAGGAACAATCACAGCACATGCGCTCATTTCAGACAGCCGAATGATGCCCCAGCAGCGCAGCAAGACAGAATAGTCTAGAAGAAGACTCCTGAAGGAAGCCAGCCCTGTTTTGCATATTTGTAGTAAAGGGAATTGCTCCCCCATGAAATTATGTGGACTGCCCCTTTTCTAGTCAAACATGAGAGGGAGCTGTAAAATACTAGAAATTTCAAAGTTTAATTAAAACCTAGTCCATTGCACTGAAGTTCACTTATAAAACATAGCAATGATTAATGGAGAATATCAAACCAAACTGTTTGTGCACAACCTATTGGGTCATAATTTATGGGAACAAGAGGAAAAGAGCAAGATCATTACCTTAAAATAAATTTACTGCCTCTTGGGCTAAGTAAAATGGAAATAATAAAAGCCCTGGGGTCAGTTCAGCTGCACCAGAATGAAATGCTGGCCAGCCAGGTGGGTGCAATCAATCATCAAGCGTTGCCGGGGCCGCCCAATGCCCAGAGTGCGAGCTGGAGGGAGACTGGAGGCAGACAGGAGGGAGGGCGTCCTGCCCGACTCCGTAGAATCATCCAGAAGACTGCCATGGGGAGTGTTCCAGCTTTCAGTACGAGGAAACTGAGACCCAGAGGGATCAGGTAACTTGGCCTAGACCATGTCACTACTAGGGGACAGAGCTGGGGTCTAAACAAGGACATCTGGCTTGGAAACCCTACACCTTAACATTAGGGTTCCATTGTAATCCAGCCTCTGGGTGACAGGACGTGGCTGGGTGAGCCTAAGGACAGACTGAGACAGGGACACCTTAGCTGAGCAATGGCCGAGCAACAGCCCCACAAAGATGACCGTGTTCTCCTTCCTGGGGGTATTGGCTCTGTGGGTGTGCAGTGTGGTAGGAAGGACCTTGCTAGCTGAGGCGCTCTGGAGCTCAAAGACGCCTGGGAGTTTCACAGGGCCACGTCTCCAGCTCAAGTCCTGCTTCAGTCTCCTTTGCACAAAGGGCTCCCTCTGGTGATTGTCTTCCTGGGGGCAGGGAGTCCTGGCTACTTCATAAGCTTCTGGTAGGTTTTTCACATGTGATGGACAGCGCCTGTGGGAGCACCTGTATGGTTGGTGGACGTCTCCTCCTAGCGGAATAGAAACACGTGTGCAAAGTGGGATGAGGACGACTCTCAAGGACAAGGTCGGCCCCGGGACTGAGGCCTATGGAGGGCTCCAGCAGGGTTGACACGCTTGTCCCTTCCCCAGCCATTTGTCATTTGGTCCTTTGTCTCCACAGAAGTAAAGCTAACTCCTGGGCTGGAGAGATAACTTAGTAGTTAGGTACTTGCCTGTGAAGCCTAAGGATCCAGGCTCAGTTCCCCAGGACCCACATAAGGCAGATGCACAAAGGGATGCATGCATCTGGAGTTCGTTTGCAGTGGCTAGAGACCCTGATGGGCCCACTGTATCTCTCTCTCTCTCTCTCTCTCTCTCATAAATAAGTAGAATATTTTTTTAAAGCTAACTTCTGCCCAGTTTTCACCAGTGCTATTCTCACCTGCAGGAGGGGCTTCCTCGGCCCAAAGAGGAAGTGGTGGGTGTCCAGCTTTGAACAGTGAGTACATCAAGAGCTGAGAACTAGCATTAAGAAACTCATTTGTCATCAGCAATCTGCCTAAATCTTGCCCTCAACTTATCTCACCACCTCCCTATTCCTCAACTGACTTGGGAGGCAGACTGGGGAATCAGGCTGGAGTCCCTCACACCCACAAAGTGTGACTAGCAAGGAAATCCCACACACAACTTCCCAGGACTCCTACATAGTCTTGAGGGAAGAGAGGGATGTCTCTCCAGCCTTGTGATGTCCACATGCTCAGCTCTGCGGTCCTGGCCCAACTCCTCTGTAGACACCCTGCCTCGCACACCTACCAATTCACACCCCACATGGAAGGTGTGGCCTAACACTGGCCTCCTGGAAACCCAGCCCTTCCCAAGGAATAATTGTGTGTTCAACCACAAAGCAACAAGCCCCTCTCTCCCCTGCTCTGCACAGATGCCTGATGGGGGATTTTCAACTGCTGCGCTCACTGTCAATCAGCCGCAGGCTGGTAGTCGAGCAGGAATACCACAGCTCAGTGCTGCCTGTCACCTCAGTGCCCGTATGCAGAGACAGAAATCGAGTCTATAAAACTGCCCTTTATTCGCAGAGCAGCAATCTGAGAAGACAGTGAATGAACATCCCAAACATCTGTCTTCTCTACGTTAAAAGTTCATTTGAAAGACACAGTCCGAGGGGAAGTTTACTTTGCAAGGCAGAGTATACATGCCAAAGAGAAACTGGAGTGGGCCGCCCCAAAGGTAGGGGAGGCTATACACAATGGCTTCTGAAGTGTGGGAGGGGTCTTTCATTTTTTTTTTGCATGTGTATGTACATGTGGTGTTCATGTCTGTGTGTATGTATGTCCATATATGTACGCCTGTATGTGGAGGCCAGAGGTCAACTTTGGGTGTCTTCCTCAGTTACTCTCCACCTTATTTTCTGAGACAGGTCATCTCATTGAATCCAGAGCTCACCAATTTGACAAGACTAGCTAGCCAGTGAACCTCAGGGGTCCTCCTGTCTCCACCTCCTCAGTGCTGGGATGACAGGCACCCACCACCACACACGGCTTTTAGATGGGAGCCGGGTCCTCATGCTTGCAGGGCAATCACTGTGCCCACTGAGCCATCTCTCCAGCCCTGCATTATGGATTTTAAAAGACATTTGATGAATTTTTGAGATGGGTGACATATTCATGAGGTATGGTGACCCTTCCCTTAAGCGTCATGATGAACTGGACTTCCATTACAGGGTATCCCCTCCCACAACCCTCCACAAAGGGAGAGTCAAAAACATAGTGTAGAGCTGCTGGAGGGATAGCTTAGCAGTTAAGGCATTTGCCTGCAAAGCCAAAGGACCCAGGTTTGATCCCCCAGGACCCACGTTAGCCAGATGCACAAGGGGGCACATGCATCTGGAGTTCATTTGCAGGGGCTGGAGGCCCTGGCACACCCATTCTCTCCCTCTCTCCCTCCCTCCTCCCTCTGCCTCTTTCTCTCAAATAAAGAAATATAAAATATTTTTTTAAAAAACATAGTGTCAGTGATATAATCATGCCAGGGCTGCTGAGGCTGTAGACCCTTCACCAGTGCACATGTGAGGGAGAAAACCCTGGCACCTTAGTTTCTGATGCAGCAGGGACAACCTAACTGCAGCTTCAAGGATACTTAGCCACAAGGAGCATCCTGACCATCAGGGGATGTGACCACTGAGAAGCAGATGGCCTTTCCTCTGTTACCTCACATCTCAGTCTTCACCTACTGAAGCAGTTACCATCTTGTTGGGACAAAACGCATGGCCAGAAGCAGCTGACACATGGAAACGGTTGCTCCTGGCTTGCAGTTTCAAGGGGGCGCTTCGCACAGTGGGGAGACGTGGCAGGGCATCACAGCTCCACAGCAGCAGGGAGGAAGTAAAGGGTGAGCTGAACACAGCAAGTGGAGCCAGACGCTCACACCACTGGGCCCGCCCCCAGCAACACGCCACCTGCAGCACAGCTCCACTTCCCGAAGGCCCCACTGACTGGCAGCTTAATCACAAACACATGAGGCTATGGGGGACATTTTACATTCAAACCACACCTCCTCGATATAAATAGCCAAAAAAATGTTAGAAAAATACAATAAACAATGGTTCTGAAAGTGCAAGCTCTTGATTCTTTACTATTCTATCTAACACTACCCTGAAGAATCACCCAGACGTTTTCTGGACAGGTCACCTCCATTCCACCTTTCTCCCAGGGAACAGGTGGCCCAGGCCGGGTGGGTTGTGCTGTCAGAAACCCACGCTGTGAGTGGTGGTGGCTCCAGATGGCACTGTCTGCCAGGAACAAGGGAGTGTAGGACCTGTGGCTTCTGCAGGTGAGCTCAGGTCAGCCTCAGCCCGGTGCTCTGCCAGCTCCACAGCGTCCATGCTGAGCTCACACCAGGGGATCTGTGTGCCCCAAACACACTGCTATTCTGCATCCATACAGTTAGCTTCTGCAGGAAAATATTAAACACCACTTTCAAACCAGAATGATCCCTACTCTTCACAAAAGAATAGCAAGAGCACAGCTTCTGACCTTCCAGAGTAATTTAATTCAACTCATAGAAAAATATAAAATAAATAATAACCACCCAAGAACTTCTGAGAGAGTCTCTCCTCTCCCGGCTCAGGGAGCCAGGTAAGTGGGGCAGCAGCGCATAGCAACCCTGCTTGTTCTTTCTTCTCTCTCCAGAACCTATTCCCAGGGACACTTCAGAACCACGGAAGTGGGCAGGGGTGATGGCTCAGTGTGTAAAGCACTTACTAATGCAAGCATGAGAACCTGAGTTCAGAACCTACATATGACACCAGGCACGGTAGCATGCACCCATCATCCCAGTATCGGGGAGGCAAAGACAGGAGGATTTCTGGTCCTTGCTAGCTAGTTCAGTCTAGCTGAATTGGTGACCTCTAAGTTCAGTGAAAAGCTAGGTGAACAGCAACTGAGGAGGGCACCTGTGGTGGCTTGAATATAAATGTATATTCCCCACAGTCTCAGGTATTTTTTTAAGATTTATTTTTACTTATTTATTTATTTATTAGAGACAAAGAGATGGGTGGGGGGAGAAAGAGAGAGAGAGAGAGAGAATAGGTGCGCCAGGGCCTCTAGCCACTGCAAACAAACTCCAGACGCATGCGCCACCATGTGCATCTGGCTTACATGGGACCTGGAGAATCAAACCTGGGTCCTTAGGCTTCACAGGCAAGCTCCTTAACCGCTAAACCATTTCTCCAGCCCTCTCAGGTATTTTTTATTAAATTTCCTACTTAAGTCTCTAGCAGGCAGAGCCCTGCTGGAGGAGGTGTGTCTCTGGGGACAGATCTTGAGACATTCTAAGGGTTGTGTTTAGAGCCAGCTTGAGCTCCGGCTGCTCACGCTGGCTGGTGCTGGCTGTGGTCTCTCTGCTGTGGATGCATGATGGAGTGAGCCAGCTTCCTCCACCACAATGAAGTTTCCCATGGAAACTATAAGCCTCAAATAAACCCTTTCCTCTCATAAGCTGCTTCTGGTTGGGTGTTTTTCCCAGCAACGAGAAGGTAGCAATAACAAAACCCAACATCAACCTCTGGCCTACACACACACACACACACACACACACACACACACACTACATAAACCAAAACAGGACTACAGAAACTTTCTGCTGCCCAGATACCCACTGCCCTTCCCACACATGGCATCAGTTCTGTCTCCGCCAGCCACAGCATCACACCAATGTGATTGACTCTCTGTGGAAGAGCTAAGGCAGCGGTGAGAGACTGCCACTACTTTCTGCCTGGAAAGCCCAGCCGAAGAGACAGCACAGGGCAGACATGTGAACGAGCCAGTGGCAGTGCCCACCCCACAGGGACCCAGCATAAGCTTCCATCACTCCCTGGCTTCAGTTCAGATTCACCTTTCCACTCTCGTGCAAATGCTGAGAAGGCAATCTGGAGACAAGCTGGGAGCTGAACAAGCTTGGCAAGGTCTCCCAGAGGAAGAAAAAAAGATGGAGCTCAGGGGCCTGTGAACACCACAGATTTTCAGTGGGAAGAAAGGACTCACCTCTTGTAGCAGTTGCCTTCTCATCACTGGGACCAAACACCCCATCAGAAGCAGCTTATGGGAGGGTTTGTTCAGGCTTACAGTTTGGAAGGGGAATTTCATCATGGCAGGGGAAGCCTGGCACATGCAGACAGCGGGCATCACATCTTGTCACTTCAGCAGGGAGCAAACAACAAGAGTGAGCTCACGATGAACACCGCAAGGTCCACTCCCAGTGACACACCTCCTTCAGCAAGGCCCCACCAGTTGGGGATTAAGTAGGAGGCTTATTCATAAACATATGAGTCTACAGGGACACCCCACATTCAAAGCACCACACGTTCCAAACATTGAAATCCAAGCATGCTCAAATGAAGTGGTCTTAAATGAAACTTTCACATTCAAAAGCAGAGTAATGGGCTAGACAGACAGATCAATTGGCAAAGTGCTTGCCTCACAAGCATGAGTTCCTAAGTTTGAACCCCAATTCCCACATAAGTAAGCTAATGTGATGCCACCTGCTTGAAATCTTAGTGCTGGGGAAGCAGAGACAGGGTTCTGCTGGCTAACAGGTCTAGCCTGCTTAGTGAGTTCCAAACCATTAAAAGAAAGCTGGACAACATCTGAAGGAGCAACACCCCAGCTTATGCTCTAGCCTCTACATGTACACATGAGCACACATACACACACATGCACATATACACATACACATACACACACATGCACATATACACATATATGCACATACACACATGCACATATACACATACATGCACAAAGAATAACATACATATGTGTATTAGTCTGACTTCCATGGCTATAACAAGGTACTTGAGGGTGGGTAATATATTTTTTAAGAAGAGATGTATACTTAGCCCACAGTTGTAGTACTGTGACATCCCATTTGTCTGCCTTCTAGTGAGGGCGTCACAATGGATGACATCAGGGCAGGAATGTGTGACAGAAGACTCTATGGCAGGACAGGAAGCCAGAGGATTCAGGGGAGGCTTGCCCTTTAAAAACTCATTCTTATGAGAACTGAGTCCCACAGAACACCTTAATCCCTCTCAAGGGTACCACACACCTAGCCACCTCCGACTAGACACAGCCTCTTAGAGGACTCACCATCTCCCCACCACCACACTGGGGACCAACTCCTGGGATATGAGCCACACACATAAACCCCTATTTATCAATGGCTACTTAAGCATCATGAAGCATCATGACTTTATGAAGTAAAAGACATATCACAAGGACACATCTGGACTGAGGAAAGACTGAAATGAGGAAACAGAGAAGACTTGCATCTGTGCCACTCAAGTCCCAAAGGAGAGGAAAGGAAGGATGGAGGAACAGCCAACATTGGAAGAGATAATGGCAAGGAATTTTCAAAGAATGATGGATAGCAAATCACAGGTCCAAATTTGTTACAAATAGCAAGCAAACAACACCGTAGTAAGTTAGAGTAAAAATGCTGAAAAACCAGAGAAATGATTTAAGAAACTAAACAGAAAGATACATTATCTCCAGATGGCTCAATGAAAATTGACACAAAAGTTCTGTTAAAGCAATGGAAGCCAGGCATGGTGGTTCATGCCTTTAATACCAGCACTGGGGAGGCAGAGGTAGGAGGGTCGTCATGAGTTTGAGGCCAGCCTGAGACAACATAGTGAATTCCAGGTCAGCCTGGGCTAGAGTGAGATCCTAAAAAAATTAAGTATCAATATTTTTGCTGAACATGGATGGAAAACCACAAACAAAATATGGCAAAGCTGGATGTGGGGGTGTAAGCCTGTATTCCCAGTACAGGGTGACTGGGGGCTACAGCAGGAAGATCAAGAAGTTGAGATCAGCTGGACTACATAGCAATACCCTATCTCAAAAAGACAAAAGGGAAGCCGGGCGTGGTGGCGCACGCCTTTAATCCCAGCACTCGGGAGGCAGAGGTAGGAGGACTGCCGTGAGTTCAAGGCCACCCTGAGACTCCATAGTGAATTCCAGGTCAGCCTGGGCTAGAGTGAGACCCTACCTTGAAAAACCAAAAAAAAAAAAAAAAGACAAAAGGGGACTAAGGATATACGTCACTTAGGGGAATGCTTGGCTGGTATATAGAATGCCTTGGGTTTTGATCTCCAGTACCATAAAAGCCAGGTGTGGTGGTGCTCACCTGCTATCCCAACACTTGGCAATCCCAGCACTTGGGAAGTGGGGACAAGAGGATGAGAGTTCAAACTCAATCTTGGTTACATAGTGAGTTTGGGGCCAGCCTGGGCTACAGGAGACCATGTCTCCAGAAAGAAGCAGAGAGAGGAAGAGAGAAAGAAGTACAAAATAGCAAATCCAGCAATATATTAAAAAGAACCAAGTTGTAGGTCTGAGGAGATAGCTCAGTAGTTAAGGGCACTTGCTGGCAAAGCTGCCAACCCAGGTTTTTAAATTTCCCAATACCCACATAAAGCCAGATACACAAAGAGGCACATGCATCTGGAGTTCATTTGCAGCTGCAAGATGCCCTGGTATGCCCATATTCTGTCTCTTTGTCTCTGTCTCTGTCTCTCCCCCCCCCCTTATAAATAAATATTAAAAAAAAAAGAACCAAGTTCAGGGCTTAGTATTCAAGGCACTTGCCTGCAAAGCCTAAGGTCCCAGGTTTGATTCCCTAGTACCCACATAAAGCCACATGCACAAAGAAGAACCAAATTCAGTTTATTTTAAGAAGGCAAGGTTGGTTTTACAATTAAAACTCAACTAATATAATCCAAATATATTAGCAGGTAAAAGATATAAAATCATACACATTCTCATCTTCACAGATTCAGAAAAGGTATGTGATAAAATTCAACATCTGTTCAGGAACACTGATCTTAGAAAAGCAGGAATAAAAGGCAACTTGCATAATCTAATAAAAACCTCCCCTCCAGCACGCATTACCTAAACAGTGACATACTGCAAACTTACTTCTTGAAATCAGGACCAAACGTAATGATAATCATCACTTCTACTTAGCATTTTATTGCAGATGCTACCAATGCCTGTGGCAAGTAAAAAGTAATAACAAAAGGTCTAAGAATTGGGAAAAAAAAAATGGAACAAAACTGTAATTTATATTACCATATACCAGCAACAAAAACTTAGAGAATGAAATTCTGACACTTAGCAGCTCAGAAATCGCACGTGCCATAGATTGAATTTAGTGGGAGGTAAATGTGCCCTGGATACAGAAAACGGCAAAACCCTTGGCGATACGGACATGAACGATACCCAGATGGGAGACCATATTGTGAAAACACATCTGCTCTCCTCAGATTACCTGCAGACACAGTGCCGGAGACAGTTCACTTCTATTGTCTGTTGCCAACTTGGTCGACCAGGAAGCAATTTAGAGACACACCTGGGTCTTTCAGGATGTTTTGAGGAAAAATTGATGGAGCAAGGAAGGCCTCCCTCCCGAGTGGACAGCCCTTCCATTGCTGGTCTGTGTACAAAAGAGCACAGAGAGAACACAGGGCCTTCGCCTGCCTGCCCTTGCTACTTGCTGGTGCCTGCATTTACCCTGTCGCTGCTGTCCTTTGTGGACCCTCGAACCCAGTTTCATCATCAACCTTCCAATGTGGACTGAAGACCGGAGGGCTCTCCAGGAATCCCCCGGGCCTTCATGCCGGGTTAGGACTGCTGAGGCGTCCTCAGCCTCGCGGGCAGAGCAGCTGGGTTCTCAGATTCCCCAGCCTTCATCCAGCTATTGTGGGATGGCCCAGCCTGTGTCTGCAAGCTAATCTAATAAATCCCTTTATGATACATGTTCATTCTACTGGTTCCTGTAGAGGACCCCAACTAATACATGACGCCCCAAGGAAGAGCTCAGCTGGCTTCCCCCGTCAGTCCTGCCTTGTTGAACCCGGAGCCACCCAGACTGCCTGTGGGATTCCTCATCTGGGGATCCCACTTGACTTTCCCAACAGACAGGGCTATGGCTTTGGACCACTCACACCCCCAGTTTGATTTATGAGACTTCAAAGATCCCCTTCAGTCACCAGTATTCCTGCTCTATGCATGTGTGTAGAGGCCAGAGGACAACATCGGATGTTGTTTCTCAGACACCCTTAACTTTGAAAAGAAAATTATTTATTTATTTATTTACTTGAGAGAAAGTGAGAGAGAGAAAAGGCAGGTAGAGAGAGAGAGAATGGGCACACCAGGGCCTTTAGCCACTGCAAACTCCAGACATGTGTGCTACCTTGTGCATCTGGCTTACGTGGGTACTGGGGAATCAAACTCGGGTCCTTAGGCTTTGCAGGCAAGTGCCTTAACCTCTGAGCCATCTCTCCTGCCTCTTCCACTTTTTTTTTTTTTTTTTGAGACACACTCTCACTGGCCTGGAGCTCATCAATTAGACTGCCCTGGCTATCCAGCAAGCTCCTGGGATCCATCTGCTCTGTCTCCCTAGCACGCATCATCATGCCCAGCATTTATTTTATTTTATTTTATTTTATTTATTTGAGAGAGAGAAATAGGCCGAGAGAGAAAGAGACAGAGAGAGTGAGAATGGGTGCTCCAGGCCCTCCAGCCACTGCAAACAAACTCCAGATGCGTGTGCCCCCTTGTGCATCTGACTTAGGTGGGTCCTGGGGAATTGAACCTGGGTCCTTTGGCTTTGCAGGCAAGTGCCTTAACCGCTAAGCCATCTCTTCAGCCCATGCCCAACATTTGTTTTTGAGGTAGGATCTCTCTGTAGCCCAGGCTGACCTGGAATTAGCTATGTAATCTCAGGGTAGCCTCGAACTCACAGCCATCCACCTTCCTCTGCCCCCCGAGTGCTGGGATTAAAGGCATGCGCCGCCCGGCAATGCTCAACATTTTTATGTGGGTTCTGAAGATCACACTCCAGTCCCCTGCTGGCAAGGCAAACGCTTTACTGATTGAGCTACGTCCCCAGCCTTGACATGGTGAATACACTATGCTATGCATCGTCTAGCCACTTCCTGAGCCCCACACCTTCCCTGTCGTGCTGTAAGGAAGGGCAAAGCATGGAGAGACTGGCCCAGTCCTTGCCCCAGCTCTGAGCATTCATGCCCTCACGCACCATCCTGAGCAGGAAGGGCTGGGCTGAGGATCCAGTAAGCTGTAATGCCCAGAGTGCCCGACCAGCTGCTTGAAACATAGCAAGCGTAGTTCATGGGAGACGGTGGGTGACGTTGTCCTAGTCCCTTCTCTAGGGCTGGGGTGGGGGGGTCTAGACTGAAAGACACCAGGTCTGACATTCCCTACTGAAATTCCCTCAGCCACTCTGGCTACTCTTTGTAGCCTTCCTCATGACGCAGAAATTCTAAACACGCTACACTGTTGCAGCTCGCTATAAAATAGGTGAAACCTTTGTAGGACCACTCAGTGACGAGTTTTATGGTTGAGGTGGATTTTATGTATGGATCCTGAGATCTACTGAAGGCATGAAATGTTAAAATAGCTTTGAAATGTTTCTTTATTCTTACCCCCAAACCTCAATGGGAAACATGCTGGTTACATGCATGTATTCATTACTTTTCTGATTGCTGTAGCAAAGTCTGGCAAAAGCTACTTAAAGAAGGCTTATTTTGGCTCCCCTGTTGGGGGTGCAATCCCTCATGAGGAAGACATGCGGCAGGAGCTAGAGGCACTGGTCCTGTCCCGTCTGTCCTCAGGAAGCAGAGACATGAATGCTGATGCTCTGCTCACTTTCTGCTTCTTGTCTATTTGTTTTAAACTTTTATGAAAGAGAGAGAGAGAGAGAATTGGCATGCCACGGCCTCTAGCCACTGCAGTCAAACTCCAGATGCGTGTGCCACCTTGCGCATATGTGTGACCTTGAGTACATGCATCACCTTGCTGGTTTGGCTTACATAGGTTCTGGGGAGTCCAACCTGGGTCCTTAGGCTTCATAGGCAAGTACCTTAACTGCTAAGCAATCTTTCCAGCCCCATTTTCTATTTTTTTTTTATTTTTCTGTTTATTGATTTATTTGAGAGCGACAGACAGAGAGAGAAAGAGGCAGATAGAGAGAAACAGAGATTGGGCGCGCCAGGGCCTCCAGCCACTACAAACAAATTCCAGACGTGTGTGTCCACTTGTGCATCTGGCTAGCGTGGGTCCTGGGGAATCAAGCCTTGAACCGGTGTCCTTAGGCTTCACAGGCAAGTGCTTAAATGCTAAGCCATCTCTCCAGTCTCCATTTTCTGTTTTTAAAAGTATTTATTTATTTATTTATGAGAGAGAGAGGAAGATGTAGATAGAGAGAGAGAAAGAGAAGAATAGGTGTGCCAGGGCCTCGAGCCACTGCAAACAAATTCCAGACGCATGTGTTACTGTGTGCATCTGACTTATGTGGGTACTTGGGAATCGAACCTGGGTTCTTAGGCTTCTCAGACAAGTGCCTTAACTGTTAAGCCATCTCTCCAGCCCCACTTTCTGCTTTCTATGCAATCTGGGACCCCAGCCCATGCAGTGGTGCCACTCACATTCAGAGTGGGTTTTCCTTCGTCAGTTGAACCATTCTGGAAACATCTATGTTTCCCAGATAGACCTATGGTGATTCTAAACCCTGTCAGGTTTAAAATCGAGATTCACGGGCTGGAGGGATGGCTTAGCAGTTAAGGTGTTGGTCTGCAAAGCCAAAGGACCCAGATTCGATTCCCCAGGACCCACATAAGCCAGATGCACAAGGTAACACATGCATCTGGAGTTCATGCCCATTCTCTCCCTCTCTCTCTCTCTCTTTCTGTCAAATAAATAAAATTGAAAATCAATATTCACAATAACAATATGGTTTAAATATTCTAGTTTAGTCATCGTTGGGCATCCACTGTGTACTACTAAGTTTTCATGCCATATCTCCTCACAAGAACCTTACAATATTGGGCGTGATTAGCCACTGAGAATGATGGTGACTCGTTCATGATCACTGGGCAGGCGACTGAATCCACACAGGCCTCTCATCCCACACAACGCCGCACCCCACAGCCAACAGCTGCGGCTGAGTTCCAGGGCTTTGCCACACTCAAGTAAGTACTCGCACATAGAAGCATTAGCTGAGTAAGGAATGTGCACCCCACTTCCTCAAGCTCTTTTTATTCTTTTAGACATAGGGTCTCACTCTAGCCCAGGCTGACCTGGAACTCACTTTGTAGCCCAAGGCTGGTCTTGAACTCACAGCGATCCTCCTACCTCAGCCTCCCAAGTGCTAGGATTAGAGGCAGAGGTAGAAGGAATTCGAGACCACCCTGAGGGCTACATAGTGAATATCAGGTCAGCCTGGGCTGGAGTGAAACCTACCTCAAAAAAGAACAACAAAAGGGGGCTGAAGAGATAGCTTAGCAGGCAAGGTGTTTGCCTACAAAGCCTAATGAATGGGGTTCAGTTCCCCAGTACCCATGTAAGCCAAATGCACATGGCAGCACATGCATCTGGAGTTCATTTGCAATGTCTAGAGGCCCTGGCATGCCCCCCATCTCTCTCTCTATCTGCCTCTCTCTCTCTCTCTCTCTCTCTCTCTCTCTCATAAATAAATAAAAATAAAATATTTTTAAATGTACTACAAGAAAATTTTAATACTTTTTTTGGTTTTATTTTTGGTTTTTTTTTTTTTTTTTTTTTTTTGGTTTTTTGAGGTAGGGTCTCACCCTGGCCCAGGCTGACCTGGAATTCATTATGGAGTCTCAGGGTGGCCTCGAACTCACGGAAATCCTCCTACCTCTGCCTCCTGAGTGCTGGGATTAAAGGCGTGCACCACCATGCCCAGCTAAAATAGTTATTTCAATGCTGTTGTCTATTACATTTTTGTTCAGCATCTCCATCTCATTGTGGAATTCCAATTTCATTTCTTTTTGTGTTGAAAGGATGTATTGTTTATTTATCTGCAAGCAGAGACAGAGAAGAGAGAGTGGGAGGGAGAGAAAGAGAAAGAGAGAATAGGTGTGCCAGGGCCTCCAGCCACTGCAAATGAACTCCAGATGCGTGCATCACCTTGTGCATCTGGCTAACATGGGTCCGGGGGAATCAAATCCAGGTCATTAGGCTTTACAGGCAAGTTCCTTAACTGCTGAGCCACCTCTCCAGCCCCCAATTTTATTTCTGCATTAGACTTGCTTGTTGTTTGTTGGAATTCACTCCTGCATTTGATTATATCTTCACTGAGTTTATTCCACTGCCCATTGAGACCATTTTGTTGTTGTTGGTTCTCCTCCATTTCTTTGATCCTTCTTCAAGTTTTTTTTTTTATTCTCTTCATTTTTGAGACAGGTATTGAGTTCTTTTAGCTGATTTCTTTGCATTTCCTTCAGCCATGCTTGGAGTTCATTCTGGAATTCTTTATTGTTGATTTTCTTCAACCATGCTTTAAATTCCATGGTGAGTTGTTTATTTCGGTTTTCAACTAATTTTTCCATCCTTTGGTTCGTGGCCTCATTCAGAGTGTTGGATATGCTTCCCACAGCTTCATTATGGGGTTCTATGGCTAGAGTTTCCTCTAGGCTCGCAGTAGAGGCTACTGTGATGGGGCCTGGTGTGCTTGGTGGGGATGTTTTGGCTTGGTGTCTTGTGTTCTTTGTTTTGCATCAGGGTTTCCCCATCTCGAGGTCATTGTGTTGTTTTGCCAGGACTGTGGCAATTGGTATCTCTTCCACAGTATGCGTTTGTTGCCTTGTTTAGGTTTGGTCAAGATAGGGGTGAGAAGGTTGTGTATGCACAGTTATTGATTGGGTGTTCTTGGGTTACGGAGCCCACCTGGGTCATGCATTTGAGATCGATGGCTGCAGGGGGATCCCTGCATGTGAGCCTGCTACATGTTTGTGTGGGAATCTGGGGGCCCCCTGCCTACCCTGCACAAATGGCCAGTGAGCCAAGCCTACACACCCCGCACAAGCTGCTAGAGGAACCTGCCCCACATAAGCCACAGGGAAACTGAGAGACTGTGTGTGTATATGTGTGTGTGTGTGTGTGTGTGTGTGTGTGTGTGTGTGCGCACACGCGCACACACATCCAAATGCATCTGTTCATGCAGGCTTGTGGAAGCCAGAGGAGAACCTAGGTGTTTATCCTCTGGAAGACAAGGTCTCTCATTTGACTAAGGTCTCTCACCTAACTAGAACTTACCAGTATGGAGCCTGCCAAGTGCACGAAATTGGGTGTTCAGTAAGACCCAGGGATCCTCCTATCTTCGCCTCCCCAGTGCTGAGATTATTGATGTATTAATATTAATGTGCCTGTCTCTGTCACACAGGTTCTGGAGGTTGAGCCCATGTCTTCACGTGTGTGAGGCAAGTACTTAACAAACTGAGTTGTCCCCCACCCCCAAGCCATTATGATTTTGATAGGAATGCATTTAATCTGTAGATTGCTTTGAGTAATATGAAAATGTTAGCAATATAGGCTCTTGCCATCCACGATCATGTCTCCCCATGTTTCTGATTTCTTTTGCCAGGTCCTTATGTTTGTATTTGGCCTTTAATAGTCACACAACAAAAAAGAAATTTTGAATAAATGAATGCATCACTCAATCAACTGTAGGAAGTACTTCCAAATATCTCATGGGACCAGAAAAGTGAGCTCTTTGCTCATAACAGCAGGCTCAAACAAGGCAAAAGAAATTGACAGGACAGGAAAAGGGAAAGGTGCTTTTGTTTAACCTTGGGTTGGTTATTTGTCTTTCCCCAAAACTTCATCAAAGAAACACTAAAAATGTTAATCTTCTTTGGGGATAATAGCAAAGATCATCTGGAGTTTATAAAGCTTCTTGGTTAATAGGTCCATTTTAATAAGAGCTGATCTTCCCATCCACAGAGAGGCTCTTCTGCCAGCTCAGCAAGTCTCCACAAAGAATTTCCAGAGCGTGCTTTATGGCCAAGACATAATAAAACACAGAGGGCAGTACAGCCCCCGCTGAAAATCCAGCAAGTAATCCGATTCATTTTATACACTCATCCGTAATGAACTTTCAGACACTGCAGAGCCACAATCTGTGAGTGTGATTCCCAGCTCACAGAGGAAGGCCTTGCCCCAGGCAGGGCCCTGAAGATGCAGGCTGGCCATGTACACAGAGCCCTCCACCCTCACAGGCTGCTCAGCTTGCAATTTCTACCCACCTGTCCCCCTTCTATCTTGCCGCCTATGGCCTCTCCACCTGATCTTGGATCTCCTGCTGGGCCCAGGCTCTTTAGCTGGCTGGTCTGTGTGAGGTGCTCTGTACTTGAACTATTTGCAGCTTCTTTCATTTTTTTTTTAAATTTCTATTTATTTATTTGAGAGAGAGACAGATATATATAGAGAGAGAAAATAGTGCACCAAGGCCTTCAGCCACTGTACACGAACTCCAGACATGCGCGCCACCTTGTGCATCTATCTGGCTTACATGGGTCCTGGGGAAACGAACGTGTGTCCTTTGGCTTTATAGGCAAGCGCCTTAACCACTAAGGCATCTCTCCAGCCCTTGCAGCTTCTTCCTTGCAGAATTCCTATTGTCACCTCCCAGTCCTCAGACTCTACACCCCCGCTTGCTTGTGCCCCGCTGCTCTCTGTGCCATCACTCATATGACACCTAGTGTGAATGCCACCCGCCACACCACAGCTGTCCCCATTTGAGCCCTGGAGTTGCTGAGAAGAATTCATCCCAAACTCCCACTGAACATCTCAAGGGCCCAACGCACGCTTTGCGCATCATCACCTCAAGGAACACAGAGCCGGGGAAGCGCGCTGGTGAGCAGCCGCGTACCATCAGCCTTCTCTGGGGAAAGGGCTCTGTGGACGAGTCAGTGGACAAACATGCCGGGTGCCTGGACTACATCAAACACTCCCAAGGGTCATGGGCCACAGGTTTGCTTTTCATGAAACCACCCCACATGTCCTGGGCCTCGGGCCAACCTCCAGACAGAAGACGCCTCCGGGTCACATCCAGCCAGAACATGTTCAGCCTTCACATCAGGTCCTACAATAAAGCATCGTATGGCCTGGATCTTCTATTATTATTTTTTTATTATTATTATTATTGCTTTATTAAGGATCAAACCCTAGGACTTTGCACTCTACAACTGAATTTTACACTCTCAGATCCAGCTCTTCTCCCACTACTGCAAAGGAGGCCCTGGTATCACCCCCACTTTCCAGAAAGGAACGGTCCTACCCACAGAAGGTCGTGCAGCTGAAAGCACACGGTGAGGCAGCCCGTTCGTATTTCTTTGTACTTCCTGTTGTACCCAACTGCCACCCATAAATATGGCCCTTGGAGCATGCCATCGAAAGGGGTCAGCAAACACCCATGGAATGCACATTCCAGCGCTTGCTAAGTGCCAGGTCCAGAAACGAGAAGATTCACTGGGCTTCGAGGGACCCGCATGGCACACGAGAGGCATTTACAGAAGCAGTGACAACCAGCCAGGAGCTGCGTCTCTTCCTCATCCACAGACATGCCATCAAATCATCCTGATGCACGGGGAACAGCCCCCGGCCCGGTCAGGCCTCCGGCTGCACGTAAAGAAACTGAGTCCCAGGTTTTTCCATCCCGCTGGGCCTAGTCATTTGTGCTAATGGATTGTTTTTAGTTTTACTCCCAAACTGGCAAAAATATTACTTTCGTCAGTCTGCAAACAAGAGTTAAAAACCCATTAAGTTGTAAAAAGGAGTAAATATGTTATAAAATAGACCCTAATAGGCTTCTTCCCTCCAAAAAGCAATTTAATGAATGCAGTTTGACTTTTCTGTTTCATTAATAATGTGCCCAATCACTCCTGCTTTGCAAGAAGTGACTGTGTAGATGATATGATAACAGGACTTATTTTTTTCATGCAATTAGCTGTATGCATTTGACGACAGAATAAATTATGTACAAATGCTTTTTAAAAGCAAGGGTGGGGGCTGGAGAGATGCCTTAGCAGTTAATGCATTTGTCTGCAAAGACTGAGGACCCATGTTCAGCTCTCCAGATGCCAGGTAAGCCAGACGCGCAAGGTGACAAAAGCACTCAAGGTCAGACATGCGCACAAGGTGGCACGCATGGCTGGAGTTTGATGGCAGTGGCTAGAGGCCCTGGTGTGCCAATCCTCTCTCTCTCTCTTCCCCTCTCTCTCATAAAAAAAGGGCAGTCTGTTGGGCTTGCCTCAAAAAAATAATAATAATAAATAAATAAAAGTAAGGGAGGGGACTGGAGAAATAGCTCAGTGAGTAAAGTATTTGTCTTGCAACCCTGAGGCCCTGCATTCCATCACCAGTTCCCACACAAAATGCCAGACACCTGGGCATGGAGCAGTAATCCCAGTGCTAGGGAGGGAAGTCCGGAGGATGTCTGGGTCTGACCAGTCAGCCAGTCTAAACCAGTTGGTGAGCCTTAGGCCAATGAGCACCCCTGTCTTAAAAAGAGGTGGATGGGGCTGGAGAGATGGCTGAGCAGTTAAGGTGCTTTCCTGCAAAGCCGAAGGGCCTAAGTTCGATTTCCCAGGACCCACGTAAGCCAGATGCACATCGTGGCTCACTTGTCTGGAGTTTGTTTGCAGCAGCTGGAGGGCCTGGCATGCCATTCTCTCTCTCTCTCTCTTTCTATCTCATTAATAAATAAATAAAATATTAAGAATCACTTTTTTGGTTTTTTTTTCGGTTTTTTTTTTTTTGTTGTTGTTGTTTGTTTGTTTGTTTTTCAAGGTAGGGTCTCACTCTGGCTCAGGCTGACCTGGAATTCACTATGCAGTCTCAGGGTGGCCTCAAACTCTCGGTGATCCTCCTACCTCTGCCTCCTGAGTGCTGGGATTAAAGGCATGCGCCACCATGCCTGGCTTAAGAATCACTTTTAAAAAAGATGTGGATGGCGTTCCTAAGAAATGACACATGAAGTCGTGCACCCACACCCATACATGCACCCACAACACATGAGTGTGCAGACATATGCAAAAAATAAATACGCAAATGAATAAAAGCAAGAACATCTTACTTAACACTGTATTCATTTCTGTGTTTCGCTATTTATTTGCTAATCCTTCTCTGTGCCAGGAATGACCAGGGGACAGGAGTCAAAATAATGTGGGGGCTGGGAAGTGAGACCAATACTGAAGTGGAATCAAAGGACACGAGTCTGGCTGATGCGAGTGTCTCCACAAGATGTGGCATGTCCTCGAGTCAACTTTTACCTGCCGCAAAGTGAAAAGTGAAGAAAATGTGGTTCAAATTCCTATGCTGGGGCCTGGAGAGACGGCTCAATGGTTAAAGGGTCTTGCTTGCAAAGCCTGCCAGTCTGGCTTCAATTCCTCAGCCAGCATACATAAACCCGGGCAGGCATTTGTTTGTAGTGAGAAGATTATGATGTGTCTGCACACACAGACACACACACACACACACACATACATTTTAAATAAAATGAAATTGCTACACTGTTCATGGACTTGCTTGTTTGGGAATAACATTTTCAGGCTGGGAAGTTAAGTGTGCTTCCAGGGTAAGCGAGGGTACCTGAGGGCACCTGAGACTGCCCAAGTTCAAATCTCCAGATTCCATGTAAACAGCTGAGCATGGCCACATGAGCCTGTGACCCTAGTCCCTCAGGGGTGAGCAGAGACCCAAGAACTGTCAAGGAGAATCATAGCCCTGGAATTTGCCAAGTAGGCTAGACTGGCTAACCAGTGAGCCCCAGGGATCCTCCAGCACTTGGATTACAAGTGCATGCCACCTTGTCCAGCACTTTTAAGTGGTTTCTGGGAATTCTGAACTCAGGCCCTCACGCTTGCAAGGCAAGTGCTTTGCCAACTGAGCTTCTCACATCTCTTTGGAATCAAGAATTTGCATCCTAACAGGGCGTGGTGGCACACGCCTTTAATCCCAGCACTTGAGAGGCAGAGGTGGGAGGATCTCCATGAAGGCCCACAAGAATAGACTCACTGGATCCCTGCAAGCTCCGGAATCAGTAGAAAGAGATTTCAGTTCAAAATAAGAGCAGGTGGAAGAGGAACGGAGCAGGACACCTGACATTCCACTCCAGCCACTGCAGGAGAGTGACCCCTACCACAGGCCAGTGTATGCGGCACTGAAAGGGCACATATACCACAAACCATCTCTCTCTCTCTCTCTCTCACACACACATACACACACACAATATTTTTTTTGAAAAGAAGAATGTACTTACTGTAGGACCAAATTGTACATTTTTTGAGCATTTATCCCAAAGAAATGAAAGCTTATATTCTAGGAACATTCTTCACAACTTTATTCACTATCACCAAAAACTGAGCACAACCCAAATTTCCTTCTAGGGGTGGATGGTTAATGTGGTACATCCACAGCATAGACTAGTGCCGAGCACTGGAGAGGCAGAGGCAGGAGGATCGCTGTGCATTCAAGAACAGCCTGGGGGCTGGAGCTGTGGCTTCACTTGCCTACAAAGCCTAGGGACCCAGGTTCAACTCCCTAGAACCCACATAAGCCAGACGCACAAGGTCACACATGGGCATAAGGTAGTGCAGAGGCTCTGGAGCGCCAATTCTCTCTCTCTCATAAAAAAATAAAAATTAAATTAAAAAGTTAAATAAAGAACACCCTGGGAGTGAGTGCCAGGTTAGCCTGGACTAGAGTGAGACCCTGTCTTGAAAAGAAACAAAAAGAAAAGGTGTGAGCAAATCTTATGGAATAGCTGTGAATCAGGAACATTTTAGCACTTAGCTCCACATATGATAAAACTACACAAAACCCTGCAGCCACGAGTATACATGCACATGAATGAGACCCCACAAAACTGACGAAGTGTAAGCCACGCACACATTTAATCTCAGGAGACAGACTCGAGGGGAAACTCCACAATGGCAGGGAAAATAATGGCATGAGCAGAGGGTGGACATCACCCCCTGGCCAACATAATATGGACAACAGCAACAGGAGAGTGTGCCAAACACTAGCAGGGGGAAGCTGGCTGTAACACCCCTAAGCCCGCCCCCAACAATACACGCCCTCCAGGAGGCGTTCATTCCCAATTGCCGTCAGCTGGGGAGACTAGCATACAGAACACCTACTTTATGAGGAACACCTGAATCAAACCACCACAATGGCTCAGTCAGTAAAGCACCTATCATGCACGTACAAGGTCCTGGATTCAGGACCCGGGTAAATGCCAAGCATAATGATGCAGGCCTGTAATCCCAGAACTGAGGAGGCAGACAGGTAACCTCCGGGCTTGCCAGCCAAATCTAGCCAACCCAGTAAACCCAAAATGCAGTGAGAGACCTGCCTCAACAAATGGGGTGAGCTATAGAGAGGCAGACCCAGTGCAGACCTCTAGCCTCTCTCTACATGCATGCACACCTGCACACACACACCACAGACACATGCAAAAAAAAAAAGAAGAAGAAGAAAGAAAAAATATTTTTGTGTAGTTTTTCCAAGTAGGGTCTCACTCTAGCTCAAGCTGACCTGGAATTCACTATGTAACAAAAATATTTTTAAGTGAGAATCTTTCTCAGAAACGATGTTTAAGCCTATTTTCTAAAGACTGGAACAACTGAAATCTTCTGCTCACTCTAGATTCATCACTAAGTCATTGCAGACCCTGGGAGTCAGAGAAGGACAAGCTGTCCTTGCATAGCAGGATGGGCACTTTGGGGACATGAGTCGTGTTGGGTGAACTGAAACCTTGCTCTCTACAATCATGACCCCACAGCCTTTCAGAATAAACACCAAATTTGCCTCTCACGAGTGTGCACAAGATGGGGCATGAGCCATAAAGCTTGGACCCTGCACCCCGTGTGTTTGAATCCACTACCATTCCCTTCTACCCCAGACAGAATCTCCAGCCACTTAGGAAAGCTCTTGTCTCCTTTCAAAACGTAGCCCCAAGTTCTACTGACTGAAACTTCAGAGGATGGACATGCACTCTGAAGACATCTTCCCTGCAGAAGACCTGACCCTGGCAGACAGCTTCTCTGTCGACATTACTGAAGAATTACCATGGTCGAGTAAGGAAGACAGCCTCAAGTTCGCAACGTTTGTTCCAAGGATAGAAACACTTTATCCCCTAGACTTGGCTAACTCCTTTCTAATTAAACTGAGATCAAACCCTCCAGAGCTCCAGAAATAGAATACTATGTAAATCCCACCAGCTCGGCAATGCCACCCGGCTCTGTCTGGTCCCACACGACGTCAGCGTCCTCAACACACCCTCCACACACCTAGCTGGGAGGTGTCCACTAGTGTGGTCATCAGTAATGTGTTCCTTTCCGCTGAGTTCTGATCTATTTATACGTGTGTACGTATCTGTGTGTGCCTAGGCACATGCCAGAGGAAAACCCTGGTGTCATTCCTCGGGAATGCCGTCCACCTTTTAAAGCTATGGTCTATCATGGCCCTGGCACTCGACAAGTAGGCTAGACTGGCTCAGCAGTGAGCCCCAGCATCCTCCTGTCTCGGCCTCCCCAGCACTTGGATTACAAGTGCATGCCACCTTGTCCAGCATTTTTAAGTGGTTTCTGGGAGTTGAACTAAGGTCCTCATGCTTGCAAGGCAAGTACTTTGCCAAGTGAACTTCTCACTGGCCCTCACATCTCTTTGGAATCAAAAATTTGTGTCCTAACAGGGCGTGGTGGCGCACGCCTTTAATCCCAGCACTTGAGAGGCAGAGGTAGAGTCCAAGGCCACCCTGAGACTACACAGTAAATTCCAGGTCAGCCTGGGCTACAGCAAGACCTACCTCAAAAAAAAAAAAAAAAAAAAAAAAAAACATTGCATTCAGTTTTTCACTAACCATAACAACACAACTGTCAAATTCTGTTGGAAATCAACTGTCTTGGGACTCTCATCTTTAGTTTCCTACTTTGCCAATAAGATGTCTAGATTCAAGAGATGAAGAGGGCTACAGAGATGGCTTAACTGCTAAGGTGCTTGCCTGTGAGGTCTAAGGACTCAGGTTAGATTCCAATTACCCAGTAAGTGCATAGCCCAGATGCATGAGGTGGTGTATGTGTCTGGAGTTCATTTACAATGGCTAGAGGCCCTGGAACACCCATTCTCTCTCTCTCTCTCTCTCAATAAGTAAATAAATGAAATAGTTTGTTTTTCTAAAAGGAGATGAAGTGATTTGCCCAAGAGCACACAAACAAACCCCAAATAGCCTGAGTGCAAAGTGTGTGCACTCTTCACCACCCCATTGTCACATGCCCAGCACGGAGGTGGACATTATGAAAACAAGGGGCATCTCCTTCAAGGGTGCAGCCTCTCACATGAGTAACCAGAGAAGGATCAGTGAGAAGGGGTGTATGTCCACCAGGCCATGAGAGCAGGAAGAGGAGGGGAGGAGGACATTGCAGGGTTGGCTGCCACCAGCGAGATGTAGGTGCATTTCATGGCTACTGCACTGCGGTGGCAAGACCTCGACATTTTCCTTTAACTTCATTACATTGTCTGCCTCATCTGATTTCCCAAAGCAGGTGTCCTTGGAGAACAAGTCAGCATATCTGGAAAGCCAGGGCTTCATCACGTTATTCAATATATTTTATTTATGTCAATGGATTTGGAAATAGGCCTTTGGGAAATAACTAAGGCTAGATGAGGTCATGAAGGTGGGGTCCCCAAGATGGTATCAGTGCTAAAGTGCTTGCCACATAAAAATGCCAGGCAAGGGCTGGAGAGACGATCACTGGTTAAGTGCACGTCCTGTGCAAGTATGAGGACCTAAAGGTGCCTGAGACTGACCCAGCTCAAATCTTACCTTAAGACAGCTGGATGTGGCTCTGAGCATCTGCAAGGGAGCAAAGACCTGAGAATCTTCAGAGCCCTGCAAGCTCTGACGTTAGTAATAAAGAGATGCCAGTTCAAAACAAGACCAAGCAGAAGAGCAAGGGAATGATTTACCCTGCGCTCCACTCTGGCCTCTGCAGGCAAGCGACCCCTGCCACAGGAAGCAAGGACACATACAGATGGTGCATACGCCACACACACACGCACATGCACACACGCATACACACACACACACGCACACATGCATACACACACAAGGATAAATTTAAAAATAAATCAATAGGGCTGGAGGGATGGCTTAGCAATTAAGGCATTTGCCTGCAAAGCCAAAGGACCCAGGTTCAATTCCCCAGGACCCACGTTAGCCAGATACACAAGGGGGCACAAGTGTCTGGAGTTTGTCTGCAGTGGCTGGAGGCCCTGACATGCCCTCTCTCTCTCTCTCTCTCTCTCTCTCTCTCTCTCTCAAATAAATAAGTAAGTAAAAATAGTTTAAAAATCAATAAATACTGCCAGCTGTTGTGGTGCACACCTGTAATCACAGCGCTGGGAAGGTAGACACAGGAAGCTCTCTAGGGTTTACTAGCTAGCATGTCTAGCCCAATGGGTGAGCTCCAGGCCAAAAAAGGTGAACAGTGTTCCTGCAGACAACAACAGAAATTGTTCTCTCACCTACACACGCACGCACGCACAGAGAGAGAGAGAGAGAGAGCTCCTGGTCTGTCTCACCCCATGGTGCCCTCTGCCATGTTATGATTCACATACACCGCAGGGCCCTCCCCCTGCTGCCAAGCAGATGTTGGCACCACATGCTCATTCTTCCCAGCCTCCAAAAGCATGAGCCATATCAACCTCAATTCTTCATAATGTGCCCAGTGTGCCGTATTTAGTGATAGCGACTGAAAATAGATGAGGTACGCGGTGGATCACACTGACTGCTTCCACAGTGAACACCTCGTCAGCAATGTTCTCTCACCAAGATGAGAGTGACTAAAGATAGCTCCAGGCTGGGCAGATGGCTTAGCCATCAAGGCATTGCCTGTGAAGCCTGAGGACCCACGTTCCATTCCCCAGTACCCACATAAGCCAGATGCACATGGTGGCACACACATCTGGAGTTTGTTTGGCAATGGCTAGAGGCCTGGTGTGCCCATTTTCTCTCTCTCTCTCTCTCTCTAATAAATATATAAATAAAAATAATATTAAAATTTTTTTTAAAGATAGTTTCCCATAAGTTACCATGTATGCCCCATGGGGCATTAACTAGTTTCGTAGCTCACCCAGAAATCTTGTCCTAACCCTGTTAACAGTTCGTTGAATTACCTGTAACTACCTAGCTTCTCAAGGGCTCTGTTTTGTTTCTGTCTTGGGCCCTTCACAGGCTCTGTCATCAAGTGATAAGTGGACTAAGTCCTTTGGAATATGTTCGTGCTTAATCCTAGAACAATCCTGACATGAAAAGATAAGGCATCTTTCCTTGGGGCGAACCAGGGCTTGTGTTCAGGTCAGCATGAGATGCGGTGGCAGCCAGACCAGCTGCTCACTGGGACAGGGGCAAACTGCACCGTCTTTCCTAGATCTGCTCTTCCACTTGTGAATCAAAGATACTCTGCTGCTTTGTTAAAAAATATCCACTGAAGCCAGGCATGGTGGCGTACGCCTTTATTCCCAGCACTCAGGAGGCAGAGGTAGGAAGATTGCCATGAGTTCAAGGCCACCCTCTGACTACAGAGTGAATTCCAGGTCAGCCTGAGCTAGAGTGAGATCCTATTTCGAAACAGCAACAACAAAAAAAATCAAGTGACATGACATGGCATTTGACCCAGTGCATGAGCCCAGCACATGGCACCTAGTACTGTTGTAAGCATTGGTAATATTATTGACAACTCTTGGGGTATATCACCTTTGCCACCCTACCTTTGCCTAGCATTGGTTAGAACAGGAGCAGCGACACTAGACTGAAATGTTGAAGAACCAGGAGTGGAGCTGACACTACGGGTGTGCCTGTGAGATGGCTGCTTTCAGACATGCGCACTCAAAGGTGAGGAAGGGTGGGGAGAGGACTCAGCAGTTAAAGGTGCTTACTTGCAAAGCCTGTCAGCCCATTTCAATTCCCCATTAACCATGTAAAGCCAGGTGCACAAAGTGCACATGTGTCCAGAGTTCATTTGCAGTGGCATGAGGCCCTGACATGACCAACCTCTCCCTCTGTCCTCTCTCTCTCTCTCTTGCAAATAAATAATTTTTAAAAAAGTAAAGAAGGACTGGAGAGATGTATCATTAGTTAAAGGTTCTTGCTTGCAAAGCGTGAAAGCCTGACATCCAGGGTTCTAATCCTCTGTACCCACGTAAAGCCAGATATGCATAAATTGGCATGTGCATCTGGACTTCATTTGCAGTGGCAGGAGGCCCTGGTGTGGCCATACATTCTCTCTCTCATAAGTTAAAAAAAAATAACCATGTTTTAAAGTTAAGGAATCCAGTTTGTAAAGAGGGTAACGTTGATGTGTAGAGAAATGGCCAGCGAGGGCCCTGGGATGAAAGAGATAAAGAAGGAAGCCACGAATGCTAGAGGACCGCAATGACTCCCTGAAGCTCCACTCCTGCCCTGGGTCCCCAGGGTGCTCCTGAGTGCTTATTGCTAGCCACACACTTTCCTTACAGCTCAGGCTGCCCTGAAATTCTGTCCCTCACAAACAAGTAAGACTAAATGATGGTCCTACTTCAGCTTTGTGAGTGCTGGGATTGAAGGTGTGCACCAGCATGCCTGGCTTCCACTGGCTTCTACTACATAATGAAATGAAAATTAAGTTCCCTTCCAATCCTGGGGTGTGCTGCTCACTTCACCATCATGCACTTATGTCAAAACCCACCAAAGAAGGAATGGTTGGAAAAGGTTATGCAAATACAGTTGGTCCTCCAAACCCATAGGTTCTGTATCCATAGATCCAAAGCCACTCGTGAATCAAAATATTCAAGTAAGGGCTGAAGGGATGGCTTAGCAGTTAAGTCATTTGCAGTGGCATGAGGCCCTGATATGACCAGCCTCTCCCTCTGTCTCCTCTCTCTCTCTCTCTCTCTCTCCCTCTCCCTCTCCCTCTCCCTCTCCCCAAAGCCAAAGGACCCAGGTTTGATTCCCCAGGACCCACGTAAGCCAGATACATACGGGGACACATGCATCTGTAGTTCATTTGCAGTGGCTGGAGCCCTAGGACACCCATTCTTTCTCTCTTTCTCTCTCTCTCTCTCTCTCTCTCTCTCTCTCTCTCTCTCTCTCCCTCTCTCTCTCTCTCTCTTTCTCCCTCTTTCTCTCTGTCAAATAAATAAATAAATTTTAAAAATATTCACTACTATACATTACAGACTTTTCTCCTTGTCATTTCAACTGTCCCTAAACATCACAGTTTAAATAGCATTAACACTGTATCAGGTTACAGTCTATCTACAGCATGGAGGAGTGGGCTGGGGGGAGATGGCTCAGGGCAGAGTGCTTGCCACGCCAGCACGGGCATCAGAGCTCAGATCTCTAGCACCCATGTAAAAGCCAGGCATGGATGTATGCACCAGTGCACACTGAGAACATGGACCCAGGACAATCACTGGGCCCTACTGGCTAGCTTGTCTAGCTGAAAAATAAGGTGGACAGAGATTGAAGAATACACCTGACATGACCTCTGACCTCCACACACACACACACACACACACACACACATGCCTGCACACCTGCACAGACACCAGCATCACACACGAGAAAGCTCCTACACGCATGCACACACACCATACATGCAAAAGGAAAGAAAAGGAACAGGAGGTTATCATAATGACATGTAAATACCATGCTCTTTTATTTATTTATTTATTAGAGACAGAGAGAGAGAAAGAAGCAGGTACAGAGAGAGAGAGAGAGAAAGAATGGGTGTGCCAGGGCCTCCAACCACTGCAAACAAACTCCAGATGCGTGGACTACCTTGTGCATCTGGCTTACAGGGATCCTGGGGAATCGAACTGAGGTCCTTTGGCTTTGCAGGCAAATGCCTTAACTGCTAAGCCATCTTTCCAGTCCCCCATGCTCTTTTATATAAAGGAATTCAACACCCATGAACATTGGTACCCATGGGAGCCCGGGAATTACTGCACACATCAAGGGGTGGTTGATTGGTCCCCATCCTCTACAGGTGAACCCAATGTTAATAAATACTGCCGGCCTCCTGTCGCTAAAGAATCAGGGGCTGTTTATAGCTTTCACCTGGTGCTATAAGGGTCAGCTTTCTGGTTTGATTTAAACATGCAATTATTTAAATTTAATTTTATTTTGTTTGTTTGAGAGAGAGAAGCAGATAGAAAGAGAGAGAATGAGAATGGGCACACCAGGGCCTCCGGCCACTGCAAACGAACTCCAGATGCAAGTGCCACCTTGTGTATCTGGTTTACATGGGTACTGAGAAATCAAACCTGGGTCCTTAGCCTTCACAGGCAAGTGCCTTAACCACTAAGCCATCTCTCCAGGTCTGAGCATACAATTTTTAACATTTCTCCACCTTATACACAGCAAATGCATGGATCTTAAGCACACAGTTCACAATGATGTATGTACACAGCCATGTAGCTGTGAGAGGAATCCAGACAGAGCAGGGGCTGGGGAGATAGTTTGGTGAATAAAGTGCTTGCCAGGCTAGCATGGGAACCTGACTTTGGATCCCCAGAACCCATGTAAAATGCCAGGCACGGTGGTGTGTGACTGTCACGCTAGCACTAGCGAAGTGACCACAAGAAGCCCCGGGGCTCACTGGCTAGCTAGTCCAGGTTCAGCAGGAGACACTGTCTCCAAGAATCAGGTGGAGAGGGACTGAGGAAGACTCCTGATGCCTACACATACTCACCACATGAACACACGTGCACTCAAGCTCACTCTTGCACCCATAAGTGCACCCTCACACACACAAACATGCGCCTCTGCTAGACTTGTAGCACTTGAGTCTGGTTTCTTGGGACCAGCACTATGCTACGTCTCCACCTTGGGATTTTTCTATATTATTTATTTAACAGAGTGAGCAAGAGACAGATAGAGAGAGAGAGAGAATGGGCACACCAGAGCCTCCAGCCACTGCAAACAAACTCCAGACGCATGCGCCACCTTGTGCATCTAGCTTACGTGGATCCTGGGGAATCAAACCCAGGTCCTTAGTCTTCACAGGAAAGTGCCTTAATTACTAAGCCATCTCTCCAGCCTTTCCACCTTGGGATTTTATCAGTCCATTACATCTCCTTACAGCAGCCCAGCTAACAGTTCAACCTGAGTTATTTCTTCCCTGGAGCTAGTATGCATAAAGCGTATTTTATAATCCCTTCTGTGATTGAACATGTATTTTCATTTCTCAGGGATGAAACTGCTGCACCAGAAATTTCTAGGGGTTTGTGTGATGCATGGAAAAGCACCCCGTGAGCACTTGCGCACTGGAAACCAGCACAGCTGGGCCTAGCTGCTGGGCACCTGCCCTCCAGCCAGAGGTTACAACCCTTTCCCTCCAGGGCTTCTTGCCTCTGTCAGCAGGGAGCTTACTCAAGGAGGGCTACTTAAAATTCCAGCTATTTAGACAGGCATTATGGCTTAGGGCCCCGGGACTTTGTCCTGCGACAAACAGGAAGGTCTCTTGGAGTGCCCAGGAAGGAGAGCCAACACCCAAGGCCACTTATATCTGACGCCCTCCTCCCTCCATATTGCCGGAAGAATAAACTATGAGTGCAGCCCAGAGCATGCTAAAAGTACCAATCAGGAGCTTGTTGGGAGCTCCGGAGAAATGAAACCTCCACATCAACACACAGAGTCCCAAGCTTACTACACAAGGAATTCCAAAGTGAATAGACCTTCACAGAGGTCTCTACCAGCAGGTGCCCCTGAGCCATGGTTTAGAGTCTTAGGGCTCCCCCTGCTGGCACGTCAGCACCACTACATGATGCCTGCGCTGGGCAGGAGCAAAGGCCCCACAGCCAGGCTCGGCTCCTTCTCCCAGGGTCTTAAACTCAGGGCATAGGGCACAGTAGGAGCCTGTCACTGGCCACCGCAGGGGTACTTTGCAGAGAACACGAACACGCATTGTAGCTGAGGTGGAGGAGAAGAGGAGAAGCATGAGGGCACGGAAGGAACGGAGTCAGGTGGGCCCTGTAAGCCTCAGAATAGCCCCATGCAGGAGGACGGTGATGTGCGAGTGTGTGCATGTGTGAGTGAGTGTGTGTGCATGTGTGTGAGTGTGTGTGCATGTGAGGGGGGGGGCTCCTACAGGAGCGGGTATTGAGAATGTGTTTAATATAGAAAACATGTGTGGGGAGGGGAATGCATGTGTAGGGGACCGCAGGGGATTGTGTGTCTGTAGAGCGAGCCCTTTTGAGTGTAAATGACCATGTGGATATGGAAGAGTCATGAACCAGCTGGCTGAGGGTTCTTTTGCTCCACCCACATAGAAATGCTGGGCAAAGGAGACGCCCTTTAAACGCGGGTGTTTGGCGGAACAGGAGCTGTGCACGGACCGAATCATCAGCGAATGGCGACCTCTAGTGTCAAAGACCCCGGCAGGCCTTGTGGATAGGGACCTCTGGCCCTGGACAGAAAACAGCATTACAAGCTCCCAGCCTGGGGTTCGAGACCGTTGTCCCTGAATACTTACTCGGCAGCTCTCTGCACTCTTCTGGGGCTCAGGACCTGTGGGCTCCCTTCTCTGATTCCTCACAGCCCGCCTCTCATCACCTCCACTTCTACTCGGCGTCTGAGCTCTGCCACCTCCCCGTGGCCTCTGGCATCTAGCTGTTGGGCTCAGCGCACCCTCCCAGCCTGAGCAAGGCTGTTCCCTCCTGAACCTGCACCTTCCACAGACCAGATGCTCCCCCTCCACCCCCCACCCCCTCACTCCCTCCACCCCTCTCCCCCTCCACCCCCCACCCCCTCACTCCCTCCACCCCTCTCCCCCTCCACCCCCCACCCCCTCACTCCCTCCACCCCTCACCCCCTCGCCCGTCAGGAACATCTGGGGCCGCTCTGCACGGTCAGAAGGGGTCACCCACCTTGCTGACCCAACAGGTACTTTGTTCGTTCTGCCCTCCCCAGCAGTTCTCGGTCTTGTAACATTTTCTACCCATTTTCATATTTAACAAGAGTTTCAGGGCTGGGGAAATGGCTTAGCGGTTAAAGGTGCTTACTCACAAAGCCTGCTGGTCTGGGTTCAGTTCCCAAGTACCCACGTAAGCCGGGTGCACAAGGTGGTACATGTGTCTGGAGTTCATTTACAGAAGCAAGAGGCCCTGGTGCACCCATTCATTTCTCTCCCTCCCTTCCTCTTTTTACTTCCCTCTTTCTCTCTGCTCACAAAAAAATAAATACTCAAAAAATAAAACTCGGGTCGGTCATGGAGGAGCACGCCTTTAATCCCAGCACTTGGGAGGCAGAGGTAGAAGGATCACCATAAATTCAAGGCCACCCTGAGACTTCATAGTGAATTCCAGGTCAGTGTGAGCTGGAGAAAGACCTTACCTTGAAAAACTAAAAAAATAAATGAAGGTTCATATTCTTCCATCATAGTACTTTGTAAAGCTGAGGCAAGCGCAGAGTAAACTTATCAACCTGGGACCCTTCCTGGCTTGAGCTACACATACACCCCTTTCCCAACAGTGAGTTTAGCAACCTAGGACCCCCCACCTGCATGTTGCTGCATGAACACCCGCTTCAAACAATGGACGGGGTCTGCCCTTCCGGTTACACAGGATTCCAGCTCTTGATCCCTGTTAGGTCAGGACAAAATGGAGTCACCAAGGACAGCAGGAGGGTGACAGAGACATGATGAAGTGGGTCATCCACATTCCTCAAGGAACCACCCAGCCATCATCCCTTCCTTGCCTAACCATGCCCCAGGTCTAGGTGTCCTGCCCCCTTATCTCTCAGGACACCTGGTTACTGCTCTGGTGTCACACCCTGGCTTTCTTAGATCTCCCCTGAAGAAACCTTGTCTTTACTTTCCCTTCCTCACCTTCCCCCAACCGAAGAGCTCTTTATAGCCCACTATCTGTAACCCCAAGCTGACTGCTCCTCTCTTGAGAGTCAGTCCTGGCAGCTCATATTTTTCCCGAATAAAAACTTCCTTTTTTGCCTCAGAGTGGTCTCCATGGTCTTGGTCACTCCTGAACCTTTCAATCCCCAAGTTTTCAAGGAAGATAAAAAAATAAGTAAATAAATGGAAACATTACTGTCTGGATGCCCCGCCCACCACAGCACACCTGACATATTTGACTAGAGAACCAGGGTGTGAACATGACTTTGGATCTCCCCGAAGGAGCCTGTGTGGTGACGCATTCATCAACAGCAACCCCGTTGATAACTCCCCTTTTGTGACCGAACATCCTGAAACATATCCTGAAGCCAAGGAAAATGGACCATCCCATCTAAGATGGTTTGGGGTGCATGCAGAGTCAGGCAACATTCCAAAAAATAAACTTTCAGCAAAAAAATCCTATTTATCATCACATTACTGTCCATGTTTTTGCATAAATATAACTAAAATCAGATACATTATGGGAAAGGAGATGTGTTGTGAACAAAGGCTTCCATAATCCAAGCATGTCAATCAAAATAGAAAACCAAAAAGAAAAGAAGGAAAACCACCTATTCCTCACCCCTAGCAACCAGCTCCCCCTCCTCCTGGACGCATGAAAGGAAGCCCTGGGCAGGAATCCACCGCTGTTGAGCCATGCAGCTCAAGCAGTCTGCTCCTCCCTCACCCTGTATCTTTCCTATATATTTTTTGTTTGTTTGTTTGTGTTTGACCTGTAAATAAAACTTCTTGCAACTTTGCTGTGTGCTCTGTTTCAATTTTTTTTTTTTTTTTTTTTTTCGAGGTAGGGTCTCACTCTGGCCCAGGCTGACCTGGAATCACTATGCAGTCTCAGGGTGGCCTTGAACTCACGGTGATCCTCCTACCTCTGCCTCCCAAGTTCTGGGATTAAAGGCGTGCACCACCAGGCCTGGCTTCTGTTTCAACTCTTTGAATAAGACGCCAAGCACCTGGCAGCCTGAGTCCTGACAAAACTGCTGACAGCAAAACTGGTTTCCTTCCATGTCTTGCTTGGTGCCTCTGTCTCTCCCTTTCCACTCCATGAGCACCAGCACCTCCACTTACACAGGATTCCAGGTCTTGACCTCCAAGTTTCCAATGAGAAGCTCCTATCTGGATGCCCGGCCCACTACAATGCACCTGTCGTGTGTGACTAGACAACTGGGGTGTGAACACCACGATGGTCATCCCAAAGGAGCCTGTGTGGTGGGACCTTCAGCAGCAGCCTTCAGGTCCCTTGTCACAGCTAGAGCTAAACAGTCTCAATGCCATTTTTATAAGGTTTCCAAGATTCTATTCCAATGGGGGTATAGATAGTACTGTCTACAGAACACTCTGTCTATCTCCATTTTAATACTCATTTACAGCTATAACTTTATCAGCATATATAAGTGTACCTGACACAGAAATCCAGTTGTTATGGTTAAAGTGAATGTTAGGATGAAGCCAGCAAGGTCAGAAACACTGGGAAAGAAAAGCAAGAAGGCTTGCAACTGAGAGTGAGATAGTCAAGCTGAGCAGAAGAAAGGACAAGACTCTCGGATAAACAAGCCCATCTTGGCAGGCCCCCGCTGGCTCCCATAAAGCCCCACTTCAGGAACATGCACAAGATACTGTGGCCCTTTCACATGCTCTTGCATCTAATTACAACAGGCTAAATTGTTAGAATGGTTTCCAAGAAAGAATTTATTCCAGAAAGGAGACCACCTCAGATTACTCCTCACATAAGAAGTTAAAAATGAGATAACCAAGGAGAACGGATCATGTCTCAGGAACCATATGTGCTGATGATCAGAATGTCCCTTTGTGATCAAACATCCTTGAACTGTAGTTAGAAACTAAGGTGCCTGAGCATTCACTCATTCACGTACACTAACAAAACATCCGGTGCAGTCAGCTCCTCATTGTCGAGACAAACATCCAACCAGAAGCAGCTTATGGGAGGAAGGGTTTATTTCAGGCTGCCACAGCCCAGGGGACACCATCAGTGGTGGAAGAAGCTGGCTCATTCCCATAGATCCAAGCAGAGAGACACCACCAAACAGCCAGCAAACACCAGCACACACGAACAGCCAGAGCTCCAAACTCTTCTCCACACACCTAGGGCTGCACTTAGGATCTGCTCTCAAACATACCTTAGGACTGGACTCCAGGATCCTCCCCACCCCCTCGATCAAACTTCTTCCTCAGTAGGGCTCCTCCCACTGGAGACTCAAGATTCAAGCTGGGTCTACTGGGTCGCACATTTAAACCACTACAACATCCAAATCCTTGGTCTGGGGAGATTGCTCAGTGGTTAAAGGTGCTTGCTTGTAAAACCTACTCACCTGGGTTCAATTCCCCAATACCCTCATAAAGCCAGATACACAAAGTGGCACATATGTCTGGAGTTCATGGCCCTGATATGCTTGCTCGGTCTCTCTCTCCTTCCTTTCTGCTCACAAATAAATAAATAAATGATCATTTTTAGGAGGCCTGAATCCACAAAATACCTGACATTCTTACAATGGCACGTACACTGTGTTTTTGACACCCTCCCCTTTTGTGGAGATCATTGAAGGAAACACCCTAAAAAGAATATCCAGTCCTCTGACCTCATAAATATGCTACCCACCTCATAAATATTCATTATAACTTCTTTAAAATCCACAATGTGGGCTGGAGAGATGGCTTAGTGGTTAAGGCATTTGCCTGCAAAGCCAAAGGACCTCGGTTCGATTCCCCAGGACCCACGTAAGCCAGATGCACAAGGGGGCGTACGCATCTGGAGCTCATTTGCAGTGGCTGGAGGCCCTGGCGCCCCCATTCTCTCTCTCCCTCTCTCTGCCTCTTCCACTCTCTCAAATAAGTAAATAAATAATAAGTGTTTTTTTAAAGTCCACAATGCAAACCTCACTAGACTGCTCCGCACCTTGGGGCGGCCCCCTCCAATCTCTCTTTGGAAGACTTGATTTGTGGAACTTCGCTTCTGCTGCTTTGCTAAATGAACTTCTGTTCAAATTGCCTTTGTCTCTGGGCTGAATTCATTCCTGCAAGAAGAGCCAGGAGACCTCCACAACAACCGCGACAGAGATATATACACTCTTTACTCTCACTCTCCTTTAAAAAAAAAAAAAAAAAAAAAAACCTATTGATTTGAAAGAAAGTGAGAAAGAGACAAAGCAAGAGACAGAGAAGGAGAGAGGGAGAGGTGAGTTGACCAGGGCCTCTTGCAACTGTGAACCCCAGACATATTCGCCAGTTTGTGCATCTGCCTTTGTGTGGGTGCTGGGGAATCAAACTCAGGCTGACAGGCTTTGCAGGCAAGTACCTCTAACCACTGAGCAATCTTTTCAGCCCTTATTCCCTATTCTGATTCCTCAGAGCCAACTCCACTGTATTTGATATGTTGAGTATGCATGTCCTTGTACGTGCTTATCGCTTTATAAAATATGTAGTCTTGTTTTTTTTTAAATATTTTATTTATTTCTTTATTTATTTGAAAGAGGCAGAGAGAGAGAGAGAATGGGTATGCCAGGGCCTCCAGCCACTGCAAATGAACTCCAAATGCCTGCGCCCCATGTGCATCTGGCCAATGTGGGTCCTGAAGAGTCGAACCGGGATCCTTTGGCTTTTCAGGCAAACACCTTAACCACCAAGCCATCTCTCCAGCCCTGTAGTCTTGTTTTATACATAGATTATGTCAAGCTTTAATTCTCCTTCTGTGTCTTCATTTGCACTTGACCCTACAATGTGTGCTGGTTCTCCACATACATCTAGACCATTGCTCCTCAACGCTGTGGAGTGGTAGCTCACTGTTTGCTCCCTCCTTCCTTTATTTTCAGCAACAGGTAGTGGACAAAACACATTACAACCATCCCATACACAAAGGGACAGCCACGTAATGGTTGCCAGAGCAGAATGAGATGGGAGGGATGCATTCTAGAGCTCTAGGTCACCTAAAGTTCACAACAACATTTTTATTTTTTTATTTTTGTTTATTTTTCTTTATTTATGAGGGACAGACAGAGAGAAAAAGAGGCAGAGGCAGAGAGAGAATGGGCGTGCCAGGGCCTCCAGCCACTGCAAACGAACTCCAGAAGCATGTACCACCACGTGCATCTGGCTTACATGGGTCCTGGGGAATCGAGCCTCGAACCGAGGTCCTTGGGCTTCACAGGCAAGCGCTTAACTGCTAAGCCATCTCTCCAGCCCCACAACTTTTTTTTATATGGTATAAAGAACTGGGAGATAAGAGTTTGAAGGCTCCCAACAAAAACAGTTAATGTTAAGGATAAGGAAATTCTACGACCTTGATTTAATCATTTGTGTTACATACATGTACTGAATGTATAGACTGTACTGTGTAGACATGTACAACTTTTTAAATTTTTATTTATTTATTTATGTATTTATGTGAGGGGACGCTCATGCCATTGCACACATGTGAGGTTGAGAGGGCAACCTTGAGGTGTCTGTGTTCCACCTTCTTTGAGATGGGATCTCTTGCTGCTGAAAATGGACTACCAGGCTGCAAACAGACTAGCTGGCCCATGAGCTTCAGACTCTCCTGGCTCCACCCCCACTGTCCTAGGAGCACTGGGACACAGACGCTTCCACCACTTTGCATCAAGCTATATGTGGCTTCTGGAGAATTGAAGCTGGACTGACAGACTGTAAGCAAATGAGCCAAACTGCTGAGCCATCTCAGAGCAATATTTTTAATTTTTACATTTATGTCATTTGTAAAGAATATTAATGTACAGGCTGGAAAGATTACTCAGTGGTTAAAGGTGCTTGCTTGCAAAGGCTGCTGGTTCAGGTTCAAGTCCCCAGTACTTAAGCGAAGCCAGATGCACAGTGGCGCATGCACCGGGAGTTTGTTCACAGTCTCTCTCTCAAATAAATAAATAAAAATATTTTTAAAAGAATATTGAAGTAGTAATTGATTCATTCTTTTTTAAATATTTTATTGACTTATTTATTTATTTTAAAGAGAGGGAGGAGGAAGAGAGATAAAGAGAACAGGTGTACCAGGGCCTCCAGCCACTGCAAATGAACTGCAAACGCTTACGCCACCAAGTGCATCTGGCTTTACATGGGTACTGGGAATTGAGCCTGGGTCCTTTGACTGTGCAGGCAAGTGCCTTAACCACTAAGTCATCTCTTCTGCCTGACTTGACTCATTTTTTTAAAGCCCATTACGTTTCATAAAAGGTGACCTCCTGTGCTTGTCTCCTGGCAGAGCTAACCCAGGATTTTCTGAGACACTAAGCAGGTGGTGTGAAGTAATGCATTGTTTTAATTTTTGCTTGCATTTGGAACAAACCTTCATGGCCAGAGTGATGGCTCCATAGTAAAGTGCACCTCCTGTGCAAGCACGAGGGTCTGAGGGGGCTGAAACCGCCGCAGTTCAAATCTCCAGATCCCATGAGCACACACCTAGAACTCCCGTCCCACAGGGGAGGAGAGACACCTGAATCTTCGGAGCCCCACAAGCTCCAGAGTCCGCAAAAAGAGACCCTGGCTCAAAACAAGAGCTGACAGTGGAACAGGACACCAAACCTTCCATGACACCCCCACGGCCAGTGAGCATGTGCCATGCTACAAGGGCACATCCATGTGCATGCACCACACACACCACCCCTGCATTACACACACACATACACACACACACTTACAAAGAAAATAACATGTCTTCATGTATGTGAATGACCTATTCGTGGTTGTTTTTTGTTTGTTTGTTTGTTTTGGTTTTTCGAAATAGGGTCTTACTCTGGCCCAGGCTGACCTGGAATTCATTCTGTAGTCTCAGGGTAGCCTCGAACTCACAGCAATCCTCCTACCTCTGCCTCCCCAGTGCTGGTATTACAGGTGTGCACTACCACACCCGGCACGCTTTTCATTTTTATATTTTATTTATTTTGAGAGAGAGAGATGGGGGATGGGAGAGAGTATGGGCATGCCAGGATCTCCTGCCACTGCAAACAAACTCCAGACACATGCACCACTTTGTGGGTACTAGGGAATCAAACCCAGGATGCCAGGTTTTGCAAGCAAGCACCTTTAACCCCCTACATTGTGCATCATTCTTCTACCATTAGTACCACATGGGCAATAATGCCAAGTTCTACTGTCAGATCAGGATGGAGCCTGGTGCCCATGGAACCCAGCTGTAGCCGCCTCTGTATGCTGATGTTGGGGTGCAAAGACCTCCTTCAGCATTCTCTCTTCAGGCCTTTCCTTTTTAAAGAATTTGTTATTGGTCCTATCTTGAGCTCTCAGTGGGTTGGGTCTTGCCTTGGGACATCTTTCCTATAGTCCTATTCAGAACAGTAGATTTCCCCATTAATAGTGGTAGTCTCTTTAATCATTACAAATAAAGTGGTTGCAGTCTCTGGGCCTGAGACTTTAAATTTCCTTACATTTCTTTCCATATCAAACTTTACAGTTTTTAATATCTTTTTGTTCTGTATTTTCCCCTTTCGTTGTAGATCTGAATCAAGACAGCAAAGAGAAACCATGATACAGACTTAAGCTTTTCTGCCTTGAAATTCCTTTGGCCAAGCACATTAACCCATCACTTTTAAATTTCACTTCATTCAAGTGCTCAGAACATGGGTAGAATACACCCAGTTTCTTTGGCAGAAAATCACATGATGGTAAAAAAAAAAAAAAAAAAATCACTTGCTGGGCTGGGGAGATGGCTTAGCAGATAATCACTTGCCTGTGAAGCCTAAGGACCCCGATTCGGGGTTCAAGGCTTGATTCCCACGTTAGCCAGATGCACAAGGGGGCACACGCATCTGGAGTTCGTTTGCAGTGGCTGGATGCCCTGGCATGCCCATTCTCTCCCTCCCTCTCTCTCTCTCTCTCTCTCTCTCTCTCTCTCTCTCTGCCTCTTTCTCCCTCTGTTTGTCACTCTCAGATAAATAAATAAAAATAAACAAAATTAAAAAAAAACACTTGCTTACAACACCTGCTGACCCAGGTTCAGTTCCCCCATACCCACATAAAGCCAAATGCACAGCATATTACATGAAGTGCCTCAAGCCTAGTTCAAGATAAAGTCCTTTAAATATATATATTTAAGAGAGTCAGAGAGAAAAAGAGAGAGAATGGGTGCACCAGGGCCTCCAGCCACTGAAAATGAACTCCAGACGCATGCGCCACCTTGTGCATCTGGCTTATGCAGGTCCTGGGGAATCGAATCGAGGTCCTTTGGCTTTGCAGGTAAACACCTTAACCTCTTAGCCATCTCTCCAGCCCTAGATAAAGTCCTTTTTCCCCTCTTGAACTTTATGAGTCAAGTCTCCACAGTCCCCATTTCTCTCTGCCTTCTAGTCTTTCAAACCCCCACCAGAATGGCCTATTACACTCTGATCACTGCATTGTAAGGGTTCTCTACTGTAAGTTCCAAATCCTTCCACATTCCTCCCGCAAACCAATTCCAGAAAGGCTAAGGACCATATGGTTAGGTTACTGCAGTAACAGATCCACTTCTGGCCACTAATTTTCTATATCAGTTAGTCTCCTTGCTGGGACAAACAAAATACATGACAAAAATCCATTTAGGGGAGAAAGGATTTATTTCATCTTACAGTTCCAGGTTACAGTCCATCATGATGGAAAAGATAAGACAGCAAGAGCTTGAGACAACTGTTCACATTCAGTCCCCAGTAACAAAGCAGAAAGTGGTGAATGCTGGTGCTCCGTCAGATTTCTGTTTTTTATACCAGTTCAGGACTCCAGACCATGGAATGGTGCTGCCCACAGTTAAGGTGGGTCTGTCCACCTTAATGAACCTACTCAAAATAATCCCTCACAGGCATGCATAGAGGCTAGCCTAATCTACATAACCCTTCACAAGTGATTCTAGGTTCTGACGGGTTGACAGTCACTATAAGCCATCACACCAGCCAAGTGCTTTACCCACGTACCTATCTCTTCAGTCCTCAGTGGAATCCTATGATGCCACCCAGCTCGTTCAGGATAGTTTGTTCCATCACTGCTGGAAGCTACAGAAACATTCGTGTCATCCAAGAGTGACAGAGTGAATGCTGGTATGCCATGCACAGGGTCCCAGAGCAGATGCTGTCAGCTGACAGGGACATTTGGTTTTAGCAGGAAAGCTCATCTCAGTTGAGAACAGTGCTCAGCTCTCTGCTTGAGACCATCACACATCAAGTCAGACACACTATTTAAGACTCACTTGTAACTTTAACTGCAAGAAGAAATTGGGCAAATGAGATGTGAATGTGGTAATTGCACACCTCAGGGACATCAGTAAATTAGTACCTGTGTAGTGCTAAGCTGTCCTCAAGCAGTGTGAGCCCAAGTCAACACTGTGAACATTGCATATGGGCTGTCTGGTCCCCAGGCTGAGGGCATGTCTGAGAGGAGATTATCAAGCTAAGTGCAACTGTCGGAAACCCTCCTCGCTATGGTTTCTCTTTCAATACCCAAAACACATTGCACATCCTCATGCCTAAAATTCTGCAAGTTGTTTTACATAAAAGGATTATTTTAACCATTCTAATGAAGACTGAGCTAATATCTTTATCTTCAATACTTTAATAATAAGAGTCAGGGACTACAGAGATGGCTTAGTAGTTAAAGCACTTAGCTGACAAGCCTAAGGACCCAGGTTTGATCCCCCAGAACCCAGATACACAAAGAGGTACATATGTCTGGAGTTTGTTTGCAGTGGCTAGAGGACCTGGCATGCCCATTTTCTCCCTCTCTCTCTCTCTCTATCTCTCTCTCTCTCATCAATAAATAAAAATAAAATATTAATGAAAAATAATAGTCATAAAAATAAACAGAAGATCACACACTTTTGCAGGCAGAGTAAAGAAATAGGAGATAAGCCCTGTGTGTTCACAATGGAGGCTGACACTGGAAAGAGCAGTTAGGAACACCAACTATCCCTGTGACTGGAAGTCAAGTCTGGTCCCTGTCTGTCTCTGCTTCCTGTCTAAGGGTGGCAAAAACCTCCCTGCTGAGCTGTCAAAGTCCACAGAGGAATCACAGGCTATGATTCAAGTATGAGAAAGGATGATGGCTCCAAAAGCCTTTATCTTTGTGAAATGTCACACACACCTCATGCCTTCATGCCACCAACAACAAAACCAGGCCATTCATCAGCTTCCACTACATCAAATAGGCTGCTTCTCACCAGAGACCTCTGTCACTATGTTTCCTAGGGGAGTGATCCCAATAAAAGACACAGTACTTAGGCAGCTCCAAAGCTCTTGCTTATTTCTCTAGACAGGTTATCCCAAATGGATAATCTTGAGTTTCAGAAAACTTCACTAAGTCAGTGTTGGGTACTACAGAGAAGAGAGGGGCCTAGGGAGATGGTTCCATGAGCAAAGTGCTGGCCATGCAAGCACAAGAGCCTGAATCCAGATGCCTAGCACCCATGTAAATGCGGAACACTGTGGCGGACATCTGTAACCCCAGCACACCTATGGACGAAAGGAGACGGCGACAGGAATATGCAGGAAGCTGACAGGCTAGTGAGCCTGGAAAAGTGGGCAGAGTGCCTTCTGTACAAGCATAAGGACCTGAGTTTGACCCCCAAACCTAAGTAAAAGCCAGTCTAAGTAGGAGTGATGGCACCCACCTTACATCCTAGTCCTGGGAGGCAGAGGTAGGAGGTTTATTATGAATTGGAAGCCAGCCTAGCACTACAGGTGAGTTTCAGGTCAGCCTGGACTACAGTGAAACCCTACCTTAAAAAAAAAAAATGGCTGGAGAGATGGCTTAGCGGTTAAGTAATTGCCTGTGAAGCCTAAGCACCCCGGTTCGAGGCTCAATTCCCCAGGACCCACGTTAGCCACATGCACAAGCGGGCGCACGTGTCTGGAGTTCGTTTACAGAGGCTGGAAGCTCTGGCACACCCATTCTCTCTCTCTCTCTCTCTCTCTCTCTCTCTGTCTCCTTCTCTCTGTCGCTCTCAAATAAATAAATAAAAACAAAAAAAAATTTTTTTAAAGGCAATCTGATTGGAAACAATGAGCACCAGGTGCAGTGAGAGATTTCACCTCAAGGAAATAAGGCCACAGAATGATAGAAGACTCCTGATCTCCTCCACGTGTGTGCATGCATGTGCACCACACACACAAATCAAAAGCACTGCTAGAGCATGGATGTAAGAACGCAATGCTGAGGGCTGGAGGGATGGCTTAGCGGTTAAGGTGTTTGCCTGCAAAGCCAAAGGACCCAGGTTCAATTCCCCAGGACCCATGTTAGCCAGATACACAAGGGGGTACATACATCTGGAGTTCGTTTGCAGTGGTTGGAGGCCCTGGCACGCCCATCCTCTCCCTCTCTATCTCCCTCTTTCTCTGTCAATTAAATACAAATAAATAAATATTTTTTTTAAAAAAAGAATGCAATGGTGAACAATGGTAAGAGAGCCCGCCTCAAACAAGGTAAAAACTGAGGCCTGACACCTGAAATTGTCCTCTGGCCTTCACACACACACACACACACACACACACAGTACATGCATGTACTCACACTCACACACACAGCAGAAATTCAATCTTGAAAATCAGTGCTTTATTCAGCGCTACTGTAACTGGTGTTGGGGTTCAGGAATAGGGGGTCCTTGAGCACCAAACCCTGAGTTTGTGTTTGTATTTAACCAAAGAATTGGGCAAACCGGTCGTGGTGGTGCACGCCTTTAATCCCAGCACTCAGGAGGCAGAGGTAGGAGGATCACCGTGAGGTCAAGGCCACCCTGAGACTACATAGTGAATTCCAGAACAGCCAAAATAAACCCATTTTCCCACAAGCTGCTCTGGGGGGGATGTTTTCTGGCAGCTATGGAACCTGACTACAACAGTGGGCTTTCCTGAGTCAGCAGGTAGTTTCTTGGACTAGGCAGGATCAGGACAGCCCTTGAAGGAGGGATTTTAGAATGATCCCAAGTCACACCCTCGCCACACCTACCCAGCTGGTCTCCCTTATCACAGCTCACCCCACCTGCTTCAGTTATGGGATTTAGCATTCGCTCCTCTCACCCAGTCAGATCTCTCTTGAGCATGCACCCGCCCAGATGTGGGTGGATTGCTGCTCTGAGCCCAGGCTGATTGGCTGGGACACCTGGTGTAGGTGTGTTCAGGTGCTGGGCATAAATTCGAAAGGATAACTTCTCTGACCCACTGAGAGAATCACTCTCTCTCCAGATATTAGCAACACTTTTGAGTCTGTGTTGGTAAGAAGGGATACTTCTTATTTTTATTACTATCTTCAATCTTTTTGGACGCATGCACTTTAAAAAAAATCCTTTTTCAGCTGGGCGTGGTGGCACATACATTTAATCCCAGCACTTAGGAGGCAGAGGTAGGAGTATCGCTGTGAGTTCAAGGCTACCTTGAGATGACATAGTGAATCCCAGGTCAGCCTGTGCTAAGAGTGAGACTTTACCTCGAAAAACAAAAAAAAATTCATATATATATATATACATATATATATATACACACATATATACACACACACACACACACACACACACATGACCCATGTTCCTTGACATGGGCTCCTGGACCATGTGGTGTATCTGCCATCTCCCCACTTTACCTTCCCCTCCTCTGCCTTCAGTCCTTTCCTTTCCCCACATCTTTGTGATAGCTGAATAAAATGTGGTGTTTTAAAAACCATTGCCTTGAGTCTGGAATTATCAATTCTTTGGTTAATTTACAGATATGAACTCAGGGCTTGGGGTTTCATGAAGCACCCCAGAACCCCATACATAATGGAGGTCCCCCCCGAGATGGTTTGAGAATGATTTTTTTTTTTTTTTTTTTTTTTTTTTTGGTTTTTATGAGGTAGGGTCTCACTCTAGCCCAGGCTGACCTGGAATTCACTATGTAGTCTCAGGCTAGCCTCAAACTCTCAGAGATCCTCCTACCTCTGCCTCCCAAGTGCTGGGATTAAAGGCGTGTGCCACCACACCTTTATATAAATAGCCACATTTTTATTTAGTGCCCCATTACTAAAACTTCTATGGGCCACCAGAAGCTAAAACCCCCTCGGGCACTGTCACTGTGCTGCTCAAGAGAAAGCATGGCACACAGCTCGGTGCCTAACAGTTTCTGGGAGAACAAAGACAGGGGGTCTAAGAGGTCTCTTCGAAGCAAAACTCCCAGGGAGGGAAAAAAAAAAACTGATGAGGCGACACTAAGAAAACAAATAAACAAAAGTCAGAGTCACCGGTTGCGTTTTACTTTGTCTCTCTCCAGACTTCCTGCGTGCAATTTCTGAGGCGCTCTATGACTATATAAATGATTCTGGGCCTGCTTGTGACTCTCTTTTCCTTCTCTTAAATTTAGAATTATGTAACCCCATATTGATCCTTCACACTTTGATCTCCAGCAAGTGCAGATTGCAGGGACAGACATGCCTGCCCTTACTTAGAGGGGCCCAGTCACCCTAATTGCCTAACGAAGCTGCCTGACTCCCTCTCACTGCAGTCTGGGAAGCTGGAAGGAAAGCTGCGTCTCTCACCAGCGTCTTTTCTAGAGGACCAGAACAAAGGCAGTAAGTCTTGTCCCTCTGGCCAGGTAAGCCGTGTCTCTGAGATCCCACCTTCCCTCATTATCTGTGTAGCAGGGGCGGGTTTGCACACTCCAAGGCCCCTGAGTCTTGCATTCCTCAGGACTTTTTTTTTTTTTTTTGAGGCAAGCCCAACAGGCTGCCTCTTTTTTATGCAATAGAGTGAGTGAAAAAAGAGAGACTTGGAGCACCAGGACCTCCAGCCACTGCAATTGAACTCCAGACGCATATGCCACCTTGCGCAAATGACCTTGTGCGCTTGCATCACCTTGTGCGTCTGGCTTACGTGAGACCTGGAGAGTCGAACATGGGTCCTCAGGCTTTGCAGGCAAGTGCCTTAACTGCTAAGCCAACTCTCCAGGCCCTCCTTGGATTTTTAAAAAAAGTGTGCACTTCCAAAAATATTAAAAGACAGTAATAAAAATCTAGGACGACATCTAGATTGAAGGCTAACTCAGAGCCTGTTTAAACCATTAGCAGTGTGTCTGTGCTGAGCAACTTACAGTGCGCATGCAGACTCATTCCTACGGAATGAAGTTATTCTGTGCTCTTTCAGCCCCTACTCCTCTCCTATCATCTTGAGGTCTCTGACTGAAACTACCTGTAGTTCGAAAGAGACATGCTCAGTGCCCTGCTGAGGGTTGGGAGGAAACACCTTCCCAAAGGAGAGGCAGGCAAGAGACTGAGAAGAAGCCTGAAGATAGGGAGAAGGGGCCACTTTCTTCTCTTTACCACCAGTTTCCATGGAAAGCAGGTATTTTCTAAGCAGCTCATTTCCTCACCCGCATTCCTGCTTCATGTGTGCCTGAACAAGCCCCAGGAGGGGGAGTGAGCTGAGTCCTTCCAGGGCAGCACTTAGGTTCAGCGCAGGGCAAACACCGAACTACAAGTGATGGGACAGTCATGCAGCTCTCAGAACAAGGAGTCAAGCCGGGTGTGGTGGCACACGCCTTTAATCCCAGCACTCGGGAGGCAGAGGCAGGAGGATCGCTGTGAGTTCGAGTCCAGCCTGAGACTACATAGTGAATTCCAGGTCAGCCTGAGCTAGAACAAGAGCCTACCTCCAACCCCTTCTCCCCCCAAAAAAGCTCTGTGCATAAGACTTCACCTAACAGCAATTAAAGACCCAACATCTGGGCTGGAGAGATGGCTTAGCGGTTAAGCGCTTGCCTGTGAAGTCCAAGGACTCTGGTTCAAAGCTTGATTCCCCATGACCCACGTTAGCCAGATGCACAAGGGGGTGCCTGCATCTGGAGTTCATTTGCAGTGGCTGGAGGCCCTGGTGCGCCCATTCTCTCTCTCTCTCTCTCTCTCTCTCTCTCTCTCTCTCACTGCCTCTTTCTCTCTCTGTGTGTCGCTCTCAAGTAAGTAAAGTAAAAGTAACAAAAAAAATTTTAAAGATCCAACATCCCACCAAGCCACTTCCAACACCACCCAAAAGCAACTGTCTGCCCTGTGGACAGCTGATGGCAATGACCCACCTCAAGAAGCCTTCCCCTCCACTAATGAGACCTCCTTTGTGGCAGAAATAAGCGCAGGTTGTGGTAAGCCATCAACATCAAGGTTTTCCACCTCTGCCACTGTGACCTTAACGACTGTAGTAGGCGACTTCACGTAACTGGGATGAACAGCCAAAGCAGACACAGTTGAGGGGAGGAATGGGATTCATTTAAGTTTACAGATTGAAGGAACGCTTCATCAACGGTGGGAGAAGCTGGATCCCTTTCATATCTCCAAGCACAGAGAGAAACCACCAGCAGCCAGCAACGCCAAAAGGCAGCAAGTATGAACGGCAGCAAGCCAGACCCCCAGAGCTCGGTGTTTTCTGAATACTTTTGGGCTGGAATTCAGATCTGCCCCAAGCACACCTTTGGGCTGGACCCTCTGATCTGCCCATAGTGACACCTCCTCCAGCCAGGTGCCTGGAGACCCAAGCTACAAGCTTAATACAACACCCAAGTCAGGCTGGAGAGATGGCTTAGTGGTTAAGGCACTTGCCTGCAAAGCCAAAGGACCTAGGATCGATCCCCAGAACCCACATAAGCCAGATGCACAAGGTGGCGCATGTGTCTGGAGTTCATTTACAGTGGCTGGAGGCCCTGACGCTCCCATTTTCTCTCCCTCTCTATATAGCTGCCTTTCTCTCTCTCAAATATTTTAAAAAAGAACACCTTAGTCTATAGAGGACCTACATTCACATTCAAACCACCACCACCACGACACATGGAAGGAACTCACAGGGACATGGGGACAACGTATAATCTGGGACTCAGGAGATGGCTCATGGGATAAAGCTCTTGTGCTGCAAGCATGAATACTAAGTCCGAATCCCCTAAACCCACCTAAAAGCCAGATGCTGTGGTAGCCATCTGGAATCCCAGCACACCTACAGCAAGGAGGGAAACGGAGACAGGGGGATTTCCTGGATGCTCACCAGCCAGCTGGCCCGCTTGTTAGTGGCAAGCAATGAGAACGAGAGCCCAGCCTCAAGTGAGGTCAGAGGTGAGGTCTGCCACTAGAAGTTTTCCCTCTGACTTCTGCATGTGCCATGACACACACGCCCACACTCACACACATGAACACACACACACATCAGAAACACACCACACACCAAGAAAAAGTATAATCTATGCAAAAAAAAAAAAAATACAAGGCAGGCAGGGTGTGGTGGTTTGATTCAGGTGTCCCCCATAAACAGATGTTCTGAATGCCACGTGCCCAGCTGTTGGCAATTTGGGAATTGAATCCTCCTGGAGGTGGTGTATTGTTGAGGGTGGGCTTATGGGTGTTATAGCCAGCTTCCTTTTGCCAGTGTTTGGCACACTCTCCTGTTGCTGTTGTCCATCTGATGTTGGCCAGGAAGTGATGTCCACCCTCTGCTCATGCCATCGTTTTCTCCTGCCCATCACGGAGCTTCCCCTCAAGTCTGTAAGCCAAAATAAACAGTTCCCCCCCCCCAACAAGCTTCTCTTTGTCGGGTGTTTTCTGCCAGCATTGTGAACCTGACTGCAACACAGGGTAACTTCCAGCATGTATGCACAATTGCATTATTGCTACTCTTAGTGCAACTTTCTAAGAAGGGTCATTTATCAGTTCTCACAGATCAGTGATCCACCAAGCTAAGATTCGCTTCTTTCTTTAACTTTTTATTGACACCCTCTGTACATGCAGACAAATACCATGATTATAATCTCCTCCCATCACCCTCTTTCCACTGTATCAAATCTCCCCTCTACCAAATCCCTTCTTATCTCCAACTAGTCTCCTGTATTTTTTTTTTATTTTTTATTTTTTGCTTGTTTATTTATTTGAGAGCGACAGAGAGAAGGAGGCAGAGAGAGAGAGAGAGGGAATGGGCGCGCCAGAGCTTCCAGCCTCTGTAAACGAACTCCAGATGCGTGCGCCCCCTTGTGCATCTGGCTAACGTGGGTCCTGGGGAATTGAGCCTCGAACCGGGGTCCTTAGGCTTCACAGGCAAGCGCTTAAACGCTAAGCCATCTCTCCAGCCCTAGTCTCCTGTATTTTGATGTCATCAGTTTTCCCTCCTGTTATGTAGGTGTTGTCTAGGCAATGTCAGCCACTGTGAAGTCATGCATGCCACGGCCTCATGTGTGTAGAAGGCAGTGCTGTAAGCTCCTAAGACTCACTTCTTTTTTTTAACTATTTGTTTATTTACTTAGAAGGAGAGAGGGAATGAGAATAGGCATGCCAGGGCTTCTTGACACTGCAAATGAACTCCAGATGCATGTGCCACTTTGTGCATCTGGCTTTGTATGGGTACTGGGGAGTTGAACCCAGGTTGTGAGGCTTTGCAAGCGAGTGCCTTAACTGCTGATCCATCTCTCCAGCCCAAGACTCACTTTTTTTGTTTGTTTGTTTTTTGTTTTTCTTTTTTTTTTTTTTTGTTTATTTATTTATTTGAGAGCAACAGACAGAGCGAGAAAGAGGCAGAGAGAGAGACACAGAGAGAATGGGCGCGCCAGGGCCTCCAGCCACTGCTAACGAACTCCAGATGCGTGCGCCCCCTTGTGCATCTGGCTAACGTGGGTCCTGGAGAGTTGAGCCTCGAACCGGGGTCCTTAGGCTTCACAGGCAAGCACTTAACCGCTAAGCCATCTCTCCAGCCCTGTTTTTTGTTTTTCAAGGTAGCATCTCACTCTAGCCCAGGCTGGCCTGGAATTCACTATGTAGTCTCAGACTGGCCTCAAACTCAGGGAAATCCTCCTCCCTCTGCCTCCCTTAGAGGCATGCACCACCACACCCAGCTTCTTTATTGTGCTTAATTTACCTGCACTACCAGTCAGTAGTGAGGCTCAAAGATCTAAGTGTACCAAGCCATTTCTTCCATCCTCTCATTCAACACATGGACTCGGACATTCTCTCTGCTCGCTGTGACCCCCGGGCTCTTGGAGAGAAAGGCAGCCTGACTTCATGACACCTTCTGCTGCCCCCAGTGTGGTAGTGAATTAGATACTCTTCTCATCACTGCCACAAAATATATGACAAAAGCAACTGAAGGTGGGGGGAAGGGTCTACTTTGCCTCACAGTGTGACGTTACAGTCTCTCGTGGTGGGGAAGGCACGATGACAGGAGGGAGAGACAGCTGGTCTCTGCATCCACAGTCAGAAAGTGGAGTAATGAACGCTGGTGCTGAGCTCATCTTGGGCTTTTTAACCACTCCAGGACCCAAGTCCATGGGTTAGAGCCATCTACAGTGAGAGTGGGTCTTCTGGCCTCAATTAATCTAATCTAGAACTCCCTCACAGACGTGCATGCTCAGAGGTTTGTTTCTATGGTGATTCTAAAACCCATCAATTTGATAATCAAAATTAACTATCAAAGAAAAAAAGAGTCAACCTTGGCTGGGCATGATGACAAACGTCTTTAGTCCCAGAGCTCAGGAAGCAGAGGTTGAGGGATCTTACTGTGTTTGAGGCCAGCCCGGGACTAGACAGTGAGTTCTAGGTCAGCAGTGAGACCCTATCTTGAAAAAAAAAAAATCAAAAATCAAAAACTAAAATATAAATTTAAATTTAAAAACAACCTTGAGTCCTGGGTGTGGTGTCAGGTTGCCAAAGGCAGGGTAGGAAAGAGAAGCTTCATGGGGAAGAATGAGAGAGAACTTGGCAAATGTGGGAGAGGAACTGGGCATGGTCTCAGTGCCTGACAGTCTTGCAAGGTACTGGAGTCTGCCCTGGTCCCCATCATGCGTAACATTGCCAGACGCACTGCCTTGGTGTCCAGAGAATGCTTGGGTGGACAGAAAAGAACAGGAGAACGTGCCTGTCCTGAGAAGGCTCAGAAGGCCCTGCAACACGCCATTGCCTTGTCCTCCTGGAGCCCTTTGCCCTTAGAATGCCAGCACAGACAGGCTTCCTTTTGAGGACAAAGAGCACTGCACGGACTGACACCATCAGACCCATGCTCTGGGTCATTCCTCTACTTGTGAGCCAAGACCCCAAACTCAGCCCCAGGAGACACAGCAGGGCTGGGTGAGCCTGTGTGACGGCAGGCTCTTTTCCAGGAACAATTCTGACACCCAGTGGCAGCTCCTGGGACCAGCAGCTGCACAGAGAAGGGAGTGTACAAAGGGAAAGGCAGCCCAGGCTAGCCCAGCATTCGCCAACCCAACTAGCAACAGAACGGTGTTGAAGGGTGATTTGCATTCTGAGGTCTGGGCAGGCGAGGAAGCTGCCTTTCTAATGGGTTTCCAGGGGCCACTGGGCTGGGAGTCATCACAAAACCACAGGCCCGGGGGCTGAGGAGACGGCTTGCTATGCAAACTGAGGAACTGAGTTCAGATCTCCAGAAACCACGTAAAGCCAGATACAGTAGCGTGTGTCTGTAACCCCTGTGCTGCTACAGTGAGATGGGGCAGGGAGACAGAAAAATCCTGGAAGCTCACAGGCCAGCAGTGAACAAGAGACTCTGCTTCAGAACATGGTGGAATGTGTGGACTGACACCCAAGGCTGTCCTCTCACCTCCACATGCACACCATGGTACGTGTGTGACTATACTCACACACTCACATCACACACACACACATACACACGCCCGGGGAAGCAGTGGACAGGTTGAGTGGAGGGAGCCTGTATGCCTGCAGGATGTCTAGGTGGTACTGTCAGACTGTCAGACTTACTCATACCACATAGAGTACCCACGTAAAGCCAGGTGCACAAAGTGAAGTGGTATGTGCATCTGGAGTTTGTTCGCAGCCCTTGTCTCTCTTGTTCTCTTTCTTGTCCCCTCACAAACAAAGAAATAAAAATGGCACACGCCTTTAATCCCAGCACACGGGAGGCAGAGGTAGGAGGATCACTGTGAGTTCAAGGCCACCCTGAGACTACATAGTGAATTCCAGGTCAGCCTGAGCTAGAATGAAACCCTACCTTAAAAATCCAAAACAAAAAAGAAATAAAAATGTTTTAAAACTTTCTCAAATTAGGAATGAAGAAGTGGCTTAGTGGTTAAGAGCACTTGCTTACAAATCATCACTGGGCTGGCCTGGACTGGTCCAGGTTCGATTCCCCAGGACCCACATAAAGTCAGATGCACAAAGGGACACATGCACCTGGAGTTCATCTGCATTGGCAGGAGGCCCTGTGCACTCATACCTGTCTCCTCAAATAGATAAAAATATTTTAATATCAAATTATTTTTTTAAAAAACTGAGATAAGAGGCCAGACTGCCCACTTTCAATACCTTAAATTCAGTACATCCCAAGCCCTGCGCCCCCACAGGTACCTGCTTCAGTCTGCTGAGTAGCTGTAATTTGGGAAATAGGCACTGAGTACCTCCATACACCCTGCCCAACACGTCTCCTCACAGGACCCAAGGCTCAAGCCTCCCACTGGCCTGTAACCCAAAACAGAGTCCGTACGGCATGCCAGGCAGCTCAGGGGTGCCCCTGGGTCATGGCCTACTAGGGACAATTCTGATGGCCCAGCACCGCAGGGCTGGCACTGAGCCGCCAGCTCTCCACAGGGTTAGGGTGAGGATCTATGCCACAAGAGACATGCAAAGCCAGTGCCACCCTCCCCACCGTGTCCTCCCAGCAGGACACAGGCTGTGGCTTGCAGGCCTGGGCCCACTGTGGAAATGGAGGCAGGCTAGTAAGGCGGCCCAGGACAGGACACCTACCTGGTACTTCTGAACAACGGATGAGCAACACGGTGAACTGCTCCACAGGCCTGCAGCACAGGGCAGGACCTGGCTAGGGAGCAGAATCAGGGGAGGCCAGGCTGCATAGAACCACCTGTGGGGAGCAATGAAAGTGTAAACTCCATCACACTGCCAAGCCCAGGCTCCCTTGGAATTCTCTGATCTTATGTCCTGGGATTATGCATTTCTTTCTTTCTTTCTTTCTTTTTAAATTATGTTAGAGAGAGAATTGGCACACCAGGGCTTCAGCCACTGAATCAAACTCCAGACGCTTGTGCCACCTAGTGGACATGTGCGACCTTGCGCTTGCCTCACCTTTGTGTGTCTGGCTAACATGGGATCTGGAGTGTGGAAGATGGGTCCTTAGGCTTTGCAGGCAAGCACCTTAACAGCTAAGCCACCTCCCCAGCCCTTTAAACTTTTTTTTTAACATGCTGCATACTGGTCATATTCCTTTTGGGAATTCTGTTCCCTCTCCCTCACCCCATTCCACTGAGGGTCCTCCCCAGGGGAGTTATCAGTGATCTCTATGGGCTGTGAATGTACCAGTCTCTGTGGGGAAGGGGGAGACAATCCTCAGGATAACTCCTTCCCACCCTGTGGATCTTAGTCTTCCACTCCATCTTCCCCAGTGTTCCCTGAGCCTTGGACGGCATGTTATTGGTCTCTTTTAGTGTTGAGTGCTGGGCAGCCTCTGATGCATTTTGAGTCTCCGGTGTGTACGGCAGCTGCCTGGAAGAGGTTCTCAGTGAGAGCAGCACTCATGTTTGATCCACCACTTCCTCTGCAGTGTCCCCAGGGACTGGCAGGTGTGATAGAGATGACATGGCTCACAGCTATGCAGTCAGCTTTCTTTCCTTGTTGTACTGATGGATCTTGGGTCTCCCCTCAAAATATTTTTTTAACTTTTTATTGACAATTTTTATGAATGTACTAACTATTTTGCTCACAACTCTCCTTGTGTCACTCAGTCTCTCCCCCCATACTCCTTCACTGAACCGTTCCTCCCTGTAACTAGTCCCCCTACTACATTTGTTGTTGTTGTTGTTGTTTGTTTTGGTTTGGTTTTTTCGAGGTAAAGTTTCACTCTAGCCTCTTCATTCTATCCTCCTACCTCCGCCTCCCAAGTGCTGGGATTAAAGGTGTGCACCACCACACCCAGAAATAATCTACTACTTTTTATTGATTATGAATTTTAAACCTACCAGGTGTTGCTCATATTCTCTTTTTTAAAAAAAAGTTCACCTTTTTTTTTTTTTTTTTGAGGCAGGGCCTCATTCTGGCTTAGGCTGATTTGGAACTCACAGTGATCCTCAGCTCCTCAGCCTACTATGCACCACCATATCCTGCTCAAAAAATAATTTTTTCTTCCTTTTGGGTTTTTGAGATAGGTTCTCGCTCTAGCCCAGGCTGACCTGTAATTCACTCTGTCATCTCAGGCTGGCCTCAAACTCACAGTAATCCTCCTACCTCTGCCTCCCAAATGCTCAAAATATTATATTAAAAGGCAACAGAAATCACAATGAAGCATACTTTAAGGTCAATGATCATTTAATGTTTTAACATTTTCACTTATAAACATACACTTTGCACATACAGGGAAAAAAAAACAGGCTCTGTAGGCACAACAGAATACTAAAGACGCTGTAGCAATCACAAAAATAATTGAATTGGGAGAAAAATGAGTATTATATACCTTTTGTCTACATAAACTAAAAAGCAAAAAGTAAGATTACACAGGATATATCTGCATCATTCTGTCTCAATGGCGGGAGCATCTCATGATCAGGAGGCTACCTGAGGTCACAGACGGCCTGCAGTAGCAAGGCCTGGCCTGCATGACAAGTGATCTGAGACTCAGCCACGGGCTCCCTCTTGTCTTTCATGGCCAAGGCTCTGAAGTTAAAGAACTGAAAGAGCAGAGCAATCAATCGGTAAGTAGAGTGTCAGCAGCCACCTCCACAGGCCACAGTCATTACTGAAGCACACACTGAAGTGAGATGTTCACTCAAGCTCCAACGAGCAGCAACTCCCAGGCCAAGCACCTCGAACCACAAAGGGACATGGTCGGAGCCATCAAAAGGGTGGGCTGAAGAAATGAAATACCTGAGCCCATTTTCATACATGTTGTTCCAGAACCAAGTCACTAGTGACAAGAACTGTCCAGGCTCAACTATGACCACGTGGGGGTCAGGGACTGGGCAGGGGCAAATGTGAAACACTGGGAGGTCTTTTCCTCCAACAGTACTTCAGGGGCTCTAGTCAAAACTCAGTGGTTCCCAGAATCCCAGTACTTAGTAACTAAAATCAAAATTAACAGCCAGTGCAACATTGAGAACTGATTTTTAATATGTTGTAAGTAAACCACACAACTTTAAGAATGATTACAAGCTGGGCAATAATCATTCTAATGACATAGGACATGAAAACGTCACATTGATTAAAGCAACACTTTAAAGCATCGATGCCATGTTGTCACACATCCTGCCTACCCATGAGGGTGACTGAGAAGTACTCGCCTGCCATCTGGAAATAGCCACTGCCATGCCCATCAGTCCCCGAGGAGTGGCTAGACAGACTGGGCATCACTAAATCCACCTGGCACCCATCTCAATGGTGATTTATCCAACGCCTTGGGCAGACTGAGAGCGAGCCCTCGCGTAGCATGAGAGCACGCACGGACCCAGGCAGGCACAAGCACAACAGAACGCGCGCCTCCTGGAGTGCACCTGGGGAAACAGGGCCTCGCCGAGCTAAGGGCAGAGCCTTCACTGTGCTGCGCTGCCTTCGTGACAATGCCAGGCGGAAACCTGGAGCCAGGACTTTACAACATGAAAGAACAGCAATACGAATACTTGAAATAAGCATTTTATAATATGGGAAATGCGAGTACAGATCAGCAGAGCAGGACTAAGGGTTTTTCAGAACGTCACGTATCTGGAGACCCAACAGTGAATGTTTTCGCTTCTCTACCATGACTGGGTTGGGAAGAGAAACAAGGTGGGGTCCTGGCTGGATGAGAGATCTCTAGATCAAGTCTCTCAAGTCCCCAGGTCCCAACCCATTTCTCAGGCAGACACCAAGTCTCCCCCACAGCTATGGTCCATCTCAGCATTCAGCAGGTATCCACAGGGCCCAATCCCTACACAGAACGGGCCTCCCAAGGGACAAGAAAGTGTCCTCATATAGTGTCGGCCCCAGAAGGCATGAAGCTGGAACATTCTTACTAAAGCTCTCCTCATTCCACTCACCAACTTTCTCAACAAGTAGAAAAAATAAGCCATCCATAGATTTTTCTGGCAATAAATATAAGTGAACACTAAAAACACATCTCTGAGCAAATGCCAACCACTCCACCCTCACGCCACCATTCTGCCTCCTTCAAGGTTTAAAGGTAAAGCGCACAGCTTCTGAGGCGCAGGTCAATTCTAACTTGAGATGTTCTCTACGTATCACTATGAAAAGCAAATACGGGAACGAGAATAAGCTCTCCAATCAGGCAGATTTCTGAAGCATCATTTTTAAGGGGGTGAGGGCTGTCCCCCATCATCCCAAGCAGTCAATCTTCCAAGGAGCTTAAGGAGCCCCACAGGGCACATCACAGGACCCTCACACCACCACCCTGTAGAAGCCCATGGGCAGCTTACCAGACCATGGCTCCCAGGGCTCTGGTGTGAGGTTTCCAAGTCTGAGTTCAAGCAAAAGAAGCTGTTTTCCTGCTACAGCCACTCGCTTCTCCATCACTATTGTTACCAGCATAATGGGAAAGGGAGTTAAATTAAGAATTACACCTCACTGAAAAGAAAATGCCTTTCAAGACAAGAATGTGAAATAAGGTATTCCAAGAGTTCCCTAGGAAAGACTTGGCATGAGCCAGTATCCTGAAAAAGCCCAGGTTTTAGCTAACTGCACAGTTAAGCCCTTCTCTGTGGTTCACATAAAGACTGGTTATAATCAACTCATTACCTGCAAAAGAACTATGGAAACTATTATTAAAACACTTGTCACAGACAGAACGGCCCTGCAAATCATATCACTGCACATGGGTTACCAGAGCTATGCACACAGAACACGGAAACTCTAGAAGACCCAGAACAGAGACCCCAAGGCCATGCCTGTGGCCGCTCCGGCAAGCATGCCCAGTGCCAGGTCACTGTCATTGTCCCGATACCGCTCACGGATGATGACTTGATTGGCAGGCTGTTGTACATAAGGTCCTAGGGGGAAAAAAAGGACAGATCTTTGAGAAATAGTCGGGAAGTTCAACATTCATCACAAAGAAAGCTCCTGCCACTATCCACGCTGTGTCTCCCTTCCATGAGACCAGCTCATTCACGGTTGGCTGACACCCACCACCCTCTGGAGAGGTGGCAGCAGGTAGATACAGTGAGCTCAGCTCAGCCCTCCACGTGGCCTCACTGAGAAGAGAACAAGGTCCTTGGCTCTCCCAGGCCAAGCCCCAAACCCTGCAAATGGTGCTAATAGAGCAATGAAATCCTGCCTTGGTGTGCATGGCAGCCCTTCACACAAGGCTGGCTGGCATGGTAGACCAATGGAGAAAACCTGAGAGATGTAGAGTCAGGGAAAACCAGTTGAATGATGAACTAGCAGCCAGCGCGGGGCTCACACCTGTACTCTCAGCCCCTGGGAGGACTCACAACACCTGTACCATTACTCATCTGCACCTTGTTTCACTGAGGTAGCAAGGAAGAAGGCCACCAGAAGCCCAGGTAAATAGCAGCCCCTTTAAGGTCACAACACCAAACTCCCTCAGTGTGACGTATCCAAGAGTGTTAGCAGCAGTAAAAAAAATCAGATGAGGGTATGGAGAGATGGCTCAGCAGTTAAGGCACTTGCCTGCAAAGCCAAAGGATCCAGGTTCGATTCCCCAGGACCCACAAAGCCAGATGCACAAGGGGGCACATGCCTCTGGAGTTCATTTTCAGTGCCTGGAGGGCCTGGCATGCCCATTCTCTCTCTCTCTACCTGCCTATTTCTTTCTTTCACTCTCTCAAATAAAAATAAAGCTTTAAGAAAGAAAGAAAGGAGCCTCACTTGGAGGCTGGGCTACTTGAACCTCCCACTCCATTACCCTCGCCAGGAAAGGTGGTTACTTCATCAGCCAACATGTCCCAAAGCAGAACGTGGCTGAGACCATCCAGAACTCCAAAGTTCTCAGCATCAAAAATGTAATGAAGCAGTGGACAATTTGAGCAACCTGTCTAAACCACCTGATTTATCCTTTTTTTTTTTTTTCTTTTTTAGTTTTTCAAGGTAGGGTCTCACTCTAGCCCAGGCTGATCTGGAATTCACTATGTAGTCTCAGGCTGGCCTCGAAGTCACAGCAATCCATTCACCTCAGCCTCCCAAGTGCTGGGATTGAAGGTGTGCACCAACACGACTGTCAAAGAATTTATTTATTTATTTATTTTCAGGGTTTTTTTTTTTTGAAGTAGAGTCTAGCCCAGGCTGACCTGGATCTCACTATGTAGTCCCAGACTGGCCTCAGACTCACAATGATCCTCCTACCTCTGCCTCCCGAGTGCTGTGATTAAAGGTGTGTGTTACCACGCCCTGCAAACCTGTGTAATCTAGATCAATGCTTCACAGATTGTCTCTTCCCACTTGGTTCTCTTACCATGATGAAAACCAGAATATAGGCAAATATTCACAATCCTGTTTATGAGACCCACATTTATGTTTACAACACATTAATAAATGAAAATGAGAGATGGTAAAGAGATGTATTAACTTGTAGTAAAAAAATTGTCTCTCTCACAAATAAATAAATAAAATAAAATAAAAACAATTTAAGGGCTGAATATATGGCTTAGTGGTTAAGGCACTTGCCTGCAAAGCCAAAGGACCTTGGTTCAATTCCCCAGGACCCACATAAGCCAGATGCACTAGATGACACATGTATCTGGAGTTCATTTGCAGTGGCTAAAGGCCCTGGTGCACCCATTCTTCCTCTCTCTCCCTCCCTCCGTCTCTCAAATAAATAAACAAAAATAAAATAAAATAAAAATTTTAACCTGCTTATTTTTTATTTATTTGAGAGTAAGAGGGAGAGAGAGAGTAGGTGCACTAGGGCATCCAGCCACTGCAAACAACTCCAGATACATGCACTACTTTGTACATCTGGCTTTACATGGTTACTGGGGAATTGAACCCAGGCTGGTAGACTATGTAAACAAGCACCTTTAACTGCTGACCTATCTCCCCAGCCCCTGCCTATTTTCTTAAAAACCTACTTTTGAGCCAGGCGTGGCTGGCACATGCCTTTAATCCCAGCACTTGGGAGGCAAAGGTAGGAGGATCACCATGAGTTCAAGGCCACCCTGAGACTACATGGTGAATTCCAGGTCAGCCTGAGCTAGAGTGAGACCCTACCTCGAAAAAGGTAAAAAAAAAAAAAAAACCTACTTTTGGGGTTGGAGAGATAGCTCAGAGATTAAGGTGCTTGCTTGCAGAGTATGACTTCCTGGGTTTAATTCCCCAATACCCATGTAAAGTCAGATGCACAAAGTGACACATGTGTATGGAGTTCAATTGCAGTGGCAAGAGGCCCTATTGTGCCCATTCTCTCCCTCCCTTTCTCTCTCACTTCTTGCAAATAAACTAAAAAAAATTTTAAAGAGCTGGAGAGATGGCTTAGCAGTTAAAGTGCTTGCCTGCAAAGCCTAAGGACCCAGGTTTGAATCTCCAGGTCCCATATAAGCCAGACACTCAAGGTGGCGTATGCATCTGGAATTCACTTGCTGTGTCTAGAAGCCCTAGTATGCCAGTCTCTCTCTCTAAAATAAAAATAAATTTTAAAAAATTTTTTAAAAGAGTGTAAATTGTTAAATATGTGTGTGTGTACACACACACACATACTCACACACCTACTTTTAAGTTACGTAAAAATACAGAGAATGATCACTGAGAATGAAGCAATCAAGTGTTAGAACAGGGGAATATTTTATGCGACACTTCAAAGTTTATAAATTAACAAATCACTAGACACTGTGTTGGTGTAATCTAAATAACTTGACCATTATTGTAGAACTAAAGGCCTTTAAGAAAACTTCTATGCCAGGTACAGTGTTTCCTGCCTGTAGTCTCAGCTACTTGGAAGGCTGAGGCAGATTGTGAGTTCAAGGACAGCCTTACAACTTAGTAAGACTCTGCCTCCAAAAAAATAAAAAATAAAAAAGTATAGAAATCACATAAACACTTCCAACACTCCTACTTCCAGCATACAGTATTAAAATGTGCCTTAGGCATCTTTTACTAACTTGCTAATTTTTACTATAAATTTTACACTGTAGCCATTTTAGTACTCTGCAAATTGTATGGTTTCATTACACTACTGGCTATTATATGCTTCCAATGTTTGAAATTGAGTGACAAAAAGAAAGTGTAAACAACCAAAGTGTATTAGGTTATAAATAAAGGTTAATGAAACCTTTTTAAAATTCAAGACTAGCTTTGTAAAAAATGTGTAAAATTCAGAGACACCTATTTAAAAAGAAAATAAGCAAAAAGCACACTGGAAGAGGGATTTTTGGTCTCCAAGAGAAAATGCAGTTCATTACTCTTGAACTGAGAAATAAGAATTCTCCTCACCCACCCCTGTGCATAGAGTCTGAGCAGAGGTCACCTGAGTTACCTGCATACGGGTACTGGTAAGGCACAGCATACGCCTGCCCATTTGCTGCATAGACAACCTGGGTTCCTGCTGGGTACGCACCACTGTACGGACCATAGCCATAGACCTGCTGAAAGGAAAAAGGTGTTCAGAAATGCAATCCTGAAACTCCTGGTAATGTCACAAAATTGAGTTCCAGGTTAATTTAAGCAAAGCCATGTATGGTGTCACATGCCTATAGATGTGCGCCACCACGCCTGGTGATCTAACCCAGCGCCCTGTGCATGCGAGGCAAGCGCTCTATCACCACAGCTACATCCTCAGTCCCAGCAGCAGTTTTATTTCATGAGATAAAAGTACAGATTAGAAGCTATCTGTTTTACAAAGAATCAGTCTACAGTACATGTATATTTCTCTAATAATGGCTCAAGATTTAAAAAAAGAAGAAGAAAAAGAAAAGAAAGGGAAGGGAGGGGAGGAGAGGGGGAGGGGAGAGGGGGAGAAGAGAGTAAAAATACAGATTAGAAAGACACAAGTTCCCCTCAGGACACTCTCCCACCTCAGGGGTTGGAGCGGCATAGGCTGCATACGGCGGGGGCGAGGCAGCCACGGCAGTCTCATCTGACAGTATGGCCGAGCCAACGTAAGCCTGTGTGAGAGAAAAGAGGCTAAGACCAGCAAGCACAATTTTTTCTTTTTCTTTTTTAAGCAAATAAATACCTAACAGACAAAAGGCTACAGCTTCCTGAGAAGCAGGAAAACCTCCAGTTGGTCAGGTGGGGCCTCCAGCCTCACTACAATGTCAGGAACAAGGTGGTCAGTCCTTGCTTGGCCCCTGTGGGAGCAGCACTCTTGTGGCCGAGGAAGGTCCCAGAGGCTCTGCTGCTCTCTTGGCCTTTTAAAGCATGTGGCAGCACTCTCTACAGCCTGTCACACCTGACAGGCAGCAGCCAGAGGCTGATCTACGTTCTCTTCTGTATTAAAAAGTGTTTGGGCTACAGAGATGGCTTACTAGTTAAGGCATTTGTCTGAGAAGCCTAAGTACCCAGGTTCAATTCCCCAGTACCCACATAAGCCAGATGCACAAGGTGGCACATGCATCTGGGGTTCGACTGCAGCAGCTGGAGGTCCTGGTGCACCCATTCTCTCTCTCTCTCCCTCCCTTTCAAATAAATAAAATATTTTTTAAAGTGTTTATTAAATTGCTCCTAGTAGAAAGGGGGTGGGAAATAACAAAAAATACAAAGAACCCACACTGAGATTTTGTTAGCTACATGGATAATTAATATTAGTTTCATTTTTGTAAAGGGGATTTTTTTATGAAAGAAAAGATAACGAGTTTCAGAAAAAGCTGAGGAGGAAGAACTTTCTTGAGCTGACAAAAGTAGAACACACAGACACCTGGATACTAATAAGCCTTTATGATTTTTCTTTTCTCACCTACACAAAAGTTTGTTTACAAGCCTCACCTACTTTTCACTTTTCTTTCTGCAAAGAAACTGGGAAAAATAAAGCAAGCCCCAAGACAGAGAACACTGGCCCCGAGGTCACAGACACTGGAAGCACTACTAGGGTTCCTATGGGCTCTCTGGTCAACGTACCTCCTGAGGACAGAAACAGTCTAGAAAAAAGTACAAGGCCCAGGAAAGCTTGGTGTCACAAAGCTGAAATCCCATGGGGGAAAATGTGGTTCTTTGGAGCCTTCACTACAGACCACAGCTGAACTGAGGGTGTGACAGCCTAAGAAACAAGCAGTTCGAGACAACGCCGGGACTGGCCTGGCCGCTGAAGACAACACCTCCTGCTAACTTCTGCTCATGCAGGCTACATGCACCAAGAGCCCCCTTCCCCCTCTCTCTCTCCCTGGCCTCCAGTTCCTCAGCTGTTATTCAAGACCCAAGACATGAAACAGTGCGGGTGAGCACCATAAGCAACTTACCTGTGTTTGTTCGGGAATCCTGTAGTGTAAACTTCCAGGCCCTGGAGAAAAGAAATAGGGTCAATCTGGTATCTTCTCCATGATTCGCGAACCCATTTAGGCATCAGAATTCCTGAAAAGTTTGTTATGTAAGTCTAGCCAGGTGGGGTGGCTCATGCTTGCAATCCTAGCACTTGAGAGGCTGAGGCAGGAGTACTGCCTTGAATTTGACGCCAGCCTGGGGTACAAAATGAAACTTGTCTTAAAATATCCCCCACTGAATAGAGAAAAAATAGGCTCACCCAATGCACTTACTCAAGACACTAAGCAAATATAAAATCAGGTACACTTTAAGAGTACAAGCCGGGTGTGGTGGCACACACCTTTAATCCCAGCACTCAGGAGGCAGAAGTAGGAGGATCACCTTGAGTTCAAGGCCACCCTGAGACTACATAGTGAATTCTAGGTCAGCCTGAGCTAGAATGAGACCCTACCTCAAAAAGCCAAAAAAAAAAAAAAAAAAAAAGAGTACAGCTACAGTGGATATGTAACATTTCAAACAAAATGAATACTAGTTAATATTGACTTATTTTAACTAATGAAATGATGTACTGCAACTTGGTCAGTTATGTCATACACAAAATCTGTTTTTTCTTGAACTTTTTAAATGTAGCTGTTGTTGAAATATTTTCACTAGACAGTTGGAGAAGACACCCCCAGATTCATGTCAGTCTTCACCCAAAGCTCTTCTGATGGCCTGAACTGTGTGCCTATGAACGTGAGTAGTCTGGAAACAGGGGTTTTGCAGACAAAAATCAGATGAAAATGAGGTCAAACTCTAAGGTCCTTAATCCAATGTGACTGGGAGATGTGGGCACACTCCAGGAGAGTGGCATGTGACAACAGAGGCAGAGAGCAGAGTAATGTGTGCAAGGCAAGGACCACCAAGGACGGCCACCACCCCCAAAGCTGGGAAGAGCACTCCGACTCTTGACCCCTTCTTCAGAGCTTCCCCTCACTCATCTGCTGCCAGGAAGGGACTTTATTCCCAATCTCTTCCCTCCCAGACGACTGGAAACTAAAGCAGAAAATACCTGGTAAATTCAACAGATGCAAAATCCAAACTCACAGACAGTCGTCGGTGCTTTCTGCACAGAGGCTGACGGTCTTCCCGTCGCGGCAAACTACCTGCAGGAGGCAGTCTCTTGGCTTCCCGTCCGGAGGCTGGATGTCTAGGAAAAGTAAGAAAAATGAAGAAATGTTTACATACTTCTTAAGATAGCGTTTATCCTACCTGCACAATACCGGGCTCATCAACCTGTCATCATGGGTGATGAAGAAAGGCAAAAATAAAAGAAAAACATCAAAACAGCGGAGGGGCTGATTAGAGGGAGGAAGGGGTTCAATCGAAGAGGTATATGGAGGAATGGGAAAGAGAAAGTGATAGGAGGGGACTATGATCAAAATACACTTTGTACACATATAAAAATACCAATTAAGGGCTGGAGAGATGGTTCAGTGGTTACAGGTGCTTGCTTACAAAACCTACTGACCCAGCTTTGAGTCCCCAGAACCTATGTAAAGCCAGATGCACAAAATGGCACAAGTATCCAGACTATGTTTGCAGTGGCAAGAGGCCCTAGTGTGCCCATAAACATACACACATGAAATCTCTCAAGTAAATAAAAATATTTTAAAATACATATATATATCAATTAAAAAGTCAAAAATGTGGGCTGGAGAGATCACTCAGAGATTAAGGCGCTTGCCTGTGAAGCCTAAGGACCCAGGTTCAATTCCCAGTATCCATGTAAACTAGATGCATATAGTGGCACATGTGTCTGGAGTACGTTTGCAATGGCTAGAGGCCCTGGAGTGCCTATTTTCTCCCTCTCTCTGCCTCTCTGATAAATAGATTAGAAAATCTGCAATTTTAAAACCTAACAGCTCAGATAAGCAAAGAACTAAACAAGAAACCAAGCATAACACGAAGAAAATACTCTGCAGCCTGATCTAGAAAACAGCCAGGCGAAACCAGTAGTCAACAAAACTTCCACAAAATCTATTCTCTTGACACAAACCTAAGGCATGAGTCCAGGAAAGCACAACATCACGGGTTTTGGGTTTTTTTTTCTTTCTTTTTGTTTGTTTTTTAAGGTAGGGTCTCGCTCTAGCCCAGGCTGACCTAGAATTCACTATGTAGTCTCAGGACAGACTCAAGCTCAAAGCGATCCTCCTACCTCTACCTCCCCAGTGCTGGGATTTAAGGTGTGCACCACCATGCTCAGCAGAGAGAGAGAAAGAAAGAGAGAATGGGTGCCACAGGGCCTCTGGCAGCTGCAAACAAACTCAGATGCATGTGCCACCTTGTTCATCTGGCTTTACATGGGTACTGAGCAATTGAACTCAGGGTGTTAGGCTTTGCGGGCAAGTGCCTTAACCACTGAGCTATTTCTCCAGCCACACATCATGGATTTTAAGAAAATGACCAGGGACTGGGGATAAGGCTCAATGGGGCAAGTGCGTGCCATGCAAGCTTAAGGAGTGAAGTGTGGATACTCAGCCCCACATCAAAGCCAGGTTCTGCATGAGTGCGAGGGAGGCAGCGACAGGTGGGTGCCGGGGGTCCAGTGGCTAGTTAGTCTAACCTAGGCAGGGTGGCCCAGTTTCAATGAGAAACCCTGTTGCAAAAAATACGGTGGAGATGGGGAATGGCTCCATGGCCCAAGGTGCTTGCTTGTAAAGCCTGACAGCCAGGGTTCGATTCCAAAGTGACTATGTAAAGCCAGACACACAAGGCAGTGCATTCATCTGCAGTTTGTTGGCAGTGGTAGGAGACCCTGACACACCCACACTTTCTTTCTCTCTCTCTCTCTAGTGGTAAATAAATATCAGTAGCAAAATGAATTTTAAGATAGTAAAGTGGAGGACAACTGAAGACGACACCAACACTGACCTCTGGACTCTACATGCACATGCATACACGTACATGAACACACAACATGAATACACACGTACATGCACGCCACATACACATACACGAAAAACAGGAAAAAAACAACTGACTACAATCATCACCAAACAGATGCCAAGTTCTAAGCCACAAAATCAACGTGGTCTAGGGGTCCCCATCGTTTGGGGGGAGTCCTACCACTCTGGCCCTAACGTCAAGGATAAGTCTAGCTACCTGGCTCATGATCTGGGTACCTGGAGCCCCGGGGCGGCTGCCTGGTCTCTGCTGGAGCCCTTCCATCTGAGCATGATGGGGCAGACCCTTCAAGGAGGGGAGGTGACAGCTCCCATGGACTCCTTACCTCGACACTCATGGCCTGTGCGGATATTGATGCAGTCCACGGGCATGTGGACCTTATCCTCGATACTCTGCCGAGTCTGGTCGTCATAGTAGATCAGGTGACCATCTGACCACAGGTCAAACCAGTTCTTCTTCCATCGCTTCAAAATAGTACCTAGAGAAACAAAATGGGGAAAGGTGGTTTTGCACCAAAAGAGCAAAGCCTATACCTAACTCTCAGCAGACACAAAGGAAACTGCCCTGGTCCTCTAAGTCCACCACGCAGAACTGCCCAGAGCAGTAACCAGCGGTGGAAGCAGACAGCAGGGCCCGGCCACTCTCTCTAACACTGCGGACACGAGAAGGCTGCCAACCAGAGGGTAATCACAAGCAAACAGCACAGGCAGGCTTAACAATAGCTTGTGTTGGGGCTAATCAGACAGCTCCAATACCAGATTCTTCATGTCAAACCAAACTAAAATTTTAACTTTCCTAGCACTATCCAAGTTTGTTAGATTGATCTGAAAATGCTATAAGGAAAAATCTGTAGGATTTTTTTTTTTTGTCCCAAGAACTTGCACATCTTTCCTAACCTTTTCCTAGCAGGAAGCCAGGGTGAGAGAGAGCCTCCCTTCCTGACACAGACACTGGGTGATGGGCACAGCAGGAGGGTGGACCATCCTACCTGGCTCATCCTACTAACTCATTTCTACATTTGAGAAAATCCATCCTCTCATTTGTAATCTGGACCAGGCAGTTAACATTACAAACCTGAATTGCCTTGTCTGCAGAAGACAGGGAAGTCTCTGCAACGGGCCCCGATGCCAGGCTGAGGTCAGCCCTGCAGCTTTCTCATGTCCACACGCTGACCCATGTCCCCCTCCGTTCCCACACATCCCCTCCTGCTCTCAGCCACAGTGCATAACACTCACCCCAAATCCCACGCCTACTTGGAGCAGCCAGATGCATGTCACCCAGCCTTCCAACTGCCATGTCAAGTACCCCCCCACTGGGAGGAGCCTCACAGTACTAGCTCACTGAACCTCAGCAACACCCCACATCCATGTTACAGGAGGCGTTGGAGCCACACAGAAACTGAGCCATGAATCAGGTGGAACTGCCGGGCTACGGGGCTCCGATCAGAGGCCTGATGCACATTCCCAAGCCGGACGTCTCCAGAGGCTGGGTACTGGGAGAGATCCTATTGTCTAGGGGCCAAGAGTCCTGGGGCTGCTCAGCCAACACATAACCGTATGTGCTCCTCCTGCAGTGCCACTGGGTGAATGTACGGCTCTCAACACAACTTAGGTGAAGATTGAAACTTTATCCACAGGTAGGGGGTGTGGATACAAAACCAATGTTCTGAACCTAAAACTCTGAAAGGGTCAAACTGGAAATGTCGGGGTCAAGTGTGTCAAGACAGTCATTTCGTGTGCACATCACTGCCAGGCACCGAAGGACACACAATTATAAAGCCATCACCGTTCACTCCATCTCCCAACCACTTCTGCTGACTCGGGGTGGGATTACAGGGCTTGCCCTCAAAGATGTGGTAGAGCCTAAGGAGAAAAAGAGGGGGCTGCCAAAGGACCAGCTGGGAAAGCTGAATAAGCTTCCTTACACACTCTGGACAACAAAAGCCAAGTCAAGAAAATATATTCAAAAAAAGGCTGGGGCTTTCCATGTAAAGCCAACATCACATCTGCCATCTGCTAGGCTGCGACCCCAGTCCTGGGGAGGACAGTTCAACATCACATCTGCTGGGCTGAGACCCCAGACCTGGACAGCATAGTTCAACATCACATCTGCTGGGCTGAGACCCCAGACCTGGACAGCATAGTTCAACATCACATCTGCTAGGCTGCGACCCCAGATCTGGACAGCATAGTTCAACATCACATCTGCTGGGCTGAGACCCCAGACCTGGACAGCACAGTTCAACATCACATCTGCTAGGCTGCGACCCCAGATCTGGACAGCATAGTTCAACATCACATCTGCTGGGCTGAGACCCCAGACCTGGACAGCACAGTTCAACATCACATCTGCTAGGCTGAGACCCCAGATCTGGACAGCACAGTTCAACATCACATCTGCTGGGCTGAGACCCCAGACCTGGACAGCACAGTTCAACATCACATCTGCTGGGCTGAGACCCCAGACCTGGACAGCACAGTTCAACGTCACATCTGCTAGGCTGAGGCCTGGAGAGCACAGTTCCGCTCAGGCGATCAATGCACAGCTCTCTTCCTGCCTTACCGCACACCCAGAGTGGCAGCTTTAGAGAGCAGGACAGACCTGTGGGAGCCAGGCCTAGGAAAGTGGACCTCATGCCTCCAAGAACTGAGTCTCCTGTGGAGACACTCACTCTTCTGGTAAACCCACGCCCTCATGACCTGTCTCCCTCCCAGTAATCACAAAGGTTCCAATACTTCAACAGCGGAGACTTTTCTCAGCCCCCAGGTGCACCACAGCCACAGAGACCAGGGTCTGCAGGGCAAGTGGCTGTGGTCAGACTCAGGGCAGTCCCAGGCCAACCAAGCATGAACAACAAAGACACTGGTGAGCAGCGGGGCCTGCCCCTGCTCCTGGTTCCGATCAACTTGGGCAAACAAGGATTCAGTTTCATATGCTACCAGAGTCAGGGTCAGAGCCTGTGCCATGGCAGCCCCAACATATCAAGACTGACCTCCTATCCTTACAGAGCCAATTAAAAGAGACAAATAAATAGTGAAAAGTAGGAAAAGAAGGTTTTTGTCAGTGTGACCATATGGGGAAGACAGACAAAAAGATCCAGTGACACTCCTCCACCAAGGTCATGTTTGGGGTTCAAAGATTGGGCCGGAGGTGTGGGTAGCTGAGCAATCCTGGTCGAGGTGTGGTCCTGCCCATCTTGTCTGGTGCCAATCTCCCAGAAGGTGGCCTGACAATCTGTCAGCACTGAGTTAGCCCCTTTCTATGGAGATAGGTTTCCCTCTGACCACGAGCTTTGGCTGTTTCCTTCTCACAGCATGAGATTCCTTGGGAAATTCCAACTTCTTGGGGTTCATGATTTCAATAGACTGATAGCCAAAGGAAATGGCACAAGAGTCTCTTTGGAGTATCTTCCTTTCTGCCAGGTCAGTTACATATGTGTGCACAGAGACAGTTCACAGAGTTCTAAAAATTTCCAAGAGAAATCCAAGGCAACAACATCAATTAGACTTTATAGGTTTTTAAAATTATTATTTATTCAGTTAGGTGGTGTGTCTGTGTGTGTGTGTGTGTGTTGGTGCATCAAGGACTCTTGTTGCTCTAAACAACCTCCAGATACATGCACCATTTTGTATCTGGCTTTATGTGAACACTGGAGAATCAGACGGGAGCAGTGGGTTTTGCAAACAAATACCTCTCGCTGCTGAGCCATCTCCCAAACCACAGTGCTTTATTTTTAACCATGGTCTATTTCGGCAGACCCAAGGGTCTTTACTCACTCTGTCGAAGCAGCCATCCACTCTTCACAAACGCCATCTCTTCCACTGCAGGAGAAACAGGCAGGTTTAGAATTCCACCCCGGAAAGAAAGGCTCGTCAGCCGGCCTCCCACTCCTTGCTGCTCCAAGCCTTCCCTGCCATGATGGGAAGTACCCCTGGAACTACAAACCAAAACAAAGTCTTCCGTCCTTAAGCTGCGTCTTGTTAGGCACTGGTCACAGCTGTGAGCAAAGTATATACCCCAGGGATAGAGCAAGCACTTAGGGTGCCCTAGGGTCATAACATAACAACAATATAAACACACTAAAGCATCAAGAAACACACCTGACCCAGAGCAATTTCATCCCATCTAGAAAAATAAAAACAAACACTATACCAAAACAGCAGTTTAGAAAGGTGAAAATGATTGTCATTAGTGAAAAAAAGTGAGAGGGAGGGGGGTCAAGAGACCGATGCATGTGCCTCTTTGTGCATCTAGCTTTACACAGGTACTGGAGAATCAAACCCAGGCCAGCAGGCTTTGCAAGCAAGTGCCATTAACTGCTGAGTCATCTCTCCAGCCCACAAACATCTTGATTTATGTCTATTGTCCTATGACTATAAAAAGTTCATGCTTCCATGTTAGAACCTGTTATTCAAGGCAACCTGAACCCAGGTCCTGTGCCATGGTCACTCATATTTAGCTCAAAATAATCTCTTACTTCCTCTGATCTGAGAACAGTATTTTGTGTTGACAGAATAACTTAAATTACCTTCAAACATATCAAAACAAAAACCCAACTCACTTGTACCTTTCTTCAATTTTTTCTCTTTTTTTTTTTTTTTTTTTCCTTTCAAGGTAGGATCTCACTCTGGCCCAGGCTGACCTGGAGTTCACTATGTAGTCTCAGGGTGGCCTCGAACTCATGGCGATCCTCCCACCTCTGCCTCCTGAGTGCTGGGATTAAAGGTGTGTGCCACCATGCCCGGCTTCACTTGTACCTTCCAACAGTTCCTTTTTAAATTAATTGGTTGACTGACTAATTAATGCACGCACACCATGATCTCTTACCACTGCAATCGAATGCCAGATACATGTGCCACTTTTTGCATCCAGCTTTTATATTGGCGCTGGGGAACTAAGCATTGGCTGATAGGGTCTGCTTGACCACTGAGCCACCTCCCCAGCACCTCTACCCATTCTTTTTGTCTGTAAAATAGAATGGAGAACTTTAAACACCATGTCTTAGGAACCAAGAGTCAGAATGGATGACTTCATAAAGCCAATGTTTACAAGTACAGGCTTTGGAATCAAAAGCTGTGTTCAACCCTGACTCAACTAGTCGCCTGGGGAAAATTATTTAACATTTCCAAGCCTTAACTTTTTGATCTGTAAAATGAGAACATACTACCTATTTGAAAAGATTCTGGGGGCTGGAGAGATTGCTTAGTGATTAAGGCACTTGCCTGCAAAGTCAAAGGACCCAGGTTCAATACCTCAGGACTCCCGTAAGCCAGACGCAAAAGGTAGCACACATGTCTAGAATTCGTTTGCAGCAGCTGGAGGCCCTGGCATACCCATATTTATTCATTCTCTCTCTCTCTCTCTCAATCTCTCTCTCGCTCAAATAAATTTTTAAAATATTTTTAAAAGATTTTGGAAAACTAGGTGAAATAATATGTAAGTGTCTGACATGGTCCCTGACTGAAAAATTCAATCTAAAGTAATTGCTTCAAAATTTGAACATACTATATTATTCTCTCATTTCTGTGACCAAATACTTGACAGGAAGCGAGCTGAGGAAAGAAGGCTTTATTTTGGGTTACAATCTGAGGTTACAGTCCACCATGGCAGAGAAGGCGTGGCAGCTGGTCACACTGTGCCCGTTGTGAGAAAGTACACAGGGACGAATGCTGCTGTTCAGCTTGCTTTCTCCTTTCTATTCAGTCCTGGGACCCAGCCGATGGGATGGTGCTGCCCACAGTTAGGGGGGATCCTCCCACCTCAATTAACCTAATCCAGAAAATCTCTCACCTACATTGCCAGAGATCTGTTTCCATGGTGGTTGTAAATCCCCTCAAATGGACAACCGAAGATTAGCCATCCCATTGACCATGGTGTTGCAGTCAACTTTGCATTGCTAGACAAACACCCTACCAAAAGCAGCTTCTAGGATGAAAGTGGTTTATTTCAAGCTTACAAATTCCAGGGGAACACCATCAATGGCAGAAGAATGGCTCATTTCCATAGATCCAAGCACAAAGACACCACCAACAGCCAGCACCCCAAAACAGCCAGAGCTCCAGCTGATGTCCATGTACCTTAGGGCTAAACTCCAAGATTTGCCCCCCCCCCCCAGTGACATACCTCTTCCCCAGTTAGGCTCCACCCACTGGAGACTCAAGATTCCAGGGCCATACATTCAAACTTCCACCCACCAGGTGCAAGTGAGAGGCAGCAGAATAGGGATAGGTGGCAGAGGGAGATTACAGAGGCACCCAGGTTAACATAGGGAAGAAGCCAATTGGCAGATGACTGGAAACCTTTCCTTGTGAGGACTATACATAACAAAACATCATGGGCAAGACAAGCCCTGAAAAGGCTATAAAAAACCTATACAGGACAGGAGGTTTTGGAGTCTTGGTCTTGTCCCAGCTCGCTAGCCCACCTTCATCCATGGGAGTGTCTGTATGCCTGTATGTCTCTCAATAAACTGTCTCTATTTCTATCACGAGACATGTCTCATCCCCTAGTGGAATTCTTTGAACCGGAACACCAGAACCTGGAAATCCCAGTGGGTGTCCTCTGGACTTGGATCCATGTCGACAAGGGAGAACAGGAAGGTACTCACTCTTAAAATACATGAAAGAAGAGAAATACTTTTGTTTCTCTGCCTACTAAACCTTACAGCATTCCACAGCCTATGCCCATATTTCACTAGTCACAACTCAGAACAGGACCCAATACATAAGCTGAGACTCACCAGAGTCCAAGTGTGGGGAAAACTGTAAAGGTCCACTTCCAATAGAGAAGTGCTTTAGATAAGACACAGATAAAGAAAGCACAGATCAGCAGGAAGCATTAAGTCCCCATCCACACAGATTCCTCTGTCTAGCCCCAAAATGAAGACTTGCTGACCTCTGCTAAACCACATGACATAGGTACGACCTCATGTTCTTTAGAATGCAGAAGCAAAGACAAGTCAAACCAAACAAAGTGAATAGACCTGAGAGAGTGTGTTATGTGAGGAAACACAGAACACAGTACTCCAGGCAAGCGAAGGGATCTGCTCTCAGGAATTATAAAAACTGTGTTGAGGAGGTGCAGCCACCATGTTTGGGCTGGTACCCGACCCTGCAGATTGAAAATAAAAACTGTCTGGTTTTCACTACTCAAGAGTCTCTTGTACCTGTTATGACAAGGTTGGGGGTCTTATTTTCCACACAAGTCCTATTGCTGGTCTCAGTTTACACAAAGAAAATCACTACAACAGCTAAGTACTTCCACCAGAGAGCTTGAAGACATAAACCCTTCAAGACAGGTCATTATTTTACTTTTGAATTCAATCATTTAAGAAGCATTGGTCTTATAGGTAAGAAAATATCCCCTTGCTTTTGAAATATGAGCACTCTGGACTTAAAGCCAATGACCTTAGGCAAGGAAATAACCCTCTATAAGCCTAAGTTTTCTCCCCTGAGTGACAAGACACACCTACTTCCCTCACAGGTTATTGTAAGGATTAAATGTGTCCAAACACCCTAAAGGAAATATTTCAAAAGGTAAGATTTGCAATAACCACACTCCAGTCTTATTATAAGAGCAGGGACCCAGGGTTCTTCCTGGATCACTCTCAGCACTTGTCTTATCATAAGATCAGGGACCCAGGGTTCTCCCTGGATCACCCTCAGCACTTGTCTTACCATAAGAGCCAGGACCCAGGGTTTTCCCTGGATCACCCTCAGCACTTGTCTTACCATAACAGTCGGGACCCAGGGTTCTCCCTGGATCACCCTCAGCACTTGTCTTACCATAAGAGTCGGGACCCAGGGTTCTCCCTGGATCACCCTCAGCACTTGTCTTATCATAAGATCAGGGACCCAGGGTTCTCCCTGGATCACCCTCAGCACTTGTCTTATCATAAGATCAGGGACCCAGGGTTCTCCCTGGATCACCCTCAGCACTTGTCTTATCATAAGAGCCGGGACCCAGGGTTCTCCCTGGATCACCCTCAGCACTTGTCTTATCATAAGAGCCGGGACCCAGGGTTCTCCCTGGATCACCCTCAGCCCTTGTCTTATCATAAGAGCCGGGACCCAGGGTTCTCCCTGGATCACCCTCAGCCCTTGTCTTATCATAAGAGCCGGGACCCAGGGTTCTCCCTGGATCACCCTCAGCACTTGTCTTATCATAAGAGCCGGGACCCAGGGTTCACCCTGGATCACCCTCAGCACTTGTCTTATCATAAGATCAGGGACCCAGGGTTCTCCCTGGATCACCCTCAGCACTTGTCTTATCATAAGATCAGGGACCCAGGGTTCTTCCTGGATCACCCACAGCACCTCCATTTGTTTAGCTGGCACCACACTCACTTTAGCAGTGAGAGTTGCTTTCTTGTGAAAAGAAAGAGCTCTGCTCTTTTAGGATAACAATAAAGAATCACAAAGAATGGGAGCTTGAGAATTGAGAAGCCCATCAGCACAGAGGTCAGTTCACATGTGGTTGACATTTCCAGGTGGGTACTGCTTTCAAGAAACAGAGCTAACAGGAACACCATCACACGTCAGACAGGCTTACAGACAGAGCAGCTTAGAGAACTGCCAAAACATGTCTGGGCCAACTAGTCTTCTTTACTATTTATTTCTTGAGTGTGTATGCATGTGTGGAGTGTCTGTTGGTATTCATGTTCAAATGTGTATGTGCAGATAGGATCGCTGAACCACAGCTCACGGACTAACACTACTGTGGTGGTTTGAATGCAATGTCCCATAACCTCGGGTACTTCTGGTTACATGGAGTGTCTGGGAGGTAGAGACCTGAAGGTGGAGCTTCCTAGAGGAAGCATGGCACCAAGGGGCAGACCTTGGAGCAGAGTCCAGCTCTAAGGTGTGTTCTGAGCCACCGTTCACCCTGGCTGTTTGCTTTCTGCCTCTACTGTGGAATTATGATGAAGTGAGCCAGCTTCTTCCACCATGAGACACTTCCCCTGGAAACTGAAAGCCTGAAATAAGCCCTTTCCTCCCATAAGCTGCTTCTGGTTGGGTGTTGTCCCCACAACGAGAAGGTAACTGAAGCTCCAGCTAACTACTGAGCCTCAGGAGTCCCTGTCTCCGCCTCTCCAGGTCTGGTGTCACAGTCTTGGGCCACCATGCCTATTATTTTATGTGTGTTCTGGAGATCTGAACTCAGTTCTCCTGCTTATACAGAAGCCCTTTAGCCACTGAGCCATCTCCCCAGCCCAGCACTTTAAACAGTTTGCTCTTTGCAGTTTTGGGTAGTCAGTGACACCAATAAAATAATTCTTTAATTTCTTTTACATCCAGTACCATATACAGAAGGCTGGGAAAAGAAGAAGCCATATGTTAAGATAAGTTAAAAGCACAACAACCCAGCACTCAGGAGGCAGAGGTAGGAGGATCGCCATGAGTTCAAGACCACCCTGAGACTACATACTGAATTCCTGGTCAACCTGGGCTAGAGTGAGACCCTACCTCAGAAAAAAAAAAAAAAAAACCATAACAAAGCTTTCAGGAGTCAAGACAAACCTCCATCTTCCCAAGGAAGAATACGAATAAATGTCTTTGTTTCCCCTTCCTAAGTTATCTGCTGGCTGGAGAGGAAGCATAGGCAGTTTGTTCAGATAAAACCTACTACCTTCCCAGATCATTGGCCTTGTGAATAAAGAGCAACTTAAAGATTGAATTCCTTAGATGGTAAGACCCTATTGCTGAAGACTCCACATACTTGGGCTTCAAGGCCACTGAGAAATACTGCTGGAACTGAGCTGATAACCTCCTCCATGTAGACCAGCTGACAGAAAGCTGGAAGAAGCCATTCTCCATGCAGTTCAATGGGAGAAAGAGAAATCACCAGTGAAGATACCCAACAGTGGACACTGCAAGCCTTATATTTGGCCAGCCAGCCCAAATGAGCCAAAGGGTGCAATAGTGGCATGTCTGTCATGGTGGAAACCAACTGCCCTCTAATCGGACTGGAGGCCCACTCCATGGGAGGGAATACATCCCTGATACTGAAAACTTAAAACAGGGGTAGTCATGAGCCCTAGGTGTGTAACGTCTGCTGCTTTCTGGCTAAATGTATATACTATGCTTATCAAACTGCTCAGTAAGCACTTCTCTTAATGTTCATACCCTTATATTAATGCTACTCTTATTTTTGGTAGAGAATCTTCTCTTTTCAGATGGCAGTGACCTTGGGATGACTCAGAAGGTATCATGGTGCTGGAAAGAAGTGACCAGAGTGCTCAGTACTGTAATATCTCTACACCTTCCACGGCTCAGGGTCTAATGAAGAAGAGGTTGCGGAAAGAATGTAAGAGCCAAAGGAAGGGTAGGACTCCTTACAACGTGCTCCCCCCAGACAGAAAATGACCTGGATATCCATGACCTCACAGTGCCTGACACTACCTACAGAAGACCATCATAAGAGGAGGCAAAGATCAAGACATCAAAATAAAAGAGAGACTGAGATGGGGAGGGGATATGGTGGAGAATGGAGTTTCAAAGGGGAAAGAAGAGGAAGGGAGGGTATTACCACAGGATATTTTTTATAATCATGGAAGTTGTTAATAAAAATTTGAAGAAAAAAAAAGATTGAATTCCTGTCTCTGTCTCTGTTTATTGGTGTGTGCAGTGACAACAGCAATGAACTCTGATATTAAAGCTACTTCTGCAATCCCAGTCGGTGGGAGGCAGAGGCAGCAGTACCAACAGTTCTGAGGCCAGTCTGAAATACAAAATGAGTAAACAACAAAAGGGGGGAATGGTATTTATTTTCTTCTGTACCACTGATGTACACATTTCATTTATTCAGTCAAGATTATCAGAAAATTTACTCACAATGTGTGCCAGCACACTTAAAATATAATTCTAATTTTAAAACCATCCTCAGGGGGCTGGAGAGATGGCCTAGCAGTTATACGCTTGCCTATGAAGCCTAAGGACCCAGGTTCAAGGCTTGATTCCCCAGTACCCACATAAGCCAGATGCACAAGGTGGTGCATGCATCTGGAGTTCGTTTGCTGTGGCTGGAGGCCCTGATGCGCCCATTCTCTCTCTCTGCTCTCTCTCTCTGCTCTCTCTCTCTCTCTCTCTCTCTGTGTCTCTCCATCTGCCTCTTTCTCTCTATCTGTCTGTCGCTCTCAAATAAATAAATAAAAATAAACAAAAAAAGAACAGAAAAAAAAAATCCTCAGGCTGGAGAGATGGCTTAGTGGTTTAAGTGCTTGCCTGCAAAGCTAAAAGACCTAGATTCAATTCACTAGGACTCACATTAGCCAGATGCACAAGGTGGGGCATGCATCTGGAGTTCCTTCGCAGCAGCTGGAGGCCCTGGCGCGCCCATTATCTCACTCTCTCTCTCTCAAATAAAGAAAAAAAAAAGAACCATTAGGAATATTTTTAAAAAATCCTTATAGGTTGGAGAGATGGCTTAGCAGTTAGATGCTTGCCTGCAAAGCCTACTAGACAGAGTTCAACTCCCCAGCACCCACATAAAGCTAGATGCACAAAGCGGCACATGCATCTGAAGTTCATTTGCAGCAGCAAGAGGCTCAGGGGGTGGGGGGACATAGTCACTCAAATAAAGAAAAACACTTAAAATAAAACTGCAGGGCATGATGGCACATGCCGTTAATCCCAACACTCAGGAGGCAGGGACTAGAGGACTGCCATGAGCTCGGGGACTGCCTGGAACTACAGAGTGAGTTCCAGGTTAGTTTGTTAGTTTGCACTAGAGTAAGACCTACCTTGAAAAAAAATTTTTTTAAATAAAATAAAATAAAATAAAACCACCCTTGTGATCCTATTACTTTCTGCAGCAATGTTTAATAAGCAATTTACTGGACACCTCTCTGTGGCAGACACACTGCTGTCTGCCACACAGCGCGTGTAAAGTCTCTGCCACAGGGAGTAAACACCACAGACACTAGGAACGCCCAGGCAAGTACCTGCCTGGCCAGAGATTCACTGCTTAAGCCACCTGTCCTATGGCTAGCCTACTGACCACCCTGCTTAGGAACTTCTGGACTCAGAGGACACTTTGACAGCAGCCACAGTATTCCCAGGCACATGCTGACCCTTAAGTATCTAGGCCCACGGACACTGGTGTGTACATACACATTCTAGCCATTAACATGTTGAACAGATGTTGAGTGCCCTAAGTAAACAGGCAGTTAACAATCGCAGCTCCAGCCCTATCTACCCTGTGTGTCACTTCCTGCAAGGACATGGTTCCCTCAAAGGCCAGAGGAGATCAGCCCCCTTCCTTTCCTAGCCAAATGGAAGAAAAGAAAGGAAAATAAGACAGACAGACAGACAGACCGATCCTTTGGGAAAAGCACTGAGTTTTGAATTAATCATGTTCTCAAATCTGTTGACAATTCACCCCATCCCTTTCCTCCACCTACTCTGAAATCCTGGAAATGTACTCTCCACTCCAGAATGAAGCCTCTTTGTAAATCGATCTAAATCTAGGACTCAGACACAGCTTATGCTTCCCTACATCAAAATCCTTAATCTAGTCGGGTAACCATCACACGCGGCAACAAGCTGTAAAGATAGGCACCACCGAGCACCAAAACACTGCAAGACAGTGTGTGAGCAAGCAAGAGCCTGGGAGGCCAAGGGGGGTTGGGCGCGCAGGGCAAAGCCCCGGGGTCCCTGGGATTCCAGAGGGGGGACGCCCTGGGGGCGCAGGAGGCCGAGCCGCAGCCGCCGCCCCGGGGAGAAGAGATGAGGGCAGAGTGTCTGGGCAGGGGCAGGCTGGACATCTTATGCGTGTAGACCCGGGCGAGGAAGGCGAGGGACGCGCAGAGGAGGGCGCGGCCGGAGAGGCCGGGAGCCCTGGGAGGGGTCGGGACCGAGCCTAGGGGGAGGCCCTGGGGGCCCAGGAAAGGGTCACCCATGGCCTGGGGTCGGCCGACAGCGTGGGCGCGGTCACCTGTGGACGCTCGGGCCGCCGGGCAGGAAACGGAGGGAGCGCAAGGTCGCCCTGGCAAGCTCACTGACGGTGCACGTCCCGGGCCTGCGTCACCCCTCGCACGCATGCGCGGGGCGGCCCGGGGCGGGGCCTGCGGCCGTCAGTCAACGGGTCCTAGAGCACAGGCAGGGGCGCGGAGCCGTGCTGGGCATGCGCTCTGGTGCTGCAGCGCCTGCAAGGTCCCAAATCGTGGCCTCTAAAATTACCTACTCTAAAGAAAAGGACCAGGTCCCATGAGAAGTGAGAACCAGAAAGAATGATGCGCTCGGAATAACGGGAGAATGGGGGTATCAGAGACCGAGCGGGAGGCGGGGAGAATGGCTCAGCGACCCAGATTCGATTTTCCGTACCCACCCCACATGCACTAAGTGGTCGATGTATTTGGAGTCCGTTTGCAGAGGCAAGAGGCCCTGGTGAATATCTCTATCATGCACACGCAAATGAATATTTTTATTAAAAAATGTAGAGGATCTGGAGAGATGGTTTACGGTTAATGCGCTTGCCTGCGAAGCCTAAGGACCCATGTTCAACTCTCCAGATCCCACGTTAGTCAGATGCATAAAGGTGAGGCAAGCACAAGGTCGCACATGCCCACTAGGTGCGCAAGCGTCTGGAGTTTGATTGCAGTGGCTGAGGCCCTGGTGTGCTAATTCTCTCTCTCTCTCTCTCCCTCTATTAAAAAAAAATACAAGATGTCATGAGTTACTAGGGATCAGACACCTGATGATCTGAGCCTGTCTGTTTTACAGAAGTGCCATAATGCCCTAAGACAGATTTCTTCACATATATATAATTTATTTGCAAGTAGAGAGGGAGGGAAAGAGAGAGGGAGAAAGAGAATCAATGTATCAAGGCCTCTTGGTGCTGCAACCCAACTTTAGACACGTGCACCACTTTGTGCATCTGGCTTTACATCTGTACTGGAGACTCAAACGCCAGGCCAGAAGGCTTTGCAAGCAAGCACCTTTAACCAATGAGCCACCTCCCCAACCCCCAGATTTCTTGATCTGATTTTAAATCTATTTATTCGGGATTGTGATGTTTTCCTCCAAGTTTAAAGTGTCATTTTGTGTCCTTTACTAGTTATTTAAAATTTCATTCCTGAGGAGTTCAAAAGAAAGTAATAGGAGAGGATTAAAGTAGTGTGTATGTCTGAAAATAGTCAATACAAATTTATTATCAACAGGCCAGGCATGGTGGCACCCGCCTTTAATCCCAGCACTTGGGAGGCAGAGGTAGGAGGATCACCATGAGTTCAAGGCCACCCTGAGAATACAGAATGAATTCCAGGTCAGCCTGGGCTAGAGTGAGACTCTACCTCGAAAAAACAAAAACAAAAAAAAATATTATCAAACAGGTAACACTGGTGTATGCCTTTAATCCCAGCACTCAAGAGGCTGAGGTAGGAGGATTACAGTGAGTTTGAGTTCAGCTGGGAGCTACAGAGCGAGTTCCTTGTCAGCCTGGGCTAGAGTGAGTCCCTACCTTGAAAAAACAACAAAAATGATTCTATTCAGTGGAATTTGCATCATTCTGTTTATTGCTAGATATATTATTTATAAATGGTAAATATATGTATATTTAGCATACAGCTATGTATTAATAAGACATAAATGTGAATTATAAAAATTTATAAATATAAAATATATCTCATCTTCCTTCTTATTAGATAAGACTATTGATTCTGTGGCTTTTTTGTTGTTGATGTTTTGTTTCTTTCGAGATAGGGTCTTGCTGTAGCACAGGCTGACCTGGAATACACTATGTAGTCTCAGGGTGGCCTTGAACTCATGGTAATCCTCCTACCTTTGCCTCCCAAATGTTGAGACTAAAGGCATGCACCACTACACCCAGCATTTTGTTGTTATTGCTGTTTGATTCTTTTGTCTAGTATTTTGACTGGGGAGATGGCTCAGTCATTAAAGGTGCTTGCTTGCAAAGCTGCTGCTAAGGTTCAATTCCCCAGCATCCACGTAAATCCAGATGCACAAAGTTCTGCATCTGGAGTTCATTTGCAAGAGGTCCTGGTGGCTCCCATTCTCACATGCTCTCTTTCTTTTAAATAAATTAAATATATGTGTGTGTGTATATATATATTTAAAGTACCTTCACACTATGTATAAAGCATGGTAAACAAATGATTTTTTTGTTTCTTAATATTTTATTTATTTATTTGAAAAAGAGAGAGAAAGGGCATGCCAGGGCCTCTAGCCACTGCAAACAAACTCCAGACACATGTGCCACCTTGTACATCTGGCTTACGTGGATCCTGGGGAATTGAACCTGGCTCCTTAGGCTTCGCACAGGTGCCTTAACTGCTAGGCCATCTCCCCAGCCCTATTTTTTTTTCATTTTTTTTTTTTTTTAATGTGAGGTCTCACTCTAGCACAGGATTACCTGGAATTCACTATGTAGTCTCAGAGTGGCCTCGAACTCATGGCAATCCTCCTACCTCTGCCTCCAGGGTGCTGGGATTAAAGGGGTGCGCCACCACACCCGGCTCAAATGAGTGTTTTATTTAAATGTTTTATTTAAACTTGAGTCCCATCCCCAGATAATGACATTATGCAAATATTACAAAACTGGGGGGAAATTTTTCAAAATCCAAAATGCTTCTGCTGTCAGCATTTGGGGTAAGGAATACCCAACCTGTATTTTAACTCCCACTGAAATTTAATAGATGCCAATTAAACCATCTTTGCTTGGAACTGTAGGTGATATTGCTCAAGATGGGACTGGCCCTCTGCTTGGGCAAGGCAGGGTACAGGAGTACAAGGTGGTCCTGCCGGCTCAGGCCGGTAGATCATCCATGCACCTCTGCCTTCCCCGTGTATGGCGAGACAGCCACCAGCTTCTCAGCTGGAACGTGTGGGTTCCATTCGGACTACAGAGGAGAGCAGCTCGGGGGTTCGAAACCGGCCTCTGCTTCTCCGGGCCCAGTTTTGTGTTCGTGAGTGTTCGATGGCTTAGGCGGACTCAGGGCTTTGAGAGTGGCGCCCCGGCCGCGCACGCGGGCTGCGGGGAGTGACGGCCGGCCGGCCAGGTCAGCGGGTGACCCTGACCACCACCACGTCCCGGCGCAGGTGGCCGGCCGTTTACAGGACGCGACGCGGCGGCCACTGTGCACAAGAAGCCGACACGGGGAACGACGGGGTCCGAGACAAGTCTCCGCAGCCACCGCCGAGTGGCCCGCAAAGCGACCGGCGCGGAGGGCGGGGGCGGAGGCCCCGAGGCCCGCGGCGAGCTCCCGCGCTCTCCCCCATCCGGGCGCCTCGCAGCCGCCGTCGGGAGCGCGCGCGCAGCCCCGTCACGTGCCCGGCGCGCCGCGGGCGGAAGTGAGGTCGCGGGCTCCGGAGTGTGCGCAGCGTCGGCGGCAGCGCGGGCCGCGGCGAGGCGGGCCGGAGCGCAGCGGGCGGGAGCGCGGCCCTCGGAGGCGCGGGGCGAGCGGCTCGGCCCCCATCCGAGCAGTGTCCCGGTGCTGCCCGTCGCCGAGCCCCACGCCCAGCCCGCCCGGGCCGGCGCGCGCCGGTCCCCGAGGGAGGCCCAGGCCGCGCGACGCGGTGAGTCGGGCCGACGGGCTCCGGGGAAGGGGGGGTGGGAAGCCCGTCCTCGCGCCCTGCGGCCCGGGCGGCGGCCGGAAGTGCGGCGCTTTGTGCGGCGGGCCCGGGGCGGCGCCGAGGTCGGGTCCCGAGGCTGGGGGCGCGGGCGCTGGGCCGCGCCGCGCTTTGTCCCGCGGCCGGGGCCGAGGGGCGGGGCGGGGCGGCGCGGCAGGTGGGGCGCGGCGGGGCCGCAGCGCGCGCGACGGGAGGCGAGCGAGGGAGGAAGGGGGGCGAGGCGGGCGCTTCCGCGGGGCACCCGGCTTCTCGGCGACCTTCGGCCGAGCGGAGGGAGAACCCGGGGCGGTGGGGTGTCGCTTCTGGGACGCGGATGGTGCCTTTAAAATCATTTCGAATGGAGATCTGCTCGGTCTCTGTCTACGAAGCAAAAATCCCATTTGCCCGGCGGAGTGTGAGCATCCTCCCTCCTGCTGGAAAACGTAGGCGCCTAAGGCTTTCCTTAGGATATTTCGGGGCACAGCCTGGGTTAACTGGGTAAAAAGAAAGTGCACTTTGCCAGCGTGTCCAGAGAACAGGCTATTACTGTCATTTATGGAGTGTGCGAATGTGCATCCAACAATGCGTTGTAGGACTTACTGTTGGAATGTTTGGTTATGGAAGGAAGCTTATAAATAAAGGAGTTGGAAGTTGGATTTCGGCAGTTACAGGGACGACCTTTTAGACTTGAGAAATCAAGTTTTTAAATATATTTATTCGCAAGCAGAGAGAGGCAGTGAATGAGAATGGGCACACCAGAGCCTCTTGCCACTGCAAACAATCCACGACTTTGTGCAAATGGCTACATGAGTACTGTGGAATCAAACCCGGGCCATCAGGCTCTGCAAGCAAGCACCTTTAGCTGATGACTCCAGCCTCAAGCAGCTTTCTTGATGCTGAAGTTAGTGTGGAAACTATGAAGATTTTTGCTTCTAATTAGTCCTTACAAAGCATGCTTATTTTGGTAGTGTTTGCATGTTACTGGCGTAATATTTTGAAATATTTGTACATGCAAGAAAGCTTTTATTTTTGTTTTTATTTATTTGCTCCTGTGTGTGTGTGTGTGAAACGAGAGAGACCCAGAGTGCCACTTTTTGCGTCCAGCTTTATGTGGATGCCAGGGTATTGAATCTCTGGCTGGCAGGCTTTGCAAGCAGGCGCCATCATTTAACTACTGAGCCATCTCCCAGCCCTGCAAGAAAGCTTTAAAATGTATTAAAATTATTTGTGATTGGGACCAAATGAAAGTTAAGGTCGGCTGGAAGAAGGATGTTTGCAGGATTCGGGGTCCGTTGGCTGCCTTTGGATTCAGGTGGATGTCCCCTGAGCAGCAGTGGATAAGAATGTCCCTGTGGCCATTTCCCCTTCTTTCTTCCTCCTAGCCTTGAGCATAGTGGAAGTGGCTGTGTGTGTGAGGCCCTGCCTGGAATTGGGGAAGAGGTAATAGCCTCTGTTGCCTGTGTAGTCTTCTTATTGGCTTTAATTTGGCTAGGCTAGCTCTACGTCTGCCTTTCAGACCATTTGAAGGTTGGACAGAATGGTAATATGAATTCCAAACACTGGGAAAATAAGCCTAACATAATGCCACAGTAGTTCTCTAGAAAAGCACACAACATAATGTACATCTGTATTCGTGACATACTGAAGTAGTTTACTAACATTATGCTGAATTTGCTCTTTTTGTTTGTTTTTGAGGCAGGGTCTCACTTTAGCCCAGGCTGACCTGGAATTCACTGTGTAGTCTCAGGGTGGCCTCGAACTCACAGATCATCCTACCTCTGCCTCCTGAGTGCTGGAATTAAAGGCGTGCACCACCACACCCGGCTTGTATTTGCTCTTTTTATAGAAATGCTTTAAATTACATTTTCATCCTTAGATACTTTGGCATTTGTAAAAAAAAAAATATTGTATCTACAGTACTTCTACCAAAATAATTAAACTTACTTGTTCAGTACTGACCCAGCCCATGTTCAGTTGTGTTACAAATAGGTTCACAGGGGTTTTGTTTTGTTTTGTTTTGAATATTTTTTGAAGCAGGGTCTTACTATCCTAGGCTGTCCTGAAACACTGTAGCCCAGGCTGTCCTCAAACTCAGAGCAATCCTCCTACCTCAGCTGGGTTTAAAGCTGTGCACCACCACGCCCAGCCTTCATGTGTTCACAAAACTTAACGATTGCCTTTCTCAGTCTATTTACCTGTAGTTGCTCCCTCTCCTCCCCTCCCCCACATTTGTTAAGACCATCTATCCCCTTGAAGAAAGGGTCTTTCTGTTAGTTTGTTTTTTGAGGTAAGGTCTCACTCTGGCCCAGGCTGACCTGGAGTTCACTATGAACTCTCAGGGTGGCCTGGAACTCACAGTGATCCTCCTACCACTGCCTCCCCAGTCAGTGCTGGGATTAAAAGCGTGCGCCATCATGCCTGGCCGCTAGGGTCATTCTTGAGAAAGCCTCGCCTTTTGGGTTTCCTGGTGTCATTCCATGGATTCTCCCCACTCTCCTTTCCTGCAAACTGGAAGTTACAGTGCAGGCTCCATTCGATCTGAGCCGTGAAGCTGAAGATGACCAGGGTTAGCTCATTTGCATTGCAGGAGGCTGCGCAGAGCACTAAGTAGTTTGAACCGGAGATTGTCAGCAGACTCAGGTTCAGTCTGTTAACTGATGAACAACTTTGATAATACTGAATTCAATTTTACATGTCTCAGATGAGTTTTTATTATCAAAAGTCCTGTGTATTGGGCTGGAGAGATGGCTTACCAGTTAAAGCGCTTGCCTGCAAAGCCAGAAGGACCCAGGTTCCGTTCCACAGCGTCGACACAAAGCCAAATGTATGAGGTGATGCATGCATCTGGAGTTTGTTTGCAGGGGCTAGAGGCTCTAGTGTGCCCAGTCTGTCTGTGCCGCCCCCCCCCCCCGAAAGAAAGGAAAAAAGAAACTTTAAAAATCCCGACGTGGTGGTGCACTCCTTTAATCCCAGCACTCAGGAGGCAGAGGTAGGAGAATCACTGTGCAACTACATAGTGAATTCCAGGTCAGCCTGGACTAGAGTGAAACCCTACCTCAAAAAAACAAAAAACAAAAAACAAATCCCAAGGCTGGAGAGATGGCTTAACTGTTAAGGTGCTTGCCTGCAAAGCCTAAGGACACAGGTTCAGATCCCCAGTACCCACACAAGCCAGATGCATAAGGTGGCACATGTATCTGAAGTTCTTTTGCAGAGATCCTGACATCCTGATGTGCCCATTCTCTCTCTCCCTCCCCTTGCTCTTTCAAATAAATAAGCAAAAAATATATATATATTTTAATTCCCATGTATTTTATTGGCTAGATTATCAATATTTACACACATTCAGAAGGAATTCATGTGCTCACTCTGTGCTAAGTACTTGGTGAGATGGAGGGAGACGGTGCCAAATAAATAAAGTATTTTCCTTGCCCATGGGCGCAGTCTTTAATGTGCCTCTTTCATCATTTGGAGTGCTAGGTATTTGGTCACAGACAGATGTGTCTGCTGTGATACTAGTTTCTCAACAAAGCAAACCCTTGGGTCAGATTGGAGTGGGAGCTGCAACCTTTCTTGTCATCAGTCTTTGAAGACTTCCCTGGCACCTGTTTTCTTCTCTTTGTTCTAGGGGTTTCACACATTGGAGATAAGTGCTCTGCCTCTGAGCAGTCCCAGACTGTGATTTTTAATTCTTTATTACTTTTTAATCACTTTAGGGAACATATTGGGGAATTAGCCTCTTGGAGAAGTGGTTCCGTATTCCTAAAGTGCCTCTTGCAAGCTTGTCAAGAAGCTTTGGGAATGCTACCTTCCCACACAAGTTTTTCCCGACCATTCCTCTTTTTGCTCACTGAATCTGCACTCTGTACTGAGCCTTCCCAATACTTTTCTCCCTTGTAGCCGTTCATGATGTTTGCCCCAAATGTCATGTGCTTTTTCTCATCCTACAGAGCCTTCACTATCCAAAATAATAGCTGTAATCTACATGTGATTAAGTTAAATGAAACATTCAGTTATCATATTTGGACAGCAAAGAACTTTCCATCTTTGTAGAAAATCTGTTGGGATGGCACTTTCCAGATTGTCAACTTAGGAGGAGTGTAAACTTAGAAGGGAGCTGCAACTTTGTTCTTAGTAACCTTTACATGGTGACTTTTCTTATCATGAATTCAATTAAGAAAACAAAATTACGGCTAGAGAGATGGTTTAGTGGTTAAGGCACTTCTTTGCAAAGTCAAAGGACCCAGGTTCAATTCCCCAGGATCCACATAAGCCAGTTGTACATGCATCTGGAGTTCATTTGCAGCAGCTAGCAGTGCTGGTGTGCCCATTCTCTCTGTCTCTTTTTCTCAAGTAAACATATTTTTAAAAGACGACAACAACAAAATCAGATCTTGGCACTGAACAGAGCACTAGAATTTGGAAGCATTCACTTCTTAGGGACAGCAGTTGAGCCAGAGAAGTCAGTGCTACAGTGCAGGGGATTAATACTGACCGTTGCCAGTATGTGTTCTGATTTATAGAAAAACACAGTTGATTTCTTGTGGGCCTTTCCCTTGTTCTGTCTCTATCCACAGGCCAGCGCTGGCTGCTGTAGTTCTGGCCACAGGTGACAGTTAAGTTAAATAAAGTTCACACGTTAGACCTGCAGTGCCACATAGAGCTCAATGTGTCTGGGAAGTGGCTGCTGTGCTGGGCAGTGCAGATAGAGGAGAAAGTTACCATTGGTGGTGGGTGAGACTGTCACTAGCTGCCTGCAGTTGGGGATGTCATGGCAAATTGCTTTGGTTGAAAATTCTTAAGGAAATTGGGACTCGGGAGATGGCTCAGTGGTTAACAATGCTTGCAAAGCCAGCTGGGCCAGGGTTCAAGTATCAAGCCACCTACATAAGTGGCTGGTGTTTATCCCAGCAAGAGGTGCTGGTGCCCGTGTGTGCATGTGTGCCCTAATGATAGGCATTGCCAATTTATTCTTTAAAACTTTATACTGTGAAAGGGACCCTGTTTCTTCTGCCATAGATGGAACTCCTGGATCTGTAAGCTTGAAATAAATCCCTTCCTTTCATTAAAAACAAACAAACAAACAAAAAAAAAAAACCTTTAGACTGATAAGTGGTTAAGAATGTACTAAGCTGCTGAGTTGTGAATTTTCTGAGTCAGGCGAATTGAAAATTTGAAGTATTTTAACATTTGTTGAGACAGGATCTTTGTAGCCATGATTGTCCTGGAACTCACTGTAGACCAGGCTAGCCTTGAGTTTATGAGTTTACGGCGTCTTATCCTAGATCCTGGGATTACAGGTGTGCAGCACCATAACTAGCCTTTTTTTTTTTTTTTAAGAGCAGTTTCAAGTTAACATCAGTTTTTATTTTAAGTTAAAGATCGCCTTACTCCTTACAGCCACATTAGTCTGAGTGACCTACCAGAGGAGGAGGAGTGAATGCTTACTCTTAGTTAACACATGATCAATACAGGAGCTACCCAGAGCTACTAATAAGGAGCTTATTTCTGTTGGGAATGGTATGGAACCAGAGCTGCAAAGTAGTGCGACATCTCTCCAGCCCAGTTCTGCGCGTTTTTGTACTTAACTAGTATTTGTTATAAGTACATTAAGGTGAGACTGGAGAGCTCAGTGGTTAAAGGCACTTGTTACAAAGCCTCATGCCCTGGGTTCCGTTTCCAGTGTCCACATAAAGCCAGATGCACAAGGGGGTGTGTGCATTTGGAGTTCATTTGCAGTGGCAAAGGGCCTTGGTGTGCCCATTTCCATCCCATTTTTCTGCTTTCAAATAATAAATATTCTTTAGAAAGGATGTTAAGAGCTGGAGAGATGGCTTAGTTAGTGGTTAAGGCATTATCCTGCTAAGCCTGAGGACCGTAGGTTTGATTCCCCAGTACCCGCGTAAGCCAAATGCACAGAGTGGTGCATGCATCTTGAGTTCATTTACAGTGGCTGGAGGCCCTGGCATACCCATTCCCTTTCTCAAATAAAAAAGAAATCTGGAGAAAGGGATGTTAAGGTTGTTGTAGAATCTTCCTGTTTATTACATTGGTCTGTAGTGTGGCTGCCTTTCCCTCTTAGTTCTGCTGGACCTAGAGAGTTGCAAAAAGTTGGGTCTCCTGCCTGAACACACATTAGCACATTAGACATTCATGTTCTGTTTTGTTGGTTGGAAGCAACAGAACATATGTTGTTTTACAGTAGGCTAGAGAAAGACATTAGCCACCTCCTCTTAAGGGAATGATGGGGGAAATTCTGAAAACAAGCACGTGGCTAAATCACGTTTTTCTCTCCTTTTTAGTTCTTGACATCATGAATCCTGTTTATAGCCCTGGGTCTTCTGGGGTTCCCTATGCAAATGCCAAAGGAATTGGTTATCCAGGTAAGCAAGTTGAATTTTGTTTTTACTGTTGAATTTTGAGCACTTGGTCTAATAGCATGTTCAGATAAATATGCACAGTGGACAGACCACCTCACAGGTTCAGGGAAGGAAGGAATAGATAGATACCTGCAAGTGAAAAATCAAGTCGGGGTAGGGAGTGCTGGGGAGATGGCTTAGCCATTAAAGCCTGGCTACCCAGATTCCATGCCTCAGTACCCATGTAAAGCCAGATGCACAGCATATCTGGAGTTCATTTGTAATGGCAAGAGACCCTGGAATGCCCATTCTCATTCTCTCTCCTTCTCCCTCTTTCCCTTTTCTTGCAAATAAATAAAAATTTAAGCAAGTCAAGAACAGCTATGACCAGAACTGGATTGAGTGGCCCCAGCAGTTGGGACCACGACCTGGTTTCTCTTCCTCCTGGTGGCAGTGCTGTGTTGGTATGTGAAGTGCAGCCCTCAAGGGTCAGAAGGCCCAGACAATTGCACTTGCTCCAAGTTTGGTCCTGATTAAACCCTTCTTCCACCACCTTGGGCCAGTTTGTTTTTACCATGACAGAAGTAGATGTGGTTTATTTTGCTTAGGTTTTTAGAGAGCTGCTTGACTGGATTAGTTTCTTTTACTAGTCTTAGTAGTTTTTCAGATACTTGTTTGCCCCTTTCCATCCCGGGCACTGCATTGATCCATTGCTAAGTCTATTAGTGCACCCTATGCTGCCTTTGCGTTGCCCTCTTACTTTAGTGTGGAAAGCTTTCAGTGATCTACTTCTGCTTCTTCAGTCTTGCTAATGGTGCTTGATTATGCTACAAAACTCATTTACTGAACACAAATTTTCATCTTTTTCAAAATCTGTCATTTGTTTCCTCCAATGTTCTGTTTAGTTGGATTATTGTCTGACTACAGTCTTTGAATCACTGTGGCTGTTTCTCTTGTGTGTTTTCTTGGGTTTTGTTTTGTGGGTTTTTTTTTTTTTTTTTTTTTTTTTTTTTTTGGTCGTATGGTCTGTCTTTTCCCTTGCTTAGGATTTTCACTGGCTGGCTGTTAGACATGTTGTGTTAGAAATGGTGGTGTTCTGGTTGCTGTCCTCCCTTGCCAGGCAGCTAACAGCTTATTGACACTCTCCAGCAGGGCGTTGAGTTGTTTTTCAGCTTGGACAAGGCTCAGTTTCCCTTTCGTCCTCATTCTAGAGTGCTGGCCTTCCATCAGCTTACCATGCTCTGCAGAGCCTTACGCTTCATTGACTCTGTGGAAATGACCCTCCAGGTGGATTCCTAGAAGTGCATGGGGTTGCCAGATCAGGAATGCACGTACAGTTTTTAAGCTGCCATCCAGGTGACTTCCTTTAGAGTTTTTTTTCTGTTCCATCTTCTGTAAGAAGTGTGTTTTCTCAAACCTTTCTCACAGGTAGCTGGTCAGCATTGGGGTTTTGCATCTTACATGAGGAATGATGTCAGTGTAGTTCTAGCTTGAAGCTTGGGGCATTTCTGGCAATTGGTTCCCCCCTCTCCATTAGGTTTTTGTTCCTAATAGTTTTAAAAGCTGGATCACTATTCATGGGCCCTGGGTTTGATTCCCAGCACTGGGAAAAAAAGAGAGAGAAAAGAAAGTTAACTATGTTTATACTGTGTGTCTAAGTAATATGTAAATTCACTCCTAATTTGTCTTTTTATTATATTCATGATCTTTTTAAAAAAAACTGTTCTGGGCAGCTGTTGGTGAGCTGTGTTCAGCCTAGGTCAGTGGTGGCTGAGTGAGTGGGATATACATGAGGTGATGGAGGCGATGGGAGCATGGGAAAAGATGGGGGTTAGGGAGTCGGTGTCCATCCCAGAGACCAGATATATTGTGACGTGAATCATTACACTTTTGTGAATACCTCTTAGGTGTGTTTTCTATTTTATTGTCAGAACATGCTAACTCTTTGTAGAATGTTGGTGTTGGAAAAATCCAACCAAGCACAAGGCAAGCTCTAGTAAACAAAACAGGGCAGATAGTTTCAGAGAATTTGTAAGGAGATTTGAGGATGTTTGGTTTTGTGCATCTTCTTTATTTGTTAAGAAGATACTTTGTTGTTATTTATTTGCAAGGAGAGAGAATGAGAATGGGTGCTCCAGGGCCTTTTGCCACTACATACGAATTCTACTTTGTGCATCTGGTTTTATGTGGTACTTGGCCATCAGACTCTGGCCATAAGGCTTTGTAAGTGCCTTTAACCACTGAGCCATCTCTCCAGCTCCTGTGAATCTTTTTTTTTTTCTTTATTGACAACTGCACACATAAACACAGTGTACCCTGATCATAATACGCTTTGTTCTCTCCCCTATCCCTCCTTCACTGAACTTCTTTAACTCCTTTTCAGCTAGTCTCTTCTAGTTTGATGGTATTTCTTGCAAGTCTTGTATAGGTAGACAGCCACCGAGAAGTTAGAATTCAATGGCCATTTTTTGTGTGGAAGACAGCCTTCCAAAGCAGTCTTCTCTGTCCTTTGGTGCTTACATTCTTTTCTTTTTTTTTTTTTTAAGATTTATTTATTTATTAGGGACAGAGAGGGGGAGATAGAGAATGGGCGTGCCAGGGCCTCTAGCCACTGCAGACAAACTCTAGACACATGTGCCACTATGTGTATCTGGCTTGCGTGGGACCTGGAGAATCAAACCTGGGTCCTTAGGCTTCGCAGGCATACGCCTTAGCCTCTAAGCCATCTCTCTAGCCCAGGCGCTTACATTTTTTTCTACCACCTCTTCCAGTGGTCCCTGAGCCATGGAGGGTGTGATCATTTAGTGGAGGGTATGTATCATTTAGTGCTGAACATTCCACTCTCACTTCATAGCACAGTTGGGTGGCCACAATATATCCATTTAGCCAGACAACAGTAGTTGCTCCCCACTAGGGATTATGACTTTTTCATTTAGATAGGCTTTTGACTATGTTTTCAGTATCAGAGATGAACCTCTCCCCCTCCCCCCCATAACAGACATGCCACTGTTGCACTAGTGGGCACGTCTTACTTGAGTGGCCAGTTGTGTAGCTTGCAGGGTCATCTCAGCTAGCCTTTTTTTTTTTAAAGCAGCCTCACTCGGCTGGCTTGGAATTCACTCTATCGTCCATGCTGGCCTTGAACACATAGTGATATAGGCATCAGCCTCCAGAGTGTTGGGAATAAAGGTGTGCACCATCACTTCCAGCTTTTATTTAGCTGTTCTTATTTATCCTGATCCTGAGGTTGAACCTGGGGCCTCATACATGCTAAGCATGCATGCTACACCAAGCTGCATCCCCAGACCCTTGATGTAGCTGTTGACAGGTGACTGCTGGCTCAGCTTCTCCTACCTTCTCCAGCCACAAAAAGTTGTGAGCATTTAATCATAGGTCTAGAAGACATGGGTATGGCTGTGATTCATCAAAATTCTGAGGAAAGAAGACAGTCAGAGACTGCCATAGGGGCCTGTAAGTTTGTAGCATTCTGGAGACAGTGGCAAGGATGGGCTGGGGGTGGTCCAGGTTTTCAGGTAGCTTCCCTTTGTCGTTCCTAATGTGCTAATATACTGGGCTGTGTGTTTTCCCTCAGCTGGTTTCCCTGTGGGCTATGCAGCAGCAGCTCCTGCCTATTCTCCTAACATGTACCCTGGAGCGAATCCTACCTTCCAGACAGGTAAGTGCTGGCTGACAAATGTGTTGGATGTGTGTCTGGGGGAGAAGAGCTATAGGGAGAGGTGAGGAATTAGGATTGGGGGTTGAGATAAAATTAGCCTGTTGATAAGTTTACTAAAAAGCATTCATATCCATCTTCAGTTACTGTACTTCTTAGATCCTTGTCACATAGGGCTTCACTCTGATCTCTGGGTTGTGGTAAGATCTGCTAACATTAGGACTGACTACTAGGAACTGAAGGGCGTGTTGCCATTGATTTCTCTACAGCACTGTGGCTAAGTTTTTTTTTTAAGTCTTGGTTTTCATGTGAAGTACTTGGTCACATTTTTAGATTTGAGCAATTACTGGTTAAAATTAAAAACAGAATTGCTTTGGGACTGACTCTTAAAAAAGATTATTTAGTGGGATTTCCTCCTGTGAACTGGTATGTTCTGATATGAGCTGTGAGCTCTTCTCAGACCTTATTTCCTTTAGCAGAATAGTGATTCCTTTGTGGGTGGGCATTGTCTCAAGGGAAGTGTCTTGCCCTCAGAGCACTAGCCCACAGGTAACTCTGACAGAAAAAGGGAAGCCAGCAGTGTCCTCCCCCCACCTCCATCTTATTTGGGACACATTAAATTCTGTGTTTATGTTCTGTGCTCTTGGCCATCTCTTTCTGTCTTCAGCTCTTAGCTAAAGCCCTGGGAAAACTGAATTGGTCTTTCTGCTCCAGAGCTTTCTGTCTTAGGTTCATATTCCTGCCCACTCAGGTGTCAGGGGACTCCAAGTTCATTTCTTAGGCTTTGCAGGCAAGTGCCTTAACTACTAAGCAATCTCTCCAGCCTGCCCCCCTCTCTCTTCCCCTCCCTCCTCCCCCCTCTCCTCTCCCTCTCCCTCCCTCCCTCCCTCCCTCTCCCTCTCTCTCGCTCCCCCCCTCCCTCTCTCTCTCTTTCTCTCTCTCTCTCTCTATATATATAGAGAGAGGGGGGGGGAGAGAATTTTTTAAAGTAAGCTCAACAGACTGGTCTTTATTTTTTTATGAGAAAGAGTGAGATTGAAGGGGGGAGAAAGAGATTGGTGTGCCCCTCTAGCCAATGTAATCAGACTCCAGATATGTGCACCACCTTGTGTACGTGTGCGACCTTTTGTGCTTGCATCACCTTGTGCGTCTGGCTTATGTGGGACCTGGAGAGTCAAACATGGGCCCTTAGGCTTCACAGGCAAGCACCTTAACTGCTAAGCCATCTGTCCAACCCCGTATTCATTATTTTTTTTTTAAGAGATATGGTCTCTTATTTTATTTGGGTTTTTTGAGGCAAAGTCTCACTCTAGCCCAGGCTGGCATTGAACTTAAAATGATTCTCCTACCTCAGCCTTCCCAATTCTGGGATTACGGGCATGGGCCATGATGCATTTTCTCTGTATTGTCCAGGGTAGCCTTGAGTTTCCAGGCATAAGTTACCCTTTTACCTCAGCCTCCTGAGTAGCTGGAACCAAAGTCCCCCAAAGAGCCAAAGGGTTACTTGAGGCCAGTGAAGCGAGCCAGCAGCCCTTAAGAAGAGGCCAGTGTTTGGAGGATGGTGCTCCTGGTCATGTTCTCGTAGTGGTCTCTCCAAAAGACCTTCCCTCGGCTTGGCTGTCCTCTCTGTTAGGGAGGAGTCCTTTCTGCCCCCTCTTCAAAGCTGCTGTCAGATAGACCCTCTAACCCAGAAACTGAGATAAGCACATAGGATCAACAGCTGTCTAGATAGAGGGCCTGCCTAGTTGAAGTCTACTGAAGAGTGCCAGGCTGCTGGCTTAGCGGGGCCATATCACCTGTGTGCCTTGCTGTTGCTTTTATTTGTATAAGTATGTGGTGTGCATGTTTGGAAGTCAAAGGTCTATGCTGGGTGTCTTTCTCAATTGTCCTCTATTTTTTGAAACAAGGGTCTCTCACTGAAGCCCAGAGCTCACCAATTCTGGGAGTGTAGCTAGCCAGCTTGCTCCAGAGTTCCCCTGTCTCCACCTCCCAATTTTTATTTGTTTACTTATTTGAGAGAATGGGCCAGGGCCTCCAGCCAATGCAGACAAACTCCAGAGGGATGCCCCACCTTGTGCATCTGTCTTATGTGGGTTCTAGGGAATTGAACTTGGGTCCTTTGGCTTTGCAGACAAGTGTCTTAACCTCCAAGCCATCCCTCCAGCCCTAGGCTGACTTCTTAAAGAAACTAAGTAGTAGTCAACTAGTAGTGAAGGGGTTAAAATTGGATGCAGTGGATCTGGGTTTAAGTACCTGCCCTGTGGTTCAAGTCTGTGCTAGTTACTGAGTATGCTGAATGATAAGAGTACTGGGAGCTCTTCTGGAAGAAGAGTGTCTTTGAGGTCGCATTTGCGAGTACTGATGCCGATTCCACGTGTTGGCCTGTAAGGCAGAGTGAGTGGACAGGGCTCACCTGGTCTCTTAAAGGAAAGTAGAATTGCTTTTGTGGTTGGGGGAAAAAAAGGCTACTTAAAGTTGGTGAATGCCCTTGGAGTCATTCATTCTCTTTTAAGTTAAAAGCAAAATGCTCACTTCTTGCCCGTTTGACTAAGATCAAAATTTTTAAAATTCATTGTAATTAAAAAAAAAAAAAGTTAATTAAAATTTTTTGTTTTGTTTTGTTTTTGAGGTAGGGTCTGTCTCTTGCCCAGCCTGACTTGGAACTCACACAATAGTACCAGGCTGGCCTTACTCAAACTCACACCTCAAACACCTCTGCCTCCCAAGTGCTGGGAATAAAGGCATCACCACCATGATTGGCTCAATTAAAATTTTTATACTCAGTTCATTTTTAAACCTGAGATACAATTTATGTAGGAAACATGGATATTTAGTGTATAGTTGGGTGATTTATTTACTTATTTATTTTGGTTTATTGAGGTAGGGTCTCTAGCTCAGGCTGACTTGGAATTCACTATGTAGTCTCCGGGTGGCCTCAAACTCTCGGTAATCCTCCTACCTCTGCCTTCTGAGTGCTGGGATTAAAGGCGTGCGCCACCACGCCCAGCTGGTGGGTGAATTTTGGCGCCATGGTACTACCACCCAGAAAAAAAAAAATTGGGACACTGCCATCAGCCTAAAAGGCTTCCTTTACCCTCTCCCCTTCCTGACTCCTTTACAATAAGTAGGCTTGGTGACGATTAGATGTGTAAATGGATCATTCATTGAGTGTCATTCTCTCTGGCATCTTTGGGAATTCAGTATAGTTTGAGAGTCATTTATAATTTTTCTTATGGATGTTGTGTTGTGCTTGTATGGACGTGCCACAGAGTATCCCTCTCCTGTTGAGCACTTGAGGTATTTTCTCACTCCTGAATAGGGTTGGAGAACAAGTTTTACAAAGTCCTGTTGTGGACCCTTAAGTGTCAGAAGTAGCCTTGCTCCTTGTGTCTGTTGCTTGAGCTGTTACACTCTGACATTCCCACAGATTTCATGAGTGTGCAGAAGAAGGGTTGACAGTAACTGGAAGCCATCCTTTGCTGTGCACGGACAGTTGGATGCTACAGTCTGCTTGCGGTTTGTTGTTGTTGTTGTTGTTGTTGGTTTTTTTTTTTTTTTTTTTTTTTTGAGGTAGGCTCTCACTGTGGCCCAGGCTGACCTGGAATTCACTATGTAGTCTCAGGGTGGCCTTGAACTCACAGCAATCCTCCTACCTCTGCCTTCTGGGTGCTAGGATTAAAGGCGTGCGCCACCACACCCAGCTGCTTGTACTCTTAAAGACTCCTGCATGATTTCTGCCTCTGGCCACCACCTATGGCTTTCTGTCACTGAGGTCTATTTTCCTGTTCAGCACATGCTGCATGCCAGAAGTTGTCTTGAGGCAGGCACTCCCTTTTGGGTATACCTCAGCTTGCTGGCTGTCTGCTGGTGGACATTTGGGCCAGTTCCAGTTTTTGTGTGATTTACCAGAGCTGCTGTGAGCACAACCGATCTCACTGAGCCCCGGCTTCTAGCCCTGCAGACCCCTTTCCGCCTCTGCTGCTTCCTTGCTGACCAAGTGGAGCCCTTCCTCAACCCCTGCAGGGAGACTGACAACTGGTGGCCTGCATATGCAGGTCTCTGACGAGACCTCCTTTTGTGGTCAGGGTCTTCTTGTTCTGCTCTCTCAGTACGTCCAGACGGCATCTAATTTGTGCCCTGCCTTGGCTGTGGAAGGTGGTGTATGCTGAGTTTCTCTGCCCCCTGACCTCTGTGGCTTCATGCCTTATTTCTTACTGTGCTTTATCATGACTTTCATGTCATTCTTGGCGGGATGCTTGGCCAGGCCCTGCCGTTTGTTTTTGCTGTAAGGAGAAAGACTCAGGTGAGCTTTACTGACATCTGTTTATGTATGTTTATATTCTTCATTGGCCTACTTTGCAGGATTGAAGGATAGATGTACCATAAATGCCAAGTTGAACCCAGGAAAGCCACACTGATGTATACTCTAGTCAGATAGGATAGTTACTTATTTCCTCTCTGAACATAAGCTCTGCAGAGCACCTCCAGCACTTGTCTGTTGTTTTAATTACTTTACTCATTGCCATGACTAAGTCATCCCAGAAGCAACAGCGTAAGGAGGGAGGAAGGATTGATTTCTGCTTCCAGTTCCAAGAGGCATGGTGGCAGGAATGGGAAACCACATTGCAGCCAGAGTCAGGAAGCTGATGATGAACCGGAAGTGCAGCCAGGCCCACCCCCAGGGACCCGCTTCCTCCAGTAATGCTCCACAGCCTTCCCAAAGATTGCCACCAGCTGAGGATCAAGTGTCAAGCACATACTGTCATGAAGGACCTTCTACATTCAAGCTGCAGTGCACAGAGCTAAGAAATGAAGGCACATGTTGGTGGCAGAGGGATGAGGCTACAGTGGCCTCTGATCTCAACCGTGTTCATGAGCACGATGCCCCCAGCCGCTCCCTGCACACTTGTCCTTGTCTGGCACGGGCCAGGTGAACTCAGGCCATTGGCTTTTTTGTTCTAGGCTACACTCCTGGAACACCTTACAAGGTATCCTGTTCCCCCACCAGCGGGGCTGTGCCACCATACTCTTCCTCCCCCAATCCCTACCAGACGGCCGTGTACCCTGTGAGAAGTGCCTACCCCCAGCAGAGCCCATATGCCCAGGTATGCTTGGGCACACCCTGCACTGTGGGAGGGTTGGTTGTATCTGGTCCCCACAGCCTTGGGGGACCCTTCAGCAGTTGTCTCTCTTTTCCCCACAGCAGGGCACGTATTACACGCAGCCACTGTATGCAGCACCCCCTCACGTCATCCACCACACCACGGTGGTGCAGCCCAACGGCATGCCAGCAACAGTGTACCCCGCTCCCATCCCTCCTCCTAGAGGCAGCGGGGTCACCATGGGCATGGTTGCTGGGACCACCATGGCCATGTCAGCAGGTGAGTACTAGAACTTGGTGTCTGTCCTCAGATACCATCGGGCTTGGCTGAAATGGGGAGTCTGCCAAGACTTGACTTCTGTCTCCAGGATGTGCAAGGGCTGCCCCTCCCCCTCCTCTTCTAGGAGTGTAGGGCATGCAGCTGACCATGAGCCTTCCTCGTGGATGGAGCATGGCTGAGAATGCTCACTGAGTGTGGGGAAGTCACTTTGTTGGTGAGCTTTGGTATGCCATTGGCAGTAGGAAGTGCAAGGGATTGGTGGCCTCCATCCAGTAAGCCGGTAAAGCTTGAGCAAGACACTTCGTGTTCCAGGTGGGCCTGCCTTTCACATACTTCCTTCAGTGTGAGCTGTCTTTGAGGATAAATTGCAAAAAAGGGGCAGTTCGCATGAGGCTAGGAAAGCTGGTTGTGTGCTAATAGAAGGAATAGCTACCTGCAGAAGCCCTTTGGCAAAGTGTGACATCTTTGTGGAAGGGTTTGATTTAAGGCCTAAGGATAAGATGACACCCTGGCCTCAGTAAGTAAGTGTGGCTGCCTCTAGGCTGACCCCACACAGGCTGAAACGTAGTTGCCCCATGACTAGATTTTTTTTGTATGTTTGTTTTTGTTTTCTTTTTCAAGGTAGGGTTTTGCTCTAGCCTAGGCTGACCTGGAATTAGTTTCAGGGTGGCCGCAAACTCATAGCGATCCTTCTGCCTCAGCCTCCCAAGTGTGTCACCACACCCAGCTTGGGATTTTCTTTTAAACCCTCAAAACCATTCCTTCATTTTCCTTTTTCCTAGACCTTAACAAAAGGACATCATATCAGAGAGAAAGGAGCTAGGGGATTCTGTGTGTTTCTGTTCCAAGTCCCCGTTTTCATTTGATTTTCCCATATTTGTCTATAATGGCAAAGAAGATTGGCACAGACTGAAGCTGCCTGTCTGGGACCCTTCCTCCACCCCAGGGAGGTGTCAGCAGTGTGAATATGCTTCTTCCCTTTGAGGTGTGGCTTACCTTCACAGAGATGCAGATCACTGAGTTTCTGTAATTACAAGAACAGAGGTATTTCTGCACTCAGAAGTTGTTCATGGAGTATGAAATCCACCTTATGATCTCTGTCTCTCGTCCCTCAATTTTCAGCATACAGTTCTGTAATGTTAAGTATATTCACATTGCCATGAAACAGATCTCCAGAACTTTCACCCTGTGCACCTGCAACTCCCGTTCCCATTGGACAAAAACTACCCACTTCTCTTCCCCTAGCTTTAGCAGCTGCCATTCTAGCCTCTGCCTCTGAATTTGACAATTCTTAAGCACCTCATCTAAGTGGGGCCACATGTAGTATTTGTCTTTTCGTACCAGCTTTGTCACTTAGCACAGTAGCCTCGGGGTTCATGGGTGTTATGCATATGTCAGAATTTCCTTCCTTCATCTTGAAATTTGTCATCTGATCTACAGGAATCACTGTGCGTAGTCTTTGAAGGAAAGGCCTAGTACCTTTACAAACATATGGTTACCACTAGCCTGCTGTGTGCACACATCTTCCAACTGTTTGGGATGTTCTAGTCCAAGCCTTACCCCCTCACAGAAAAATCTGGCCAGTGCTTTTCAGAGGCCATGTGGTGGAGCCCCACTGAGTCACCTGTGCATTGTTAGGCCTCCTATGTGACATTGTTCTTTGTCTTCCAGGCACCCTGCTGACTGCTCATTCTCCAGCTCCTGTTGCCCCTCACCCAGTCACTGTGCCCACATACCGGGCCCCAGGAACACCTACCTACAGCTATGTGCCCCCTCAGTGGTGATCACCCTGCAAGTTAATGTAAGTGACCAGTGGAGGAAGTACACAAACCTACCTGACCCTTCAACCCAGAGCAATGCCATGTGTTGGGTTTTCATTCTTCCTGAGCTCCACAGCAGAGGGAAGAGAAAACCATTGAGTGTGTACCTTGAGCCTTTAGTAATGCACCTGGTGCAGGATGCTGACGCCATTACAATGGGGGTATCTCTGTAAGGTGGGTGGGAACCCAGTACAGCAGTTTTGCCCACTGCTGCCCTTTTGGCCCCAATGAACCTTGTCCTGGAATTCTTGGAGCAAGGGTACCAAAAGAGCCTGTGTGACTATTTGTCATTCTTCCCAGGTTTGAGGATGGAGCTGTGCAGTCATCATTGAGTCCCACAGCTGGTGCTGCAGGCCTTGTGCCTCCAACCAGGACTTTCTTCTTAATGCTCTCAACACTTAGCTAAACACGACTGTGCCCTGGCCCAGCAGGTCCCAGCGCCGCTAGTCTCCAACTAACTGTGGGTTGGTCTTAAAGCAAATCCTGTTTTGTGGACTGCCTGGCAATTTTTTTAGCTAACTGTAAAGATAAAAAGGGAGTATTAATCTATTCTGAATCATATCTAGTTGAATGCATGTTTAAAAAAACAAACACAAAAACCAAGCTTGCTCAATCTACCTGCAGTGACTGATGCAAAGCCACCATATGCAAATCCAAAGGAATGGAGCCGTGTTTTACAACTCGTATCACTAATGCACTGCTGCCATGTATGCGGAGTCTTAAAGTCATACGTGTTCAAGTGAATGTCTTCATAAAGCATCTGGAGTATCTGAGGTGACCTTCAGCCTGTTGGGGTTGGTGTGGGTTGTAGTTTTCAGTGACCTGTTTCTTTGGCACTGACTGCCTCAGGGGGCACTGCAGGACTCAGGGGCGTGTTAAGGAGGCTGCAGCAGCCCAAGAGCAGCAGCTTGGTGAGCATTGCTTTCCTCTGCTGAAGCTTGGTGTGGTCTGGGGAGAAGGGACATACCTGAAAATGAGCAGGAAAGCTTGTAGCTGTGTGGCCAGGACAGTTTGGGGAGAAGGAGTGGGCTCTGCACCAGCAAAGTTGCCACCTGAGTTTACAGTACACAGCTCATGGGGGACAATGTTTGTGTATCTCCTGGAAAAGTCCAGTGTAGAGCAAAACTGTTTTCCTGGGCTGGGAGATGTGTGAAAGAAACAGCCACGCTTGGTGAAGGAGGTACTGTCCCCTGCTTTATTTCGCTTAGAAAATCATTCCTTTTTTCCCCGGGAGACATATTTGAGTCAGCTGAAAACATGGGCATTGCTATACTCGCCCTACAGATAAGGGCGAAGATTTCAGCTGTATGCTATGTTGAAAGTTGTACGTTTGCGTTATGAAAAGGGAATAAGCCTGTATTTTAATTAGTTCCTCGTGTTTCTTGTAGAGAGGCCGGGCCGTGGGTATGTCTGACAATGTAGAAACATGTAACTTGTCTGGGTCATTCACCTGGTGGTGACCTGTCCTCTGACTAGTGGGGACTCTGAGAACTGGGGCGGGGCTGAGAAGGGCTGTGTGTGGTCTGCGAGCCTCTTTTGCCACCTTTCTTGTAGCTGAGGGCACCTGGCCCCAACCGAGCAAGTGTGGACAGCTGGAAGGACTAGGCAGGACTGGAATGCACTTGTCTGCCAGGATCCAGTGTGGAAAAGATGGGGGTGTCTAACCCGACTGTGTACATAAGGAATCAGGAAGGGTTTTGTCACCTAATATACTCCACTTGCATCTGTGAGAGTGTGTGGCTGTTGTCAGTGTGGGTCAGAAGAGCAGTGCATGGGGACCTGTTCTCTTTCTGGCATCCCTGTCTGTCAGGTGCGGGCAGTGGGGGGAGTTCCACCCCCCATCTTTGAAGGGCTGAGGGGTTGGTGAGGAAGGGTTCTGTGCTTGTCTCCGGCAGCTAAGTCATGGCTCTGGCAGTGGGTGGAGGTCACCCCATTTGAAGTCAGCCTGGCTAGTGGGTGGAACACCTGGCCACTGGGCCTTTGGCAATGTTATTTTTATAGTACTACTCTTCATAATTGTTTTAATATTTTATTTTTAAGAAGTTTGGAAAGATTTTTGCATGAATCAGTGTAAACAGGAGATTCCTTACTCCCCATGTCCATTACCATAGACTGTTTACTGGTGAGTACTTTAAATTGCTTCATGAGCACTTAACTGTGTGTGTGTGAGAGAGAGAGACAGAGACATGCATGCACACTCAACTGTTTACCCCAAGCACACAGCTCCTTCTGTGTTGGTTTTCCCGTCTGTATGGTGGATAGCCTGCCCAAGGGTTTCCTGGGACACAACAGACTGAAGACCGGTTTCCTGGGTGAGTGACCATGAGTCAGTGCAACAGATTTTAGTGTATGCTTTGAAAAGGCCCCCATTAAAATAGAACCATACACATACACTGCCTGCAAGGAGAGCCACTTGTCTTCGGAAGTTACAGGAAGCTGCTCAGGCTGCCCATAGCCGGCTTCAGGCTAGCACAGCACGCGTGGTCACGGCCCTGAGCCTGGGCGAGTGCGCTCGCCTCCCACCCTGCTGGCGGCATGAGCTTCACAGACCACCCCATAACCTTAAAACTCTTTTTTTCTCTTTGCAATTGAATTGAGAGACTCATAGTTTTGCATTGTACAACTCATCTGTGTGGAAATCTTTTCCATTTGAAATGATGAGGGCCTCGGGTATCAAATCTGCTGGTGAAAGGGAGTTCTTAATCTTCATGTGGATGGTAACAAACCATCATGATTGTGGGGTTTTAACAGCACATTTTACTAAAAGTAAAATTAAGGAATAGAACTCGGGTCAGTATTCTATTACACCGCTGCATAATTTGTGTCCCCAAAATACTGTGGAACATTCCAAGAAATTGTGCTTATTATGTGTGTGACATTCCCAGTTAGAAGGCTTTCAGTGGAATTACCCTTCTAGGTAGAGAGACAGGCAAGCAAAGGTCTGCATGGCCTGTAAACACGGGCATCTTTAAGATTTTCTTCAATCGGTCCTCTGCCCTCTCAGAGCCCCTGGGCTTAGGAGACATCTTCATCTGCTGCTGCTACCCTCTCCCTGCGGAGTTGGAGTGTGAATGCTGGCTGCAGGCTTGGTTGTTGAGTGTGAGCAAGCTGTGAGCTCCCCGACTAGGAAGCGAGGCCACCCTCGGGCCTGGGCCAGTTAGGCAAGAGGCATAGATGCTTCCAAAACCTTTGTCTCTGGTGGCCCATCCTCGGGTAACACTGGAAATGTCATTGTGGTTGTCAGCCTGGTACTCACTGTTCTGGACAAGTGTTTCTTGAGTGCTATGCAGAGGCAGTACTTTGGAGCAGGAGAGGAGGCCCCCAGCTTTGGACCTGACCTGGGGGTGCCTTGCTGCTCAGTGTCCTGCCTTTCCTCAGCCAGGTACCTGGTACCTTGTTCCACCTGATATGTCATTCTGTGACAGGAAGCTTGGAAAGTGGTTTGCATGTTTGTTGGGGGCACTCCAGTAAGTGGAAACATGCCCTTACTTAGGAAGCCTTGGACTGCACTGGCATATAGCATGGGCTTTCATTAGTGTGCCTGTGGTTACGGTGAGGCTGTCATGCACCAGCCTTAATATTGGGGCTGCTCCTGAGAAGTCTCCATTTTCTCGCCGGTGCTCTTTGAACATGGAATACAGTATTACTCAGACCATTGGGCCACTTCCATTCAGCAGCTAGCTGCTGCAATCAGTCCACCTGGCGCTCTGGATGGCACAGGATTTCCCATGGGTGCAGTGGCAGTTGGGACAGCTACTGGTCCTTCTCTCTGGTGCTTTCTAGGGGCAGTGGGGGTACAGGAGTGTGCAGGCTTAGGCGTAGAGGGCACGTGTCCCAGGTCTGTGTGTTCTCTGAGTGCTTGCTCTTCCCCTAAGCTCAAGGTATGGTTTAGATAAGTGCTGGGCTGATGTGGCCTCTTCCTCACGCCCCATTCATGTGAAGAACAGAACACTTGTGGAGTAACCCTCACTAGAGTACAGGACAAAATAAAGCTGTATGGGATGGGGAAACTGGGATTTCCCCAAGGGCAAGGCTGCCTTCGTCAGTGTGGCAGGTGGGACTGTGCAGACTAGTGGGCAGTAGAATAGACTAGTTGGGCTGGATCTGAAACTGGCTTCCTGGTAGGGTTGTTGTGACAGCCACTTGAAAGAGGCCCCAAGGAGCCTCATGGGCTGCGACTGAATAGAAAATGGTGTTTTTTTTTTTTTTTTTAATGGTTTTTAAATACTTTTGTACACCTTTCTCTTGGTACTTTTTTTAAGCTTAAGTCAGCATTGTCTTCCAGTGTTCAGGCATCCCTCACCTCTGCATTGAACTTAGGTGTCAATACAAAGGAATGGACCGTCCACCCTGAGCCAGTTCAATTAGGTGTAAATTCATACTATTTTAATTTTTTTATGCAATCTGATGAGTTAGATGAGCTCAGATTTAAAACCCTTCAAAGCACGTTTATTGTAGCAGGAGTTGTTATGTATTAACACTGCAGTTTTCAATAAAGATTAACTTGTGTTGCACATTCTGGCCTAATTTTTTTCTGTGTGGGTTTTGTCCAGAGGTCTTGGCCTGCCTGGGGGCCACTGTAGCTTCTCCACAGTCAGGTCCAAGGCCTTGATCAGAGGCCACTGAGTACATAGCTTGGGGCCCTAGCCTGCTGGAGAGTCTGGGGCTGTTCTCCCAGGTGGAAGAAGGAAACTATGTAGAGTTCCTTTTTTGCTTAGGCCAAAAGCCTCCTGGGAGACACCCCCTCCCCCATTTCCAGTAAAGGAGGAGGAAGCTGAGGTCCAGAAACACCAAAACCCATCCCTCAAACTCACATATGCCAGTTCTAGAAGAATTGGCACACCTTCCACACCCCCTCACCCCCCCGGCCTCTTCTCCCCCACAGCTGTCTTCACCTGTTCTGGGCCTCTGCAGCAGTCTCTCTCCACTAGAGTCCCAAGGGTGTGGGCTAGATGAGCCTTACTTCCCCTGGGCTGGACTCACTCCTCTGTAAAAGCAGAAGCCGAGGGAGGGCGAGAGGCTCAGGAGCATGAGGTCAGTATGAGAAGAAAATGGACACACACACCAACAGAACGCTGGCTAGCAACAGATTGCTTTTCACAAGTTTCTTTATGAAATTAGATGTCATTTCTGGCTTGGAGAAGGTATAGTGCAAGAGCGACTGTCCATGCTGCTGGATCCTGTGGCCTCAGCACTGACGTGCAGGCCCTGCTGCAGTCCCCTGCCGGCGCCGGGGGCGGAGCAGCAGGCCTGGATGCCTGGCCGCAGAATTCAGTCCTATGGCTTCTCAGGCTCGCTAGGGTAAGGCAATCTTCCTGTGTCACTAACAGTTAATTTTCTCCATTGTTAGAAAGACAACACGACAAAGTCATAACAGGAACTAAGTGTTTCTTGGTCACCCCATGGTTACACATCAAATTCAGACCCAGGTACTTGGCTGGCTGACTGGTTTTGTTCTTGCTGCACATGTCACAAGGGAAGTGCATGTCCTTCAGCCGGCGGTGTCTAAAGAGGGGCCAAAAATTAGAAGGGCAACTGTGAGCCAGACTTTTCAGCACAGAACTCCTGGTTCATACCCTCGGAAGTTGCCAAGTGGCCTGGTACCACCAGCTGGACCAGGTGCCTGAAACGCCAGTTTGGAGAGCAGAGGGCACACACCCCAGTTTTTCAGGTGGCTGATGACCAGTCTCCTGCCCAGAGAACATGAGAGTGGGGATTATTAGCTTTCCAAAGAAGACTCCAGAGTCACCTTTGCATGTTAGCCTGGTCAGTGGAGTTGGAGCTCACAGGCTTACTGTCAGTGGAGGCCTTGAGCAGGTCCAGAGTGTGGGCCAAGGCAGAGGGGAGTGCCCACTCAACACCACACTACAGTGGGGAAGAAGTCGGGGACCAGCACACCAGAGGCGCCCTGGTAAAGCTCTGGTTCTTTGTTGGCAGAGCGGGCAGAGGGCCAGCTGGAGACCTCAGAACATACTGGGGCTGCATGTTCACAAACCACCATCAGATCCGTTCCGGCTCACTTCCGGAAGGGTGCCAGTCGGCTGATGTTGTGCCAGAAGGTGGACGGCTTCCGCCTGGGTTCTGCCAGCACCAAAACCTGCTGCTGGGGCCAGGTGGTGGGCAGCGCTGGATGCTTCTGGCGGGTCAGATAGCTGGGCCTGCTGATGACTGGGCAGAGACAGCAGGGGTGTCACCTGGGTGGTGTGTGGGGGGAGGGGCTCCAGGTAGGGGATGTCTGCTATCTACAGAGACAAGATGTCTCTTCAGGGGCTCTAAGCATGCCTGTCAGCAGCCTGGAGAAGTGAGCCTGGTCACTCTTGGTATCAGGTCAGATGGGTCAAGGGCAAAGCCCCACATCCGCAGCCCTTACCCCAACCTTGGGGAACACGCATCTGCAAAGGGCAGTCAGCACCTCCAAGGACCCACACACACTCTGGCTTTGGGGGTGAGGAATGGGGTATAGTCAAGGCCAGAACTGCCCAGGAGGTGGGACTGTCCCCCATTTTACCTTTAGGCTTCCCTGTGGCCTGCTGCTTGCTGGCGTTGAGCATGGCCTGTTTCCTCTGCAGCTCAGTGATGGAGAAGCCTGAGGAAGGCATGCGTGAGACACCGCCTCCCTCTCCTGCCCATGTGCTTCCTCGGGCTGCACTTCCTAGTCTGGGTGCTGTCCTCACCCCAGTGCCCAGGTCCCAGGAGGCCTCAGCCTGGCACAGCTGGGGCTGTTCCCTCCCCTGCTCAACCACCCCGCCTTGCTAGCCGGAGGAGGGGACAGATTCACTGAGACCCTCCACCCATCCCATCTCTCACCCACCCCTCCCTCCCCTTGAGCTGGAAAATAGCAAGGGGAAGAGGAGGTGATACTGCTCACCAGGCAGGGAAGCCTGCAAAGCAGTACCCCCGAAAGCGGCTCCTTTTGATCCCAAACGGTGGGGTGAAGCTCACAAACCCCCTGCCAACTCCCGCAAGCCAGCAAACCCATGCCATGGAACTGACCATGGGGAAAGGGCCACTCCTGCCCGTGGGGTGAGGACAGCAGAGCCTGTGCCCGTGCTAGGCCAGGAGGCATCAAGAGCCAGACCAAGGAGAGGCCTGTGGGCTCATGCTGTCTCATTCAAGGTGGCCCCGACCAGCCGGCGGGTGGACCCCAGGGACCAGGCAAAGCGCAGCAGGGCCTCGCACCTGTCTCTTGGTCCAGCCGCACCTGCTCCCTCTCTCTGGCAAAGGCCTTGAGCCATCGCTGCTTCTGCTCTGGCTTCCTGGCACACAGTAGGTGGCTGTCCCCCGAGGCACCGCAGTACAGGCGGAAGGCATTCTTGACGCTCACGTGGAGGTCTCTGTCCTTGCCATCCTCAACGTCCACCACCTCCAGGCTGTCCATGTCTAGCCGGCCCTTGTAGTACAGCACATCCCGGCGGAGCAGGTCCTGCCAGAAGCTGCCCTGAGCCCTGCCGTCCAGCGACTTGCCTCTGCCTGTGTCCTTAATCCACCCCACTTCCCCACCCAGGCACCTCCCCAACCTTGCTGGGCCGCAAGTGGAGGAGCCTTCTCTTTGAGTGTCCAGCCACCGGCTGGCTGAGGGCAGTCCACAGGGTCTGCTGAGCAGACAGCCTCAGAAACTAGGGCGGCACCAGGAGAGTACTGTGGACGAGGGCTTCATGGAAGGGGGTCACTGGGCCACATTTTGAAAGGGGCAGAATCTAGCAGCAAAGAGGAGCCTAGTGCTGCGGGGAGCAGAGCCTTGGGCTGGGGCTAGGAAGGGAAGTGGAAGCTTACTGGTAGCTTGAGTAGACAGGGGCCTGGTCAGGAAGGAAGGTGTTCTCAACAGCAGACAGCCTCCTCGGGTCCTTGTCCTCCCAGTTCTAAGGACCTGACTGTAGCTCTCAGGGAACAGAGACCAGCCAGTAGAGTCCAGTGGGGTCCTTTCCTCTGGGTAGCTGCCCCAACCCTCAGCGTGCTCCACCTACTCTATGTGACACGGACCCAGCAGGGTCAGAGCGGCTCGGATACCTTCTTACAGTAGATGAGCTGGCGGTCAAACAGAAAGAACATTCTGTGCTGACTCTTGGCTTGAGGCTGGGTAACACGCGTCAGCTCCCCCGAGTAGATGAGTTCCGAGCTCCTGACCAAGAGATCTTCCCCCTGGGGGAACCCAAGGAGAGCCGTGAGCCGCGCACACCTTGGGCTCTACGTGGGTGGGGGCCTCCCACTGCGCACCCACAGGACCAGGCCAAGGCAGGAACGAAGAGCCTGAAGCCCAAGGATGGACTCTGGGTCTCTCAGACGTGGGATGAGAAGAGGAGAGGGTGGGCAGGTCTGACCTGTCCTTGCAAAACAGGACCTCACTAGCTGGTGACCCCATAAGGAGCACTGGGAAAATATGGATGATCTGATTAACACGTGATGTTAGTGTAAAATACACAATGATTTTGCAGACAACTTGAAACAATGTAAAGTATTACTCATTTTATGTTGATGATATACTGCAATCTTTTGTATACATTGAGTTAAATAAACCAAGTGAATTTTACCTTTTCCTTTTTTTTTATTTTTTGAGGTAGGGTCTCACGCTTGCCCAGGCTGACCTGGAACTTACTGTGTAGTCTCAGGCTGGCCTCGAACTTTTGGTGATCCTCCTACCTCTGCCTCCTGAGTGCTGGGATTAAAGGCGTGTGCCACACCCAGCTGACACCTTTTCCTTTTTTAACATGGCTACTAGAAAGTATAGAATTCTAGGGCTAGGGAGATGGCTCAGCAGTTAAAGGTGTCAGCCCAGGGATTCTCCAGTATCCACATAAAGCCAGATACACAAAGTGGTTCATGCATCTGTAGTTTGTTTGCAGTGACAAGAGGCTCTGGTGTGTGCGCATTCCGTCTCTCCCTTTCTCTTCCCCACTCCACCTCACGGCTTACAAATACGAAATTCTAGCTGTGGCACACATGGACTTTTTTTTTTTTTTTTTTTTTTTGGTTTTTTGAAATAGGTCTCACTGTAGCCCAGGCTGTCCTGGAATTCACTCTGTATTCTCAGGGTAGCCTCGAACTCACAGCAATCCTCCTACCTTTGCCTCCCGAGTGCTGGGATTAAAGGCATGTGCCACCACGTCCAGCTTCACATGAACTTTATTTGCAAGCAGAAAGAATGGGCACATGGGGAATACAAATGGGTGCAGTGCACTGTTTTGAGTCCGATTTGAATTCCAGTCGTCAGGCTTGTGGCGCAAACACTAACCACTGAGACATCTATCTCCCCAGCCCCTCATGTGATTTCTTAGACAGTGCTGCCCTAGAGAAAAGTTAGGCCTGACTAATACGCCTCTGCAGCTCATTCTATTCAGTACCTGAAGAGCCATCAGCCGGCCTCGGATGGTAACCAAGCCCTGTTCCAGTCTGGTCCCCTCCCAAAATGTCAATCACTAAAGCTATTGGCTGCTCTCCAGTTTGGGATGACTGAGCTTGTCGGCCTTAGCCAGGCATGAGTGTCAGAACCAGCCCACCACGCTGCTCAGCTCCCCCATATGCAGGGATCTGAGTTCAGTACAAGGATGATGGCCACGATACTTCAGGATATTCTGTGGCTCATTCTTTCAGGTACATTCACACGCCAACAGCTGGGGCAGTGCACAGCAGCGGTGCCACAGGGGTGAGGAGCCCTCTGGAAGAGGCAGGTTGATCGAGGGGCAGTCCCCCTGTGCCTCTAAGAAACAGCAATGCTACCCTTGGTTCAGGCATCCGTGTTGCCTTTAGAAGGCAAGACTGGTAGATAACAACAATGTGCAAAGTCACAAAATTGGGACGAGGAAGCCCTGGTATGCAGGGATCCATTTTTGGTCACATTATTGGGTCTAAACTGTTGGGAGTCTGCAAGTTAACTGAAACTTAAGAGGTTTAGCCTGTCTCTGGGGGCAGAAGAACTGACCAGCATGCCTTAGAAACAGCTGCTCAGGCCATGGCTGCCCTAGGCTGGTGGTGAGTGTGTTGTACTGCACTCAGAAAGGCCACCAGATGCTAGTCTGGTTTCAGGAGACCCCACCACAGTCCCAGTGCTCACGAAGACAACCTGCTTGCCGACCACCAGTGTCTGTCTGTCCCAGGAGTCTCGTAGCTCTGTTTCTGTTCTGAACTTCTTGGGCTTTTCAGGGCCAAGCATAATTTTTTTTGGGGGGGGGGAATGTTTATTTTGGCTTACAGACTCGAGGGGAAGTTCCATGATGGCACGGGGAAATGATAGCATGAACAGAGGATGGACATCACCTCCTGACCAACATCAGGTGGAAAAGAGCAACACGACAGTGTGCCAAACACTGGCAAGAGGAAGCTGGTAATAACACCCATAAGCCTGCCCTCAACAAGACACTGTCTCCAGGAGGCATTAATTCCCAAATTGCCATCAGCTGGGGCCTAGTGCTCAGAACACCTAAGTTTATGGGGGACACCTGAATCACACCACCACACCTCGCATGCCCAAAACTTGAGTTTGAGCCTCAAAATCATATAAAGCCAGGTGTGGTGCATATAAGACTGGCTGTGTTGGTATTTGCATGTAGTTCAAGACTAGCTTGACCTATATGAGACCCTGTCTCAAAAAAGTAAAAATAGGCTGGGCACTGGTGGTGCACACTTTTAATCCCAGGACTTGGGAGGCAGAGGTAGGAACATCGCTGTAAGTTCAAGGCCACCCTGAGACTACATGGTGAATTCCAGGTCAGGCTGGGCTAGAGTGAGACCCTACCTCAAAAAAACAAACTAAATAAATAAATAAAATAAATAGGTCTTGAAAGATAGCAGAGTTGGTAAAATGTTTGCCTCACAAACATGAGGACAGGAGTTTGATCCTCAGAATCCCATAAATGTGGGCACGGTAGAGCACACCTGTAAATCCCAGAACTAGGTAGGTGATGACAAAAGGGTCCCTGGAGCTCACTAGCCAGCCAGTGCACCCTATTCAGTGAGCTCTAGTGAGGGCGGCACATGTGTCTGGAGTTTGTTTGCAGGTGACTGGAGGCCTGGTGCACCCACTCTTTCTCTACCTGCTAATATCTCTCTCAAATAAATAAAACTATTTTTAAAACCCACAAAAATAGAAGAATAAGCCAGGTGTGGTGGGTCCTTGCTGATCACTGCTCTTTGGTGTGTCTGCAGAGCTCGTGTTTTGCTTGGTGCAGTTTTTTTTCTCTCTCTCTCTGCTTGGATTATGAATGGGAGGCAGCATTTTCCGCCGTAGATGGACCTTCCCCCTGCATCTCTAAGCTTGAAATAAATCCCTTCCTCCCCCCAACTATCTGGTTTGAATGTTCATCCCAGCAACGTGGAGCTGACTACAACATGACCCTTCAGCCTCGACCTCAAGAGTGCTAGAATTCAGGTGTGCGCCACTTTGCCCAGCCGCCTCGCTTCTTTGCCACAGTCTCTCACTGAGCCTCCAGCTCGTGATTCAGTTAGACTGGTCAGTGAGCGCAGCCGTCTTCCCTGTCTCTGTCCCCTTCAGCACTGGAGTTAGTCATGTGTGGTCACGCCTACCTTTTCACGGCTTGCTGGGGATCATGGCAAGCACAATTTTTAAGCACGGATGTCACAGTCCTTTCTAGGCCTTGCGGGGGAGGGGTCTCACCTCCCAGTCCTCTATGGAGCTTTGCCACTGAGCAATCTTGTCTATGTTTTCGAGTCTCCGCTTCCGTTCGTTGATGAGCTGGGCCACGTTCCTCATGGCGTGCAGGGCGGCCTCCACGTCCTTGAAATCCCTGAGGCAGAGCAGAGGTGGGAGTTTGAAGAGTCGTCCCTGTGGGCTGTGCCCCTTGCCTGCAGCCGCCCATCACGTGCACAGTCCCTGTCCACAAAGACAGGTGTGGAGCAGAGCTGTGTTCCTAAGGGCGTCTCCTGCCCGGTTCCTACTCCAGTGACAGCTCACAAGGGCAGGCCTGCCCTCTCCTGGACTGTTTCCCTGGGCCTCCGGCAGGATCTAGCCCACTGCAAATGCTCAACTAACTGGTAGGCCAGAGGCCTTGCTCAGCCTCGGGGAGCCGTCTGGCTTCGTGCCTCCTACCTGTGCTGGGGGTGCGTGTACTTGAGCAGCTCGGCCAGCTGCAGGGGGTACTTGCAGATCTTCTGCACCGGGGTCAGCAGGAAGCCGTCCAGGGAGATGTCGATCATCTTCTGCAGCAGCCGGCAGGCCTCAAAGAAGTACACATACTTGCTGAGCTTGGAGAGCCGGGAGAGCTCCACACAGGCGTTGGGGTGGTTGTTGCAGTACTCCGAGTAGATCTGGAAGTCCGCTTGCTGGAGGGACACAGGTGGAGGTCAGGATGGCCACCTCTTGTTTCCCCGGGGAAAGGGGCACAGCCATACAATGGGATGGCCAGGAGCCTCCGTATTTCCTTTCGCTGTTTCCCAATGTCACTGGGCACGAGCTTTGTAGTCACTAGAGATGGGGAACAACCCCAGAATGCATGTGCCCACCCTTGTAGCCACCCAGTTTTTCCAGAAGGACCCTCATGAGGTATTGGCTTTGTATCCGTTTTCTTTAAAAAAAAAATGAAATTCATGGTGATAATCTGGTAGGGTTATCAAGACTAAGCAGGGAGGGTTTTGGAAGGTGGAGGGGCAGACATCTTGGGCTGAGTCAAGACAGAGTAGGACAGTCTGCCTCATCAGTCAGGTCAGTCGTCTATGAATCCCAGCTGAATGCCTGCTGGTGTTCAGTCTGAAAATTACATGCAAATTCCAGGCCTTCCACTGGTGTCCCAGCCGCCTTTGCCTTGGGCTGTGGCAACAGAAAACCCTTTCCCCAGCAGATGCTCAACTCTCCTGTCCTGGGGCCTTCGCGGACTCAGTTTCCCCCACAGCAGCACAACACCCCCTACTACTATTGTAGGGTGCGGGCAGCTGAGTAGACAGGGTTGGGGCCCGGGGCACCTGGTGTGGAAGTTGCTGGGGAGTGGCAGGTTGCCTGGGCTAAAGCAGGAGAGGCAGGCTCAAAGAGAAGCAAAGATAGCAGGGTGTGTGGGGCCAGGGGAGGGCGGGACCTGCGGGAGGGGGTGTGCTCACGTGTTCCAGGAAGCAGGCACCCAGCTCACTCAGGTGTGGGCGCTCCCTGTTGAACTTCTGCTCCAGGGCCTTTACAAAAGCCTTCTGGCAGCGGTAGATGTCTTCGATGTTCCCGAAGATAGTGCGTAGCTGCTCCTCACTGAACATGTCTGCGCGCTTGCGGCACTGCCTGACGTAGCCCTGGGGACAGAGGCGACCGGGTTCCCTCCAGACCCACCCACCCATCCCTCACCCCCAGCATGCCCGGCTGGCCTGCCTCACCTCACAAATGTCGCGCAGGTGCTTGATGTAGTCCCGCTCTGTGCTGAGGATCTCATTGATGACATTGGTGCGCATCTGGTCCTTACTGCTCTGGGCCTCCACGCCACCATCCGCGGTCTCACGGGCCCCAGTCCCGGGAACCTCATCCTCCGAGGGCTCGTCCTGGTTCACCCGCAGCTGCAGACAAGAGCAAAACCCATCAGGTCCCTTGTGCCCTGAACTCCGCATAGGGTAGCAGGAAGCCAAGACCAGGGGGATCCACAGGATGCAGAACACACAGGCCCAAGGCCTCTCCTGGAATTCCCTACAAGTACCTTACACTCACAAGGACAGGACAAGGGACAGTGAGTTTGATGGCCACGGCCACTGACACGCCCTCCCCTTCAGTAGACTTTGTTTTCTACAGTGCTTCGAACAACAGGAGTTTCTGGACTAGAACCTGCTCATAGTGGGTCATCTGAATGTGACACAGGTGGCTGGGGCAGCACTGCTGGCTCTGTAGCCTGAACTTCAGCAAAGACTTGGTATACACAGTGGGCCCAGGATGACTGCATAGGAGGCACACCTGAGTACCAGGGCCTGGGGTCTTCTGCCTGGCATTTAGGAAACTATACCCACATCACTTCTCTGGAAACCAGAGGCAGCCCAGGATGGGAACTGACCCCTCTCTCTGCAGTCTTGATTCAATGACTTGACTTGTCCATGACTGGGTCTCCTCAGGAAGTGTGCATGTTAAATGGTAGCATTCCCTAAGAATGAAGCTGGGCTTGGTGGCGCAGAGGTAGGAGGATCACCATGAGTTCGAGGCCACCCTGAGACTTCATAGTGAATTCCAGGTCATCCTGAGCTAGAGTGAGATCCTAACTCAGAAAACCAGAAAAAAGGGCGGCCGGGGGCAGGGGAGAATGAATGCTCCACAGTAATTAGGAAAAGGGGAGACTGGGTTGTTTGAAGTGGCAGTGTTCTTTTGAACAGCATACTCCCCCTCGTGCTTCTGAGATGCTCTTTCTGGCCCCTGAGGGCTTGTCATGAGAGCTTGGGAGCAAGGGACAGGAGAGGGCTGCATTGGTTCTGCTACCTGAAGCGCCAGGGGTGGTCTATGCCCCAGACCTAGGGCCACAGGAACTTTCAAGGCTCAGATTTCCGAGCAGAGCCCGAGGCTCTTGGGGGGGGGGGAGGGCACCTGCTGGAACCTCACCCGCACAAAGCTGGCTGGAAACCACCCCTCGCCATCTGCGACACGGCCCCACCACCACTCTCTGTTGGTGGCATCCATCACTTCGATGACATCTCCAGCTTTGAAGCCCAGCTCCTGGTCGTCCATGGTGACATGGTCCCAAAGGGCTTCAGCACAGACCACACTGCCATCACTGATGAGCTGCAGAGAGAGCCACGGCAGGCAAGTCAGAGGGGCCAGGCTGCCACACCCTGCCCCCACCCAGCAGCCTTGAAAGGGGTTCCTGCCCTGCTTTACAAAGGAGCTGACAGAGTTGCCCACCCCCGCCAGGCCAGCAGCTCCTGTGGGGCAGGAGTGTGCCCTGGGCATGTCTAGATTGTCAGGGCTCAGTAGGGAGCCTGAAGTGAGACTGAACACAAAATCTGATGGTCGCAAGGCTCCCTTCCAGTTCAGCCACATCGTCCTCAGTCCACAGTCTGTACTGAGCAATGGCCTCTCTGCTCCCATGCTGGCTTCACGGCGCTGGGATAATGTAACAGCTGCCACTTGCTCTCCTGGGCACGGGGCTTCCTCTCAACCCTCCGTCCATGGGTTCTTGCACACTTGCACCCCCTGTGAGGTCATCCAACTGACAGTGCTGTTTCGATCAGGTATGACGCTACCCTGCCATCGCAGTAGCTGGATCTTGTTTTCTTGTTTTGTTTTTGTTTTGTTGTCGTTGTTGTTTTTGAGCAGGGACTCATCCTAAGCCAGGCTGAACTCTCAGGTCCTCAGTGCTGGGATTAAAGGTGAGTCCCACCATGCCCAGATATTAGATTTTTTAAATATATTTTAATTAATTTGAGAGAGAGAAGCAGAGAGAGAGAGACAGAATGGGTGCACCAGGGCCTCTAGCAGTTGCAAATGAACTCCAGACACATATGCCACCTTGAGCATCTGGCTTACGTGGGTCCTAGGGAATTGAACCTGGGTCCTTTTGCTTTGCAGGCAAACCTTAACCAGTAAGCCATCTCTCCAGCCCTATCATGTCTTTTGAATCCTTGCCTCCTGCAACCCAGACACCCACACGAGCTGAGGGCCAGCCCTCCTCAGACTGTAGGTCCTGACCCCAAAGATCTGTGTAACCATCCCACTACCTCCCTTTACTCCCGAGCTCAAGAAGAAATAGGTACTTCTTTCTAAATATGTTTTACTTTTTAAATATTATTAATTTATTTATTTGCTTGCATGGTATGTACGTGTGTCTTTATGAGCACACCAGGGCCTCTTGCCACCACAAGCTAATGCCAGATGCATGCATTACTTTGTATTATCTGACTTTACACATGAATATTAGGGATTTGAACCTGAGCCAGCAGGCTCTGCAAGCAAGTGCCTTTAACCACTGCAACATCTTCGCAGCTCCTTTTATTTTAAAAATACTTTTATTTATAGAAGAGAAAGTATGGGCGTGCTTCTTGCCACTTGCAAAGGTGATCCAGACACATGCTCTACTGTGTGTGTCTGGCTTTCTGTGGGTATTGGAGGATTGAATCTGGGTCTTCAGGCTTTGCAAGCAAGTGCCTCTAAGTGCTGAGCCATCTCTCCAGCCTGAAATAGGTACTTCCTGTAGCTGTTAGTTGTGGCAAGCACCTCTTGGTTGTTCTTGTGGCTTCTGTCACGAGTCAACCACTTTATACCCAGCTATAGCACTCTGTACTGGTCTCTCTGCTCAGATCGTTGGCCAGGCTTCCCTCGTCTATGTGGACTCCTGGCCCCTCCCAAGTGACCCTGGTGCATGGAGCTGTGTCCTCCATCCACGGACACCTGCTTTCCCGTGCAGAAGGCTGCTTCTGCTGTGTGGGAAAACAATGGCTCCAGTGGCTAAGGGCAGAGGGGACGGCTGCACAAAACTTCCCACTGGCCACCCCGACAGGGAAGAACCTGGGCGGAGCACCCTCAAGCTGTGCCTCTGCACACACTACCCGCGGCTGCTCTCTGAACTTCACCCCTCGGCACCCTCCTCTGCCCTGCCCGGGTGCTCCGAGAGAAGCAGGGTGCATGCTAACCCTCACTCTGACTCAGGAAGCAGAAGCAGCTCCCAGCCAGCACTGCCCAAACCTCCTCTCCAACTCCATCACCATCTGAGAGGCCTCGGTGCCCATGTCGTGGGAAGGGGGACACGCCCAAGACGCTCAGGGAACACTGTGTTGTTCCTGAGGGCAGCGGGCCTCCCGTCTGTGCCCTCAGCACCTCTGTGCCCATGACCTCCTGCAGGTGACTCTGACAGCTGGGATGAGACAGGAGCCGGCACACCTCTTGCAGTGGGCTTGCATAAGAGGGTTCGGTGGTGTGGGGGAGTCAGTGAAAAACGTCAGGGGGATGTGGCTGGCCTGGGGAAAGTAAAGCAGACACTCTCCTGCATAATTGGTTCCTGCTTCATGTTAACTGGCTAAGAAATCAGCCTCCCTTCCCAGAGTCCCTCAAGTGAGCGCTGAGGAGAAAGAAAGACCTCTTGGCTGAGGAGAGCAAGCATGAGGACGTGAGTTTGGTCCCCAGAACCCACACCAAGGAGGAGCCAGGCATGGTGGCTCGGGCCTGTCATCCTGGGCAGTGCAGCTAGGAGGACACCTGGGACTCACTGGGCAAGACAGTGTAGCTTAGCTGGTGAGCTCCAGGCCAGTGAGAGATCCTGACTCAGAAAAAAAAAAAAGAGGTGGATAGTGCCTGAGGGACGACATTCAAGGTTGAACCCTGGCCTCTACACACATGCACACCACACATACACACTGCCACACACAGTCCCTCCCCTTCATCCGCTCCATGGTCCTTGCTGACAGACGTGGATCCTCCATAGGCGGCTACCTACATAGCTTCCGGGAAGGCCACCAGAGGTGTGGGGCTAGGGGCGGGACTTACAAGAGAGAGCAGGGCGCTGTGCACCCTTAGGAATAAGCCCCACACCTCTCAGTCGACTGGAAGCCTCTGGAGTGGAAAGAGTTGGCCTCTTCTGTGGCTCCCGGGCATAGGGAGCCCCGGATAGGTGCGCAGCTGTGAGAGACTTCTCTGTGCCTCAGCAAGTAACATCATAACACACACATGGGAGCCAGTCTAATAGGGTCTAGCTCTGAATTGCATCGTTTCTGGTCAGCAAGATAAAATGTGGCTCCGAGAGGCCAGAGACACATTTCCTAGGACTAATTAGCGACAAGCCCCACTTGAGTGGCAGCTGGGTGACTGTCTGCGCAGAGCCATTCCAGGGGCGCCGATGGCTGAGGCCAGGGCGCAGGCTGGCAGCCCCTGGGCTAGGATACCAGCTGGCTCTGGAGGGGACGTGGGAGGCAGAGGCTGACTCTGAGGCACAGGGACATCTGTGTGTGTGTGGGGGGGGGGGGTTGTGTCTCTGTCAAGGCAAGCCAGGGGCGGGGGTGCCATCCTTACGCTTTATGAGATGACGTCTTAACTGCCCTGGCGAGGGCAAACTGCCTGCTGCTGACCATTACCACCGCTGAGGCCCTGCCACCTCCCGTATCTCTGTCACATGCAGGGTGGTGATGGCTTCCCACAAAGCCGCCCCCGGTGCGTGGGGATGTGGTGGGAGTGCGTGCTCTGTCACCACCCGAGGCAAGCAGCGAGGCGCTCTGCCCTGAGAGACTGCACTTTTCTTTTCTTTTTTTTTTTTCCCCCCCCAAGGCCTCAAATCCAAAAAGCAAGTGCAGGTGATGTGTGCAGAGGCTCAGACGTCCTCCACGGCCGCCCGCAGCCGGTTTTGCGCTCCCGGTGGCCTCATGCACCCCTTTCCAGACAGTCGCCACAGCTTGCAGTCGGTCCCATCCTCAATCACAGAGACTCGCCATGTTGCCCCTCCTCCTCCCCAGCACGGGCACAGACCACAGACTGAAGCGTCCCCTGGCACGTGTGCCACCACACCCCTTGGCCACCCTCAAGACGGCATGCTAGGGAGCACTCCAGACCCGGCCCGGACATGGTGAGCACACGCGTGGCGGAAGCACCCCCCCCCGCGTGCCCAGAGGATGGAGGGGCCACTCACCCCGCGGTGCCCGCGGCTCAGCGGAAGGCCAGCAGGAAGATGAGCACGGCGTTGATGAGGACCAGCAGGGCCAGCACGGCCGACACCACCACGCGCTGGGCGCCCGGGGGCAGGTTGCAGCGCAGCAGGGCACGCAGGGCGCCGCCGGGCGTAGCGGGGCCGCGCCGGGGCTGCGGGGTCTTGGCCATGACGCCGGGCTCCGAGCACCCCGAGATCCCGCAGCACCCGGCCTCGGCCGGCGGCCCGCAGCACCCGGGGAAGGGGGCGGAGTCGCCTGCGCCGGCCCTGCGGGCTCCTCCCGCCCAGCCAGCGCAGTGCGCCGCCACTCCAAGGCCCGCGCTCTCGGCAACCGGCAGCCGGCGCTGAGGGCGCGGGCGGCTGGGGCCAGGGTGGAGGCGTGGATTACGGAAGGGCCTAGGGGTCGCGGTGGCTCCCGCGGGCCCTGTGATCTGCCCTGGACACCTCCTTCAAATGGGGTTGAAAGACCCCAGCGCCCACTCTGGTCCTCGCCCTGGACTGCCCAGGTGCAAAGATGACCCTTGGAGAGGCCCTGGGAGCGAAGTTCTGAATCCTAACCAGGATGACCCCAGGCACCATGTCACAGATGGGTGATTGCATCTCTGAAAGGCCAAGTTATGTGCTGTCATAACAACACTCAAGAATCACAGGCACAGAGGAGCCGGGACTGAACATGTGCCAGACTGATCTATGTTGTCATAAGATGGTCATAAGGTCATTCAGGAACATAGGAATAAAGGAGCCACGGCTTGAACCTGGGCAGGTTCGTGTGTTGGCAGGATCCTCACCACCTCAATCACCAGGGCAGCATTTTGTGCCTTTGGACAAGCAGCTGGCTTCTCCACCGCCACCACCACACAGAACCTGAAACCCTAACTGGGCAGGTGAAAGCTCACTTGCAGGCTGGTGATGTGGCTCAGTTGGTAGAGTGCTTGCCTGGCATGCAGGAAGCCCTGGGTTCTATCCCCAGCCCCTCACAAACTGCGATCTCAGTAGGAGTAGGGCAGGAGGAGGAGAAATTCAAAGTCATCCTCAGCTATACAGGGAGTTCAAGGGCAGCCTGAGGTAGATGAGACCCTGCCTCCAAACGAAATTCCTTTGTCAGAACTCAAGAGGATAGCTCAGTGGTTAAGTCACTTGCCTATAAAGCCTAAGGACCTGGGTTTGATTCCTCAGTACCACTTAAAGCCAGATGGCGCATGTATCTGGAGTGCGTTTGCAGTGGCTAGAGGCCCTAGCATGCCCATTCTTTCTCTCTCACACACACACCTTCTCAAATAAACAAACAGCTCAGGAGTCTCCAAAGTACTGAGAAGTGACAGTGGAGTATTCGGCACTAAGTGAGACATCTATCACACCCTCCAAGGCTCAGGATCTATTACAGAAGAGGTGGTAGAAAGAAAAAAAAAGTAACACCCAAGCAAGGGGAGATGTGCCTGCAATACTGCCTTCCAGACACAACGTGGCCATGATATTCATGGCTTCACAGTGGTTGATGCTGCCTAAACAAGACCTGCATTATAGGAGGTTAAAAAAAAAAATGATGACGTCAAATTAGAAAACAGACTTGTTGAAAAGGAAGCATGTGGAGGGCGTCTGTCCACCTGGCCCAACAGCCCTGTGTGGGGCAGCGCCACATGCACAGCCGTATAGAGGGAGCACCTGGGGAGGTGACCATACTGTTCAAGAGCCCAGGGCAGGATGCGTGTCTGGTATGTATAAACATGTGGACTTGTGTATGAGGAGCACCGTGTGTGTGTGTGTGTGTGTGTGTACACACATGCGAGGGCTACCTGTGTTATGAGTTTGTGTTCATGTTTGTGGAGGGCACTCTGTGTGCACATCTGAGGGTATCTGTGCGTGTGCTTGTGCATGTGTGGACATTGCTGTGTGTGCAGAGGAGGGTCAGGATGGATCCAGAGAGGCTGCTTGACTGCAGGTCACCCTGGTCCCTCTGCCTGGGGTACCGCTGCTGCACAGTTCTGCAGAAAATCCCTGGGCACCAGGTTTGCCCCTGAATCCTCAAGAGGCTAGTCGGGTAGTTAGAAGGTATCATCGGGCTCCCAGGCCTACCATAGCCTACCACTCCTCTAAGGCTGTGGTGTGGAACACTGTCCTCGGGCCACTGTTGCCTTGGTCTCTCAGCAGCTATGATTCCTCACAAGAAACTTCCCCGAGATTGGGCCATTAATGTCCTGTCCTGGAAGGATGCGGGGCTCACAAGGCCTTGCCGCTCTCTGACGGGTCATAGGCAATTAAGTTTGCTGGGGGACATATTTTCTTCAGTGGTCTAGCTGCCCATAAGTCACCCATGGTCCTACAAGTAACCTCAAGTAAGCTCACTGAACTGTGTCTTTGTTTCTCTCTTTGCTGCCCTATCTGGAGTGAGTAGGTATTTGTTCAAGTCTACTTGGAAAAAGTTCACACAACAGGCTGTGAGATGCCCTCTAACAGTGTGTGGCTTAGACTCCATGACCTGGGCTGTGACGTGTCCTCTAACAGCGTGTGGCTTAGACTCCATGACCTGGGCTGTGACGTGTCCTCTAACAGCGTGTGGCTTAGACTCCAACCTGAGCTGGTGTTTTATGCACATCTGTGGTTAGCCGTGGAAGGAGGTGCAAACTGTAGAAGACACGCACAAGGACCCCAGCAGTGACACATCAGGACAGTCAAGCCGCCTCACCGCTTAGGCCTGAGCGCTATAGGCCTCCCTGTCCCCACTGTGGTCCTCGCTATGAAGACCTTTTGAACCAGCCACACCAGGTTATGCTCACTATTCTAGCCTGTCCCCACGCAGCGTCATGGTCATCCCACTTCACAATTAAGTCAGTCAATGCTCAAAAAGTTGCCTGCTCAGGGCTCTACCCTCTCTCTACCCATGGGAAACCTGTGCTTCCCCATCCTCGGGCTGAACCCTTGGCTCAGAGGGGCAGTCTGATTCTCCAGAGCCCAGCTTGACCACTATTGATGGATTCTGCTTACAGTGATGACGAGATCACTCTACCCAAACAAGCTCATGAACTCAACCCCAGAGAAAAGTTGCGGGCTGGGAGTGTAGCTCATGTATAGCGTAGCGTGTGCTTACCCCAAGCCCAGAGTTCAGTCCCCCAAGATCGCACGCACATACGCACACAATCTGTTTTATTTGTTAGGGTATTTGGGACTAGGGAGGTTGCTCCATGGATAAATCTCCAAGCTCTGGTCCCCATCACCGCTGTAATGCTGGGCATGGCAGCCTACCTATAACCCCAGCACTCAGGAGTTACACTATGTTCCCTCCCGCCCTCTAGGCTACGTGAAGGAGGCTGAGACAACAGAGGAGTATGGGGTTGGGGAGATGGCTTAGTGATTAAAGGCACTAGCTTACAAAGCCTACTCGTAGACCAGGGTTTGATTCCTTGGCACCCACATAAAGCCAGACACACAAAGTAGCACATGCTTTGTCATTTGTAGCAGCAAGAAGCCCTGGCACACCCATATTCTCATCCCCCCCCCTTTTTCTCTCTCTTTCCCTCCCTCTTGTCTTGAAGACAAGAGTATGTGTGACAACAGGGAGGAGAGTCATATCTCCCAAAGTTTCTTCAAAAGTCTTAAGAAAGGCTAGGGGCCAGGGATTAGCTCAAGTAAAGTGCCTTCCTTCCAGGCATGAGAACCTGTGTTTGATCCCCAGAATCCCCAGAATGTAAAACTACTGAGCAGGGTATGCATGCTTGTATTCCCTGTGCTGAGGAGCTGAAGACAGGTGAGGCTTGCTGGCCAGTCACTGTAGCCTCACTGATAACTTCCAGGCCAGTGAGAGACCCTAGCTCATAAAGCGGTGCATGGCAGGCTGGAGAGATGGCTCAGTGCACAAGATGCTTGCCTACAAAACCTAATGACACAAGTTCGATTCCCCAGTAGCCACGTAAAGCCATATGCACAGTGGTGCATGCCTCTGGAGTTCATTTGCAGTGGCTACAGGCCATGGTGCACCCATTCTCTCTCTCTCTCTCTCTCTCTCTCTCCTTGCAAAAAACTGATGGCGCCTGAGGAACAATTGAGGGACTTGTCCTCTGGCCTCTACATGCCAAACACACACATGCATAAACACCTGCACACATGCCCATGCAGCTACACACACACACACACACACACACACGTACAAGAAAAGCTAGTTAACCACGGGGGGCGGGGGGTTGGACAGGAGGAATAGCCTCTCAGGGATGTCCTACCTTTTGACATTGTAACATGACCTTGTCATCTGCAAAGTTCACATTAGAGAACTACATGAGTTACAAAAAAAAAAAAAAAAAACTCATAATGTTTTAACTAAGTCTATGATGACATCCTTGTACCTAACATAGGTACCCACAGTGGCATCCATTAAGAATAGCTCAAAAGAGCTAGTGAATGTGATTCTGGATGTTTCTAAGAATTGGCAAAACCTTGTGGTAGCAGACATCCCAGGCGCTCTATCTGATCATTACACACTGTACACACCTACTGAAATGTCATAGCATGCCCTATAATTATTACTATCATGTGTCAATTAAAAATTTTAAACATTTTTACCAAGCTCTCTTTGGAGAATGCAAAAGGAGAACTTGGGATGGGAACTGGTTCTGCCCACACGAGGCTTCTCACTGATGATTTTTCTGCTTAGGTAGAAAACAGCAAAAGCTACACAGAAGTGGCACACAGTTGTCATAGCAACACCAACACTCTGAGCTCATGGTGTCCACAAGAGGGAAATCAGTTTGGCAGCTTCTCCATTCCGTGTCCCCAGCCTATCCAGTGGTCTGGGCTGGAGTGACTGAGAAGTCCTGGTCTCAGGGCTGGGGACACGGCTCGGTGGGCATAGTTCTTGCCATACAAGTGTGAGGACTGGAGTTTGAATCCCCAGCACTCACGGAACTGCAGGGGCCTGTCTGGAATCCCAGTACTCAGGAGGTGAGACAGGGATCTCAGAGGCAAACTTGCCAGCTAGGCTGGTCCAATCTGTGAGCTCTGCATTCAAGTCGTAAGGAGGAAGGTCGAATGTGATCAGGGAAGACACCCAGCATCAAACTCTGCTTTCCTCACACCACAAAGCGTGCACCCCGGCACTCACTGTGCCCATGAGCATACATACATATACATGCTAAATAAATAAGTAGCTTAAAAATCCTGATTTCTTTTTGTTGTTGTTTTTGTTTTGTTTCTCAAGGTAGGGTCTCACTCTAGCCCAGGCTGACCTGGAATTCACTATGTAGTCTCAGGGTGGCCTTGAACTCAAGCAGTCCTCCTACCTCTGCCTCCCAAGTGCTGGGATGAAAGGCGTGCGCCACCACACCCGGCGCAAATCCTGATTTCTTCCAAGCCACTGTCTCTGCCAGGACTGGCTCCTTGTCAGGTAGGCCTGGATGCTGTCACTGTGCCTGCTCTCATGATTCTCTGCAGACCCAGGGTGGGTAGGACTACCCCATCCTAGGGCAGTGGGCACAAGGCGAAACATACAGTGTGCAAAACGGCATGCCATGCGCCAGGAGCGTAACTGTGCGCCTTTCTTGCAGGAGCTCAGCGGACCTGATGGCCAGGCCCAGCGCCGCCCTCCCTCTACCTGCTCGGCTTGGACCTCATTGTTACCTCATTGATGGCCAGTTGCTCTCCACCTCCTCCAGGGTGGCTGTAGTGGTGGCCAGAGTTATGAAGGTCCTCATATAGGTCCTCTTCACTGCCTGTCTCCTCTGCACAGATGACCGTGTCCAGAGCTCCATCGGGCAACCCTGGAAGGAAGGACAGCAGCCTGTGAAGGGGGACAGAGGAGAGCTGGTGCAAGAGGAGCTGGCTGACTGCAGGACGCAGGCATGCTCTTTGGAAGGAGGGGGGAATTGGGAAGCCAGGCTCTCAAAGCACTCTTGCTGCGAAGTCTCAGACCTTAGCTCAGTTGACAGAATGGTGTGGTGACTCCACACCACCACTGCAAGTCACTTAACCCCAGGCCACAGCAACCCAGTGGACAAGAAGAATTTGGGAGGGGCCAGGGTGCACTGTCCAAGAAACTTCCCGCTGAATTCAATTAAAAACAAATTTGCAGGCTGAAGAGAGGGCTTAGTGGTTAAGGTGCTTGCCTGCAAAGCCAAAGGACCCAGGTTCAATTTCCCAGGACCACATAAGCCAGATGCACAAGGTGGCGCATGCATTTGGGGTTCACTTGTAGTGGATAGAGGCCTTGGTGCAACCATTCTCTCTCTCCCTCTTTCTCTCTCTTAAATAAATAGTGTATGTATATATATATGTATATATATGTGTGTGTATATATATATATATATATACACACACACATATATATGGAGAGAGAGAGAGAGATGGCTTAGTGGTTAAGGCACTTGCCTGCAAAGCCTAAGAACACGTTCTCCAGGTCCCACATAGCCAGATGCAGTGACGCAAATGTGCAATATTGCACATACACACAAGGGGGCGCACACATCTGGAGTTTGTTCACAGCAGCTGAAAGGCCCTGGCGTGCCCACTCTCTCTCAAAAAAAAAAAAAAAAAAAAAAAATATATATATATATATATATATATATATAGAGAGAGAGAGAGAGAGAGAGAGAGAGAGAAATTTGTGAGGCTGGGGAGATAGCTTAGTAGTTAAAAGCACTCGCTCCGCAAGCCTGATGCCCAGAGTTTGGGCCCCCAGAGCCCACATAGAGTTGGATGCAGTGACCAACATGTTGCAATGCATCTGTGGCAACCAGAGGCACAGTAAGGAGAATCCTGAAGTGCACAGGCCACCTAGTCTGGCGTTCACAGTGGCAAACAATGAGAAAGGCTATCTCAGGCAAGGGGGGAAGATGGGGACTGATGCCCCCCAGCTCGACCTCTGACCACACTTACCATGGCACATGCATTCCCATACATACACCCCTCTCTCTCTCCCTCTCCCTCTCTCTCATTCACACACACACCCCCCCCAGAAGGTTAAGATTTCATCACGAAATATGCAGTTGACTTTGTAAGCGAGGACTTAACCACCCTCAGATAGAAACTGAAAAAGGATTCTGGAGTCTGGGGAGATAGGTATGTTGGTAAAGTGCTTTCCTTACAAGCAAAAGGAGCTGAGTTTGATCCCCAGACCCATATTTAAAACAAAACAAAAAGAAGCTGGGTGTGGTGGCATGCGCAGGGGTGCATAGCCTGCCTGGTGAGTTCTGGGAGAGTTTGAGCCTGGGGAATGAGACCTGAGGCTGTCCTCTGGCCTCCACCTGCACAGCGCCCCCTACAGTGTGGCTGCAGAGGAGTGGCTGGTTCCCATGCCTCAAGGCATTTGCCTCCGAATCCCTCCCAGCTCCCCTGAGATCCTAGCAGCATAGATATGCTGCCCATTCCCCAGGAGACTCTGAGGAGGGCGACAAAGCATCCTGGCAGCTAGGACTTGTGCTCACCCTGGAGAAATCCTCCACCCTGGTATGGGTGTACACATCACTGGGTCCTGAGTGAGGTGAGGGACTTCCCAAAGCTATCCCACTGACATAGTTGCTACACACTCCAACTACTTTGTGGGAATGGGCATTATCAGGTTTGTTTTAATGGGTAAGAAATGGGATCTTACTTTTTTTTTTAATACTCCATGGTGCATATACCACATTTTCTTTCTTTTTTCATTTTCTTTTTTTTAGATTTATTTTTATTTTTAAAAAATATTTATTTAGCCGGGCGTAGTGGCGCAAGCCTTTAATCCCAGCACTGGGGAGGCAGAGGTAGGAGGATCACCATGAGTTCAAGGCCACCCTGAGACTACATAGTTAATTCCAGGTCAGCCTGGACCAGAGTGAGACCCTACCTCGAAAAACCAAATATATATATATATATATATATGTATATATATATATGTATGTATGTATTTACTTATTTATTTGAGGCGGGGAGAGAAAATGTGGGTCCTGGAGAATTGAACCGGGATCCTTTGGCTTTGCAGGCAAACACCTTAACTGCTAAGCCATCTCTCCAGCCCCAGACTTATTTTTATTTTTATTTATTTGAGACAGAGAGAGGCAGGGGGGAGGAGACAGAGAGAGAGAGAGAGAGAGAGAGAGAGAGAGAGAGTGAGAATGGGCGCGCCAGGGCTTCTAGCCACTGCAAACAAGCTCCAGACGCATGCGCCCCCTTGTGCATCTGGCTAACATGGGATCTGGAGAATTGAAACTGGGTCTTTAGGTTTTGCAGGCAAACTCCTTAACCGCTAAGCCATCTCTCCAGCCCTCAGTTTCCTTTTTTTAGCGTGTGTGTGTGTGTGTGTGTGTGTGTGACATCAGGGTCTCTGCGGCTGTAAATGAAAGCCAGGTGCTTACACCACTTTTTACATCTGGCTTTATGTCAGTGCTAGAGAACTGAATTTGGGCCAATAAGCTTTGCAAGCAAGAGCCTTTAACCACTGAGCTATCTTCCCAACCCCGGTAGTGTGGTTTGAATTTATTTTTCTAGTTGGGTATCATATCTACATTTGTGCATCATTTATATTTCCTTGAATGTAAAATATCTATGGGTTTTACTCATTTTTATGAAGTTGCTTATCTTTAACATATGTTAATTTTCTAATATTTTTCCTCATCAATTGAGATGTTCACATATTTTTCTTTCAACCTATTAATGTAGTGCCTTATAACCACTTTGGTATGTTGAACAATTTTTGAATTCCAGCAGTAAATCTTATTAGTCCTAATAGGTAATCCTTTTCCTGTGCTATTAAATTCAATTTGCTAGTAGTTTGTTAAAGATTTTTCCATCTAAAAATTTTTTCCATCTATTTGCATAAAGATTTGTATTAGTCTCATTTTCTTGAAGTTTCTTATTTATTATTTTTTCTTGTGCGGGGGGTATGGTGTGGTGTGTGTGTGTGTGTGTTTTGTGTGTGTGTGATGGTGTTGTGTATACATGTATGGGGGTGTGGTGTCCCACATACATTCACCTGCAGAGGCCAAAGTGGAACCACTCCATTGCACTTTGTCTGGTATTGTTTTTTTTTTTTTTAAATTTATTTATTTGCAAGGGGAGGGAGGGAGAGACAGAGAGTGAGAGAGAGAGAATATGGTCATGTCAGCGGAACTTCATACACATGGGCTACTTTGTGCATCTGGCTTGATGTGGGTACTGAGCAAGCACCTTAACTGCTAAGCCATCTCTCTGCCCTGCCTGGTATTGTTTTGGGCCGATGTCTTCTGTACTAATTCTGGTGCTTGTAGGGCTCCTGAGAATCTCATATCTTTGCTCCCCTGCCTTGATGTTTTACATGCAATTTGGAGGTTTGAACTCAGGCAGCCTCAGGCCCTCATGCCTGCACAGAAAGTATGCTTAACCACTGAGCCATCTCTCCAGCCCTCTTATAGTCCTTCAGTAATGGATTAGAAAACATTCCTTGCTCTTCAGTTGTTTTTGAAAGAGTTTAAAAGAGTTGGTATGAACCACTCTGGAAGAATCGGGTGGAGAGTGAGCGAGACACCAAATGTCAATCTCCAGCCTGCATACATGTGCGTAATTACATAGCATGTGAACACAGTATATGTACTCACATACACCACAACACACATGCAAAAGAGAAAAACCTGTCAGAAAACCACAAGGATCTGGACAGCTACTGACTTAAGAATAGACATAGAGACCAATGACTTTGAATCAAGAACGCAGAAGTATAAACCCTCACACACATGTCAACACAGCCACCACGGCACACAGTGAAGCAAAAGACAGTCACTTCAACAAGTGGTGTTGAGAAACTCAGTGTCCAGATGCAAAACAAAGAGAAAGAAAAGAAGCGGAGCTCTTCCCTCACACACAAGAACTAACTCCCAGTGGACAAAGATCTGAGCATACGAGCCAAGATTGTACATCTCTGAAGAGAACACGGGGAGAAGCGTAGGACACTGAATTTGAAAATGTTCCTGGCTGATACCAAAAAGCACAGGGAAGAAGAGAAGACAGCAGACAAAGTGGACTACCTCAAAATTAAAATACTGGGAGTTGGAGAGATGGTTCAGTGGTTACAGGCGCTTGCTTGCAGAGCCTGATGGGAGCGGGTTCCATGCACAGTGGCACACGCATCTGGAGTTCGTTTGCGGTGGCAGGCTACCCTGGTGTACCCATTCGCTCTCTTTCTCAAAAAAATAAAAATATTTTTAAAAAGAGTTATTTACTTATTTACTTAAGACAGAGAGAGGGAGAGAGAGAGAGAGGGAGAGGGAGAATGGGCACGCCAGGGCCTCCATCTACTGCAAACAAACTCCAGACGCATGCACCACCATGTGCATCTGGTTTACATGGGACCTGGAGAATTGAACCTGGGTCCTTAGGCTTCGCAGGCATGGGCCTTAACTGCTAAGCCATCTCTCCAGCCCAAATAAAAGTATTTTTAAAAATTAGAAATCTGTGTACATCAAAGGGCAGTGTTCTAGTTTGAACCTGAGAGGCGCCGCCCGCTAGGCTTGTTTTCTGAGCGCTTCTTCCCTGCCTGCTGGCTTTGTTTGGAGAGCCTGTGGAACCTTGAGGAAGTGGAGCCTGGCTAGCAGACACAGGACCCTGGCGCAGGGCTCTGAAGGGTGCCCATGCATGGCTCTGTCTCCTGGGCCTCTGTGACGTGGACAGACACCGTTTCTGTCCCGTTGCTGTGGACGCAGCCACTCTTCCTGCCTTTCCTGCCATCAGCCTGAAACCCCGTGGAGACTGTGAGCCAAAACCCATGCTTCCTCCCACGACTCTTTCTTTTGTCTATCAAGTGTTTTGGTCTCAGAAATACAAAAGTAACTAATAGTATCAAAAGATTTAAAAAAAAACACAGAATAGGAGAAAATAAATGCAAATAATGTATTTAGTGATTTAAAAGTCACACTTTGGCTAGACATGGTGATGCATGCTTTTAATTCCAGCACTCAGGAGGCAGAGGTAGGAGGAAGGACTGCTATGAGTTTGAGGCCAACCTGAGACTGCATAGTGAATTCTAGGTCAACCTGGGCTAGAGTGAGACCCTACCTTAAAAAAAAAAAAAAAAGGTATACTTCTAAATCAGCTATACCATACAAGAAACAACCCAGTTGAAAACAACCCAACTCCATTGTAATACAAGGATTCAGGCAATGTCAGCAGCTCTTGGAAGTTCTCTATGAATAGAACCCTCGTAAGTACAGCTTCTATAATTACTGTACCCAATTTATTTATTATTACCACAAAGAAAACAAAATAAAGGACATGAGAAAACATAAAAATAAATGAACAAACTATCCTAATTTAACCACACTGTACACATGCATTAAGTTATCACAGTAGGGCTAGAGAGATGGCTTAGTAGTTAAGCCTCTTGCTGGACCTCAATTCAACTCCCCAGCCAGATGCACAAGGTGACACATGCATCTGGAGTTCATTTGCAGTGGCTGGAGGCCCTGGCAACCCATTCTCCCTCTCTCTGCTTTTCTCTCTCTCTCTCAAATAAATAAAAATATTAAAAAGTCATCATAGTATGTAATTAAAATAGCATGAAAATTAAAATTTTAAAGTGAGCAAAAGAATAAAACTGCTCTGCAGAAGAGGTACAAGTGGCACACTAAAGTGCTCAACAGCAGCGAGGGAAATGCAAATTGGGCCACAATGAAACACAAACACTCCTACAATGGGAGGGAGGCGGAGACAGGAGAACCACCAGAAGTATGTGGGGCAGCTGGCTTGGCATACGCAGTGGCAAACAGGAGACCCTGGCTCAAACAAGACGGAAGGAAAGCCCCATACTGCAGGTTGTCCTCTGACCTCCACACACCTGAACACGCGCGCGCACACGCACACACGCACACACACACAAACATAATCAAATTAAAATTAAAAATTCATATTTGGCTCCTTCATCAATCTGGAGACTGTGACATCTTTCCTGTCTAACTCACGAGCATGGGAAGCTCATGTTTAGGTCGCTCCATTTCCTTCCATGGTCCGTTATTTAAAAGCAAGTCTCAGACAGCCTGTAATTTCATCTGTATATATTATAGTCTATGTCTTGAAAAAATAAGGCGCCTCTACCTCCCCGTCTCTTTCCCTCTCCTAGGTATTTTAAAACTAACAGTCTTCCCCCTGGGGGGGGGGGGTCACAGAAGAGTCACTATTTTCCTTGGCTTTTTACTTAGCTGGTCCCAAGCCAGGTCTCAGCAGCTCACAACACAACCGCTCATCTGGCCAATCTACAGCCTGGGGGAGTAAAAGCATCTCTCCACTTGGCTCTCTGGGCTCTTTTTCGCGCCTTCTTACACCCAGAGTCCAGCACAGGGTGTGGGCCTGGGAGGCTGTTCCTATAGTTTCGTGACCACCATATCAACCTGGGCAGAGGAGGCATTTGTAGCAGCTATGCAGAAGGGCACCGGGACAGCAGCCAGCACGGGCAGCATGTGCGCTCCTCTCACACAAGGCGAGGCCCCTGGTGGCTCACATGCCCCTGACTTACATGAAAGTCCTATGACTATGGTGCAAGCGAGCAAATGAATGATTGTAACATAGTCAGGTTAATGCAAAACCCAGGCTTCATTTTGATTTTTTTAACTATTCCATTATTTATTTATTTATTTGAGAGAGAAAGAGGGAGAGAGAGAGAGAGAATGGGCACGCCAGGGCCTCTAGCCACTGCAAATGAACACCAGATGCATACACCCCTTTGTGCATCTGGCTAACATGGGTCCCGGGGAATCAAACCTGGGTCATTTGGCTTTGCAGGCAAATGCCTTAACCACTAAGCCATCCCTCCAGCCCAGATTTTTTTTTTTTTGAAGCAAGTCCAACAGACTGGTCTTTTATTTTTTATTATTTTTTTAATGCAAGAGAGCACAGGCAAGGGAGATAGAGAATTAGCATTCCAGGTCCTCCAGCCACTGCAACCGAACTCCAGACATGTGCGCCACCTTGTGCACGTGCGAGCTTGCACGCTTGCATCACTTCGTGCATCTTGTTTATGTGGGGCCTGGAGAGTCGAACATGGGTCCTTAGGCTTTGCAGGCAAGCGCCTTAACCACTCAGCCATCTCTCCAGCCCTTCATTTTGAATTCTGATGTAGGAAAACAGGTCAGCTGTCTGATCCATTCTGAACACTGTCTTGACAGTAAGTAGCACATCAAGAAGTTCTGTGATCTAGACCAAAGTTGGGAACAGCATCCAAGCCATTCTGCCACACATGTCTCTTCGGCCTGGGCTGGTACAGCTGTGAAGCCCATGGCTTCCACCCAGGGTGGACCCCTCCAGGTAGAGCGATTTGCCTTCTAGCTTGCTTCTGAGGAAGGCTCTGACCTTCTGTCACCCTTGCAGTAAGAGATGTGGACTTACAATGTGTCCATTACTGTCCATGAATGCAAGCTGACTCCTGAAGGAGGTGTCATGGGCACGTGACATTGAGTGGGTCCTGTGCCCTGTGCTGGACACTGGATGTTAAGAGGGCTAGGAAGATGGCCCAGTGGTTAAAGGCACTTGCAAACAGAGAGGGAGGTGAGAGAGAAAGAGAGAAAATATGAGAATGGATATTCCAGGGCCTCTTGCCACTGCAAACAAATTCTAGATGCATGCATATGCCATTTTGTGTATAGGGCTTTACATGGGTACTGGGGCAATTGAACCCAGGGCATTGGGCTGTGCAAGCAAGCACCTTTAACCAGTGAGCAGGCTCTTCAGCCCAAAGTTAGATATCCAATAGGTATTCAGCCCTTTAAAAATAACACATACTAACATGCACTCAGCCTTCCCTATCCACAGGTTCTGCCTGTGGAGTCAATCAAGCACAGGAAAACGATTGAGGGGGTGGGGGTGGAGCTGGAGAGATGGCCTAGCGGTTAAGCGCTTGTCTGTGAAGCCTAAGGGCCCTGGTTCGAGGCTCGATTCCCTAGTACCCACGTAAGCCAGATGCACAAGGTGGCGCATGTATTTGCAGTTCATTTGCAGTGGCTGGAGCTCCTGGTGCGCCCATTCTCTCTCCCTCTCTCTTTCTTTGTCTGTTGCTCTCAAATAAATAACTAAAAATCAACAAACTTTAAAAAAAAAAAAAAGATTGAGGGGGCGAAATGCATCTGTATTGAAGATGCTAAGACTGTTCCCTTAGCAACTAGCTATACAGCATTTACCGTGTCTCAGGCATGATAAGTCACTGGAGACAGCTAGGGCCCTTTCTTTCTTTCTTTCTTTCTGTCTGTCTGTCTGTCTGTCTGTCTTCTTGTTTTTTTGAGGTAGGGTTTCACTCTAGTCCACGCTGACCTGGAATTCATTATGTAGTCTCAGGGTGGCCTTGAACTCATGGCGATCCTCCTACTTCTGCCACCCAAGTGCTGGGATCAGAGGTGTGCACTACCATGCCCGGCTGTACATTTTCTTTATAATTTATTTATTCATTCATCTATTTGGACAGGGTCTGATTCTAGCCCAGGCTTACCTGGAACTCGCTCTACACCCCATGCTGACCTTGAACTCACAGCGATCCTCCTACTACAGCCTCCAGAGTGCTGGGATTATAGGTAGGAGTCGTCGTGTCTGGCTACATTTATTTATTTTTTGCTTGCATATGTATGCGAATTTGTATAGATGTGGGTGCATGTGTACACAGGTATGTGTGTACGTACATATGGAGGCCAGATGTTAACACTAGGTGTCTTTCTCAGTCACTCTCCACCTTGTTTTTTGAGACAGGGTCTCTCACTGAACCTGGAGCTTATCTGTTTGGCTACACTGGCTGGCCAGCTTGCTCCGGGGGTCTGCCTGTTTCCACTTCCCAAGTGCGTGGACATAGATGGCAGGAGTGTACCATGTGCCCAGCTTTTACATAGCTTTTACAAGGGATATGAACTCTGGCCTTTGTGCTTGTGCAACAAATGCTTTATAGCCTGAGCCATCTCCCAAGCGCTTTCTTGTGTTGTTTTTTATTACCATATATTAATTATACCAAGTATTAGGTTTCGTTGTGACACATGCATGTAACGCACTTTGTCCACATTCACCCTCTCTCTGCTCCTCCCATGTCCCTAATGCTCACCATTTACTTTACATGAGAGAAAACACAGGCATCCGCCTCAGGTCTGGTTTTCTCTGCTCAGCGCAATGGCCGCCAGCTCCAGTCTCCTGACAGCTGCTTCTCTTGGCTTCCTCTCCTTAATCACTCCTGGGGTGAATTCTTTCTAGTGATACGGCTTTCTTTAAAAAATTATTTTATTTATTTATTTGAGAGCAAGAGGGAGAGAGAGAAAGAGAGAATGGGCGCACCAGGGCCTCTAGACAATGCAAACGAACTCCACATGCATGTGCCCCTTGTGCATCTGGCTTATGTGGGTCCTGGGGAATTGAACCAAGGTCCTTAGGCTTAGCAGGCAAACACCTTAGCCACTAAGCCATTTCCCCAGCCTGTGATACGGCTTCTTGAATTAGAAGTGTTGCAGTGAGGTTTACATTGCTGGCAGAAATCACCCAACCAAGAGCAGCTTTGGAAAAAAGGGTTTATTGTGGTTTACAGACTCAAGGGGATGCTCCACGATGGCAGGATAAAACAATGGCATGAGCAGAAGGTGGACATCACCACCTGGCCAACATCAAGTGGACAACAGGAACAGGAGAGTGTGCCAGAAACTGGCTATAATACTGAGAAGGCCGCCTCCAACAATACACCGCCTCCAGAAGGCTTTAATTTCCAATGGCCATCAGCTGAGGAGACTAGCATTCAGAATACCTAAGTTTATGGGGGACACCTGAATCAAACCACCACAAGAAGTTTTTCTGCATCTTGAATATGGTGGCTTGTGACTGAGTCTCACCCTTCATGCGGACATGAACTACGGGTGGCGGTGCCCCACCACCCTTGTCCCAGCCGCTGCGGGCTACCCTTGCACACATCTTGGCCTGTGCTGCAGAAATACGTGAGCTCACACTGAAAAGTGTTCCCACTCCGAGCTTTGAAACTGTCTATGTATGTGATCTCCCTTTTGCCCGGCACAGTGCCTGGGTCACCTCAGGATATGTCTGTACTGTGGCTGTTCTCATGGCTCCCACGGGTGCTCGGTCATCTGGCTCTGGTCGGAGGTTAGGTACAGTGAGGAGAAGGAAACCCTGCCTCCGTCACACAGCTCGCTTTGCCTCCGGCTGCTTGTCTGTCAGACACCGGGGAACATCCTGACGCTGGTGCCAATCCTCAAGCCTGCTCCGCTCACAGGCAACATTCACCAACCGTTCACAGCCACATGCTTTCTCTGACTCAGAACACAAAGCGTGGCCTCATCCTTGTTCCTTTTGCTTTATTTCCTGCTTATTTTGTTTGATTTTTTTTAATTAGTGTGTTAATTATACAAAAAAGTGAGTGTTGTAGAATTTTCCTACATGTACATGAGACAGTGGAATGCTATATACCTGCATTTACCTCCCCAACACGCTGGTTTCCTTCCCGCTCTGTAACAGTCGCCCTTCTGCTTGCATGTCTTTTCTTTTTCCTCTTTCCTTTCCCTTTCTTTCTTTATTTCTTTCTCTCTCCCTCTCTTTCTCCTTCCTTCCTTCCTTCTTTTCTTTCTCTTTTTCTTTCTTTCTTTCTCTTATTTCTTTCATAAGACAGGATCTCATATAGCCCAGGCTGGCCTCAACCTTGCTATGTAGCCAATGATGAACTTGAACTTCTGATCCTCCTGCCTCCACCTCCCAAATGCTGGGATTACAAGTGTGCACTACCATAACTGGCATTTTTTTTTCTCTCTTTTGATTCTACATGTGAAAGAAAACATGCAAAACTTGGCATATATCACTTAACACAGTGGTCTCCAGTTCTACTCATTTTTCTGTAATGGCTGTAGCTCAGGATGGCCTCAAACTCTCAACTCCCGCCTCAGTCTCCTGAGTGCCAAGATTACAGGTGATACGGATTTTGGGCACTTAATTGGCTCTTGTCCTCGGGCAGAAAGTTGTCAGTAGGAAACTCCCTAACAGTGCCCCTTCCACTTTCTTGTCTTTGTATCTTTGTTTATTTTTATTTCTACTTTCTTTCTTCTTCCTCTATTTTCCCTCCCTCCCTCCTTTTCTGTTGATCCCACATGAAAGAAAACATGCAATACTTGTCTGTCTGGCTGGCTTACTGCGTGCGACACAATCATCTGAAGTTACCGCTGACTCCTTTCTGTCACAGCTCACACCCATCCCCCTACACAAATCTAGCATCCTTATCTAGCTTCTGGACAGATGATTAGCCAGAATCTCACACTCCTTCCCTCCACCACCAACTCCTAAAGCAGGATCTTACCACTGCCCCTGACCCCCACTTCCACAGAGTAACAAGAGCCTCCCATCTGGCTTCCCACTCTGAGCCTCTGTCCTGTGCAACAGCCAGGGTCCTTGGTGACACGCAGTCAGATCACAATGTCACAACTTGGCTCCAGAGCTGCAAAGGCTCCATCCACCTGGGCGAGAGTCAAGATCCTTCCCGTAGCACCCCAAGCTTTCTGCCACTGCAGCCTCATTTCTCCTGCACCTGCCCACCCCACTTTGGCTCTGACAGACTCCTGACAATCTAAGCTACGCAGCCAAGCACTGAAGTGGATGCTAACAGCACGCAGTGCTTCGCGCCGGAGTGCGAGCTGCAGGCCCAGCACTCCTGCAAGCGGGCGACTTTCCATCAACTGCAGCTTGCTTTTCGCAGCTTCCATGCCTGCTCTCCTCATCAACTCCGACGCTGTCTCTTCGGATCACACATCCTTCCACACAGATGAACCAAACTTGCTCAAGGCCATGTTTCTCCCCTTGTCAAAATACTTCCCATAAATTGTCCTAGACACGGGCTTTTCAACACTGTTGAAACAGAATAACCTGGGGCTGGGGAAGGGGTTAAAGTTGGGATAAATGAGGTGACGAGACCAGTGTGTTAATATACCCGGAATATTTTGTTTCACTACCAAGAAAATGATTGCGACAACATTTTTTTTGAGGCACGGCTTCACTCTAACCCAGGCTGACCTGAAATACACTGGGCAATCTCAGGCCAGCCTCGAATTCATAGTAATACTCCTGCTTCTGCCTCTCAAGTGCTGGGATTAAAGGTGTGCACCACCACACCCAGCCCTTTTCAACAAATTTTTTTTTTCGAGGTAGGGTCTCACTCTAGCTCAGGATGACCTGAAATTTACTATGTAGTCTCAGGGTGGCCTTGAACTCATGGCGATCTTCCTACCTCTGCCTCCCGAGTGCTGGGATTAAAGGCATGTGCCACCACACCCAGCCCTTTCAACAAATTTTTTTTTTTTGGTTTTTCTGTTTTGTTTTGTTTGTTTTTCCAAGGCAGGGTCTCACTCTAGTTCAGGATGACCTGGAATTCACTATGTAGTCTCAGGGTGGCTTTGAACTCACCATGACCCTCCTACCTCTGCCTCCCGAGTGCTGGGATTAAAGGCGTGCGCCACCATGCTTGGCTCAACAAATGTTTTTATTGGTTACCCAAAGTGTGCTATCTGTCCTTATTTTGCAAAAGGTGCAGGTCTGCAGCCCGGAGAGGGCAGCAGAGTTGTGATACCCACCCGAGTCCTTGCTTTTAGGCCTGTGTAGCTTCCAACATACAAACTTCTGTTCCGCCAGCTTGTCTACCATGTTTTTGAAAAGACTTAAGGATCTCCATGAGTTCGAGGCCACCCTGAGGCTACATAGTGAATTCCAGGTCAGCCTGAGCTAGAGTGAGACCCTACCTCAAAAACAACAATAACAACAACAACAGGACTTGTCCAGGGGGAGGGGATGTAGCTCAGCTGGTACAGTGCTTGCCTAGAATGCACGAAGCCCTGAATTGGATCCCCAGCACCATGTAAACCAGGCCTGATAGCTCATGCCTGTGACCCCAGCACTCAGGAGGAATACTGTGGGGCGCTGACCCCTGGAAATGAACCCACTGGTGCATTCATGACCTCACAGTGGTTGTGGCTACTCCCATAACAACTGCACAGAACTGAGCCCGTCAACATCTTGACATGGAGAACGGAGGAAGACAAAGGGAATGAGACATCGAAGCAGAGGGAGGGCTACTTGGAAAGAGGAGGGTCTTCGATGGAGTGGGGATGGGGGGGAGAAGAGAGGGTAATGGCACAGGAATACCACCAAATTAGAGTATTTCAGGTATTAAAGAGTCCAGCGGTTGGGGATGTAGCTCGGTTGGTAGAGTGCATTTCTCTAGGGAAGAGAACAGAGGGTAATGGCACAAGGAATGCTATCAAATGAGAGTGTGTTCAAGTATTAAAGAGCCCAGGGTTTGAGGATGTAGCTAGTTTGTACAGTGTTGTCTAGAAGGCATGAAGCCATGAGTTTGATCGCCAGCACCATACAAGCCAGGCATAGCGGTGCACGTCTGTGATCCCAGCACTTGGGAGGCAGAGACAGGAGGAACTCTAGACCTAATCATGAGCTACATCATGAGTTCAGGACCAGCCTAGGATACATTAAAAATTTTTTTAAAAAAGACTTGTCCAAACTTATCTTGCAAATCTTGCCCATTCTGTGTGTGCTTTAAACACACAAACTTGCATTGAATTTCTAGAGATAGAAACACCCCTGGAATATGCTGCAGTACAAAACTTCGTAAGGACGTGGTTTTAGCTTATAGCTGTATGCGTTTTTTTTTTCATATTTATTTATTTTATTTGAGCGGGAAAGAGGGAGAGAGAGAGAGAGAGAATGGGCACACCAGGGCATCCAGTCACCGCAAACAAACTCTAGATGCATGCGCCACCTTGTGCATCTGGCTTACATGGGTCCTGGGGAATCAAACCTGGACCCTTTGGCTTTGCAGGCAAATGCCTTAACCACTAAGCCATCTCTCCAGACCCTTTTTTCATTTTTTTTAAAATAGTTGTATTTACTTGTAAGCAGAGAGAGAGAATGAGAATGGGTGCTTGTTGCAGACAGGTTCACATTGCTGCCAGAAAACACTTGACCAAGAGCAGCTTGAGAGAAAAAAGAAAAGGTTTATTTTGGCTTACAGACTCGAGGGGAGGTTCATGATAGCAGTAGAAAACGACAGCATGAGCAGAGGATGGACGTCACCTTCTTGCCAACATCACGTGAACAACAGCAACAGGAGAGTGTGCCAAACACTGGCAAGGGGACACTGGCTGTATTATCCGTAAGCCGGCTCCCAACAATACACTGCCCCCAGGAGGCAGTAATTCCCAAATCTCCATCAGCTGGGGACCTAGTGTTCAGAACACTTTTTATGTTTAAGGGGGACACCTGAATCAAACTACCACCGTGCTCTAGGACCTCTTGCTGCTGCAAATAAACAGCAGATGCATGTGCCACTTTTTGCATCTGCTTTACACGGGTACTAGGGAATTGAACCCAGGCCAGCAGGCTTTGCTAGCAAGCACCTTTAACCACTGAGCCTTCTCCCAAGCCTTCTTTTTAATTTTTATTAAATATTACATATAACATGTCATGCAATATATTGCACTAACTTCCAGCGGCGGTAGATGATCATAGCTGAGATTTTTCATCAATCAGGAAAATGATTCCTTAATCAATGTTTGCCAAACCCTGAGATACAAAGTAATAACTGACTCCAGAGAGTTACCTATCTTGCCTATCCTATTCCACCAAACCCCACTGACATGGAGAACTTTTCCTTGCCTTGGTGAACTTGAGTATGTATGGAGTGATCGAGCAAGCATGTGCCCATGATTCTAAGTCCTGGGAGACTCTCACACCATCTCCCCACACACTTAGATAGATCTTCATAGTTTAAAAAAATTGTGCTGAGACGTGTCTTGTGCCCTAGTGAATCACTTGTCCTGAATGATGTCCTATGTGCTGTTGAGAAGAATGTGCATTCCTCAGCCACTGGATGGAAGGTCTGTCAGGTCCCCTTCCCTCACCGGCCAAGGAAGAGTTCTGGTTTGCTAGTGTTCGACAAAGCGATGACAGCCAGCAATAACGCACGCACATCTCACCTCGGCTGAATGCTTCATCACAAGGAAGTGATAAATGTCTGAGGTGACAAACAGGCTAATTATTCATGACATGATGTATATATGCATCAAGACATCACATTTTGGGCTTGGGATAATGGTTCAGCGGGTAATGTGTTTGACACCTGTGGTGGCTTGCCTGTAAAATGTCCCCGTAGCCTCGTGTGTTTGTGCTTAGGCATCACACTTTATGCCCAGCTTGCAGAGCCTCTGGGAGGCAGAGCCATGTGAAGAAGGTGTGTCGGGCTACAGAGCTCGGGTGTTACAGCCCAGCCCGCTCGCTGCCCTGGGCTCACTCTCTCCACTTCCTGCCTGCTGCTTCGGGAGCTTTCATGCCCGGTCGTCTGTTCCCGCCAGGCTTTCTCACCACGATAAAACTTCCCCTTGAAACTCACTGTAAGCTGGGAACAAACCCTGTTCTTTCATAAGCTGCTTCTGCCCAGGTCCTTTGTCCCAGCAATGAGAAGATAACTTCTACACCACCCATGCGGGAGAACCCAAGGTTGGCACCTATACGCCACACAAAATGTTAGGCATATTGACACACTCCTATAATCCCACCACTAGAGAGATGGAGACAGGAGGACCCCTGCGGCTCGCTGGCTAGCTAGTCTAGCCAAATAAGTGAACTCTGGGTTTAAAGAGAGACCCTGTCTCAAGAAAATAAAGAGAGGAGCACAACTGAGAAAGATCCTTGATGTCAGCCTCTGACATTTACACACATGTGCACATACTTGCATGCACTGTACACGTATGCCCACACATATGAACAAACATACACACACGCATGCATACCACGCACATACATATGCAGGAAGCTATCACATTGTAACCCACAAGTCTGTGCACTCATTATGTACCAATTAAGTAACACAGAGGTATTTTGGTTCCAGAAGCAAGCCAGAGCTCACATCACACTGGGTCATCATCTGCTCCAGCGGTGGATCTGGTGCTGGAGGCATCTGACAGCTCTATGGGATAAAGATCCCTTCCTCCCATGGCCCTCTGACAAAGATGCTCCTTAAGTTCTTGAAGGCTTGGGGTTTTAAATTTCTATTTCAGTGAAAACTGCTTGTGAGGGGCTCCTGTACAAACACCTCCAATTAACCATGGAGCAGGCATCCTGGTTAAGTTCTTCCTTGTTAAATCCATGCATTTCATGGCCTCGATATCCATGACCTCACAGTGCCTGACACTACCTACATAAGACCATCATAAGAGGAGGGAAATATCATGACATCAAAATAAAAGAGAGACTTATTGAGATGGAGAGGGGATATGATGGAGAATGGAATTTCAAAGGGGAAAAGGGGGAGAGAGGGTATTACCATGGGATATTTTTTATAATCATGGAAAATATTTTTAAAAATTGAGAAAAAATAAAATAAAATTAAATTTTAAAAAAGATTAATCTTCCTACTTAAGTCTCTAGGCAGAGCCCTGTTAGAGGTGCATCACTGGGGCAAGTCTTGAGTTTAGTCCTGCTAGGTGTTGCACAGAGCCAGTTTGAGCTCTTGCTGTTTGTACTTGCTGGTATTGGCTCCTCTGTCTCTGCTATGGATGTATGGAAGTGAGCCAGCTTCCTCCACCATGATGCAGCTCTCCCTAGAGTCTATAAGCCTGAATAAACACTTCCCTCCTTTAAAAAAAATCCATCCAGTTCACAGAAGACTGATGAATATTCATCCATGCCCAGTTCTGAGTATCTGTGCTAGGTTGTCAAAGAAGATTTCCTCATCAGTGTGTCTGCATTTTAGTGTTTATGTAACCAGACCTGTCATATACTATTAAGGCAAGGAAGACTGCTGGCCCCATCAGAAGTCAGGAACAATTATCCCAGTCTCAACCAAAGTGTCCCTTGACACTATGAGACAGGCTGACCTTGCGGGCTCCTGACCATGTTCTTTCTCACTTACCCAGCAAATCTGGCCTCTACCATGGCTGCTACACCGTTTTCATCCATTGCCCTGTAGCAACTCAGCCTAATGCTTCTGGGGACCCAGTGAACTGAGCATTCCCACACACCAATTCACTGTTGGTTGCTGGCCAAGAGACAGTCTTGAGAAGGAAAAGAAACCAGCATCTACAGAGAGGTCATGATGTCCCCAGAGAGGCTGTGGTGCACCAGAGAGGTGGTGACATACCAGAGAGGTCGTGATGCACCAGAGAGGTAGTGATGTACCAGAGAAGTCATTATGCACCAGAGAGGTCGTGATGCACCAGAGGTCGTGATGCACCAGAGAGGTCGTGATGCACCAGAGGTCGTGATGCACCAGAGAGGTTGTGATGTTCCAGAGAGGTCATGATGCACTAGAGAGGTCGTGACATACCAGAGAGGTCGTGACATACCAGAGAGGTCGTGACGCACCAGAGAGGTCGTGACGCACCAGAGAGGTCGTGACGCACCAGAGAACTCGTGATGCACCAGAGAGGTTGTGATGCACCTAAAAGCATGAGCCACACCTCAGGGCTGTGTAGCTGAGACTGCCCTCAAAGTCATGGCAATCCTCTTGCCCCAGCCTGCTGAGTGCTGGGATGACAAGTCTGTGGCAATATGCTAGAACTAAATTCTTACCATACCATTAGTATTTATTCAACTAATCTGAAAAGATGTCCATATCAACCCTTGTACACAGATATCAGCTTCATTCATAATTGCCGGAACGAAGATATCTTTCAACAAGTGGATAGAGAAAGAACCAGATAATGGAGTTACTCCACAAAATAAAAAGAAATGAGATCTAGTCATGAAAAGTCACACAGAAAAGCAAAATGCACTGTGGTAAGAGAAGGAAAGCTAGTTTCAAAAAGCTATGTACTGCGCGATTGCAAGTTCACGACATGGTGGAAAAGGAAAACTGAGGGGCCCCTGAGGAAGAAAATGAGTGGTGGCGGAAAGTTCAAGGTGAAGAGATAGCACCCAGAGGAGCTTTAGGCCCAATGCTGTAATGGTGGGACATGGTACTGTGTATCTGCCACGTCCACCAGAATGCCCCACTGTACAATGCACACAGTGGACCCTAAAGCAACGAGTAGCTTTGTTTAACGATGAGGTCTCCGTGCTGCTCATCAGTCATGAGCATCGTGCCATGCCGACGGAGAGGGGTCACAGTGAAGAGCTTGGGCTTCCTGTTCTATTTTCCCGGAACATAAACTGTATCCATTTAAACACAGCAGCACAGGGCTGCAGAGATGGCTTAGCAGTTAAGGCACATGCCTGCGAAGCCTAAGGATTCAGGTTTGATTCTCCATGTCCTACACAAGCCAGATGCACAAGGTGGCACCTGTGTCTGGAGTTTGTTTGCAGTGGCAGGAGGCCCTGGCGAGCCCGTTCCCTCTCTCTCTCCCTCTGTCTCTAATAAATAAATAAAAATAAATCTTAAAAAAACATAGCAGCACAGTCTTTGACATATTAAGTGGTTAGGAAATATACAAATGCACAGGCTTACTGTGAAAAGACCTGTAGTTTGCCTGCAGAAGGTATCAGAGGAGCTGCAGTGATCAGTTACTGCGAAGAGGTGGAGGAAGGGAATCTGGAATCAGCAGTTCTAACTGCATGTGCGGAGAATATAGGTCGTGACACACGCATGAACTCAGGCAGCTGATAGCTGCTGTCTGAGGTGTGAGTCTGTCAGCTCCCACCCAGCTCCACTTACTTGGGGTACAGTTTTTCTGGGTCATCTAGTGTTCCTTAGGGGATTAAACTGCAAGTGTACCAAGCAAAAACTGTTTCCTAATATGTCAATCATTCTGGAATAAAGTTGAGTTCTCAGAACAAGTGTGCAAGCAGAACATATGACCATAAAAGGGAACGAGGGCTGGAGAGATGGCTCAGTGGTTAAGGCACTTGCTTGCAAAGCCTGAGGACCCATGTTTGACTCTCCAGATCCCATGTAAGCCAGACATACAAGGTGACACAAGTGCATAAGGTCGCACATGCGCACAAGGTGGTACAATGTGTGGAGTTTGACTGCAGTGGCTGGAGGTCCTGCCATGCCAATTCTCTCCCTCTCCCCCTGCCCACAAAAAAATTTTTAAAAAAGAGAATGAAAGGTACATGCTCATTACTCAGCTTCAACCTCACAGAACTAGAACTAGAATTAGAAGCAAGGGTCAGTCTGGGAAGGAACTTTACTAACTGGGCAAGGGTTCGCCACCAAGACCCACAGCAATGCTGTACTTAATGGAGAAAGCAAAAGTGTGTTTGCTTTAGGACAGGAAACAGGATGAGGATGTTACTACCCAGCCATTGCTTACCAGGGAGCTGGAGGTCCTTGGCAGGCTGAAAAGAGAAGCAAGAGAAATAAAAGGCATAAAGACAATGAGGGAAGAAAAGTCATAATTTAGAAATGTTTTATTTATCTACCCAGGAGGAAACATATATAAGCACCAGACCATCTGTAGAGAAGTTTAGCAAGATGGTTGAAAACAAGGCTTTTCTACACCATTAATAGCAGCACCCAGCTATAAAATGTCATGAAAAGAGAGTATTCAATGTAGAAAAATGTCACGAAAAGAGAGTATTCAAAGTAGCAAAACCAGCCATCCAACAGCAAAACACTTGTAACATCTAGAAATTAACCAGAATTGGCTAACACCCCTAGAGAGAACATTTTGAACCTCTAATAAAACAAACAGAAAATGTCACAAGTAAAGACAGTGCATGAACAGCTGCAGAGATGGCTTAATGGTTAAGGTGTTGCCTGCGAAGCCTAAGGACCCAGGTTCAATTCCCCAGGGCCCATGTAAGCCAGGTGGTGCACGTGTCTGGAGTTCGTTTGCAGCAGCTGGAGGCCCCAGCATGCCCATTTTCTCTCTCTCTCTATGGGCCTTTTTCTTCCCATCTCTCTCTCATATAACAAATAAATAAAAATATTTTTAAAAGACAGTGCATGCTCACAAATGCTATCAGATGAAATAACTAAAAGACATTAATCATCTAACAATGAGGCTATCTACTTAGTGTAAGGTTGATGAAAGGGTTAGAAATTTTCTGAAGAACTTGATAAACTTACCTGACAATATATAGGAAAATTATTATATATCAACTTAGAAACACGTCTTCAAAAACAGAACGTAGACTGGGTGTGGTGATGCACAACTTTAATTCCAGCACTTGGGAGGCAGAGATAGGATTGCCATGAGCTCAAGACCACCCCGAGACTACACAGTGAATTTCAGGTCAACCTGGACTAGAGTGAGACCCTACCTCAACACCACCCCCCCAGAAAAAAAGGAATAAACAGAACTTGTGCTGGAAAGATGGCTTAGCAGTTAAGGTACTTTCCAGCAAAGCCAAAGGACTCAGGTTCAATTCCTCAGGACCCATGTAAAGCTAGATGCACAAGGTGGTGCATGTGTCTGAAGTTTGTTTACAGTGACTAGAGCACTGGCATGCCCATTCTCTCTCTCTCTTCCTCTCTTTCTCTCTCCCTATTTATCTCTCTAAAATGAATAAATAAAATATTTTAAAAACAACAGCAAAGAAGAGCAGTTTAGCCAAAAGAAGGGATCAGTGGAACATCACAGAATGTTCAAGATAATGTCTGCATAGAAACTTGGACTTAGATCAAGATGATGGCACAAGAGGGCCAGAAAATTAAGAGTCAGTGCAGTTGGGTGTGGTGGTGCACGCCTTTAATCCCAGCACTCAGGAGGCAAAGGTAGGAGGATAGCCATGAGTTCGAGGCCACCCTGAGACTACATAGTGAATTCCAGGTCAGCCTGAGCACGGGTGAAACCCAACCTTGAAAAACAAACAAACAAAAACAGACTTCTAAGTGCATACAAACATAAAAAATTAAAAGGTCACAATATAATAAAATAAAAGCAAGGGCAGTGAATAATTTTGTAAGTAATATCACAAAGCACAAACCATAAACAAAAACTGCTGATCAATTAAGAATTTTTTTTAAAGACTTCCAGGTAAGATGGAAGTGTAGTAGCCCACACCAAAGCAGCCTAGGGGGATTAATAAGCAGAGAAACACCACAGTACACTCTTCTACCAAAACTTGATGGTGTATAAGGACTTATCAGCCACAGCAGAGAAGCAGGACAGACCCGGAGTTTGTAGCAAGCAGGCAGAATCGGCTCCCACCGTGGCGTGGGTCCCAGTCCGGGTCTCTGGGAAGAACTATGTGCCTGAGCCACAGCAGCAGAACCCAGGTGGGGGACTCTCCACTCACACCAGTAAGTCAAAACCCTGAAGGAGCAGACATGAGGGACCAGCTGAGCAGCTCACAAAGAAGGGACCAGCCACGCAGCTCCAGTACTTCAGGCACCTCCACAGCCCTCGCCAGCAAACTACTGGAGACCTGGAGAAGGGAACTCAGCTACACAGCACCCAGCACAGGAGATCAGAGCAGTGGATCCACCCAGCACAGGAGATCAGAACAGTGGATCCACCCACCCAGCCAGCCTAGCCGAGCCCATGCACAGTAAAGAGGGACCCAAGCAGGCACACAGCATAGGTGAGACCTAAGCCATCCCAAAAACTCGGCAGAAAGTCTCCCCATAGAATGGATGGAGAGGACAGAATATATAAACTAGAAGACCAGGTAGCAGATCTAGTACAGTCCAACAAAGAGAAAGACAAATTAATAGGAAGGTGTGAATGGGAATTTCAAGATATTCGGGACAGTATGAAGAGATCAAACATATGAATTCAGGGTATAGTAGAAGGAGAATTTCACTGAAAGGCATAGTAGGTATTTTCAAAAAAATCATAGAAGAAAATTTCTCCCAAATAGAGAAAGAGATACCAATACAGATACATGAAGCCCTTTGAACATCAAACAGACAAAACCAGGAAAAAAAAAAAAAAAACTCTCCTCGTCATATTATAATTAAACTACTGAACACACAAACCAAAGAAAATATATTGAAACCAGTTAGAGAGAAACATCAAGTCCCATACAAAGGCAAGCCCATCAGGATAGCAGTAGAATACTCAACACAAACTTTAAAAGCCAGAAGGGCTTAGAGTGACGTATTCCAAGTTCTGAGAAAGAACAACTGTCAACCAAGGTTACTTATACAGTGAAGCTATCCATCCAAATAGACAGAGAAATAAGAACATTCCACAACAAAAACAGGCTAGAAGAACATATGACCACTAAGCCATCTCTACAGAAAATACTTGAAGAAATCCTTCATGCGGAAGAGAAATGAAAGCACACACATGAGGAAACAGGAAAAAATAAACCATACTCAAAGAATACTTAGTACAAGAGAGTAAAGAGAAAACAGGAAACACTACAAAACAAGAAGAATGGTGAGAATAAAAACATACCTTCCAATAATAACTCTTACTATCAATGGCCTCAATGCCCCAACCAAAAGACACAGGCTTACAGACTGCATTAAAAGGCAGGATACTTCTGTTGGTTGCCTCCAAGAAGCGCTCCTCTCCATAAAAGATAGACACTATCTTAGGGCGAAAGAATGGAAAATGGTATTTCAAGCAAATGGGCCTAGAAAACAAGCAGGTGTTGTTATCCTAATATCTGACAGAATAGACTTCAAACCAACATTAGTGAGGAAAGATAAAGAAGGTTACTTTATACTAATTAAAGGAACACTCCAACAAGACCAATCAATCACATGCTGAAACTTTTAAAACTGGGAAGCAAAAACAAAAACAAAAACAAAAAAAAAACCCTACCCTGTTCTCTTTAAGAGCCGATTAGCTGTGGAGATGGTTCAGTGGGGAAAGTGCTGGCCACACAAGTGTTGAGGACTGAGTTTGGATCCTCAGCACCCATTTAAATGACAGATGTGGTGGCCCATCTATAATCCCAGTGCTGGGGAGGTGGAGACGGAATCATGGGACAAGCTGGTCAGCTAGACTTGCCTAGTTGGTGAGTTCCGGGTTGAAACGAGAGACGCTGCCTCAGTAACTGAGGTGGAGAGCAACTGAGAAGGATGCTCAGTGTCGACCTCTCGCCTCCACACACATGCACACACACGTGCACACACTTTCCCCCACAGACAAGCACACACAAGCACACCACACCACACATACACATGCACAGGAGTTAATTATCTATCCCTGACACTTGTTATAACAATAGAAAACTAACACATACATTTACAAGAGGGCCGGGGAGATGGCTCAGTAGTCAAAGGTGCTTACTTGCAAAGCCTTGCAGGTCCATGTTCAATTCCTCAGTACCCACGTAACGTCAGATGCATCAAGTGGCCCATGCATCTGGAGTTTGTTTGTAGAGGCAAGAGGGCCTGGTACGCTCATACTCTCTCTCTCTCTCTCTTTAAAATAAATAAAATATTTTTTAAACAAATTAACAAGGAAAAAGACAAAATCTCTGGTTGGGGAGATGGCTTGTGGTTAAAGGCACTTGCTCGCAAAGCCTGCCAGCCCAGGTTCAACTTCTAGCACCCAAATAAAGCTGGCTGCAATGTGGTGCATGCATCTCAGACCTCAACATGCCTGTGACAATGGGTGGCAGAGCCAGAAGAATGTGGAGCTGACAGGCCAGCTAGCCCGACATTCACTTGCAGTCTGGCAGTTTGCAGTGGGAAGAGACTCCCTCTCAAAGACACAGGCATCTCAAAGTGCTCCTCTGACCTCCACACACATGCCTGGACACACACCCATACAAACACACACGCATAAATAAATTTCAAAAATAAACCCAAACGGAAAATTTATAACCAGAGAAATTCACACTAGGCATGGCACTTTACATGCATTATTAGACTCAGGGAAAATCAGCAAGCAAGGACATTACAGGTTTTGAAAGCAGTGAAGGAAGGACACAGGAAGTCTCACTGTTGGCAGAGGGCATACAACTGCCCTAGCAAGGTCATCTGAAAGCAATCATTATAATTATAATGAATTTCATAATCCACTTTCTAATTATATTTTATATAATATAATTTTATAATTTATATAATTTTTATAAAATTTCTATATAATTTTATAAATTATAATATAATTTATATATTTTTATAATATAATTTTATAATTCATTTATAATTATAATGAAAATTATAATGAATCTGGGCAATCCCCACAGCCCTTGGTCCTTCCTGGGTATGTAATCCTGAAAATTCCCACACAGTTTATACAGGGACCTTTACAATGCAGCACTATCCTCTTGGGAGCCATAATTATATACATAGCTGGGACTACACTGGGAAAGTGGGTAAAATATGGTGGGTGCACCTCACAGACAGGATTGAAATGTTCACAGCAACACAGGCAGACCTTAGACATAGGGTGCCAGACTCCTGCTTATGGTAACAGCAGCCTATAATTTAGAAATTCACTCAGGGAGAACAGTGAGAAAAAGCTGACATCAAAATATGTAGCTGAGGGCTGGGGATGTACCCCAGCTGGTAGAGTGCCTGTCCTGGGTCTGATCCTTAGCAGTGTGTGGGAAAAAAAAAAACTGGGCATGCTGCTACACATCTGTAATCTTAGCACTTAGGAGATAGACTTCTATGTCCTTCATAACATAGCCTCTACCTACAAAATGCAGATAGAAATTTAAAATCCCAGTAGAGGATCTGGTGATTCAACTATTACTAGAACAGACAGCAAAACAAATATAAGAACAAAATTCAACCTGACATATCCTGTATTGAAAAAGAACAAAAAATGTTCTTTTTAAAAACTACATATGCAAACACTGAAAATCAACCAAATTTTGACAATTTTTACAGCAATTTTCTGTGGCTTACCATAAATAAACCAGAAATTAGGAATAAAAAGTTTATTAGAAAATTTGTCTACCATTTATTTATCTACCCTCCTACATACCTACCTATCAACTTCCTACCTAGGAAAATTCATAGATCACTTCTCAAAAATGGTCAAAAAATAAATTTCAGGGATGGAGAAATGACTTAGTGGTTAAGGTGCTTGCCTGCAAAGCCAAAGGGCCAGGTTCAATTCCCCAGGACCCACGTAAGCCAAATGCACAAGGTTGGCAGCAGCTAGAGGCCCTGGCGTGCTCTCTCTCATAAATAAAAGTAAAATATTTAAATAAATAAATAAATTTCAATGGAAGTTAGAATGAGTGGGGCTGGAGACACTGCTTAGCAGTTAAGGCATTTGTCTACAAAGCCTAAGGATCCGCGTTCAATTCTCCAGGACTCACATAAGCCAGATGCACAATGTGGCACATGCATCTGGAGTTCATTTGCAGTGTCTGGTACCCTGGCACACCCATTCTCTCTATCAGCCTCTCTCTCTTTCCCTCCAATAAATAAATAAATAAATAAAATATTTTTTAAAAAGAAATTAGAATGTTTGGTGCTGGGGATGGAATTCAGAGCCTTGCACAGGCTAAGCACACGCACTGCCTCTGCGCTGCAAATATACCCTAATCTGATGTCCAGCCTTCGGCTGATAATGGCAAAGAGGAAGGGCCTCAGGATCTTTACTTTAGCCTGTCTCTTCAATGGCAGTTTATCTGGATAAAGAGTTCTTAATATTCCATTACCCCACTAACGTCTGGGTTCCACTCACATTGGTGACAAGTAGGTTTCCAGTGTCATTACTCCATGAGCCATCTCTCTCTCCCTCCCTCTGCTTTTATGTGGCCGGTGTTTTGTTGTTTTGTTTTGAGACAGGGTCTTACTCTAGTCCAGGCTGACCTGGAACTCATGTTAGCCTCTCGAGTGTTGGCATTACAGGCGTGTGCCACCACACCCAGTCCTCTGCTTTTAAGATATCCAAATTTGATATTCTGAAGCTCTATTGTCACAAGTGGTAAGCTGTCATTGTTGAAGATTTTGGAAACTCTGTGAACATTCATTGATTCTTCAAATGTTCATGTTATTTCCTAATTTACTGTTTGCCCAGTTCATAAGCTGAGTCAGTATAAATCCAACCCCAGTTCAAGGTAAAGCATAGGCCAAGATTTCAAACCTTCAGGGCAGTTTCATGCTATCCAAGACACACACACAGACAGCAAGAGTTAAGTGCAATCAGAAACCCACATATACAGGGCTGGGGAGGTGGCTCCGTGGGTAAAGAGCTTGTCATGCAAGCATGAGGACCTGAGTTCAGATCTGCAGTACTCCTGTAAAATGCCAGGCGTGGTGGCACACGTCTGCAGTCCCATATTGGGGAGGTAGAGACAAGTGGATCCCCTGGGCTTACTGGCTAGCTAGTCTAGCTGAGTCTGTGAGCTCTAGGTTTAGCAGCAGACAGACAGACCCTGCCTCAAATAATAAGGTGGGGAATAATTGAGACAGACACCTAATGTCAACCTCTGGCCTCCACATGCATGCGCACACATGCACACCACACACGCATATACACATTCAAAAAAAATCTACCTTTGCCTGGCAACGCAGATTTTAGAGGTTCCAGTTCTGAGTAAGAGCTTTCGTCCTATCTCTAAGCTGGGACCCAAGGCCAAGTGAACCACATTTCGGAGAGCGGGGGGTGGAGGTGGGGAACCCCGCATCTATACAGAACATATGCAATTTTTTTTTAACTTTCATTTATTTTTTGGGGGGGGTCTCACTCTACCTCAGGCTGACCTAGAATTCACTCTGTAGTCTCAGGATGGCCTCAAACTCACAGCAATCCTCCCACCTCTGCCTCCCGAGTGCAGGAATTAAAGCGTGCACCACCAAGCCCAGCTCAAACTTGTTTTTTTTTTTTTTTTTTTCAAGGTAAGGTCTCACTCTGGTCCAGGCTGACCTGGAATTCACTATGTAGTCTCAGGGTGGTCTCCAACTTTCGGTGATACGCCTACCTCTGCCTCCCGAGTGCTGGGATTAGAGGTATGTGCCACCATGCCTGGCAAACTTGTTTTTTAATCGTGCCCTATTTCCTAAAGGACACAGTGGGACAACTATTATATAACTTTAACATCCTATGGGGCATCATAAGCGATCTAGATATGATTTAAAGTAAATGGAAGAAGGTGGACAGATCTTATGCAAATACCACTCCATTTCATGTAAGAGACTTGAGCATTTGCAGATTTTGGTATCCACAGGGAGTCTTGGAATCAAGGGACATGTGGTTATGGCATCAGCTCCCATCTTCAGAACCTCCTGGTGCCCACACCTGGACTACTCTTGTATTGAGTTCAGATGGACACTTAAGGTCATTTTCATTGCCCACCCCTCCCCCAGCCCAAATCCGAGGAGTTTTACAGCAGGAGAGCTTTTGAAGTCGTTACAGCTCACCATCTTGCAGAACTGAACGTTGTAATTTTATCTTTACCACTGCATAAAATACTGCCAAATTGCAGCCCCTGGGCTGTCTACTCAAGAAGCTCGCAAAACATTTTACATCTCCACTGCAGCAGACAAATCATAGACTTTTGCTCTGTTAAATGTCAGACTGCTTACTTTTTTCAATTTTTTAAAGAGAATATCTCACTTTGTTTGTCCAGGCTGGCCTCAAATTTACGATACTCTTGTCTTAGCTTCCAGACTGCTGGGAGTATATGTTTGTACCACTGCACCTGGCACTTTTCTTGTATTTTAAAAATATTTATTTATTTTAAATATATTTTATTTATTTATTTGAGAGAGAGAAAGAGAGAGAGAATGGGTGCACTGGAGTCTCCAGCCACTACAAACGAACTCCAGATGCATGTGCCCCCTTGTGCATCTGACTTACGTGGGTCCTGGGGAACTGAACCAGGGTCCTTTGGCTTTAGAGGCAAACGCCTTAACCACTAAGCAATCTTCTCCAGCCCTAAAAATATTTTTATATATTTGCAGAAAAAGGAAAAAATATGGTCGTATCAGAGCCTCTTTCTGCTGCAAACAAACTCCAGACACATGCCCCACTTTGTGTATATGGCTTTACATGGGTACTGGGGAACTGAACACTGTACACTGGCTGGCAGAGTTTGCAAGCAAGTGCTTCTAACCACTAGGCAATCTCCCCAGCTCTTTCTTTTCTTTTTACCAAATACCCAAACCACTTCTCTTCACAAGCATCTTACATATATCTTTAAACATTTTACGACATCTTCTCCTTAGCCACAGAGATTTCAAAAGGAAATTAAAAAATTGTGTTTATCATATCTAGGATACATTTTGGATATAGCCTATTTTCATTAGAGAAAAAAATCAGTAAGTAAACCAAATGCTGCACTGGGGAGTGGTTGAGTGGGTCAAGTGCTCACCATGCAAGCATGAGGACCCCCATGTCCAGCACCCACATAAAAGCTGGGTGCAGTGCCATGTGACTAATCTCAGCACTGGGGCAGTGGAGACAGGAGGATCCCTGGGACTTACTGATTAGCTAGTGTAGCTAAATAGGTGAATTCTAGGTTCAGCAAGAGAACTTCTCTCAAAAAAATAAGATGAAGTGCTGGAGAGATGGCTTAGCAGTTAAGCGCTTGCCTGTGAAGCCTAAGGACCCATGTTCGAGGCTCGATTCCCCAGGACCCACGTAAGCCAGATGCACAAGGTGGTGCATGCATCTGGAGTTCGTTTGCAGTGGCTGGAGACTCTGGTGCGCCCATTCTCTCTCTCTCTGCTTCATTCTCTGTCGCTCTCAAATAAATAAATAAACAAAAATTTAAAAACAAGATGAAGAGTGACTGAGGCAAACATGTGATCTGATGAACATCAACTTCCGGCCTCCATATGCACACACACACACACACACGCTCCCACACACAACCACGCAAACACATACATGTACAGCACACATACAATTCTGCTATCAGAGCTTTGTTCAAAACCTTTGATTCTGTTATCATTCCAGGATCATTACTTCTATCAGCCAACTTCCTATACGTTTTCCACTCACAGCGCCTGGCCATTTAGGGATGTGGAATGAATACTGGTTCCAGTCCTAGGTCATAACTACTGACAGTGGCCCTTGGGATATCCGGAGAAAATATGAACACAGAGTAAGCGTCCACTGTGCACCAACTGGCTTTGTCATTGTAATTCAGCTCAGTGTTCTGCTCCAGGGATGAGAAAATTCCAGCTCTAGATGAAACAACTTGCCCCAGGCCACATGGGCTACATGGGTGGGAGGCAGGACTGGACCCCAGATGGGCAAACTTTGAAACCCCTGCTACTCTACTGCAAAGTATCTGCTGATAGTAGCCGGAAAAGAACAAAATCAAATCGTCTCTAGAATTCATCCTAGCTAGAATCCAAACCCAATATCTGGGTGGCTCCCAAGTCCAGCTTTACCAGCCCCACCCTTCTCCCACATTTTAAAAAATAAAATAAAAGATTGGATTGGAGAAGATAGCTCAGTGAGTTAAGTGCTTGCCTTGCAAGCATGGGGACCTGAGTTCAATCCCCAGCACCCACATGAAAATGCCTGGTGTGGTGACACGCACCTGTAAGCCCAGCACTTGGGAGCAGAGGTGGGGGAATCCCTGGAGCCCACTGGCTAGCTAGTCTGGCCTAACTGGTGACCAGGCCAATGAGAGGTCTTGTCTCAAGAACAAGGTGGATGGCATTCCTGAGAAAAACACCCAAGGTCATCCTCTGGCCTCCACACAAACATGCACATGTGTGTATACACCTTTGCACATACATGTGTACCCTCACACACAGAATACACACATATGCATGCATACCACACACAAAAGCCCCCAAAAGGACTGACTTTGAAGCTAAAATATTGTTCCCTCCATCAGTAAACTCCCTTTGCATGAAAATTCCTCAGCTGAGCTGGACAGATGGCTTAGTGGTTAAGATGCTTGCCTGAAAACCCTAATGATCCAGGTTTAATTCCCCAGTACCCACATAAAGCCAGACACACAGTGGTGCATGCATCTGGAGTTCATTTGCAGTGGATGGAGGCCCTGGTGCACCCATTCTCTCTCTCTCTCTCTCTCTCTCTAAATAAATAAATAAATAAATAAAATTAAAAATTAAAATTCCACAGCCAATGTGGCCTTGCCGTAGCTGACAGAGCCCATCACAGGGTCTGCGGGCTCTCAGCCCACTGGTCAGAGGAGGCCATTGAAAAGTGAGGCAAAGTTCACCATCATCTTTGTCCCTCGAGTAGCTCATTCCAGAGCCTGGGGACAGTGGCTCCCTGTAACCTGCACAGGTGATGGAGGGGGTGGTGCCGGGCAGCATGCTGGCTCTGAGCAGGCATACTGGCTGCAGGTCAGTGCCCACAGCAGGCCACTGGTGGAGCCATGCACAACAGCTGTGCTCCTGGTCACTGGTCAAAAGAAAAGCCAGGATTCCACAGTGGATACAGCAAAATAAAGTAATAATAATTAATAGCAGCAGCAGCAGCAAGACAAGCACAGACAGTTCAGAGCTGGCTTGCTGGGTTGGCAGAGGAGTCCTGACATTTTAAGGATCCCGCAGTTCATGGTTCGCCCACCTCCACCTGGCCCACCAGTGGAGAATACTCAGAGGCTGAGGAGCCGGGGCTCTCCTGATGACAGAGGGCATGTTCCGAAGCCTGCCGAACCAGATCAGCACAGAGGGACAGGTGACAGAACAGGGGCTTGCAAACGTTGAAGCATTGACTCTCTCAGAGCTTCCTCCGCCCTCACACCTCACCCAGTTAAAGTCCCGCTTCTAAGGGAAGGCGACTGCAGGGTGGCACGCGGTGGGGCGATCGAGTGAAGCGGGTCCTGGCAGGTGGAGAGTTTCACTTTAGTTTCCTGGGCTATATGCAGATGCTGGCGGAGGGTCCAGAGCTGTTGAGGTCGCCACGGCAGCCACCTGCTGCCTCTTGTGCACAGAACAGCTCTGCTTCCACACCACGTGGCGGAAATCCCTCCCCGGCAACTGCCAACTTCCGCTGCTGCTCACCACAGCCTGTCCCAATTCAAGGCTCTAGCACCATGCCTGGGCTTCGCTTCTTGCACTCCGTCTTCCCTACTTCCCGTGTGTCAGCAGCATTTGAAAACAGACCTCTTGGGGATGACACCTGGCTGGCTCACAGGGGGCGAGGTAGCCAGGTCCTCCCCTGGAGTCAGAATTGGGAAGGAGATGTGGATGGACTGCCACAGTTGAACCTGGGCATCATGAGCTGCCTCAGGGGACCTGGGGACATCACTGTTTTCCAGAGTAGATGGAGAGTGACAGAGTAGCAGTGAAAAGAAAGAAACATGCTACATACCCACACCTCATCCACCACATCCGCTACTCTGATACACACTGCACATCACAAACCACAAGTCCACACACACCACACATATGCATACCACATACACACATGCTGCACCCACACACCATATACCCACAACACACGAGTCTCCTCACTATGTTTGCTGCCTTTACCAGAAGCCATTCAAGTTTGGATCCTGAACCCCCCCCCCCCCCCCAGACTGTGAGCTGAACAAGCGCTTTCTCTCTTTAAAGCCTGCATCCTCTGCCATTTAGTTGCAACGACACAAAGCTGACGGCTACAATCCCCTAAGATCGATGTTCGCAGCCACTTCCCCACCCACCGCCCTGGACGATCTCTCCATGCACCAGTCTCCTCACATGTTCTCTCAGGCAAGAACCTCAAAGCAGGCAGGCAGAAGGAACAAACACGGAGCTCAAAACCGCACTTCTCAAGCACCAAGCTGCGTGAGGTGTGGTGGCCCGCAGTGGCCAGGCCCGTGCACCGCCCCTGTGAGCTCGTTTCCCTTACCTAGAACACAGAACTGCAGAGAGGACAGAGCGGGCCACGTCTCTGCCACCTGACGCTCGCTCTTCCCACTCCTCTTCTGCATGGCTCGTGGCCTGCTGCGGAGGGCACTCCTCTCGGGGAGAGAGGCTCAAGTGCCGGCTAGGAAGCCAAGATCCCTGGGGCAATTACTTGCAGGGTAATTAGTGCTTTCAAATCACTCAAGGTTTTCTTTTTTTGTAACGAGTGTGCGTCCAGAGGGCGAAGGACCTCAGATGTGGATTTGTTTCTGTGTATGTAGTATGTATACACGAGCGCACGCATGCACACCACGGAGCACATGTGGAGGTCAGAGGACAACCTGGAGTGTTGGTCGTCTCCTCCCACCTTGCTTGAGACAGGGGCTCTCTTGATGACTGCCACCGGGAAAGCCACGCTAGCTGGCTCATAAGCGCCAGGACTCTCCTGCCTCTGCCTCCTATTGCCGTAGAAGTAATGGGGTTATGCATGTGTGTGCGCCACTTTTGCGTCCAGCTTTACACGGGTAGTGGGATCTGAGCTCTGGTTCACCAGGCTTGTGGAGCAAGCGCTCTTAACCACTGAGCCATACCCCCAGCCTCCTTTTTGTATTTATTTGACAGAAAGAGGGAGAGATGGGAGCATCACAGCCTCCAGCCACTGCAAACGAACTCCAGATACATGCACCACCTTGTGCATCTGGCTAACGTGGGTCCTGGGGAATCAAACCTGGGTCCTTTGGCTTTGCAGGCAAATGCCTTCACCGCTAAGCCATCCCTCCAGCCCCCAAGCCTCCTTTTTAGAGGCCAGGGCTCTCACTGTACTTAGAGCTCAGACATTCGTCTAGACGGCCAGGGCGGTAATCCCTAAGGGTCCTCTGTCTCCATCTTCCCTGTGTTGGGGTTACAAGCATGAGCCATGAGGCCTAGAATTTTATGTGGGTTCTGGGAATCAAGCACGGGTCTTCATGCTTGTGAGGCAGACACTGTACTGACTGAGCTATCATTCCAGCCCTCAAACTCTTAATTCTCCTGCCTCATCTTCCCAACTGCTTGGATTAGAGGCATGTGCCCCCACCCAAGGCTCTTGCCCAGGGGTTGTTTTAATCAGAGATGTTAAGAGTAGAAACAGAAAAGCCTGTGGTGAGGAAGAAATTTACACGAACAGGAGGTAGAGTGCGCGCACAGGGGCGCTCAGGGAAGCAGCAGGCCAGGTCAGGAGACAGGGCATATGGGAGAACACTCAGAAGAGCTTTATGGTGGCTTCTGTGGGAAGGAGAGGCGAGACAGGGCACGCAGGTTGAGATGGTCGAGTCTGAATCATGGCAGTAGGCTCTGGGGACCACTGGCTGTGCTTTGAGGTCTAGGGTGTGGCTGTGAGGTGATTAGGGGAAGGGTATGTGGCTCGGCTCATACAGGCTCTGCAGAGGAAACGGCTGGGGCCTAGGACCTGAGCTGGTGGGTCTGCATTTAAGGGGTACACTCTGGTAGGTGGCTGTCATCTCTAGAAATTAGTCAGCTCTGAGAGAGAGGTGAATCAGCCTCTCCAGGGACAGCAAGGCCCTGTGTTGTCTGAGAGCCAGGAAACAGAACACTGCAAACAGACAAGCGCAGTCGGCTCGCTGTGACCTCTGAGGATCAGTCCTCGGTGTGAACTGCACGCCATGCTGTCAACAGGACAGAGATCCGCCTCGTTCTTCCCCAGCCTGCTGTGCCTGGGCACCTCAGCGACATCTCTGGCCTCCAAGCCTCCATCTCACATCCCAGGAGCTGCGGAGCACACTCCCATGCTTTCTGCCAAGCTCCTCAGACACTGTCAGGAAAGACGTATGGATTCTGCAAAGCTGGAGATGGGCAAGCTTCGCTGCCAGCCTGGTCCTGCCGCAGCTGCCATCTATCAGGTGAGGCAGGCAGGCACAGGCATAGCTTGGAAACCCAGGACCCCACTTGACTCGAGTGAAACACCCACCCCTTTTCCTAACAATGCACCTGGGTGCCCCACCTGCAACCAGCTGCGGGTTCACCCCACTGCAAACAACAGTAAGTTTCCCTTCCCTTAGCAACCCCGTGGTAACTCCCCTTCTGTGGTTCCTTTCCACTCACACATGTCCCAAAACACATCTAGGAGCAAGAGGCAGGGGACCATCCAGCATGTACTGGTTTTGGGTGCACGCAAATTAAGGCAAACTGTGTCCTTTGAGTGAACTTTTAGGGAAAATCCCCTAATTACCATCTCATGCCTATGCATGATTGGGTATGCAGATGATTAAAATCAGATGCGTCACGGGAAAGGACATGCACAGTAGATGAAAGCTTACATAACTCAAGTCTATCAATCAAAACAGAGAACCAGGCTGCAGGGATGGCTTAGCAGTTAAGGCGCTTGCCTGCAAAGCCAAAGGACACAGGTTCGATTCCCCAGGACCCACGTAAGCCAGATGCACAGGGCGGCGCACGCAGCTGGAGTTTGTTTGCAGCAACTAGAGGCCTTGGCGTGTGCTCGCTCTCTCTCGCTCTCTCTCTCTCTTGCTCTCGCTCTCTTTTCTTTCTCAAGTAAATAAAACAACAGAGAACCACCCAGACGTCACCTGAAGTAACCATAGATTCCACAAAAGAAGCCCCAAATGGTAACCCCCTGCTCTTGGGCAATCAAGCTCAAGAGGTCGGCTGCTCCTTTGCAATATATTTCTCCACTATCTCCTTACATAACACTTCTTGCCTCTTTGCTGTGTGTGCTTTTTAAATTATTTGAATGAGATTTCAAGAACCTGGAGACCTCTGGTTCTGACAGAGGACCCTCCCTACCCTCCATCCCCAGTAACAGAAGGACAGCATTGGCTCACCATGGTCTGAACTGAGCCAACTTTGAAGGGCCATTTAACTCCCTGGTCCCCCGGGAAGTTGGCCAAGGCTTCACTGGGATTCTCCCTCTACCCTTTCTGCCTTCTTCCTCTCCCACTCACCGACCGAACTTCAGAACAATGCTTCTTGCCTACGCTGCTGTCGCAAGGGTCACAAGCTGGACCGCCACACACACATGGAAGGAGAATGTCAAGGTCACTGCATATCACACGACCACCATGGGTCTGTAAGGTTGTAACAGAGCTGAAAATGCCTATCGCTCAGTGGCATCGTCCCAGCCCAGTGACATCATCGCGCACGTGTTTGTGGTGATGCTGCTGGAAACCAACCGACCGTCCTGTGACACTGTGGCAATACGAAGACGGGCAGTACACGTGACAACAGTGAAGAGCTGCTGCTCCTGTATACAGCTTCACAGTAACCACCATGCGCCTCCCACATCCTGTGCTTACCACACCTTTTGTTTTCCGCTGCCCTGGGGGTTGGATCCAGGCAGGGCCTGCTGCATATTAGGCAAGCACTCTGTCACTGAGCCGCACCCCCAGCCCTCCTTCACTTGTTGTTATTGCTGCAGTGTGTGCATGTGCAGTGAGGGGTGTGTGTGTGTGTGTGGTGCTCCATACACTCTCGTGTGGTGAGGAGCACTCATGTATGGTGGCTGAAATGGAACATCAGGCATCCCACTCCACTGCTCTTCTGTTCAGTCTTGATTTTGAGCCAGAGTCGCTTTGCTATTTCCAGAGCTTGCAGGGCTCTGAAAATTCCCTTCTCGGTTCCCCTGTGGGACTGGGGTGACAGGCACTCATGACCACGCCCAGCTGTTTTACACGAGCGCTGGAGCTCTGAGCTCTGGTGGTCTCAGGCCCTCATGTTTGCACAGAAAGCACACTGAACTGCTGAGCCGTCTTTCCCACCCTTCTTTTTATTTTAAAACAGGGTCACGTTAAGTTGCTCAGGCTGGCCTCTCTCTGTAATTCAGGCAGGCCTTGAACTTGTGATCCTCTTGCATCTACTTCCTGAATAGCTGAGATTACAGGCCAGCACCACCAGGCCTGGCATTCCCCTGGCTCTTCTGGCATGTGTGTTTGTGTGTGTGTGCGTGCACGTGTGGTGTACACACATATGTGTGCCCTGTGTGCACGTGGGGGAGACTAGAGGAGACTGTCAGGTGTCCTTTCTTTTCTCTCACCTGCCTGTTTCCTTGAGACAGAGTTTCTCTTTCAATCCAGTGGTACTTTTTTCATCATTTTTTTTTTTCTCAGTAAGTCCCAGTGACTCTCTGGTCTTTGCGCCTTGTAGGACTGGGATAACAGATGTGAGTGACTATGCCCAGCTGTTTGTAGTGGTTTATGTGGGTGCTGGGGAATCAAATCCCAGTAGTTTCATGCCCTCGTGTTTGTGCAGCAAGCACTCTTTAACCACTGGGTCATCCCCCAGCCCTACTATGACTCACTTTTTTTGTTTTTTGAAGTTTTGAGGCAGGGTCCCACTATAGTCCAGGCAGACCTGGAACTCACTCTGTATTCAGGCTGTCCCTGAACTCGTGGCATCCTTCCACCCCAGCCTCCTGAGGGCTGGGAGTGAAGACGTGCACCACCTCACCCGGAAATGGCTCTTCACTGAAGCGCTTTCTCTCGTGCTTGATTTGCTGTCCTGCTGTTTTTCTAATCATGGTGCCAGAAACAACAGGCTACACATGCACACTCACACACACACACACACACACGCACTATATATCCCAGGTGTGTGACCCAGACTTAGGGACACTCTATGATGTTCAAGCTACCACGAAATCATCTAACAATGCATTTCACTGCCAGGCCATTAAACAACACATCACTGCTCTTTTATTTTGACTTGTCTTAAAAGACTACTCCAAAACTTGGCAGCTCTGCTCTCTGCAGCTCACTCAGTTCTTGGTAGAATTCTAACTAGTTTCCAAAAATATAAATATGGCAATGAACTTTTAAAATGGAATTTACATCCAATATTCACCAGAATAGACAACATTCAGGGTTATAATGTAAGGCGTAACAAATGTAGAGCACTAGACCATATAAAGCAATGGCCACAACCAAATAATATTAAAAATCAATAAAAGATGGGCTGGAGAGATGGCTTAGTGGTCAGGTGCTTGCTTGTAAAGGCTAAGGACCCAGGTTCCATTCCCCAAAACCCACATAAGCCAGATGCACATGGTAGTATATGTGTCTGAGTTCATTTGCAGAGGCTAGAGGCCCTGGCACACCCATTCTCTTTCTCTCCCTCTCTCTCTCCCCCCTCTCTCAATAAATAAATAAATAATACTTTAAAAATCCATTAGATATATTTGGGAAAAATTCTCCATTATTTAGAACTATAAAAATACCTGGGCCTGGGGAGATGGCTCAGTAGTTAACAACACTAGCTTGTAAAGCCTGGGTTCAATTCCCCAGAATCCACATAAAGCCAAATGCACAAAGTGGTGCATGCACCTGGAGTTTGTAGCAGCAAGAGGCCCTGGCACATCTATTCACACACACACTCTCTCTCTCTCTCTCTCTCTCTCTCTCTCGTGTGCACTCTCTCTCTCACTCTCCTTTATCTCTGCTTGTAAATAAATAAATAAAATATTCTTTAAGAAAGAACTTGGAAAATACTTTTAAAAGCTATAGATAAAAGAAGTTAAGAGGAAAATTAGAAAATATTTTAAATTGAACAAAAATAAAATGTAACATATAAAGACTCATGAGATTCAGCTAAAATATCTCAGAGGAAGATTCATAGCATCAACCACTTCTGCTGGGCTGGGGAGATAGCTCAGTTGGTAAAGCACTTGCCTTAGCAAGCATAAGGACCTGAATTTGATCTCTAATACTCATGGTGACAAATTCCTGTGATCCCAGCCCTGGGGAGGATCGCTGCAGCTCTCTGGCCAGTCAGTCCAGCCTAACTGGTGAGTTTCCGGGCCAATGAGAGACCCTCTTTCCAAAAAAGTTGTAGCAGTTACCTTCCTGTCACTGGGACAAAGTGCCAGACCAGAAATAGCTTATGGAAGGAAAGGGTTTATTTTGACTTAAGAGTTTCAAAGGGAAGTTTCATCATAGTGGGGAAAGCTTGGCAGAAACAGACAGCTGAACATCACATCTTCGCATGATGGGGGGTAGTAGAAAGTGAGTTCAGTGGGGTACATGGGGCTAGACTGTAACACCCCGAGGCCCACCCCCGGTGACACACCTCCTCCAGCATGGCTCCACCTCCCAAAGGCTCTGCAAGCTGTGGACTGAATACGAGGCTTACTCGCAAACACACAAGACCATGGGGGCATTTTTACATTCAAACAACTGCAGTACTCTCTGTCAATATGACCTCTGTTAAGTCTGGTGATCACTACCACGCCTAAACAGCCAGTCTCCAATAAAGACCCTGGACACCCACCCAGGCTCAAGGATTTCCCTAGCTGACAAGGCTTCACACATGTCACAAGACACTGATGCCTGAAAATTATGTGTGCCCATACGGATCCAAGGAGCAGGACCCCATGGGAAGCTTGGATTCCTGGACTCTGCCTATGGGCGTCCCCCCTTTTCATCTACATCCTTCCACCGTAATAAAGTGGAAGCAAGAGAGTGGAATGGTGTTGTTGAGCTCTGAGTCCTTCTCCCATAGCTAGGGCGACATGGGCACCCCAACACCACCCCTTTGGGTTTGCCTCCATTGCACTAGTTATCATAACGAATGGGTCACTGCTGCCCCTCTGTGCTGGGCCATGATATCTCTCTCTCTCTCTCTCATTCCCTCTCTTCCTCCCTCTTTCCATCTCCTTTTCTGATTAGGATGACCCTGGGTAGATAGCCTGAACTGTCAATCCTCCTGTCTCAACCTCCTGAGTGCTGGGAATAGGTATATACCCGCACACCCAGCTGACCTGGGACGTCTTTGAGGACAAGAAACTGATCTATCATCTCTAGTCCCTACAATGTGCCTGGGACAAGTATATGCCTGATGCCAGATGCAGGAGAGGCCCAGGCTGCCCAAAAGCCTAATGTTCACCTGGTCCCGACATAAGGCTCAATGGCTTGCTGAAGAATGTGGAAGGAACATGGACTCTCTTCCAAGAAGAAATCATACAACACTGACCATGCAAAAACCCACAAAGTAAAACCATTGACCCTTCTAGCATTGACTGAGATTGTGCCTATGAGGTGACGTAACAGAACAGGAATTTTAAAAGCCATAGCTTGGGTTGGGAGATGGCTCAGTTGGTAGTGTTTGTCTATGAGGACCTGAGTTTAGATTCCCACCAGCCACATAAAATGCTGGGCATGGTGGTGCCCATCTGTAATCCCAATTTTGGGTTGGAGGAGAAAGGAGACTTACTGGCTAGCTTGTCTAACTCAGTCAGTGCCCTCTGCTTTCAGTGACAGATCTGCCTCAAAAAATTATGCGGGGCTGGAGAGATGGCTCAGTGGTTAAATGCACTTGCTGACCAAGCATGAGGGCCTGAGGGAGCCTGAAACCGCCTGAGTTTGAATCTTCAGATCAGATATAAACAGCCAGGTGTGGCCATGTAATCCCAGTCCTGCAAAGGGAAGCAAAGAAGAGGGAATCACCTGGACATGCACGTGTGTACACAGACACACACACACACACACACACACACACACCAGTAAGAGACCCCAGCTCAAAATGAGGACAGGTGGAAGGGGATGGAGCAGGACACCCATGTAAATAATGTTGGATACATGACACACACCTGAAATCCCAGTGCTGAGGAGGGGAGGAAGGGGGATCCCGGGGGCTCACCGGCCAGTGAAGTCTAAATTGGCGAGCTCAAGACTGACAAGAGACTCTGCCTCTGAGAAAGCGGTCAGTGTTTCTGAGGATAGCACTCGAGTGTCTGTCGCAGTTAGAGTCATGTTGCTGGCACAAATCACCAGACCAAAAGCAGTTTATGAGAGGAAAGGGTTTATTTTGGCTTACAGACTTGAGAGGAAGCTCCGTGATGGAAGGAGAAAATGTGGCCTGAGCAGAGGTTGGACACCAACTCCTGACCAACATCAGGTGGACAACAGTAGTAGGAGAATGTGCCAAACACTAGCAAGCAGAAGCTGGCTGTAACACCCATAAACCTACCCCCAACAATACACGACCTCCAGGAGTTCCCAAATTGTCACCAATTGGGGACCTAGCATTCAGGACACATAACCTTATGGGAGGCATCTAGGTCAAACCACCAGTGTCCTCTGGCCTACACACACACACACACACACACACACACACACAAATACGTATACACAAAAATAAACCTGTACTTTCCCTTTCTCTTCCCAATCAAGTTCTCTTCCCTAACAGAATTCTCAAACCAGCCCTCAACTGAAACAAAAATCCAAAGAGGATTACTGAAGCGCGTGTCTTCTCAATTCTTCCTGAGGACAGAAAACAGCTAGTTGTATTGTAGGAGGAGAGAACAGAGCTAGTACATGGCATCCTATGGCTGTCTTATGGAATCAAGGGTCTATCCAGGAACCCAGACCCGGACTTCAGACTCACACGGCTCCACAGCGCATGCGAGCACCTCTGACACATCCAGCACTGACCACTGACTATGCAGGCTTTGTACTCATGGCGGGAAGGAGGAGACAGAGGGACAGGAGTGGGGCAGAAAGGTTGAGGGGACCAGAAATGCTGTCCCTAATGCCTCTGACTACTGCCTGTCACTTTCCAAGCACACAACCCAGGGCCACCCAGAGCCCACCCCCAGTGATCCAGTGACTGGCAGAGGGTGCGACACTGGCCTCTGGGCCGCACACCAACCCTAGAGCTTTGTGTTGCTTTACCCCACGGCGTCGTTGCTGGGGCGGCTCTGAGCCCCCCAAGGAACAGCCTTCTGGGTGTCATCTTTTATCTTGTGCTCCTCCCCAAGACTTTCATCGAACGTCTGCATTGTCTTTAAAATTCATCCATACCCTAGTGCCCTTGTCTGGGGTGGGGTGTCCCTAATAAGCCCACCTTTCTGTCATCTCCCTGGGACAGAAGGCAGAAAGGAAGGTGCTTGATGGGGGCTGGAGGCACCTCTCTCACACCCTCTGGATCGGTTCAGAGTTCCAGAGGCACAAGAAGTATGATTTCTAAGTCCACGAGAAGGGCACAGACAGGGGAAGGGGCCCTGTGCCCGTGTGGTTGAAGCCCCACTCAGGTACTATCTGGTTTGGTTTTCTCAAAACGGGTTCTATCTAAGCGCTCATGAGGAAGGAACAGTTTCGAGAGATGTCACCAAGGGATGAGAGGGAATCACAGCCAGAGCAACGAAAAACTTTCAGCCTGAGGTACCAACAGCTGTATCACTCCACTGGGAGGGAGCAGACGGGCGTCATGGAGCACTCAATGCAGAAGTGTGCACGTCCAGATCCTCTCATCTGTCACTCACCGTCTCATGACCTTGCCAGAGCAACTTTTTATTCTACTCTGAAACAGTCTATGCTCCATCCCGGGGAAGGGGAGCCTGCCGCCGGGCAGCCCCACGGCTCCTGTCTGTGTCTGGTGGTACGACCTGTAAGCTCCAGTCCCATCCCTACACCTGTGTGGCACCTACCTGGAGCGTTCACCAGCCCTGGGTAGCTCCCGGCCCCGCGCCCAAGCATAGTGGGTGCATTACCTCCCTAATTTTGCAGCAGCAACTGTCTTCCTTCACAGCACCCACCACAGACTCTCAAACTGCTGGTAGAGTGTCTCCAAAAAGTCATATGGAAACCAGCCACTCAGGAAGCCACTGTGGACTTCCTCACTCCTTAACGCAGGCCAAACTTTCCCTCCCTGTCATTACCAGGAATTTGGCCCTCCAGACAGACACATTGGGAGCGCCTGGAGCGCCAGGGAGCGCGCTGGTCGCGGGTACACACCATCACCCCATCTGGGAAAGCTCACTCTAGTGCGCCTGGACGCCTCCGTCCTGAGGCCAGGACCTGCACACTCCCAGCAAGTGGTGAGGTCTGTCCCCAGTCTCACCTTTCCACCTTTGCAGAAGTCAGGAGGTTACAGACAGACAGACAGACAGACAGACACGTGCCAGTCAAGAGCGGAAGGGGGGGGGGAAAGAACCGACTTTTGAGCTTCTCCTTAAGCACTCGGCTTCCCCAGCGGACGACAGGCGAGGCTGTCCCAAACAGGTGCTCCCCTACTAGAAGTGGACCCGAGAAGGGCTGGCCGGGAAGGGAGCGAAGCGGTGGAAATGAAGGCGCCAGGCGGCAGGAAGGTGAAGCTGGAAGAGGGAGCGAGCCAGGGGCAGGCCAGGCGGGGGGACCTGGGGAGAGCGGAGGGCGAGGGCGCGCGGGGCACAGACCCCGGCGCGGCGCGGCGCAGGGCGGCGCCCTTACCCGCCGAGGCCGAGCGCAGGCTCTCCAAGCTCCGGGAGCGCGACGGGGCGCCGCGCATGCCCGCGCCACCGCCACCGCCACCGCCACCGCCACGGCCGCCGCACACCACGCCGCTGCTGTCCGAGTCGGAGCCGGGGGACAGCCCGGCGCTGCTGCCGCTGCTGCCGCTGCTGCTCGTGCCCAGGTCGCCGCTCGTCGGCCCGCTCGACTCGCTCGGGCACCGCGGCGCTCCCTCCCGGCAGGCGGGCCCGAGCTCCAGCCACAGAGCGGCGGGCGAAGGGGCGCGCGGACCGGGGCCGGACCCGGGGGGCAAGGGGCGCGCGGGCGTCTGCGCGGGGTCCTCCGCCCCGTCCCCGCCGCGCGGCCGCGGCTCCAGGTCCGCTGACATCATGGGGCTCCGCCAAGGAGACTCACGGTCGGCCGCCGTGCGCTCGGGCCCGCCGCGGGACCCTGGACCAGCGCGGGGATGAGGATGGGGGTGGGGGGCACCGCGGCGCCCGACGTCGCCCGGCGCCCACCCGGCAGGGCGCAGAGCCGCGCGGGGCCCCGGCTGCGGGTCGCCGGTCGGGCGGCGCGCTCTCGCCCGCGCGCACGCAGACCCGGGGCGCCGGCGCGGACGCGGGCCCCGGGCCGCCCTCCGTCCCCGTGGGGCCCCGCGGCCGGCTGCGGCCCGGGGCGCCCCCAGCATTCGCACGCGTGCGTTCTGGTAGGAGCCCCGGGGACGCCGTGCCGCGCTGGCGAGCAGAACGAACGGGCGGCTTTCTCCAAACCACGGTGGCGCGTCCCCGAGAAACGCAAGGGAAAGGCCACTGGGCCCCCGGGGAGAGCGGGGGGGCGGGTGTCCTCTGCTCGCAGCCACGCACGCCGGCTTCGGGGCACGCGCTCAGCCGGGCGCGCCCCTCCCGCACAGGTGAGCGGTGACCACTGGCACCCACGACCTTTCTGACAGCCCATGGCTGGCAGGATGGTTGGGGTCATTAAGGATCCCCAAAAAGTGCTGTCACGGTCCACGCCAGTTTTACAAAGCGCAGGGCAAAGACATAATGAGACCACCGAAGGCATTTATCACGGTGCCGTTACACAGGGTGGCACAGGGTGAAGGGCGGACCTTGTCGATTCCTGTGTCCTTGGAGCACTCTGGACCAGCTACCAACTCTCCGGGCTTTCCTCCTCCTTCACTCCCTCCCCCTCCCTCTGCATCTACCCTGCTAAGTTCTTGGAAATTGGTTCCACTGTGAAGTGCTGTAAGTGTGGCCGGTGGTGGTGGTGACACACGGCCAGTCCAGGGTGGACACTGGGAGAGAGCAGGCGGCTCTCCGTCACTCTGTTTGAGGTCCATTTCCCAAACCCGTCTCCATTCCTGAGCTGGGCAGCTCTTGCTCCGCAGGGGCACGAGCCCTGCAGGTTCGCCTATGCCAGACCCTCCTAGCAACGCAGGGGCGACCGTGTCGGGGATCCAGGGTCCTAAGTAAGTTACCAGCTCTGAACATGCTCCAGGACATCCTGGCGTTAGGTGTCGAGTTGGCGGGCACTGGGGAGTACCTTGGCCATGTCCCCAGTTTATTTTAATCGTCTGAGGACTAAGGATTCCTGTTCCCGTCTTGGCACTTCCTCCGCCCTGCTTCCTTTCTTTTCCTCCCCAAACACAGGCCTTATGCATGGAGGGTCACCGTCTGCATTTTCCTAGGTTGTGCTAAGAAGGACTGCATAGAAAGCACGAGTCACCTCCCTCCAAATGCCAAGGGCAAAGTCGGGCTATCCTTTTCTCTCATTCCCAACGACGCTCGGTCTAGAGGACAACTTCGGGCTCACGCCAGTAGGGGGAGCCTGAGAGCACAAGTCATTCTGCGCAAATTCCTTCCAAGGCTTCTTTTCACAGCCTAAGTGACCTCAAGACCCTGCGTGTTCTCGCTGTACTGACTTCTGGACCTCTGGTCATCCCTCACTCTGTGATCCAGCTATTGGCCACACTGCTTCTTCTCCTTGCCTCGAGGTCTTGGCACGTACCGTACCCGGGTGCTCTTCTCTCTGCTTCCACCTCCACATCTCAACATGCATCCTTCCCTCAGAAAGACATCATCTATCCACTTCCAGCGTTCATCACCATTGCGCAGCTCCCAGAGGTCTTTCCTCAGCCTCCCCCAGTTCCCTGTGGCTGAGACAGATTCCCCAGGGGGTGGGTGAGTCCCAGGAACTTGCTTCTTTGGCCCATGAGGAGTACTGTGGCTGGGGTAGTTCCACGCAAGGGGAGGCAAGCCCAGACACCTCAGCTAGTGCTGCCAAGCTCCGCGGACTGCGGCTCAGAGAGAAGCTTGCCATTGTCCCCGTCCCTACATCTAGAGACCAGACCTAAAGACTTCTGCCTCAGAGAGAAGACAGGATACTACCTAGCAGCACCCAGTCTCTTCCCAGAAGAACTGACTTGTTTGTAACATAGCACCACAAAGTTTCAACCTAAATGTGCTGTCAAGAATAGAGGAGGTTTAGTGAAGGAAATCTGGGAAATGCCAGGATCGATGAAGAGACAGCCTAGGGTAACTCCACTAGAGGGAGCTGGAATAAAGAGATCTGGGAGGAGCTCTTTAGGGTCAGAAAAAAATGTCAAATATTGACCTCAGAAGGTATTCTCTCAAACGAATCACAATTTGTTTTTGTGTGCTTGTTTTTATATGGTGCGTGTGTCTAGAATATGCATGTCTGCGTGCAGGTGTGTGTGCCCAGTGAGCTCGCATGTGGAGGCCAGAGGAGGGTACTGGGTGTCCCCTTCTATTACTTTTCTACTCTGAATCTTTGACGGCAGTCTCTCACTGAACCTGGAGCTGTTTTTAGTCAGACTGGCTGACCAATGAGCCCCAGCAAGTCTCCTGTCTCTGCGCCCCACTCCCTCAAAACCACCCCCTCAGGACTTGGGTTTCAGGGTTGCATGACCACGCCCAACTTTTAAAAAAAATTTTATTTATTCGAGAACAACAGACAGAGAGAAAGAAGCAAATAGAGAGAGGGAGAGATAACGGGCGCACCAGGGCCTCCAGCCACTGCAGACGAACTCCAGACGTGTGCACCCCTTGTGCATCTGGCTAACGTGGGTCCTGGGGAATTGAGCCTCGAACCTGGGTCCTTAGGCTTCACAGGCAAGCGCTTAACCACTAATCTCTCCAGCCCACACGCAACTTTTAACATGGGGGTTGGGGGTCAGCTCAAGTCCACACGCTTGTGCAGCAAGCAGTCTTGTCTACTAAGCCATCTCCCCAGCCCATGAACCAGAATTTGACTGGATCACTCGTAGAACATATAAGCTCTAGAACAATGCTGAAAGTAACAGAATGCTCAACAGCCAATCAGCAGAGGAGGGAGGAGGGGGCAGAGGGCGTTAGCAAAGCCACTGTCACATGGTGACGCTGGGCACCTCCCTGAGCATACCAGAATTTTCACACTGTGGGAGGGAAATAGATGTCCCTAAAACAATCCACCCAGTTATTAAGCCAGCAAATTACATTATCAAGCCTAGTGGGAAGCAACGTTCATGACTGATACAATATGCTATATAAAACAGCCAGTTTCAGAACCAAGGGGATGGAGCATCATTTGGACGAGCTTGTTTGCAAGGCCTGTGGGCCTGGGTTCAGTTCCCCAGAACCCATGTAGGGCCAAATGTACAGGGTGCTGTATGCATCTGGAGTTCATTTGCAGCAGGAGGCCCTAGAACATCCATTCTCATTCTCATTCTCTGTCTCTCTCTCCAAGTAAATAACAATAAAAAATAAAATAGCCAGTTTCCAACCAAAAAGCATGAAATAGGTAAAGAAACAGGAAGGTATGACCAACATCTAGAAAAAAAAAAAAAAAAAACATCAGACCATAGACACTGCTTGGAATAGTGGCCACTTGTCCTATTTGTCAGAAAAAAAAATCAAAGCATCCATTATAAACATGTCCACAGAACCAAAGGAACAGCAGCTATCAGAAGATCTTAGGGCAATACTGCATCACACAGAATGCCAAACAGAGACAGAAATTGTTTTAAAGAAACCAAGTTGGAAATTCAGAGTTGAGAAGCACCATGACAAAAATAAATTCATGTAAAGGCTCGACACTTGGTCTGAACAGGTGGAAGAAAGAATCAGAAAATTTACACACAGACGGTTACAGACGGTGTAAGGCTTTGGACAAGTGAACCAGGATGAAAGCGTCACCTTCCACATCACGCTTCGGTCACATCATGCTTCAGTTGTGCCAGGCGGGTCTGAAGACAAGCCGGTAACAGTCCCTGAATGTTCTTTCCAGCGCCTCTGCAAAGCAAGGCGATGCTGGGGAAGGAGGCAGCGGAAGATTTTACCCACTAAAAAAGACTGTGGACATTAACTGAAAGCCAAGGACAGAAGAAAACTACCGATATCCCGACTTTTCTGTCCTGAAGCTCCTAGAAGGCACGGGAAAGAGACTATGGAGATTAAAAGTCAGACCACAAATCACACTCCCCGATAAAGACAGTGACCATGGGAAAGACCAGAAAAACAGAACAGAATATACAAGTGAGAATTTCTCCCAGAACTGAGGAGAGAAAGGATAAAAATAAGGAAAGTGATGAGAGGTTTGGAGATAGAAACTGGGAACTCAATCTTATGAAGCAAAAGTCCCAGATGTTTGGAACATAGCAGTTGGAGGAGCAGCATAATTAAGGGAGGAAAAGAAAGCTAACTTGAGCTGAACACAGAGACCCAAGAGTCCCTCACTCTCCTATGAGGCAGCAATGTTCACTCCTTTGTGATAAAAAGGCCACTGGAGGGCTGGGGAGATGGCTCGGCGGTTAAAGGCGCTTGCTTGCAAAGTCTGATGGCGTGAGTTCGAGTCCCCCAAACCCACACAAAGGTAGATGCACAAAGTGCCGCATGCATCTGGAGTTCATTTGCAGTGGTGAGACTTTCTGACATGCCCATACTCCATCTCAATCTCTCTCTCTCTCTCAAACTTTCTCTCCCTCCCTCTTTTCTTCCTCCACTCCTTTTCTCTCCCTAATTTGCTCTCCTCCCAAATAAGTAAAAATTTTAAAAAGCATTGAGATACAGAGAAATGGCATGTACCCTGCTTCTCAACCCAGTATGAAGTATATAATCAGAGAAAAGTCTTTGGCCTGAAGACGATCCTTTGAGCAGATCCATTTGCTGATGGGAACCCAAAGGCCGAGCTGGAGAGGAGACTTGGTGGGTGAAGCACTTGCTGTACAAGAGTGAGGTTTGAATTTAGGTCCCCAGAACCCACATCAGACGCCAGATGCTGCGGCCCCTGTAAACTTGCTGTGTCTGGGGACGAGAAGGGAGGCAGACAGGAGGCTGCTCAGAAGCTCATGGGCCAGCTACCTTGGCAAAGGCGTAAGTTAACCATGGGAGACCTTGCTCTATTCAAACAAGGTGGAAGGCAAGATTATCACTGGAAGTGGTTCTCTGACCTCTGCCCATGCTCCATTACATGGGCATGCCCATAGTCACCAAAAAGGAAGGAAGGGAGGAAGAGGAAGGAAAGAAAACCAACAGCCAGGCTGGAAAGATGGCTCAGCCATTGAAGGTACTTGCTTGCAAAGCCTGATGGCCTAAGTTTGAGTCCCCAGGACCCACATAAACCCAAGTGCACAGAGGGGTGCATGCATCTGGAGTTGGTCTGCAATGGTAGGAGGCCCTTGGTGCAGTAGACTCAGTTTCTGCTTTTCTATCTTTTTCTCAAATAAGTGAATAAATATTTTTCTAAAAACAAAACCAAAATCCCAACACAGTACCCAGTGTACATCAAGTGGTTTTAGAACTTAAGACTCAGGCCTCCCCCAGAGCTGCCTCCCTAGCCTGTCAAAGGCAAACCGCACTGCCGCTGCCGACCACGCCTTACCCTCACTGGCCTTCTGTGGCTTTTTGGCTCCCTCAGGCCCAGCTGCCAACAGCACGGCATCAGCCTACAACTCTCCCCCACCTGGCAAGGGGAGTGTTTTGTTTTCTCAAGCGCTATTTGTTTACCCAACTCTGCAGAGGGCACTGCCCTTGTTCACCCATCTCCAGGGGCTGGGGAAACAGCTCAGTCTGGAAAGTCCTGCCTTGCAAGCAAGAGGACCTGAGTTTGATCCCGAGAACCCATGTAAAACTGTCAAGTATGGTGGTGCATGGCTATAACCCCAGCACTGGAGAGGTGGGCACCACAGGATCCCTGGGAGTCACTGGCCAGCTAGCTAGTCTAGCCAAATGGGCAACTGCCAGGTCAAGGAGAGACCCTGTCTCAAAACAGGTAAATGATGCTCCTCCACAAGGAGCCCCCCCACCACCACACATACTTCCCCCTCCAGCTACTTGAATGCTTCTAGATTGTCAGGCCACTATGTGACATAACGTATATGTGCTGAGAAATGGAGAGTCAACATCTTCCCTATCTACCGGAGCCAGGGAGTGTCCCTCAGCATAGCCGGCCTTCCAAGAGTGTGGCTAAGGCACGTGCCCATGCATGGAGAGTCCTGGCCTGGCTCTCTAGGGACCTGCTGCCCTTCTGGCACACAGAGTCATCGCCTTTGAGGGACATACATGATGCAACACTGTACATTGGGGTTTGTGAAGTGAACTCAGGGTGCCTGTGATAATTTATGTTGTCAACCTGACAGGACCTAGAATCACCTGGGAGGGATTACGTGAGCCTCTGGGCATGCCTGTTACTAAGTTCATGGGGGTAGGAAGACCCACCTTAACTGTGGGCAGGGTCCTGGCCGGTAGACAGAGAGGAGTTTAAGCAGCAGCATCCATTGCTCTCTGCTTCCTGGACCGAATGGGAACAGATGCGTCGCGCCCCAGCTGCCACGCCTCCCGCCACGAGGCTCTGTAACCTGCCACTGTAAGTTCTATGACTAGACCCGAGAACGTTCACTCCATGGATGGTTCTGAAAATTCTGTCCTGTTACGGGACCAATTGTTTTGCTCAAAGTCAGCTAGTGGAACCAGGCCTGGAGCCCATCAGGGCATCCGCCCCAGCTATCCCCCTTTGCTGTGTACCCGGTGCCCCTGCATAACAAGGGAGGAGACAACCACCCAGCTGGCTCACACTTAAGCTACCGACCTACTTAGAGCTACCAAAACACCCCCCGTGCCCTAGCCAGGACGCCGGGGACACAAAAAGAGAGGCAGAGAACTCGGCTCACCCATGTCAGGCGTGGGCTCTGGGCAGCCAGTGTGGTCCAGTCCCATCGGGGCACTCTGGGAGAGCAGATGGCTTCTTCTAGGGAGGTGCAGAGACTCTGGAGAGGTGACAGCTGTCTTCCTCCAGCACTGGGGTAGGAGGAAAGAGGCAGAGGGTAGATGAAGAGAACAGATGACAGGCTGTCACCGCCACTGTCTGATTTCCTGAATTACCCAGGAACTTTCCTGTGAGCCAAAACGAGGGCAGCTCCAGGAGGTACAGTTCAAAAGGAGCGCGGCTCTAGGAGGTATGGTTCAAAAGGAACTCAGCTCCGGGAGGTGTGGTTCAGGCCCAAACCCAGGAGGCAAGCTACTCCCAGAGTCTGCAATGCGCAGTGTGTGGCTAGATATGTGTCCTCGGAGGGACAGGCTATCTCTACAATGTGGGATGAGGACTGTGGGGAAAGCTTCAGGCACCCAACTCCCCCCAGGCTAGCCAGCCAGTGAGCCTAATATTTCCTCCAAAGAAAAACTCAGCTAAATCATATTCTCTGGGGAGCATTTAACTAAAATGTGATTCCCAAAGACCTTGGCACGTCACAATTCCATGGTACTCTGTCTTCTGGACATGACACGGCTGCTGCACTCACAAACTCACAGTACCCTGCACAACATTAGGTGCTAGCATTCCATCGTTGATAGGTGATGGGCTCATGAGACTGTCCCCCTCTCTGAGGAGCTACTGGCAGTTGATCTGAGGAGTCATGTCACGTTTTTCAAGGGTGTAGCCACTAGTAAGTGGCCCGTGATCTGGTGAACAACCCCCGTCCATGTTCATGCAAGCGAGCCTCGTTAAATTAAACTCAGCAGATCACAAAATAGACACATGAGCGTGAGAAGGAGACTGGGGAGAAAAAGGAGCTGGGCGGCAGTAGGATGAGGACAGAAGAGAGCAGTGGGGGTGAATAAGATAAAACTGCATTGTAGACATGTATGAAATTGTCAAAAAACAAAGTAGCCGAGCGTGGTGGTGCACGCCTTTAATCCCAGCACTCAGGAGGCAGAGGTAGGAGGATCGCCATGAGTTCGAGGCTAGCCTGAGACTCCATAGTGAATTCCAGGTCAGCCTGGGCTGGAGTGAGACCCTACCTCGAAAAAACCAAAAAAAAACAAAGCAAAACAAAACAAAAAAAACACCAAAGTAACCAGGGGGAGTGGGTAGGACATGGATGAGCCTAACAATGGTAACAACTTGACTGTATTCACTGAGTACAAAACTAATTAATAAAAGACAAATTAATTAATAAAAAAAACAAAGTAAAATGATAAAAACAAAAATAGGCTGGAGAAAGCCAAGCATGGTGGCGCACGCCTTTAATCCCAGCACTCGGGAGGCAGAGGTAGGAGGATCGCCATGAGTTCGAGGCCACCCTGAGACTACAGAGTGAATTCCAGGTCAGCCTGGGCTAGAGTGAGACTCTACATCGAAAAAACAAAAAAAAAAAAAAAAAAAAAAAAAAAAAACCAGGCTGGAGAGAGATGGCTCAGGTGATTAAAGGAGCTTAGTGGCAGTAGGATGAGGACGGAAGAGGCAGTGGGGGTGAATATGATAAAACTGCATTATAGACATGAAAAAACATAGTAAAATGATAAAAATAAAAATATGGCTGGAGAGATGGCTCAATGATTGAAGGCACTTCTGCTTGCAAAGCCTTCCAGTATCCATAAAAAGCCAGATGCACCAAGTGATGCATGCATCTGGAGTTCGTGGGCAAGGGCAAGAGGCCCTGGTGTGCCCATACTCTCGGTCTCTCCTCTCTTTCTTTCTGTTTGCAAATAAATAAATAAAAATATTTAAAACATCAAGACCAGCCTAAGACTACATGGTGAATTCCAGGCCAGCCTGTGCTAGAGCAAGACCCTACCTTGAAAAAAAAAATTATTTAAAACAAAAATAACAAGAGGCTTCCCTTTAGACATTAAAGACCAATGTGCCATGGGGTCTTAGGAAGGGAAGGGATACTGTTGTTTCCTTTATCCTCTCATTGCCCATAAATATGGTACCTTCCATTTTTGCTACCTTATAAAGTTATAATATTTTTTTTAAATCAAGATATGTATTCACCTCAATGCCTGCTTCTACATTCTTCACAAGATTAAGAAAACAGTACTTGGTAAATTCATTAGGTAACTTCTGGAAAAACAGTATGAAAACAAAGATTAAGAAGACGGGCTACTCTACTCCAACTCTTCCATTTGAATGCAACCAGAAACCTTGGGCAGAACGGACAGATCTGCTGTCTGGGGCGTCTGGAAGTAAACAGTAGCTAGTTGATCAGAACAGGAAACCAGATGAGAAGGTCACTTTAATCCTGTGGTGAGTCACCTGTTTGGCTGTTTCTCCAGTGTCTGCCCTGCCTGAACTCAGCAGCAGCCTGAAGCTGGCCATGAGCCAAACAGCCTCCAAAAGAGCCCTTGCAGGCTGGGTCTGGTGGTACAGGTCTGTGATCTCAGCTACTCAGGAGGGTGACACAGGGTAGTCACAAATTCAAGACCTTGCTGGGATAGAGTGAGCTCAAGGCCAGCCTTAGTGAGACCCTGTGTTAAAATTTAAATAAACGGGACTGGACAGATGGCTTCGTGGTTAAGGCACTTGCCGGCGAAGCGTAAGAACTCATATTTGAATCTCCAGATCCTCACAATGACGCCACAAAGGGGCGCATGTGTCTGGAGTTCGTTCATAGTGGCTAAAGGCCCTGGTGTTCCCCCCCCCCCCGTCTCTCTCTCTCTCAAAATAAGTTTTTAAAAAATTAAAATGAATAGATAGTTGATAGGTAGATAGATAAAGATCGATTTAGATAGATAGATGAGAGAGAGACAGACAGACAGACAGAGGAAAGATGATAGGCAGCTAGCTAGGTAGAGAGACATACATACATATGGTGAAAAGGAGAGCTGGGTGTAGCATGTGTGGCATCCTAGATTCAATCCCTAGTACAGCAGAACCAAACACAACACTACTCAACAAAACGAAACAAAGAAGAGCCCCGCTCTGAAGAAGGACACAGTCCCTGAGCATGTGAGGGATGCGGGACAGCCCGTGTATCTGGATGTCTTCTCCCCCTGCCAGCCTCCAAAGCAATCCCTTCAGAGCGACGGCAGCAGTGGCGAGGCCGGCACCCAAAACCCTGAGAGAGAGCGGTGGGCTGCTCCTCAGTGCTGCGAGGACCCTTCTTTCTTCTCAGTGCTGCTGCCACTCAGCCTGACAAGAGCACAGGGCTGCGGGAAGCAGCAGAGGGGGAACGCTGAAGACCGGAAGAAGGGCCCCTGGAAACCAGGAGGGTCCAGAAGGACGCAGAGAAGGAGAAAGCTCAAGTGACCCCATAAGCTGAAGTTCTGGGCTCACCCCAAACTGTGCAAAACTAGCTCCGAATGAAGATAGCAGACAAAAGTCTCTGGGAACTGAACTGCTGGGGATAATATTTTATAGGCTGTCGGCTGGGTGACCTGCAGTATCTAAATGGCACTGCAGACATATGCCAACCCAAACTGACACAAGAAATAACCACACATAAAAAGTAGGTGAGGGGCCAGAGAGATGGCTTAGCGGTTAAGGCACTTGCCTGCGAAGTCTAAGGACCCAGGCTCGATTCTCCAGGTCCCACGTAAGCCAGATGCACATGGTGGAGCACGCATCTGGAGTTCATTTGCAGTGGCTAGAGGTCCTGGTGTGCCCATTCTCTCTCTCTCTCTCTCTCTTCCTCCGTCCATCCCTCCCTCCCTCTCTTTCCCTCTCTCTGTCTCTAATAAATAAATAAAAATAGAATCTTTTTTTTTAAGTAGGTGAATCTCTTATTTCTATACTGTGACAAGGGACCCAGGGCTAGGCACTTTATAAAAAGGAGTTTTACTCGTTCAGAGGCGTGGCTAACATCTTCTTGACTTCATGGTGGAGAAGCAGAAAGGGAAGCAGGCACAAGCAAAGGGGGCACACATGAGAGCGGGGTGCTAGTGCTCACCTGGTTGTAAAAATCCTCTCATGATGACCAACCTATCCTCATAGGAACTACATTAACCCCTTCATGACAGTAAAGTCCTCTAGGACCAAAACACTTCTTTTCCCTGCCCCCCCACCCAGGCAAACCCAACAGACTGGTCTTTCTTTTTTAATTTATTTGAGAGTGACAGACAAAGAGGGAGAGGGAGAGAGAGACAGAGAGAGAGAGAGAGAGGGAGCGCCAGGGCCTCCAGCCACTGCAAATGAACTCCAGATGCATGTGCCACCTTGTGCATCTGGCTTACATGGGTACTGGGGAATTGAACTGGGGTCCTTAGGCTTCACAGACAAGTGCTTAACTGCTAAGCCATCTCCCCAACTCCCAGAATGGCCTTTTTTATGCAAGAAAGAGAGAAAGAGAGAGAGAGTACTGGTGCACCAGGACCTCCAGCCACTGCAATCGAACCCCACATGAGTGTGCCCCCTTGTGTACATGTGCAACCTTGCACTCTTGCATCACTTTGTGTGTCTGGCTTAGGTGGGACCTGGAGAGTCAAACATGAGTCCTTAGGCTTCACAGGCAAGCACCTTAACCTCTAAGCCATCTCTCCAGCCCCAAAATAGCTCTTACAGGTCCCTTCACCTCATTATAGCATGGCACCAGAGACCAAGCATCAACTTGAGCCTTGCAGGCAAACCACATCCAAGCCATAGCAAGGATATTAAAGGAACCTATGTGGTGGAAGGTTTCTATGATCCATTCAAAGTGGCTAAATATGAACTCTAAGTACATTGAGAAGTTCAAGATTTATAGTAATCCCTAAAGTGACTATTAAAAACCACCTAGAGAAATACAGTTAAAAGTTCAATTCCGGATTGGAGAGATTGCTTAGCAGTTAAACGCTTGCCTGTGAAGTCTAAGGACCCTGGTTCGAGGCTCCATTCCCCAGGACCCACGTTAGCCAGATGCACAAGGGGGCACACACATCTGGAGTTCGTTCGCAGTGGCTAGAGGCCCTGGCACGCCCATTCTCTCTTATCTGCCTCTTTCTCTCTCTGTCTGTCGCTCTCAAATAAATAAATAAACAAAAATATTTTTAAAGTGCAATCCACAAGTGAAGGTGAAAAACAACCAAATAGGCCAAAAGAATAAAAAAGATGAAATAGGGGCCGGGAGATGGCTCAGCTGTTAAAGGCACTTGCTTGCAAAGTCTAGCAAGCCTGGGTTTGATTCCTCAGTACCCACGAAAAGCCAGGCCCACAAAGTGGCATGTACATCTGGAATTTGTTTCAACAGCAAGGGGCCTTGGCATGCTCATTTTCATTCTCATGGTCTCTCTCTGTCTGTCTTAAATAAAAATATAAAAATAAAAGGTGAAAGAGAATCAAACCTGGGTCCTTGGGCTTTGCAGGCAAGCACCTTAACCACTAAGCCATCTCTCCAGCCTTCATTTCTTATTAAGAGATATTGTCAACATGCTTAAAGAAAAAAAAAAACACTGAAAATATGCTGTCCATAAGAAACTAATTTTCTTTTTATAAATTATTCGTGTGTATGGGTGTGTGTACACTCGTGCGTAACAGAACATGCATGGGTGTCAGAGGACAATCTCAGGATGTTGGTCCTCTCCCTCCACCCTGTTTGAGGCAAGGTCTCTGTTGTTTGCCAGTGGGAAGGCCAGTCTCGCTCGCCCACGAGCGTTGAAAGTCTCCCCACTCCCGCTCCCATTGCTGTCAGTGGGGCAGGATTACAGATGCATGCGCCACCTCATGTCTGACTTTACATGGGCGCTGGAGCTCTAACTCCAGTTGGCAGGCTTGCAGAGTGAGGGCCACGTGGTGGTTTGAATGTAACAGAGTAAGTGTATGGTCCCACAGACTCAGATGTTTTACTAAAACTGAGTTTGTAACTGTTACAGGGGAGCGCGTCACGGGGGGCAGATCTGACTCCGGCCCAAAGGCATGCGGAGAGCAGTCTGAGCCCTGGCAGTTCTGCTTGCTGGTGTTTGCTTCATGCAGCTGTTTCTCTGCTTGGATGTATGGAATCAGCCTCTTCCACCATTGATGGAACCTCCCCTGGATCCGGAAGCTTCAAATAAATCCCTTCCTCCCATAAAATGTCTGGCGGATATTTATCCAAGCAACTTGCCCTTAACCACTTAGCCATCTCCCCAACCCAAGAAATTAATTTTCAAAGTTATGACACAATAGGTAAAGAGTGAGACTATGGAAAACCCTGCTGCCACATGCACACTGATCAAAAACCTCAAGCAGCTATATTAGTATCAGACAAAACAGAACCTCTGGGCAAGGACAATCACCAGGGATACCCAATGACATGACAAGCAAGAGCGTGAGCCCACAGAGAAGAGAGAATCCTAAGGATCTATGGACCCAACCACAGACTTTCAAAGAATGTGAGGCAGGGAACTGGAGAGATGGCTCAGCGGTTAAGTCACTTGTCTGCAAAGCCTAAGGACCGGGCTCAGTTCCCCAGGACCCACGTTAGCCAGATGCACAAGGGGGTGCACGCATCTGGAGCTCACTTGCAGGAGCTAGAGGTCATGGCATGCCCCTTCTTTCTCTGCCTCTCTTTCATAAGCAAATAAACAATTAATAAATAAATAAAAAATTTGAAAATAGGGCTGGAGAGATGGCTTAGAGGTTAAGCGCTTGCCTGTGAAGCCTAAGGACCCCGGTTCGAGGCTCGATTCCCCAGGACCCACGGTAGCCAGATGCACAAGGGGGCACACGCATCTGGAGTTCGTTTGCAGTGGCTGGAGGCCCTGGCACGCCCGTTCTCTCTCTCTCTCTCTCTGCCTCTTTCTCTCTGTCTGTCACTCTCAAATTGATAAATAAAAAATTAAAAATAAAAATTTTTTGAAAAGAATGTGAGGCAGCTGAGAAATGGGAAGCTCACAGGGGTGGTTGGTGACTCCCCCACACACGTAGAAACCAGGAGACCAAGCAGGGCGAAGCAAGACAACAGGGCAAACAACATGCCATCAACAGTCTGCAGCTAACTGACATTTGTAGAAAGCCCAACAGCAGTATAACCTGCATTATTTTCAAGTACACAGGGAACATTCGAGAGACGCCATAACCTCGGTGATCCTAAGGGCAGTATCAAACAATTTTAAAAGCATTTGATAATAAAGCGTACTTCTCTGGCTGCCGTGGAAGGAAGCTGGAAATCAGTGATAGAAAGGTAGCTGGGAACCCACGCCCACCTGGGAGTCTCCACACTTGATGATAAGCCCAGCAGCCCAGTGACCGCCTCAGGGCCGAGATCAAGGGCTCTGACTCCCCAGCGCGAGCTCTTTCATGCCTGGTGTTGACTCCCGCGGGGCACTCCATCACCCCTTGATTTTTTTTCCTACTCTTGGTATCATACCTGTAATTTATTTTTGCGTATTCATTAGTAGAAGTAGTCAGATCATTATTTGACTTAACTAACATATAATCTCCATTTTCTATTAAATCATAGGAATTTTCTTAGGCCTCTAAATTTCTTTTTATAATCACAGAATCTTAAACTTGGGGATTCTTTTTCTTTTAGTATTTTATTTATTTGAGAGAGAGAGAGAGAAGGCGGCAGAGGGAGAGAGAATGGGCATGCCAGGGCCTCTAGCCACTGCAAACGAATGCCAGACACATGCACCACCTTGTGCATCTGTCTTACGTGGGTACTGGGGGAAATCGAACCTGGGTCCTTAGGCTTCACAGGCAAGCAGCTTAACTGATAAGCCATCTCTCCAGCCCCAAACTTGGAATTCTTCAGTATTTAATCCTGGTTAAGGGGAAACCAGGCCCTGCTCATGTATTCATACGTGCCAAATTTACAATTCACTTTTTTAAATGCCCATGTAGCCTGTTTATTTTTTCTTTTTCTTTAGACAAGGTCTGCTAATGTTGCCCAACTGGCATGGAACTGGCTATGAATCCCAGGCTGATCTAAAAGTCATGGTAACCTTCCTTCCTCAGCCTCTCGAGTGCTGGTGTTACAGATGTGAGTCCCAGGTTCAATGGCCATCCTTTCATAAAACTTTCTCAAACTATCATGCACATAAGATGATGTCAATATTCTCCCAAGCCTTCCCTCTGCTCCTTACTGGCATCACCATGTTGCCCACCTGTTTAACAGCATTACAGGGTGGCACAGGCCTATCCTCCCAGCTACTCAGGAGGCTGATGTGGGAGGAGACCAAGTTTAAGGCCAGCCTGGGCAGCACAGTGAGATCCTGTGTCGAAAGGCAAAAGTCAAAAGAGGTCTGGGGCTACAGCTAGTGGCAGAGTGCCTGGAAAGTGTGCGCAAGCCACAGGTTCAATCCCCAGTCCTGCTTGCTTTCCCCTTAACCCAAAAAGCTTACGGCTTCCCATTGCTTAAAGAATAAAAATATGTACTGCTTGAAAACCAAAGCTTTTCAAATACTGTCTGACCACTGAGACAACTCCCATCATCTACCTCTGACCCCAGGCTCTTCACTAACTCCTCCTGAGCTGAATTTTCATACTACTGTGCCCTACATCATGAGACTACCTGTGCTGAGATGCCCTTCCTGGTGAAATGTCAGCCTTTTTCAAGGACGTACCTCCTTCTGTGCAGTCCTCCCCAGTGGACTGTCACCAGCATGGCACTGACGTCAAGGCAGTGCCTCATCGCAGTCCCGATTCTGTACAGTTATGTGCACAAGGCGCTGCAGTGACTTTGTATTGTGTTGTCACTCTGGCTAGACTGTAAACTCCCTGAGGACAGAGACTGTCTTTATCTTTTGTCCCCACGTGTGGCTCTGCAGCTGGCTCATTGTTCACAGAAGAGCTGACAAGAGGAACAGAAGGAACCTAGCTTTCATTAAGTCCATGTATGCCATATGCTTTGTTCACAATTTCTTGTTTTATTACAAGTAACCCAGCAAGGCAGAAAGATAGCAACAACCCATTGATTTTTAAAAATATCCATGTAGCCTTTTCTTTAGGAGGATTAAGACATGGTATCATAATATAACCCAAACTGGCCTGGAACACGCTATGGAGTCCAGGCTGATCTCAAACTCATGGTAATTCTCCTGCCTCACAGGAAAAAACTTGTCTTCATTCTCCCAAGCTTTCTGAACGTTTTCATAGGTTATACCTCCATTCCCAGTTAGTTCCTGCGCTCCTTCTGGGCCGAGCTGGCTTCTGCCCACCCCAACCTATGCAGCAAGTTGCTTTAAGGGGTCTTGGTAGTTAAGTTCATGCTATAAATTCTGCTAGCCACTGTCAGAGATGTCTGCTGCATTTGGCATGGCTGTCCATCCTATGGCTCTTGCTCGAGTACACTGCCTTCTCTCCTGGCTAATGATTCTACTCCTTGTCTCCTGGCTAACCTCCCTTATAAAGGATTCTTCTCGCCAGGTACGGTGGCCTTTAATCCCAACACTTGGGAGGCAGAGGTAGGAGGATCACCATGAGCTCGAGGCCACCCTGAGACTACACAGTGTATTCCAGGTCAGCCTGAGCTAGAGTGAGACCCTAACTCAAAAAAAGAAAGAAAGATTCTTCTGGATGTCCCCCTAGGTTCCACCTCCTCTGCTGCTCAAGCAGACTCTCAGGGTTAATCAGTATTTTATTTTCTCCCAGCTTTAGACTTGGTTCCAGCGCTGCTTACAGACTCATCGATTTGAATGAATGACAGGTATCTCTGACCCAACAAAGTGAATTTACTATTCTACCCCATTTCTGCATCCTAGGTGCAATGAACTGGTTGTTGGTGTCTCCAAAATTCATATGTTGAAACTCTGGCATCATTGTGCTGGTAGACGGAGGTGGGGCCATTGGGAAGTAACCAGGTGTCCAGCGTGCAGCCCTCCTGGATGGAGTCAGGGGTGTTAGAGAAAGAGGTTCTGGGGAGCCATGTGGCCACCAAACCAGAATTCAGCTACCTGAAAGCCACAAGATGGCCCTCTCAGCAGCCCAACTCTCCTGGCACCCTGATTTTGGACTTCCAACCTCCAGAGCTGCTGAGAAGCAACTGTCTGTGGCACCATTACTAAGGGGCCAAAAAGGCTAAGGCAGCAGGCCCTGTCTTCCTTGTGTCGGGGGCTGCTATCATCCATCCATCAGTTGAGATCCAAGGACATATTAGACTCTTTCCTTTCTATCAGCCTAGTGGCTAATGACCATCAAATCCAGAAGGTTTGTATCCTAACTACATCCATGACCCTCTCTGATAGAAGCTGTATCACGTGGTGGTCAAAGTATGGACCCCGGAGCCAGGCTTCCTAGATCTGAAAGTTACCATGGCTTCTGGCAGTACTGGTGTTGGTGTCGTCATTTCCTCCTAGTTCACACACACCTTCCACAAGAGAGGAGAGAAGCTCATGAAAATACAAGGCTCGGGAAGCTATAAGACACACAAGGTCCCTCCACAAGGTTATATAAGCTGAAACAGTTAATGGGCAGATGAGATTCCCCCCCCCCCAGCTGGCTGACCTGCTACAAGTTATGCAGGGAACTCCCGGGGTGCTGCTTTAGTGGGCTGCTACCCACGCTGGGTGTGCTTTGGGGTGATGCAGCTGTCTTTGGGTTGCCCACGCTCCTGCGTGTAACCCCAGTAAACCCACTGCTTCACTGAACTAGACTTGGGTGCAATCCTTTCTTTGGTCCATTATCGCTTCCCTAGGGAGTGAATAGGCGTTTTCTCACGTCTCCCCTGGAAAAGTCCCACAACTAGTTATGAAACCTTGGGCAAACAGTTGCTTTTATTTTTATTTTGAATATTTTTATTTATTAAGCACGACAATTTGAATGAATGAATCAATGAGAATGGGAGCGCCAAGGCCTCTTGCTGCTGCAGACGACCTCTAGATGCATGTGTCGTTTTGTGCATCTGGCTTTATGTTGGTACTAGGGATTCAAACAGGGGCTGGTGGCTTCCATAAAGATGAAATGTGCCAACCCCTTTCACTTGATGCCTGCTAAGTGCACGCTTGCTGGTCGGTGAGTGTCCCTAACAGTGTGTTCCTCACTGTGGCAGTGTGAAGACTTTAAGATATCTGAAGCTTTCGATTTTATGACTTTATAATGATGTGAAAGTGATATACCCAAAAAGATAAAAAGAAAAAGAAAAATTATTGCCATTTTACAAAGGGGAAGAATGAGAAACTATCAATGATTGCGCACAGGTATGTTGTAAAGACCACAGGGTCACTTTTAATATGCTGTCCTGTTTGATGTGAAAACGCTGAGCACAGGCAGAGACCGGGCCACAAGGAAGGAGGCGGGGCCAGGGCTCTGGAGATTGTGGGAGGCAAAGAGTTATGTAGCATCTCTTCCACTCAGGGTCTGTAATATTCCACAAATGCCTGCCTGGGTGAAAGGGTTAATCCTTAGCTTGTAGAAACCTTTAAGAGGTGGGAGGCTTTGAGTAACTGTGGCTGTGCGCTCAAAGGAGATAGGAAAACTCTGTGATGGTTAATCTTGATTTTCAGCCTGACAAGATTTCTAGTCACCTATGAGACAAATCTCTGGGCATGTTTGTGAGGAAGTTTCTAGATTGGACTTATTTAGGTGGCACAAGTCATCTTAACTGTGGGTGGTACCTTTCCGTGGGCAGGGATCTCAGACTGACTAGAAAGGAGAAAGAGGGCTGGAGAGATGACTCAGCAGATAAGTGTGCTTCCCGAACAAGCATGAAGCCCCCAGAGGGCCTGAGTTTGAACTTCAGATCTCACATAACCAGTTGGGCATGGCCTGTGATACCTGTAACCCCAGTCCTGCAGGGGAGCAGAGACCTGACAATCGCTGGAGCCTCACAAGCTCTGGAATAAGTAAAGAGAATCCAGCTCAAAGCAAAGATAGGGTGGGGAGTGATGGGGCAGGACACCGAATGTTCTGCTCTGGCCACTGCAAGTGAGTGCCCCCCCCCACCACAGGCAAGTGTACGGGGCAACACGTCACACCAACCACACCATACACACTATAACACAAGCAAGCAATAAATAAAACTAAAGAGGAGGGGCTGGAGAGATGGCTTAGCAGCTAAGGCACTTGCCTGCAAAGCCAGAGGACCCAGGTTCGATTCCCCAGGACCCACGTAAAGCCAGATGCACACGGTAGAGCATGCGTCTGGAGTGAGTTTATGGTGGCTGGAAGCCCTTGTGCACTCACTCTCTTTCTTTGTCTATCTGTCTCTCTTTTTCAAATAAATAAAAATAAAGTATTTTTTAAATGAGGGCATGGAGAGATGGCTTAGTAGTAAAAGTACTTGCCTGCCAAGCCTAAGGACCCAGGTTCGATTCCCCAGTACCCATGAGAACCAGATGCACAAGGCAGTACATGCATCTGGAGTTCATTTGCAGTGGCTAGAGACCCTGGCATGTTCATTCTCTCCCGCTCTCTCTCCTTCCCTCCCTCTCTCTATGCCTTTCTCTCTCTCTCAAATAATAAATAAAATATTTCTTAAAAATGAGAAAGAAAGCTCAACAACACTCGTTGCTCTCTGTTTCCTATAACTGAATGTGACTAGCTGCCTCAGGTTTCTGCCTCCCTAACTTCTCCAACATGACCATATCCCTTCTATCTGTTCACTTGTGATGGCTAATGATAGTGTGACAGGAACCCTAAATGTGTGTACCATCATCCCATGAGATGAATCCCAGACAGAATAGAAAGGAGAAAGCAGGGCTGGAGAGATTGCTCAGCAGTTAAGGTGCTTGCCTGCAAAGCCTAACAACCCCGGTTCAGCTCCCCAGTACTCACATAAAGCAGATGCACAAAGGTGCACATGCCTTGGAGTTCATTTATAGCAGCAAGACATTCTCTCTCTCTCTCTCTCTCTCTCTCTCTCTCTCTTTCTCCGTGTGTGTGTGTGTGTGTGTGTGTGTGTGTGGTGTCTTCTATCTCCTGCTTGCAAATAAATAATTTTTTCTTTCTTAATAAAGTTTTTAAAGGAGGAGGAAGTAAGCTGAGCACCAGCATTCATCTCTCTCTGCTTCCTGACCAGCCATCTTAAGCTCCTGCCATCAGGATGGACTGAGTCCTCAAAATAAATCCTTCCTCTTGTAAGCTGATTCCGTCACGTGTTCTGTTATAGCGATGGGAAAGCAACAGATACAAACCTACCCTCTTTCCCTTTCTCTCCCTGGCTGCTGTGAGGTGAACAGGTTTTCTTGGCTGTGCCCTCCCACCATGATGGACATGCGGCCACAAGTCCAAGGCAATGGAGACTGAAGCCTCCTGAGACAGAATAAACCTTTCCTCTTTATAAGCTGACTTACTCCAGGCATTTGTTATGGTAATGAAAAGCCGACTAACACAGACTCATACTAGGTAAAGGCCTCTTCAGCTGCTACAATGCAAGAGATTAAAGGTGACATGTGGCAGTGCAGGACAGCATTAGGAAGTGGCAGGTAACCCCAGAGGAGAGGAAAGGAATAGCAGGCCAAGTCAGAAGATGCTGGCCCATGACCATCTTACCTGGACTTGGTCTGTATGCACCACCCCCACACACGTCTTCCTTCTAAGTTTCCCACGCTGCTCCAGCTTCTTCCGCTGAATCTTCTCCACCCACAGGTCATCCACACTGAAGTCTGGGTGCCGAGAGCCCCTCCCAGGCTGTGAAGAGAGCTCTCTGGGTACTTCCTCTGTGGGGACGGAGGGTGGGGTCCACATCACCATCTCAGTGGTGGACAGTGATCTCGGAACAGGCTCTGTGTGAGAAGCTGTCTGCCCGTGGGAGCAACTGAGATTCTTGCCTGGTGGTTTCTCCAGGGAGACGTTACTCTGAGGAGCAGAGGAGATGTGAGATCAGAGGTCAGAACAGGGATGGGCCACCTGGGCATGCTGCTCTTCCTCTGCACCGTTTCTTTTGGATAAAACACTGTATTTTTACTTATTCTCCAAGTACGTATTACAATGAAATGCTGCATTCGCAGTAATTTCAAAATATGTGAAGGTGAAGTTTATGTACAAAATCAATCTTGTCTCTATTAAATGTCTACTCTAAAGACTATTCCAAACAAGCCAGCCTTCTACTTCAATCAAAGACTAGTTCTTGAAAGTGATATGCACATTTAGCATGCTCGTTAGAAATACTTGCATGTATGTGCACGTGTATGCATGTGGGCATGCGTGCATACGTGAACAAGCCTGTGAGGAAGCCAGAGGACAAGCTTGGGCATTGTTTCTGAGGAAAACTGACTACCACAGTTCCAATATAAGGTCCCTCTTTGGCCTGGGCTCACCAATTAGGCTACGGTGGCTGGCCAGTGAGCCCCAGAGATCCTCTTGTCTCTGCCTCCTGGAATTAGAAGCGCTGGAATTAGCTGGAATTAGAAGGCTGCGCCACGCCTGGAAGGTTTGCTTAGGTTCTGGGGACTGAACTCATGTCCTCATACTCACACTGCATGAACTACTCTCTCCAGCCTCTAGAAATACTCTTTTTTTTTTTTTAATAAGGGAGAGAGTTGGCACAACAGGGCCTCCAGCCACTGCAGTCAAACTCCAGACGTGTGCACCACCTCATGTGCAACCTTGTGCACTTGCACCACGTTGTGTGTCTGGCTTACATGCGACCTGGAGAATCGAACACAGGTCCTTAGGCTTCACAGGCAAGCGCCTTAACCGCTAAGCCATCTCTCCAACCCTAGAAATACTTTTTAAAGGCCTGTAATTAGGCCAGATCTCTTGCTTCAACGGTGTCCCTTGAGAACAGAACTTTAAGCAGGGGCATACTGTATGTAAACCCCACCTCCCCAACTACTACTAGCACTCAGGCTGTATAACCATTTCAAAATAAAATCTGTCCACACTAGCAGAATAATTAAGCTTTGTGTCAACACTGCCACTGTCTCTGTTCTTTAGAATCACCCACAGCCACTGGGAGAAGAAACTCCTTTCTTCCCGTGTCTACAAGTCTTCTAAAAACTCCCCGCTCAACCCAACAGACATGTCCTTTCCAGTAACATCCTCTGAAAGATACCACCCCAAGCACCTGCGTGGGCTGTCTTGTGGAAGATGAGGGCTGAACTCTTCGTGAGTCTGACTAAAAGAGTGTGTGTGTGCATATGGAGGGAGAGAGAGAGAGAGAAGAGGGGAGAAAAAGAGGAGGGAGGTATGGATGGGTGGGTGGATGGACAATTGCTAAGTAATGGTTTTGGAGTACAATCGGGGCATTGAAACTTTTTCTAAGCTCTCCAGGTGACCGTAACTCTCAGCCAAAGTTGAGAACTAGCAATCAAATATACTTATGTTTAGCTTCCCAATACTGCACTACATTATTAAAAAAAAACAACTTCCTCCCAGGCCTGTCTCCCAGTTCCCCTAGAAACAGCTGGTAGATTTGCCACATCCTAAAATGAGGTAACAGAGTCTCAGAGAGCTATGTGACTTGCTGAGGCCACATCACTGCGGGTCATTGGTGTTCGGAGTCTAGGTCTTGTGAGCCTTCACTCGTCCATGTGGGACCCATTCCTGATGCTTCACAGGTGGAGACCACCTCTGTGACACTGGACAAAGGCCACCGCTCGGGCTCTTTTCACAACCTCCATCTCTTGAAAAGGCGAAAATACTGCCTGAGCGCGCCTTTATGTGCAGCTACGTAATATTCACGCTCTGTGTACCAGACATGTAGCCTGAGCTCAAAGGCCATTCAGAGTACAGGTGACAGAAGGCCACCCTCACACCGAGATAGTCACCACAACCACAGGCCAGCTCTATTCTGATCCAAGTAGAAGGAAATGTCCTTCTGGTTATTTTCCTATACACAGTCTCCTAAACCTACAACAGTTGGTGCCCAAGTTGTTGCCATAAAGTTATAATGCAATCACCTTGTATTGTTTGTTTGTTTGTTTGTTTGTTTTGAGGTGCTGGGGATGGAACCCAGGGCCTCATGTGTGGTAGGCAAGTGCTCTACCACTGAGCTACTCCTAGCTTTACACTGGGCTTTTAAAAAATGTCTTTTATTAACATATATTAATCATACATACTAATAGGTTTCATTATAACATTTTCATACATACATAACAATGTGTATTAATTCTATTATGCCCCCAACACCTCCTTTCTTCCACTGCTCCCCTCCTTCTTCCCAACTAGTCGCCTCTGTATTTTGCCACTCAATGACTTTCACTAGGGTTGCTTCCAGGAGATGAGGAAGAGGTTATTCATAAGAGCATGGCCACTTTACCAGGGCGGTGTCTTGTAAGCCTCTCCCCCATCCCATCTGGCATTCCACCTTCTTTGGCCTTTAGGATTTGAGCACTTTCATACCTCTGTGTGGACATTTAGAGATAAAAGCTTTGCATTCAGATTTCCATCAGGTTAATGGACAAAAGTTAACTCCCCTTGTGCCCTTTCCTGACCCTGAGGGGCTGTGTTAGCTGTGTATTCACTCACTCATCAAAAAGCTTCCATCTCAGGAACAAAGGCCTTTGTTCGGAAGCTACTAGTTAGAGCTACGTATCAAAGTGTGACCCCCAGACCAGCAGCAGCAGCCAGTGCCACCTCTCAGATGCCCCAAGGGTCCCACCTCCTGGTCTCTTGACTGAGCATTTTCCTGAGTGAAGGCTGGATTTAGCCACTCCGTTCTAATCACCAGGGTTCAGCAGGAGTGATAAGCTGTCATTTTCCATGTTTGGTTCTAAGAAGGCATTTATCTTGGGAGGCCCACTGTGGAGCCATGGCTCTGAAAATCCAGCTCACACCCTCAAGCAGTCCCCTGGAGAGAGCAAGATGGCAAGACACCAGTGTCTCCAGCCAACAGGCACCATGGGGCGAGCTCCGGAGCAGGACCTGCTGCAGTGAAGCGTGGAGCCAGCAGAAGTCTCATCCCAACCCAGGAGTCAGGCACCAGGCAAGCCCCAAGGCCAGCAGTAAATGACAGACACCTGGGAACTTACTGGAACTGCAAAGTAGCAATCCCCACCAAGACCAACTGCAAACTCAGAAATTCCAGGGCCGGCAGTCTGTTAAAACGCTCCTTAGGGAATTCTGGTGCACGGCTAGCATGAGGACCATGTGTCCGAGAGACAGGCTGAGGACAGAGAACTGAGGCACCCCTGCAGTTCTGCTGCTCCTCACATACCCCAGGGCGGAGAGCAGGCTGGGATGGGACCACCCAAGCAGGAGGAGCTGTCATTAGTTCAGTGCCTACTGCCCATCTTTCTATCCCAAAGGGAAAATACTAACAAATGATGGAGGTGCCAGGGAGACGCTCAGTGGGTAAAGCACTTGTCATGCAAGCACGTGGACTGCGTGTGGATCCCATAGTGGCACACACCTGTAATCCCCTCACTGGGGTGGCAGAGACAGGAGTACCCCTAGGACTTGCTGGCCAACTAGTCTAGTTGGTTCTGTGAGCTCTGGTCCAGTGAGAGATCTTGTCTCAAAAACTAAGACAGAAAGTAATTAAGGAAGACACCAACATCAACCACTGGACTCCACATGAGTGCATGCATGCACGCGCATGTGCACACACACAGTGCGCCTGCCTAAACACATGCACCCACATATACATGAACATGAATATGCCCATGTACACCACACACACAAGTGGATGTGGGCAAAGTCAGGGCATAGCAGAGCACAGGAATCTTCTAAGGAAACACACATGTGGAGTGCTCAGGGACTGTGGAGGAAGAGAGTATCCTGGGAAGCAAACAGAGGTCCTGAGTCAGTCTGTGTATACAGGCATGGCCTTCATAGAGGCCCCTGGCCCATCAGCCAGTGGTTCTAGATCCTAGGGACTCCAGATGAGCTGGTGAGAACAGAGGAGAGGTGTGCAGTGTGAGAACAGGGATAACCAGAAAGTCGGTGTAGTGATCACTGGGTCATTCAGCTCCCAAATAAACATGAGCCTCAAAAACAAGCAACTGGAGGACACTGCTGCCACCTCAGAGAAGAAACTCTCCAAATATAACTTACAAAATACGCAATTTCCCACCAGACCACCCTATCCCCAAGTCCACAAGTTGGTGAGCTCCAAACATGCTTACAGAAACAGAAATTAGTAGCCTCCCTCTCAATAAATATGAAAGAAATTGTAAGTCATTTAGGGAAAACCTCCAACATGCTAAAAAGACTTGGAAAGATAAATAGGAAAAGGGGAAGCAGATGAGAAACTTAGAAGAAAACCTGAACAGCATTAAAATTAACCTCAAAGGATGACAGGAGACAATATCAGGATGCCCTGAAAATCCCCCAGCAAGGACGGCAAGTTCTGGAAAAGACGGCCTAGACACACGCACACTTCTTCCTTGCTGCACGAGGGCAGCTCGAACGCTCTGGTGGTGTACCGAGAACAGCGACGTGGCTCCAGGCAGTATCCCACGTACTGCGCAGCCCACTGCCCTCCTGCAGTGTAGGCAGCGGCGATGCTAAAACACGCCAACCATCTAAAACCCCCAAAGACATGATGACTCTGAATTGTGAAGGGAAGGAAAATGGACCAGTAAGGATCCTCAGAAGCCAAAGGACAGCAGACATACAATCAGGGATGTCCCTAGGTTTTCTGCTGTCTCATGCAATCCACTCATACATATATCATGTATGGGCAATATAGAAGCCTCTAGGTACAGACAGAAAAGCCCCGATCAGTGCCTGTTCTCTCTAATCAATGCTAGCAAAACATAGAATAGTCAGGAATTCCCCTAGTTTTGCCAAATGCTAGGTAAAAACTATGGGCGGGGAATTCCCAACCTGACTGTCTATGTAATAGAGCCCAAACATTCCCATCGACGGCCCACAAAGTGCTATCAGAAAAGGCTGAGTGGGAACTGAGGCTCCCCACCCCCGGTGTTGTACGATAGGACAGTGTGTGGGGCCAGTCCCCCTACCCTCCCTCCTTGCATGTTGAAGTGGTACAGGAGGCCTGGTAGAGAACCAGGACCTTCAGGATTCACAAGGCCTCCTCATTCCGTGGTGTTCCAGGGAGCCCCCTGGGGAGGCATGAAGGAGTCTTCATGCCCACCATGTAGCTGTTAGTGGAGACCCTTAGCTCCCATCCCTGACCATCAATCATCAGACACCATCCCTACCCATCCACATGTCAACAGAGGCCAGTAAGGAACCTGGGAATTTGCCTTGTCCTGGCAGTAATGAGGTGGTACCCAACTTGCCCCACTTGAGTGGTATTAAGTTATTTACACAAATAGAAGACATATACTACCTATAATCCCTGGAATAAAGTTGACACTTGTCATACCACAAACCAGGAAAAGCTTAAAGGGAACTAGAAAGGACTGTCAACACATTCCGACACTCAGAAGACAGGCGTGTTGACTCCGACAAACATTCTTAGAGTAACCATCACTTAAAAGGTTGCTTAAACAAGCAGTACAAATCATCCTGAAACAAATCAGGGGAAAAATAAAACATTTCTCAAAAGAGAAAAACACAAGAAATATAAGTAAAAATTATAGAATGGAAAAATATTTTTTAAATGACCCAAATACATATTGTCTATAAGAAACTGATTTTTAAAAATATTTTATTTATTTAATTGAGAGAGAAGAAGAGAGTGGGGGCACACCAGGGCCTTCAGCAACTGCAAACAAACTCCAGATGCATGCGCCCCGTTTGTGCATCTGGCTTACATGGGTCCTGGAGAATCGAACCGGGATCCTTTGGCTTTGCAGGCAAGCACCTTGACAAATAAGCCATCTCTCCCGCCCTAAGAAACTGATTTTTAAAATAAGGCTATAGGTCAGTCGAAAGTAAAAAGATGAAAAAAGAGGTATTAGGCAACTATGACAAACTTAAATAAAACTGTCAGCAAGACAGGAACAAAGAGATGAAATAATCTGCTAATATCAGGAATGAAACAGGGATAATACTATATACATCAAGGCACCGCAACAGGAAACAATAACACTAAGAACCCTTCCACACATACGTTTGCAAGCTTAAGGAACATGAAACAACTCTTTGGACAAATACAAAATATACAACAACTCACCCAGATATGAACTAAGTAATCTGAGCAGCCCAATAAATATTAACAATTGGAATTTGTAACTAAAAAATCTCCCAAGAAAACCATCATTGGAAAATTCTACCAAGTGTTCAAATAGAAACAAAAATGCTGTCCTACATGCTTCTTCAAGAAAACTGAAGAAAGGAATCTTGAGCAAAAAGAACAAGGCTGGAGGCATCACCAACCCTGACTTCAAGCTGCCCCACGCAGCCACGGTAATAGCAGCAGTGTGGTGCTGGCATAAAACCAGACATGCAGAGCACTGAAACAGAGGGCATGGATAGCAACCTGCCCGGACGCTCGATATTCCACAAAGATTTCAAAAGTATACATTTGGGGAAATACAGCCTCTTCAACAAATGGTGTTACAAAACTATACCAATACCACACACTCAACATCTTCCTCAGCATCTTACACACATGTGCACACACCAATACCACACACTCAACATCTTCCTCAGCATCTTCACACACATGAGCACACACCAATACCACACACTCAACATCTTCCTCAGCATCTTCACACACATGTGCACACACCAATACCACACACTCAACATCTTCCTCAGCATCTTCACACACATGTGCACACACCAATACCACACACTCAACAACTTCCTCAGCATCTTACACACATGTGCACACACCAATACCACACACTCAACATCTTCCTCAGCATCTTCACACACATGTGCACACACCAATACCACACACTCAACATCTTCCTCAGCATCTTCACACACATGTGCACACACCAATACCACACACTCAACATCTTCCTCAGCATCTTACACACATGTGCACACACCAATAGCACACACTCAACACCTTCCTCAGCATCTTCACACACATGAGCACACACCAATACCACACACACTCAACATCTTCCTCAGCATCTTCACACACATGAGCACACACCAATACCACACACTCAACATCTTCCTCAGCATCTTCAAACACATGTGCACACACCAATACCACACACTCAACACCTTCCTCAGCATCTTCACACACATGTGCACACACCAATACCACACACTCAACATCTTCCTCAGCATCTTCACACACATGTTCACACACCAATATCACACACACTCAACATCTTCCTCAGCATCTTCACACACATGTGCATACACCAATACCACACACTCAACATCTTCCTCACAATCTTCACACACGTGCATACACCAATACCACACACTCAACATCTTCCTCAGCATCTTCACACACATGTGCACACACCAATACCACACACTCAACATCTTCCTCACAATCTTCACACACATGTGCACACACCAATACCACACACACTCAACATCTTCCTTAGCATCTACATACACATGTTCGCACACCAATACCACACACAACATCTTCCTCAGCATCTTCACACACATGAGCACACACCAATACCACACATACACACACACACCTCATCACATTATTAAAATGACAGAGTCCGAGATTAGTGCTTTGGTCATGCTAGGGCAGTGATGGTGTGAATAAAAAGGCTAAGAAAACTGTGAATCTCGCTTATAGTGAGTATATGCATCATACATGCCAAAAAACAAAACAATGTTAATACAGGCTTATCAACCCTCATATGGAACCCAAAATCCAAAGGTGCACAATATGAAGACTGTGAATGCTGGCACAATGCCACCAGTAGGAAAATGCCACATCTGACGTCATGTGGCAGACTGCAGTCAGAATGCAGGTGCACTAAACACAGTGAATAAATGACCTCCGGGCTCTGTGTGTAAGGTGAACATGACTTATGAATAAGTTTCATGTTTAGACTTGGGTCCCTCCCTCAAGATTTCTCCTTACATGTATCCAAATATTCTAACAGGAAAACATAACTGAAATCTGAAACCCTCTTTATGCACTGACTGTTGAGTCTTGAGCACTCTTTATATAGTCCAGTTACTCTTGTTGAAAATGTGGGTAGCGGGCTGGAGAGATTGCTTAGTGGTTAAGGCTCTTGCCTGCAAGACCTAAAGACTCATGTTCAACTCTCCAGGTCCCACGTAAGCCAGACACACAAAGTGACACAAGCACACAGGGTTTCACATGATCACAAGAGGGTGCACTCATCTGGAGTTCAATTGCAGTGGCTGGAGGCCCTGGCATGCCAATTCTCTCTTTCTCTCTCTCTCATAAAAAAGGCCAGTCTATGGGCTTGCCTCAAAAAAAAATTAAAATGTGGGTTGTAGCTGGGCGTGGTAGCACACGCCCTTAATCCCAGCACTCGGGAGACAGAGGTAGAATGCTCACCGTGAGTTCGAGGCCACCCTGAGACTACATAGGGAATTCCAGATCAGCCTGAGCTAGAGTGAGACCCTACCTTGGAAAACCAAAAAAAAAAAAAAAAAAAAGTGGGTTGCAAATAAATACTCCACATCTGTAGCTTGTCTATTTCCCTTCTGGCAGAGTCTCGGTGGCATCCTGTCTAAAAAACCCTTTCCACTCTCCAGACCCCAAATGTACTCCCTCAGGTTCTAAAAGCTTTATAATGTTGTGCTGTATTTTGTATTTAAGTTTGGCATTAGTATGTATTTCCTTATGCTATCTTTTACTCTTTTAATGGTTTTTCAACTTTCTCTTAATTCTGACCCAAGGGGACTTCCCTTAGCTGCCCTTCAGAGGTAAATCAAGGGGTCAGTACCATTCACAGCTCACTCACCTCACTCCCAGGAAGGTCTCTCAGAGAGGGTGACGCGCTGAGGCCTTGGTGACACTGGTCTGTGTGCCTGTTGTCTTCCTTCTGGTCATTCTGGCTTAATGTCTGCAGAGACAGTAGGAGGCTTGTCCTGGCCTTGGGAGTCTTGAGCCTTTCAGAGGCCTCTGAACATTTGTCCGTTTCCCGGTAGCTCCCAAGAGAAACCATGGAGATGGCATTAGTCCTGCCAGGCAGGCAGAAGGCAGCCTGCTGGGCCCCGGGCCTAGGACTCTGCGGCTTGGGGCTTGTGGGTCTGCAGGGCATATCTTGGCTTTTCATGGTCAGACAAGAAGCAGAGCTGCAGGGGGTGGCACGGCTGATGCCAGCCTGCTGGGCTGCAGGGCTGGTGGGGGAGATGAGCCAGGCCTGTTCCGGGCACACACAGGACGGGAGGTACCCACTGCCTTCCTTGGCAGCTGTGTGTTTTATGGTTGGTTCACTTTTCCTCCTGAGTTCTGGGGAAACCAAACTGTTGGGTGGCAGAGCTGCAGGGCGCTGTGGGGGCGTCCAGGAGTCTCCACAGACACAGCTGCCCGCCTCCCCGGCCGACCGTTCACAGCGGCTCCTGGTCACTGGTGGGGAAGGGCTGCGTGCATCCACAACTTCTGGTCCTGGAACCCTACTCTCTGAGGGGGGCCTCTTGGGGCTCTCCACATCTTTGCTTCTCAGAAAAACGCGCCAGGAGCTCTGGCGCTGCCTGCCCTTCTCGCCCTTGACAGAACCAGCACGTTCTTCAGCATTCACTTTTTCCACAATTTTTGCCTCAAAAAAATTGGAAAAGGTCCTATGAGCTAAGGCCAGTCTGGTCCTGAGCTTGCTCTCCGTTGTTCGGAGTTTCTTGGCGGTGCTGCCAAGGTCCCCTGGTGTCCCCGCGCACTCCAGGCGCACGCCATCCGGGGCAGAGGGACCCGGAGGGAGATGCGCCTCCGGGCCAGGATGCGCCAGCCTGGCCTGGGCCTCCGGGGTCAGGGCAGCACAGGACGTGCCCACTCCAGGGCTCTCCATGACTATGGGACTGCTGGTCCTTAAAGAGGTCACCTGGAGAAGCGTGGGGAGCTGCCCACACTCCTGAACACCCTGGTGGAGCCCTTGGTGAGCTCCCAGGGATCCAGCTGCTGCAGGGACCCTGGCCACGGCTCCCTCGGGGTCAACCGCAGGGGCCTTGTCCTCCCCTGCGTTAGGGACATCTGTACTCTCAAGGCCCACATCTCCCTGTCTGCTGTGGGGCTGGCGGCTCCCCTCGGGGCAGATGGCCTTTTCTAGGGCATGCACCCACAAGCTCCAGCTCAGAGCTTTCCCCAGGCAGCCTCTCGTCCAGGGGCTCCTCTGTGCTCAGGGTCGCTTCTGAAGCGGTCCCGGAGACCAGAACTCTCCCAGGCTTTGTGCCTCCTGCCAGCAGCTGGAGACACCGGTGCTCTTTCCCCACCGTGGGGCATGTTGGCAGCTCACACCCACTGCCTCCAATTGACGTTTTTGAGTTCCTGGGGAACTCACACTGAGCGGCGCCTACGCTTTGCAGAGTCCCAGGGCTTTCCCCTATGAAATCGCTGGACTCTGACCCTAGCAGAAGGCTGGCCTTCCCTGTCGTGGCCTGTAGACCTCTTTGCTCTACAGCTAGGATGATGAGGGTACAACTGTGCCCAGGAGCAGCCTGTGCCTTGGGCTCCAGCTGCAGGCTGGCACCATCCCTAGGCACCCGGTCACACTCATTTCCAGTACTGCAGTGCGATGCCCTGGGGGCTGGGAATTCCGAAAGACACCACAAGGCCCTTTCCCTGCCGTCAGGGTCTAGACTCATTGCCTCTTGTGGGTCTTCTGAAGGATCTCGTGCACCTGATTCCAGAGTGGTGTCTGCGGCGTGGGTGCTGCCACTCATGTCCCAGCAGCCCGCAGACTGCTGTTCCACACGGGGGTCTCACCACGGCTCTGGTGATGGGGGCAACTGGCCCTCCCAGGCAGCTTTCTCTCCTCACTGAGAACACCTTTTGCCGTGCAGTCCCTGGGCAGGGTTCCTGCCTTAGCAGAAACGTCTTGCAGGCACTTTTGTTTACTGCTCACATCAGCAGGGCGGGCACCTCGGGGTTCCTCAGGTCGGCGCTCTGGGCGGTGCCCCAGCTTGCCTTCAGCTAGGCCCAGGCACTTCCTCCTGACGGCCAGGCTCCAACAGTTCTGAAGAGAAGTGTGAAGCGTCTGGGCATGACCTAGAATCCCGTTCCACCTGGTTTTCCTGTGGGAGAACCACACAGGGTGTGTTCCGGGAGGCCCCTTGAAAGCCACAATCACCAGGCTTGTACTTATCCTGCAGATGGGGAGCCCTGCCTCGCGAAGCCGGAAGTAACTGAGACAGTCGGATGGCTGCAGGGGGAAGGCTGCTTTGTGCTCTTGGATCTGGTTCTATTTCTACCCCTTTCATCAAGTGCGTCCCAAATGTCACAACGTTCCCCCCGATGGGCTCCTTGCAATAACCTGAAGGAAGCCCCGCTATGGAATGGGTCCTGACCCGAGTCCTCCTATGCCGACCCAGGTGTTTTGGGGATACCCCTCCATTACCACCAATGTTTGCTGGGGCACTGAGGTGAAACCTGGTGTGTAAGAGGCAAGGTGTACCCAAGCAGTGTTGGGCACAGACTGTGGGGTCTGGAGGACTTCCCTTCTCTGTCCTGGTCCACAGGAGCACTTTGCTGACCTGCTGGGCTATGCGAGGTAGTGCTGGTGCCTGGGCCCTGCTGTGGGCGCGTAGCCAGCTCTGACACAGTCTGCAGTGCTGCAGAGCACAGGAGCAGGCCATGGGCATGTCCAGATCGCCCTCGGACCCGACTCTCTGCAGGGGAACCACACAGAGCCCGCTGTGGCCTTGAACAGCTACCCTCTGTGGCAGCTGGGGACTGCTGCCACCAGTACCCCCCTGCGGGGAGCACCCGACCAGTGCAGACTCTTGCTCCAGGCTGGTCACGCAGTCCCAGGAAGCATCTTGTTCCTCTTTTCCAGCAACTGTAGCCGAGGCATGCCACTCATTTTTATAAGTGTCTTCCTTCAAGCCAGGGAACAAATCCAGGTCCTCCTCTGCATCAAGGTCAAAAACACAGGAGAAGTGCTGCTCCTGAGGAAGCCTAGCTGCTGGGCCATCAGGACATTCCCAGTCCGTTTCTCTGTCTACCAAGGGACCACTTGGAGAGAGGCAGACTCCTCCAGCGAGATCGGCAGGCAGGGACTCAGTGTCAGAGGCACTTCCAAAAGGATCTGTTTTTGTGTCTGATCGGCTCCCACTCTGAAGGGACAACGTCTCAGAGTCCTCGTGATCTGTTTCCTGGTTCCATCCCTGCTCCTCCGCAGGGCGTGGGGGCAGCTGGTTATCTTGGCTCTTGCTTTCACCAGGCAGGTGTGCCCCTGTCTCTGGAGTCTGGAAGGGCAAGAAAAGAAGGATCAGAGACATGGCCCAGGGGCACTGACACCCACTTTTACACCATCATACCTGCCTTCATCAGAAGGGCTCAGAAACATCTCATTGTTTTCCTTGTAGCCATAGGAAGGGAATGAAGAATGAAAGAGCTACCTTTCATGACCACAGAAAACAAGCAATGAAGCCAAACCCAAACAGTGGGCAGAAAATGTAGTACAAGTTGAAACAACTCTATCAAAACCAGAAAAGGCAGCAAGTATGTGCAATTGAAGTCAGTGTAAGCATTTTGTGTGAGTCATGAGAGGCCTGTCTCTGTGTAAGGCATCCAGCAAGAGGGAACAAATTAATACATGTCCACCTTGTGTCCTGTTTGCTCTTATGTAACCTGGTGACTTACAGCAAATGCTCGTGCACTCAGAACTGCTTTCTGAGTTTGACTTGCTGGAGAGAGAGAGAGAAAAAAAAAAAACCAGAGAGCAGAAGAAACCTCAAGACTTAATGAGGCTAAAAACACATTTTAAGATGTTATAAATGCTCAAGACAGCTTTGAGAACAAGAAGAAAAATAAACTGGACAGGAAATTTGAAGAATTTCCTTCTCTAGTTATATATATATGTGTGTGTGTGTGTGTGTATTTCTTTTTTGTGTTTTTTATGTGTGATGTGTATGCATCTTTGTATGTGTGTGAGGGGTGTCTGTGGAGGGCAGAGGACAACCTCAGGTCTTACCCTCAGGAATGCTATCTCCTTCCCTTGGAGAGAGTGTCTCTCATTGGACTGGAGTTCACCACGTTGGCTAGACAGGCTAGTCAGCAAACTCCAGGGGTCCTCCTGTCTCTGCCTCCCCAACACCAGGATCACATGTGGCTGCCACCACTCCCAGCACTTTATGTGGGTACTGACAGGTCTTCATGCTTGAAAGGCAAGCACTTTACCCACTAAGCTATCTCTCCAGCCCTAGTTGCATATTTCTTAATTGCCTTACTGAGTTATGAATTCCTATATGTATTTAACATGTACAAATATGAGTATTTATTTACCTGTGCACCTGTGTGTATGTGTGTGCAAATCTTTCAGGGCCTCTTACCCCTGCAAATGAACACTACACACATGCACCACTTTTTGTGTCTGGGTTTACATAGGTTCTGGGGAACTGAACCTGGGTCAGCAGGCCTTACTAGCAGTGCCTTTAAACACTGAGCCATCTCTCCAGCCCAGCTCTAGGTTTTAACAAACGCACCCACCTGTCTCCTCCCACGAAGACAAAGACCGATTTCCACGTCCCCCAGAAGTCCCAGCCCTTTTTCAGCCCATGCCTACATTCCTCCTTGTCCTTTCTCGGGTCAGGGATTTGCTTTCTGTCTCAGTCTTGATTTGACAGCCCTAGAGTTTCATGTGGACAGACTCCACAATATGTCCATAGAAGCATGGCGTCCTTCCCTTAAGCATGCAGGCTGCAGCATGTCTCAGTGCATACTATGACCTCAACTGTGAAGCAAAGGTGTGTGAAACCTTCAATCATCAAACTCCCCAACATCCCCCAGGCCAGGTGTGGGCCAAGCACTCAGTCCCGTTCCTAGCCAGGAGTCATTAGATTCTGTAACTTCTGGAGCTGGAGAGATGGGTCAGTGGTTAAGAGCACTTCCTGCACAAGAAGGAGGGTCAGAGGGGGCCAGAGACCACTGAGTTGAATCCCCCCCCAGAAACATGGAAGCAGCTCAGCATGCCTATAAGCCCCGGTCCTGGGGGTGGAGACTGAAGAAGTGCCGGGACTTGGGACACAGGCCGAGCTCTGGAATCAGTGAAGAGATTCCATTCCCAGGAAGCAAGCAGATGACCAGTGCAGTCGCGGTGCCTGAGGTTCTCCTCTGGCCTCCACACACGTGCGTGGGATGCTGCGTCCACACATACATCTGCACGCGTGCACACACACACACCACACCTACTGCACATACATACACATGCAAAAGCATTCTAAAAATAAATAAAATATCCCCAAGTGGTGAGGCTATTTGGAAAGGTTATGGAACCTTTACAGGTGGAGCCTTGCTGGAAAGTGTGGGTCACCAGACGTGGGCCTTGAGGTTTCATAGCCCCACACCACTTCCTGCCTGCCGTCTGCTTCTCGACTGTGTTGCAATGTGCCCAGCCGCTGCCACGCCCTCCTCACCACGCGGGTGCACAGCCCGGGTAACGGCAAGCCAAACTCAGCCCTGCCCTCCTTAAGCTGCTTTTGTCAGAGGAAAGAAGCTAACACACCACCAAGCCTGGCTCCCCCAGGACTTCTGGTAAGAGATTCCTCAAAGTAAAATTGCTTTTAGTTCTCTGTAACTAAGAGAACGAGAGTAAAAACCGCCAACATGTGTGACGTGTGAGGTTCTGAACTAAGGGGCGAGGCAGAAAGACAGGGGCTGCAGGATAACATACGTCCAGACGTGCTGCAAAGCAACATGGCAGCAGCATCGAGGACACGCCATGTGGAAAGAGGGCTGGGGCTGGAGAGACGGCTCGGCCGTTAAGACGCTTGCCTGCAAAGCCCAAGGACCCATATCCGACTCTCCAGATGCCACGACAGCCAGATACACAAAGGTGAGGCAAGCACAAGGTCACACATGCCCACTAGATGGTGCAAGCGTCTGGAGTCTGATTACAGTGGCTGAGGCCCTGGCAAGCCAATTCTCTCTTTCCCTCTCTCTCTCGTGTGCACGCTCTCTCTAAAAAAGAAGGAAGAGGGAAGGAAGGGAGCTGAGCAGTAAGGTAGTGTCCAGGAAGAGAGCCTTGGGGGGTCTGGCTCTGCCAGGATGCCAGTGCAGAAACGAGCGCTGAAAACAGGAAAGGTAAGGGGAGACGAATTAGAAGAGGAAGGAGGAAGGGAAAGATGATTGGTGGCAGTGAGAGGGGAACAACAGGGAATAATGACTTTCACATGTATGTATGAAAATGTCATAAAGAAGCCCATTATCCTGTATAATTAATATATCCTAGTGAAAAAAAAAACCAAACAGATTCACTCCAAGTGGAAAGAGGGCTGTGCAGTGGTGTCCAGAGGACAGACACTGGGAAGCCCGGCTCTCACGGAAGCCCAGCTCAGGAGTTTTCTCTGGTCACCTCTGCCATGTCAGGTGCCGGGCTGTACAGCATGACGAACAAACTTCCCCTACCTCACTCCCGAGTCACGTGGGGACAAAAATAGGTGAAATGAGATGTGATCAGGCCTTGACATGTACCGAGACGGCAAGTCATAGCGGCCACTATGTTGTCACCAGTGAAGACGCAAGAAGGCCACCAGCATGCTCCTGCCTCATGGGAACCTTGCGTTTCCATCTCAGCAACATAGTGATCACAACCAGGACCCCCAAACAATCTTTCAACACAGCCATAAGATGGTGTCACCCACAGACTCCTGCTGATATCAGTAGTCAATGCTACAGGCTCAGAGAATTCCAAAGTTCCAAGTTTCAACTGAACAAAGATGAGGCTAGTGTCAGGCCACAATGCCAGAGGGCTGGAACCTGCCTGGTCCCGCTCAGTACCACCCCAAGGGAGGGCTAAAGCCAGGGCTGGCCTTCGTGGTGTGCCTGCAGCTCAGGGAAGGCTAAAGTCTTTGCTGGCATTCTAGCTATTTCAGCAAGAGGCCTGGCTCAGTCACAAGAAAAATGAAAACCTCCAGGGGAAAAAAAAAGATACCTAAGATGATTCTTCCAGATCACAAAGCTGAGTGGTCCGTTCAAGAGCACTGTGATGCCACGTTTCGTGTTCACCGAAGCACACAAATACCGACCTGTAAGGAGTATTTTTCAAATCACTGGGTTTAGTTCAGTAGTAGATTCTAATCTGTGAACAGTGATTTCAGTTGGCCCATTCATATTCATAAGTCTGGCCAAACTTAGGCTGCAAATTTTTTTTTTTATATTCCATCTGTTGCAATTTGCACAGACTTTTTTTTTTCTGCGACACGTACCGAGTTTTTCTTGTCCTTATCATCTAAAAATACTGCATGACAGCTATTTCATAGCATTTTGTTGTTTTGTCCTAAGTCATCTGGAGGTGGTTTAAAGAGGTGTGCAGGTCATGTGTGAGCACTATACCGTTTTATACAAGGCATTTGAGCTTTCAGGGATTGAGGTGCCTGTGAAGGACCACTGGGAGCCAAGCCTGCACACACTGAGGCTAAACTTTCACCCTGATTCGATTCAGGAGTAAGAATTGTCAGCATAAACTAGTAGCAAAATAAAAGATAAATAAAACTGTGAAATAGAAAGCATCTGTTCTCAGGTTCTCTCTCTCTGTCTCTCTGCACAATTCCTGGGCTGTGCCTCAGAAATGTCTGCAGCTGAAATCTAGCAGTAAAGAATATTCTTGGGCTGGAGAGATGGCTTAGCAGTTAAGGCACTCGCCTGTGAAGTCTAGGGACCCATGGTCAACTCCCCAGACCCCATGTAAGCCAGGTGCCCAAGGTGACGCATGAGCACAAGGTGGCGCACGCGTCTGCAGTTCCTTTGCAGTGGCTGGAGGCCCTGGCATTCCCATTCTCTCTCTCTCTCTCTTTCTGTGTCTACCTCTTTCCCTCTCACTCTCTCAAATAAATAAATAAATAATATATATATTCTTTTGGTGAGGCTCAGGGCTTTCTCTCAGCTGGGGAGTGGATCAGATTTAAATAGCCTTAGATAAAATCCCTGGTGTTTTCTCAAGCCATGTACTTCCTAACTGCCACATCTCTACAGATCTCTTGAGGTCTCCAATGCCAGGAGCAGGAGTTGGCTTTCTCCCTATACCAAGCACAGAGCCACAGTGCGTTTTCACAGAGCAGCGGAGGAGGACTAAGTGGATGTCGCCCAGGTGAGAACAGCGGCAAGCTGCAAGCTCCAGCCGTTCCCTTCTCCCGCCTGACCACGAACTTCTCTTCACCAGACACTGAATCCCAACTCTTCTCGGCCTCTTCCCTTCTCATCTCCTCCTACACAGCTGACAGTCAGTCCCCACATGTCCTCATCCCCCATGTCCCCCCTTTTCTAAAACTAGTCCTTGAGAGTAAAATATCCCTTGCAAACACCTTGGCTGCATTCCAGTTGTGCTAACATGCAGCATTTCATGACCTTGGTAGCTCTGATCTTTTCCTAATCCCATCATGAGTTCCTCTTTGATCCATGATTTGTTACCAGTATGTTTTAGTTGTCCCTTTCATTTCTCTTTAATTGCACTGTGATCGAAGAGTGCAGTCTGGGTGATACGGATGTTTTGACATCAATTGAAAGTGGCTTTACAACATCGTGTGAGACCCCATTTCATAAATGGTCCCTGGGTGTTTGCAAAGTGTGTCCTGTAATCATGCACTACAGTGTTTAGTAAGTGCTCGTTAGATAAAGCCTGTTAATTGTACTGAAACCCTCAGCAACCTTCCTCTGCTATTAAGAACGTGCCGTACGGATGTGTCAGTTCCTCGTCAGTTGTCATTGCAGACGCGTGTGCCCCAGCGTGGCTACTCACACGGGAGCCAGTGCAGGACGGCTGCCCGTTCCACGAGCAGCAGCAGCAGCGGTGGGCTCTGCTTTAGTATCCCAAACGCAGGCTTGTCCTCCAAAGGCTATGTTTTCTGATGCAGCCGTTCACTTTTTGGTTAGTGCAGCAGTTACCTTCGCATTGCTGGGACAAAACAGCTGACCAGAAGCGGCTTATGGGAGGAAAGGATTTATTGCAGGCTTACAGTTTTGAGGGGAAGCTCCGTCACAGTGCAGCAAGCACAACTGGCTCGCAACTTCACACAGCAGCGGCAGAAACAAAGAGCAACCTGAGCGAGCTGGCTCTGGACGTCCAGCGGGTCCGGACCACCAATCAACCCCACATTCTGTCCCCAGGATCACACCTCCTCCAGCCAGGCTCCACCTCCCAAAGGCTCCAGGAGCTGAGGACTAAGTGGCAAACTTAATCATAAACACTTGAGGCCATGGAGGAGGAGACATTTTACATGAAAATCACCAGAGTTAGTAGTATCTTTATTTCCCTTAAGTGTGACTTTCTTAACCAACAAAATCCAATCTTCCAATCACGTCCACTCAGAGTTTAGCCACGAGCATTTACGGTGACTGTTACCATGTCTGGTTTACCAGCCGTGCTGTCAGAGCTCGGTCTTTCTGTGTGTGGGGAGCAGCTCAGTGATGGTTTGATCAAGAGGCTGCACATGCAGGAGTGCTGTCTTGTATCTGCAGGGTTACGGCTGTTTTGTTTGGGAGCCATCTTGTCTACAGTGGTTCCAGAATTAGGAGTTCCCACTCTGCTGACATTCAACTGCCTCTCCTCAGCACTGTGTCATCTTGGTGGAGTCAATGACGTTAACATTGCCACATCCAAAGCTTTAGGTTTACTCCCTTCCTTTCTCTTAGTTTTTTTTTTTTTTTAACTGGGAATTTTATTGTATGCATATATTGCACACTGGTCATACTCTGATCAGGTGATACTCTTATGTTCCCTCTCCCTTACCCCCATTCCTCTGAGGGTCTTCCTCAGCGGGGTTCCTGGTATTCACTGTGGGCTCGTGAATGTGCCAGTCCCTCTCTGTGGGAAGGACAATGCTTCAGAATATTCCTTCCCACCCTGAGGCTCTTAGGTTCTTTTCACCTCCCTTCTGCAATGCTCCTTGAGCCTTGGAGGGTGTGTTAGTAATCTCCTTTAGTGCTGAGCACTGGGCGACCTCTGGTTTTCTGCTTTGATGAGTTCTGAGTCTTCTCGGTGTCTACTGTCCTCTCCCTGGAGGAGGTTCTCTGGCTGACAGTCAGCAGCACTTGTGGTTAAACCACTACTTCCTCTGTAATGTTTTCCGGGCTCTTCATTTATAAAAACTTTTTACTAACAACATCCATACATCTGCACAATGTACCCTGATCACAATCCCCTCCCACCACCCTCCTTTGTCCCCCTCCCACATCTCCCCCCACACAGCTGGCAAAAAGAAAACAACACACATTACCAGCTTCGCCCTTCACCTGTGAGAACAGGCTCACGGTCCATGGAATGAACATTTCTCTCACCTCCAGAAGTTTGTCCATGCTCTTCGTGATCCTTCCATGTAGTGCCTCCTTGACCCTGACTGAACCCCACATCCATCCCCAGGAGATCTTTATCTAATTTCTGCCATCACAAATTAATTTATATTTTCTATAATTTCATAGAAATAGAGCTATACAGTGTGTATTTGGAGGGAGGAGACTGGTCTTTTTCACTCTGCACAATTACATTTTTATAATAATTTTTATATATTTATTCATTAGCATGTATGAACACACCAGGGTCTCTTGCCACTGCAAAGGAATACCATTAGACATGTCACTTTTTGCATCTGGCTTACTTTACATGTGTGGCTTGGGAATTGAACCTGGACCAGCAGGCTTTGTAAGCAGGTGCCTTTAACAGTTGAGTCATCTTCCCAGCCACCGTGAGCAATTATCTTTAGATTCATCTACGTTGTTGTATGGGTCAGTGGGTAAAGGCCCACGCCTTTATGGCCACCTAGGGTTCCACCACAATGTTCTGCTACACATCTTCCTGCTAGGCCACATCTCAGCTGTTCACAGATTTCTGCCTTTCAAATGAAGCTGCTGTGAACGTTTGTGCACAAGTCCTCTTCTGAACACGTGCTTGTGTTTCTCCTGCAGAAGTACTGAGGATGTGATGTGAGTGGCATGGTGGTCGTGTGGGCCAGGGGTCTACCTTCAACTTCTGGAAACACCACATCAGTTCTTCAGCCCCTGTTCAGCGCTGCCACCCCAGGGTGCAAGTACAGCTCCTCCTCATCCTCACATCCTGCCAGGGCCAGTCTGTTCACCGTGATAATGCACGTGAGTGCAGGTGCAACTGTGCAGGTGTGGGTGTACAAAGCACGTGTGTGCACATGGGCATGGAGGCCAGAGGACAACCTCTGGTGTTGTTCCTCCGAAACACTGGGCATCTTTTTTTATTTTTCTGAGACATAGTCTCTCATTGGCCTGGAGCTTGCCAATAAGGCTAGAGTGGCTGGCCACTGAGCTCCCGAGATCCTCCTGTCTCCACCTCCCCAGGGCTGAGGCTACAGGCATGTGCCATGGTGCCTGCGGTTTCTCACACAGCTTATGAAGATCAAACTCAGGTCCTCATGCTTTTGTGGCAATTATACCCACAAAGTCCTCTGCGCCAGGGAGAAAAAGCTATTCACGGGCATAATACCAAGGGGCCAAAATTATGCTCAGCACACCTATGTTGCCTTCCCATCTACCAGGTGCTTCAGAATTTCTAACAGGCAGTTATAATGGAGATACCACTCGGAAGAGCGACACAGTGCGAGGCAGCTCTGTCTACAGTGCCCGTGGGGCTACAGGTCCCCTCCCAGTGCCTCACTTCCTCCCACAGCTTCTCCTTCGCCACTGCCTGCTTCTCGTGGGTGTGTCTTGGTCCATTGAGAGACTCGTGGATCTGATTTGTAATGTGCAGCGTGATGTCCAACCAGAACACTTATGCACGGTGCCTGACACTGGGGCCCTCCCGCCTCCCCTCTGTGACCAACTCAGCGGCTGGATCAATGCTGCTATGCCCACCCTCAGCAACACTCACAGCCCAAGTGCACGACATGTCCCTTGCTGTCCTAAGGCCCATCATTCACTGTGTTGTATGATCCTCTGCTCCATGTCAGGTCCTGGGCTTGGTACATACACCAAGTGCAGGCTGAGACCACATCTCCACTATAAGGTCTCTGACGTGGGAAAGGACATCACCCTTTGTCCTAGTCCTGCACCTTCAGAACCCCTGTGGCATCGGGTCCTGACACAATGACTCCTGTGTGTAAACACACTCCACAGTGCCACAGCATGGGCTATCCCTACATCTACCATTACCACCAGAACAGGCTTCCGAAGACCTGCCATGTTCTTGGCCCAGCTAGGGCTCCAACCTGAGGACACGATGCCATCATTATGTCCACGGAATGAAACAACTCCTCGAGTGAAAGAAAGGAAAGAACGCAAGTTTTCCTGATTTACAGCGTTGCTGATTTTGCCACACACAGGTGTTAAGCGTGCACTCCGCACTGGAGGATAGTCTGGCTGCTTCAAGCTAAAATACAAACACAGCTGAAAGAAATCCGCCAGCCGCAGCCTCACACACGCAATCTCGTGTCCTCTTCCCTGCAGCCTTACCACAGTCACCCCAAGATTTATTTACTTGAGGGAGAGAAAGAGGCAAACAGACAGACAGATAGTAGCAAGGGGCACCAGAACCTCCTGCCCCTGCAAACCAACTCCAGGTGCACGCACAACTTTGTGCATCTGACTTTACGTAGGTACTGACGAACTGAGCTGAACCCACGTTCAGTTCTCCAGCCCTCAAACTTTAAAACGGTAGCAACACAGTGTTTTGGAAAAATGAAGAGTGTTGTCAGCAGGCACAGGAGATGGCTCATCAGTTAAGTGTGCTTCCTGCACACGCATGAGAGCCTGAGGGGGCCAGAGATTGCCGGGTTCAAATCTCCAGATCCCACGCAGAACAGCTAGGCAGGGCCATGCACCTGTAACTCCAGCCCTGCAGGGGAGCACAGGGGCACAGCTGCAAGGGCACATGCACGCGCATGCACCTCACATGCCACACTGCATCACATTGTACATACCTGCTCACATAAGCAAAACTAAATTTTAAAAAGACTTGTCAGAGTGACTGTGGTGGATGCATAAGCTACCTGAGCCTTGCTTGTAAGCCAAGGGTGGGGGAACCTACTATATGTATGTACTGTTCTAAGTGAAAGAGGAGGTGTAAGATGCTCAGCAAGTGGTGCACATTCAACAATTGCTGGGGACCAGGGAGATGGCTCAGTGGTTAAAGGTGCTTGTTTGCAAAGCCTGTTGGTCCAGGTTCAATTCCCCAGTACCCACATAAAGCCAGATGAACAAATGGGTGGGTATGTCTGGAGTTAGTCTGCAATGGCAAGAGGCCCTGATGTGTCCATACTCTCGCCCTTTCTATCTCTCTGTTTCTGTCTGTCTGTCTCTCTCTCAAATAAATAAAAAAATTATATATTTATAAAAATATAAATATATATCTTAATTACTGGATCTTCTCCTCTTTTCTTCTTTGCTTTGTCTGTGTGGTATATGTGTGAATGCCTGTTCATACGTGAGACTGTGCTGGTGTGCACTATGTGTAGAGCCAGAGGTTAAGATCAGGTGCCTTCCAGAATCACCCTCCACCTTACTTATTGAGATAGGGTTTATCACTCGAGCCCAGAGCTCACCGGTGCCTCAGGTAGATTAGCTAGCCTGCTTGCTCAGGGGACTCCTGGAGCCTCACCTACTGAGCTCTGGGATCACCGTCAGGCAGCCACACCCACCATGTCAGCTGGGGATCTGAAGTTTTTAAAAACATCTTTATTTATTTATTTGCAAGGAAAGAGACAGACAGACAGAGAATGGGCACAGACAGCCTCCTGGAACTGCAAACTCCAGATGTACGTGCCACTTTGTGCATCTAGCTTTATATGGATACGTGGGAATTGAACCCTGGGCTACCAGGCTTTACAAGCAAGCATCTTTAACCACTGAGCTATCTCTCCAGCCTCATGAATTTCTGTTTAAACTCACAATGCTGAAGCTCATGATAGTTTAGGCATAGTCCAGGGATGTCTGTGCTATTCCACGCTAATGCCTCTTCAGACCTTACAGCAATGGAAGGTGCAGCCAGGACAATGTGCCGTTCACAAGCACCAGTGGAAAATCAACACGAAAGACCCTGTCACAAAAGGAGGTGGCAGGAGCAGGGAAACACTGGAGGTTGTCCTCTGACCTCTCTACACGTGCACTCTAGCATTGTGTCCAAACACACACGCGTACACGTACACATACATATACACACAAGCAAAAATTTAAAATTGTTGCCGAGTGTTGTGCTGCAAGCCTTTAATCCCAGCATTTGGCAGGCAGAGGTAGGAGGATTGCCATGAGTTCGAGGCCAGCCTGGGACTACAAAATGAGTTCCATGTCAGCCTGGGCTAAAGTGACATTCTACCTTGAAAAAAAAAATAAATGAAATAAAATAAATAAAATTTAATAATTAGTAAAGTGAAAAATGGACTTCAATTCCCCCCTACCAAAACACATTATCTGTTTGTTTAAAAAAAAAAAAAAGCAAAAGCATGTGTCATTCTGCAAATATGCTAAGAAATGCAGAAAGACGTCAAATAACGTAAAACTCTCTCTTCACCAGACCTGTCCCCCAGATCACACTGTCCGAGGCAGTCCCCATGGCAGGCCACAGCCCACATCTGCCCTGAGTGCTCCTCTCCAGTGTCTAACTGCCTCTAGTGAGACGGGACAGAGCAACTGACTGCCGGGTTTAGCTTCTGGTCGGCAGCATCAGAATTCTCTGCCTCATCCTGTGGTGTCTTCCAGACCTGCTCTCAGATCTACTCTGAGCAGATCCTACCTGCAGTCAGTGACCCTCCCTGCCCTCTGTATCTCTAGGCAGCAGCGACAGTTCTAGTGGCACTGTGTGGCAGAAGGACATGGAAACCAACACAGCCACTTCTGTGTTTCTGTTTAACTCAATTTAATGTTAGCCTCAGCTCAGACTGGGGAGGCAGCCCAGTGGGTAAAGTGTTTCCATGCAAGTCTAAGGACTTTGGTTCAGACCCCAAGAACTCATGTAAAATGCTGAGTATGGGGTACTTACATGTAATCCAAGCACTGGTAGGCAGAGACAGAACCCCTAGGGCTCACTGGCTAATCAGGGAGCGACCCTGATTGAAATAATAAGGTGGAGTATGACTGAGGAAGACCCCTCATGTTGATTGCTAGCCTCCACACACACTCCCACACATGGGCACAGGCACCAACACACACACACACACACACACACATGTGCCACATACATATGAACATGCATACACAAATGCATGCACACCACACACACATTTTAAATTTTTAGTTTAGGACTGGGAAAATGGCTCAGCAGTTAAAGGTGCTTGCTTACAAAGCCTGCAAACCTGGGTTCGATTCCCCAGTGACCATGTAAAGCCACATACAAAAAGTGGAGCATGTGGGCTGGAGAGATGGCTTAGCGGTTAAGGATCTTGCCTGCAAAACCTAAGGACCCAGGTTTGATTCTCCAGGTTCCACGTAAGCCACATACACATGGCGGTGCATGCATCTAGAGTTCGTTTGCAGTGGCTAGAGGCCCTGGCACATTCCCCCCCCCTCTCTCTGTGTGTCTCAAATAAATAAATAAAAATAAATCAGAAAAAAAAACTTTTTAAAGTGGAACATGCGTGTGGAGTTTGTTTGCAAAGGCAAGGGGCCCTGGAATACACACACAAATTCTCACACAACGCAGCACATACTCAAATAAATTTTTTTTAAAAAATTGGAAGTAGGGTCTCACTCTAACCCAGGCTGACCTCTGGCTCTCACTCTACAGTTCCAGGCTGGCCTCAAGTTCACAGCAATCTCCCTCCTCCTCCAGCCTCCTGAGTGCTGGGATTAAAGGCGTGAGCAAATAAAAAATATTTTTTTAAGAAAAAAAAATTTAGTTTCGCTCAGTGAAAACAGTCCCATGAAAACCAACACTATGCCCACCGTTGGTAACACACATGCCCAAGTAAAAGATTCTGATGCAACATCTGCCGGTCAGTGGTGGTCTTCTTTCCTGCCTGGTGTCTGTGTACCTTGTCTGACCTCAAGGAGCGTGGCTGGCCCAGTTCTTTCACACCCAGAAGAGCAGCGCAAGATAGTCCCATGAACAGGACCATCTCAACTCTGACTTGCCCTGCATCCAGGTCTCCCCAGAAATACGATCTCTCAGACACGCGAGCTGTGGCCACCTGCAGCTGCCTTGTCCAGCCCACGAGGAAACTGAAGTTGGTTTTCTACTGCACGGCATCAACCTCGGCGGTCTGGGAGATACGCCTGGGCAGGGAGGGGTGCTAGGCAAAGTCTAGACAGAGCCTGGGGCATTTGCAAGATGGCACCGCTCCCTTAGGCCCACTCTCCTTGGCTCAGTCACCAAGTGGGGCCGTAGCAGCTGATGGAGGCAAAGGCAGGCTCCCCTCTTCTCTCTGCACTCCATAACTCTATGGGATGTCCGCATGCAATGTAGGGAGGAGACTCACCTCCCAGTAGATGGTGCTCCACTCAATCCCACACCTCACAGTCAAACCCATGCCCTGTGCCTAGCATGGTGCCAGCACAACACAGCCAAAGTTGGCACAAAAGAAACGGTCAGCAAACAGTACAGGGGCTGGGAAGATGGCTCAGTCAGTAAAGTGCTTGACTCGCAAGCATGAGGAACTGAGTTTGATCCCCAAAACCCACGTAAATAAAAAGCTGGGTGTGGTGGCAGGTGCCTGTAATCTCAGCACTGGGGAAACCTGCCTTTTGCACATCTGTCTCCCCAGAACTTGGCACAACAGAAGTGCTCAACGGATGCTGAGGAATGAGCGGCATAATCCGGGCTGCACACTCATTGCTATTTAAGGAAAGTAAAGAGCAGTGATAGGAGACTCAGGAAGGGCATATTAGGTATCAGTCCTGAACAAAGGAGGCTTTTCATAACCTTGTGGGAAGGCTGGGAATGAGGACAGCAGTCAGGAAACCTCACCGCCTTAATCAAGACCATGCTCTGAAGAAATACTCCAAGCAAGTCTGATCACACTTATACAAGTCAATTGTCTTTAGATATCTAGATGGCAAGCTGTGCCATGAGCCAAATCCAGCCTGACACCTGTTTTTGTAAATAAGGTTTTATTAGGATACATTTGTCCATGTGCATGTGTCTATCTTGTGTAGGGCCGCTTTGAACTACTTTGTGCACTGAACTGTGTGCTTCCCAAATTTCTGTACTGAGACCCTAACCTTCAGTGTGACTGGCCTGGAAACAGGCCTTTGGAGAAGCAATAAAGGTCTTATGGAATCAAGAGGTAGGATTCTAATCTGATAGGAAGAAAGAGAAACACTAGGAATGTGTGTGCACACAAAAAGAGGTCATGCGAGGACATGATGAGAAGGGGTCATCTACAGAGCAGAAGAAAGGCCTCACCAGAGACCAACACTGCTGGCCTTCTGACCTCAGACATCCAACCTCCAAACCACGAGGAAGTGAACGTCTGTACCTGGGCCTCCCAGCTGGTGGGGCCCTGCTTTTGTGGCAGCCAACGCTGACTAAGACGGACTACCACGACAGAGCTGAGTACCCAGGAACATACCAAGCAGTCAGCGATGCCTAAGAGATGCGCATCCCGCCCTTCACAGAGGAAGCTGCCAACGCTTCATTTAAAACTTCCCAGCTAGACAGATATTGACAAACACCCAGCAAACCCTGCTTACCTGAGTTTTAGTCATTCATTAGTTCAGTACATTTGCATCTCGGCTATGTACCCGGGACACTGAGTCATTCATTCCCGGAGCGTTTACCAAGTCTCATTGTCCTAGCCACTGTAGTCACAGGGAGGTATGAGATACAGCCCCTAGGGTCGAGGAACTCACAGTGAGTCACAGATGTAAATCTGGTTCATAAGCCTCCTTATTCTATAACGAGTTAATTCTACCTCTCCTCTGAATGTTGGGGACTGGGAGGGACTGTGTATGGCCCAGTCATGTCTCCACAGAGCCCCAGTAAGGACCAAACCCAAAGCTTCCACATGTGACAGATGATGGCAAAGTTAACAATGGACTCAGGCAAGAAGCTATGTTCCTGTCCCTGCAAAAGCCCAGTGACACCTCATGTTCCCAGGATTAAAGCACACAACAGTTTCAAAGTGCCTGAAATAAAAAGTGTGTACTGTGCTTGGAGAAACAAAAAGTAGACTGTCCATAGAGAACAAGAAGCTAGACATTAACTCCCAGGAATTAGAACTGTTAAAAATTAAAACCACAACAGAGGGTTCCGAAACTCAGCAAGTTGCTCTAAGAGAAAATGCAGTCAATCTGAGGAGAGACTAAGAAATTTACAGAATATAGCACAGGGAAAACGACAGACGTGACAGCAAAAAAGCTGAATAAAAAGGAAGGAGAGGCCATGAGGCCTACCATCAGCTGAGGATGGAGTTCCAAAGGAGAGGGAGAGAAGATGGAAAAGATGTATTTGAAGAATTAGTGGTTGAGCATTTTATACAGCTGATACAAGATTTTCATTAATGTACTGGAGAAGTCCAGCAAACTTCAAGCTGGTAAGTGCAGAGAAGGACCGATCTAACCAAGCCGCGGTGAAACTGAAAACCCCCAACCAGCCGAGGAGTGTCTTAAGGGCCACAGCAGGCGGGGGTGGGGTGGGGAGAGGGGAGAATGCCTTGTGAAGCATTAGGCTTGCAGCAACAACAGAGACAGAAAATAGAAATGAGGGGCTGGAGAGGTGGCTTAGCGGTTAAGCGCTTGCCTGTGAAGCCTAAGGACCCCGGTTCGAGGCTTGATTCCCCAGGACCCACGTTAGCCAGATGCACAAAGGGGCACACGCATCTGGAGTTCGTTTGCAGTGGCTGGAAGCCCTGGCGTGCCCATTCTCTCTCTCGCTCTATCTGCCTCTTTCTCTCTCTGTATGTCGCTCTCAAATAAATAAATAAAAATAACCAAAAAATTTAAAAAAAAAAGAAAATAGAAATGATGAAGGAAAACAAATACCAAATCAGAATGGCCTTTTTAAAAATTTTTATTTATTTGAGAGAGACAGACAGACAGATAGAATGGGTGCACCAGGGCCTTCAGCCACCGCAAACAAACTCCAGATGCATGTGCCACCTTGCGCATCTGGCATACGTGCGTCCCCTGGGAACTGAACTGGATCTTTTGGCTTCTCAGCTAAGTGCCTTAACAGCTAAGCCATCCAGCCAGCCCCAGAATGACCTATTTTTAATTAAAACATTTTTCAATAGCTAAGTACTAAGAATTTAATGAAAAAAGAAATTATGAAACTTGCAGGAAAATGGATATAGAAAATATTACACTAAGTCAGGTAACCCAGGCTTAGAAAGTCAAATACTGCACGCTCCCTGTCCTATATGGATCCTAGCTTCAAAGTTTTAGATTTGTACACAAGCTGCAGTAAGAGTCAGTAGAGGCCAGGAAGCTAGAAGGGGCCATGAGAGGGAAAAGGAGAGGGCATAATAATATATATATAAGTAAAGGGGAGGAATGACTTAAGTAGGGCCAGGGAAGGGGGATGGAGAGAGGAAGAAATGGAGGAGGATTAACCAAAACTAAAGATGTCATTTTAAAAAGCCATATGGGGTGGGGGGAGGGGTCCTGGAGAGATGGCTTAGCAGTTAAGGTCATGCCTGTGAAGCCTAAGAACCCAGGTTTGATTCTCCAGGTCCCACATAACCCAGACGTATATGGTGGCACATGCATCTGGAATTTGTTTGCAGTGACCAGGGGTCCTGGCATGCCCATTCTCACTTTCTCTCTATCTCTCTCCCTCTCTCTGTCTCTAATAAATAAATAAAAATAAAATCTAAGGCTGGAGAGATGGCTTAGTGGTTAAGTGCTTGCCTGTGAAGCCTAAGGACCCCAGTTCGAGGCTCGATTCCCCAGAACCCATATAAGCCAGATCCATAAGGTCATGCATGCATGTGGAGTTTATTTGCAATGGCTGGAGGCCCTGGTGTGCCCATTCTCTCTCTCTCTCTCTCTCTCTCTCCCCCCTCCCTCCCTCCCTCTTCCTCTCTGTGTCTGTCTGTCACTCTCAAATAAATAAGTAAAAGTAAACAAAAAATTTTTTTCAAAAAAAATCTTTAAAAAGCCATATGGAACCTACCTCTTCATTAGATAATTTTAAAATATAATTAAGCACCCTCTGTTGCAGTTACCTCCTTATTACTGCAACAAGCATCTAACTAGAAGCAGCTTATAGGAGGAAAGGGTTTATTTCAGGCTGACAAACTCCAGGAGAAGTTTACCATGGTGGAAGAAGCTGGCTCACTTCAGCATCCACAACAAAGAGAGAAAGAAAAGCCAATAACCAGCACAAACTGCCATCGCTCAAAGTGGCCCTCTACATAACTTAGGACTGATTCAAGATCTGCCCCCAGGGATACCTAACCAGCAGGGTTTAAACTTAACCAAAAGTACCTCAGCCTCAGGCTATGTGGAACATACATTTACATTCAAACCACCACATTCTGTCCCTGGCCCCCACAGACTCATGATTACATCACAACACAAATTGCACTCAATCCAACTTCTAAGGTTTTTGCATAGTTTTTAACCAACATTAACCCTGTTCAAAAGTTCCACATCGCCAGGCATGGTAGCACACAACTTTAATCTCAGCACTTGGGAGACAGTGGTAGAAGGATCGCTGTGAGTTTGAGGCCAGCCTGAGACTACAGACTGAGCTCCAGATCAGTCTGGGCTACAGTGAGACCTTACCTTAGAAAAGAAAATCCCAGCCAGGAGTGGTGGTGCACATCTTTAATCCCAGCACTCAGGAGGCAGAGGTAGGAGGATCGTTGTGAGTTCAAAGCCACCCTGAGACTACATAGTGAATTCCAGGTCAGCCTGGGCTAGAGAAAGACCCTACCTTGATTAAAAAAAAAAAAAAAGACCAAAGACTCATCTGAGATTCAAGATTGTGTCATAACTGTGAGCCCTGTAAACTCAAAACACAAGTTCCATATTTCTAACCCATAATGCCACAGAGCAAACATTTCCATTGAAAAAAAAAGGGCATAACAAGGAAAAATTATACCAATGCAAAATCAATAACCAGTAGGCAAACTTTGGCAGTTCCAAGTCCAACATCTCTAACCAGGGATAAAGAAGTCTCTACGTTTCCAATGCCACCCCTCCAGCTGGACTGCCCACAGCCCTTAAGCCAGCAGCCCTTCATGGCAGCCGTTCCACAGTCCTGGTATGTCTAATATCTAAAACATCTCTGGGGCTACACTGCAAACCACAGTTCATCCTCATAGTTCCTCATAGTTCCATATAATGGCCTTGCTTGACCTCCACACAGGGATTTCAACTGTTTCACACGGCCATATCTCAGCAGCAGTTCCTGCAACCCAGTGCACTCATGACCCACTTCTCTGAATTCTTCACGCTTCCAAAACCAGTATCAGGTGGGCAGCATAACCAGATTTGAAAATCTGGGGGTGGGGGATAAGCTTGACCTTAATTCTCCTTTAGAATTCTTCCTTCAAGCCTCCTTCCAGCACAGAATTTATGTTCTTACTAGCCTTCCGTGGTGGGTTTCATGCCCAGGCATCTTACCCATTGTCCCATTGCAAGACAGGTGCCCACACTAAATGGTGGTAACCTTAACAACTGCAGCTTAAGTACCCTAAAACCAGTCTCTGGGCCTATAACTTTAAACTTGCTTGAATTTTTCCTGTGATTAACTGTACATTTTCATATCTTTCTGTTTTACATTGCCACCAAGTACACCAGTCCATTACTTTTAAACTCAACTTTGATCAAATTCTCAGGGCATGGGCAGCACACAACCAGCCTTTCCCCAGTAGTCCAGTTCCCACGAAGTTCTCTCCTTCCCCTTTGAAAGTTCATAAACGAAGCCTTCACATTCCACAACTCTCTTTGCATTTAACATTCTCAAACTCTTACCAGAACAGCCCATCAGTCTCTGCTTATAGCACTGCAAGGCTTTTCCAATCCAAAGTACCAAATCCTTTTTTTATTCTTTAAATTTATTTATTTACTTATGAGAGAGGGGAGAGGGAGGGAGAATATGAGTATGCCAGGGCCTCTAGCCACTGCAACCAAACTCCAGATGCATGTGCATCTGGCTTACCTGGGTTCTGAGGCATCAGACCCAGGTCCTTAGACTTTGCAGACAAGCACCTTAACCACTAAGCCATCTCTACAGCCCCAAATCCTCCCACATTCCTCCCACAAACACATCCCAAAGACCAAAACCCACACAATCAGGTTCACTGCAGCTATCAACCCACTTCTGGGCACCAATGTTCCCGTTGTAGTTACCTTCTCGTTGCTGGACAAACATCCAACCAGAGGCAGCTTATGGGAGGAAAGGTTTATTTTAGGCTTACAAATTCCAGGGGAGGTTTCAGCATGGCAGAAGAAGCTGGCTCACCTCAGCATCCACGGCAAGAGAGGCCGTAAAAATCAGCAACCAGCAAGCACAAACAGCCAGAGCTCAAACTGGCTCTCTGCATATCTTACAGCTGGACTCAAGACCCACCCACAGTGACACACCTACCCAACAGAGCTTAATCTTAATCAAAAAATACCTCGGGCTATAGAGCACATACATTTACATTCAAATCACCACACCCTCCAAGGCTCAGGGGCAGGAAGAATATAAGAGCCAGAGAATGGGGAAGAGTGGTTTAAAACACTGTCTTCTGAACATGAGGTGGTGCTATATTTATGAGCTCACATGGACTGTCATTACCTGCACAAGACCTACATAATATTGATCCCATCAACATTTTATCATGGGTGATGAAGTAAAGCAAAAAAAAAAAAGACATCAAAATAGAAGAGGGGCTAATTGAAAAGAAGGGATTCAGTGGAAGAGGGACAAGGGAAGGGGGATAAAAGAAGGTAATAAAAGGAGATTATGATCAAAATGCAATACGTTCATGTATAAAAGCTATCAATAAAAATGTTTTTTAAAAATCAGAACCCCCTGGGCATGGTGGCACACACCTTTAATCCCAGCATTCAGGAGGCAGAGGTAGGAAGACTGCCGTGAGTTCGAGGCCACCCTGAGACTCTGTAGTGAATTCCAGGTCAGCCTGGGCTAGAGTGAAACCCTACCTCAAAAAACCAAAAAAAAAAAAAAAAAAATCAGAACCCCCCTACCCAGAGCTTAATGAAGCACAAGGCTGAAAAAATTCACCTACAGTGCACTCGCACTAAAGAATAGATGTCAGATAAGTCATTGGCCACAAATGGGAAAATGAAAAATAAACCACAATAAACAGAAAATAATAGACTTAGCCCTAACATATATCAAAGCTTACATTCAATATCAACAATCTAAAAACAGCCTGAAAAGTCAAAGATCGGCAAAATGGTCTCTCAAATGTGGTCCATAGTCATATTGTCTGTAATGAAAACAATAAATCATATAGGTAGATTTAAAATGAAAAACTGAGAAAAACACATTATGTAAAAAAAGAAAACTATTTTATTCATGGCTATTTTACAATCAGCTAAAGACTTTAAAGAAGATTAGAAGAACCAGAAAGTGACATGATATGAGGACCATTATTCTAAGGAGACGGCAGTTCTAAACACACATGCGCAGATGATTAGCAACCTCACAGTACACAAAGCCAAGCAGGCAGGTCTTCAACTACTGCCAGAGCTTTCGCCACGGCTCTGACCACAGTACAAGCGACGACAGAAAGATAATATGGAAATCTGCAACACTTGGACAAAGTAAGTTTCCATGACGAAATAAACTTGTCTAAATAATCCCTAGATCCCTAGAGAGGAAGTCTCAAGAGAAACACAAAAGAACATTTTAAGTTCAACTGAATGGAAACGAAAAGGTGACACACCAAAGAAATGAGGAAACGCAAGGTGTGGTGGCTTATGCCTTTAATCCCAGCACTTGAAGGTAGAGGCAGGGGAATTATCACAAGTTCAAGGCCAGTCTGTGATACACAGTAAGTTCTAGACCAACCTGAGCTACAGTGTGAGACAGTCTCAACAGTATAGCACTAATTCATAATTCAGATATCTATCTAAACTAATCATCTGCATGCCTACCTATGAACACAGCTAAAGAAGAGAAAAAGAAATCTAAAACAAGCCAGGCATGGTGGCATACGCCCTTAATCCCAGCACTCGGGAGGCTGAGGTAGGAGGAGTGCTGCGAGTTCAAGGCCAGCCAGCTAGCCTGGGCTACAGACTGAGACCCCGTTTCAAAAAGCCAAGAAATAAAAATAACAATAGCTGCACACATACATTTGACAACCTTGATGAAATGGACTAATACAATTTAAGAAAAAAAACTACCATGCAAACCAATATTTGCACCTCTGGGCATTTACCTCAGAGAAATAAAATCATGTATTTACATAGAAACCTGTGCATGAATAGCAAGTTTATTCATAGCAGCTCAAAACTGGGCATGACCCAGATGTTCCGCAGTATGTCAACCATCAGACTGTGGTATAGCCGTAAAATGAAATACTATGAAGTTTTTTGGTTTTTGTTTGTTTGTTTGTTTGTTTGTTTTTTTGAAGTAGGGTTGTGCTCTAGCCCATGCTAACCTTGAACTCACAGCAATCCTCCTACCTCAGCCTCCCAAGTGCAGGGATTAAAGGCGTACGCCACCATGCCAGGCTGAATTTTTTAAAGGAATGCAATACTGACATGTGCATGACTTGGATGAATCTCCAGAGATTGTGCTGAGTGAAAAATACTTTACTTTTTCAGTTCTGATGACAAATCACAGAGCCATGAACATCATGCCAGGCAAGTGCTCTTCCACTGAGCTACGTTCCTACCCTCTACATGTCACTCTTGAAATGACAAAATTATAGAACTGCAGAGCGGAAGAGTGATTGTCAACTGGCTGTGACTATAAAAGGACAGTGAGAGATGCCATGCTGATGGAAGTGTCCTCTGTGTGACTGCCCCCATATTTATGTCTGGTAATAATGCTGTGCTGTGCTTTTGCATTGGGAGGGACTGGGTAAGAGGCACAGGGTGGCTGTGTGTGTGTACTACTGCTTAGAAAATGCCCCTGGGCCTATCCTTATCCCCCACACACCAATGTAACTAAATAATAATAATACCAAAGCAACCAAAGGCTGAGGAGACAGCTCAGTCAGCAAAGTACTTGCCTCAAAAGCATAAGGACCTGCCAGGTGTGGTGGCGCACGCCTTTAATCCCAGCACTTGGGAGGCAGAGGTGGGAGGATAGCCATGAGTTCGAGGCAAACCTGAGACTACATAGTAAATTCCAGGTCAGCCTGAGCTAGAGTGAGACCCTACCTCGAAAAAAAAAAAAAAAAAAAGCATAAGGACATGAGTTCAATCCCTAGAACTCCCTAAAAAAAATGCTGAGTGTGGTGGCACACACGTGTAACCCTAGCACTGGGGAGGTGGAGATAGGAGAATGTCTGAGTTCTGCTGGCTAGCCAGTCTAACCAAACTGGCGGTCTCTAGGCCAAAGAGAGAGAGGCTCTGTCTCAAAAAATGTGTACAGTTTTCCTGAGAAACAACACCAAAGTTGTGCTCTAGCCCCCACGTGCACATGCACATGCACCTACACACACACATGCATGCACGCGCACACATGCCTTGTTGTTTGTTTGTTTGTTTTTTTAAAAAAGAAAGCAATCACATTCCCACCTATGGCCTAATCCAAATCCTCAAAATATCATCTTTTAAAAACATTTGAGAAGATTTTGTTTTCATTTGCTATGTAGGAAGGAAAGAAAAAGGGAAATTAAGAGAACTCTCTGAGGCCGCACATGCAGACCTAGCTGTGGTAAGGACAATGGGTTAGGCCTAAGGGAGGGCAGGGTGCTCCAGAAGCCCTGGACTTTGACTTGGAGACACAGATGACTCTCTCGGCTGTCACCTCCACCCATCAGGAATCCTTCGCCCCTGTTTTTCCCCAACTTGAGAAAACAAAAGCACAGACTGCCCATACTGCCCTCTCATGGCTGCTCTGCACAAAAGAAGAAAGAAGGCAGTGAGTGAGGTGCAAAGAGGCAGAGGTGACGTGAGCCTCGGGCCTGGGGGCTGGAGAAGCAGGTGGTGGGCTGGACCCAAACAGTAAGGCATTTGCTAATTCGTAAGAGGACAGAAATCGGAACTGAACAGTGCTTTGGGGCCAGAGGTGCCGGAAGGCCATTGTCAGCATCCCACACGATTCCGGAGGACCAATTCCAAAGCGGCTTCCTCCTCCCAGCTCGCATCCCTCAGGAAACGCGCTTAAAGCAATTGGTCACCACCAGGGGTCACCAAGCATCCTGCAACAGCGGTTACTTGGCTGCAGGAAGCGGGGCCAGGAGGGACTTGTCAGGTCACCCCAGGGAACTGGAAGTGTGAGGAGACCAGTGTAACCTTCAAGTTACACCTACAAGTGCTCTCATCGCCTACCCTCACCCCAGAATCACCCCAACTGGAGTCTGTTGTCTGCCACTTGGGGTTCTCCGCCTCCTCCTTTTTATTTATTCGTTAATTTGTCTATTTATTTTCTTTTCGATTCCTTTAAGGCTGTCTCACTCTAACCCAGGCTGACCTGGAATTCTCTGTAACTTGGGTTGGCTTCCAATTATCTGTGATTCTCCTATCTCAGTCTTCCAAGGGCTGGGATTAAAGGCTTGTGCCATCTCGCCTGGCTCTTTGGGTATTTTTGGAATTAATCATTCTTTTGGCATGGGTATGTGTGGTATGTGCATGTGAGTGAGGCTGAAAGATAACCTTGGGTGCCATTCCTCAGGTTCTGTCTGCCTTGTTTGAGGCACGGTCTCTCATTGGCCTGGGGCTTGCTAGGTAGGCGGGACTGGCTGGCCAGCTATCTCCAGGGATCCTCTGGTCTCCACCTCCCAGCACTGGAATTACAAGTGCATGCTACCACGCCTGGCATTTATGTGGACCTGGGGATCAGCTCAGGTCCTCGCATATGTGAGGCAAGCACTTTACTGACTGTACTATCTCCCCAGCCCTCACTGGGATTCACTCCTTTGACCATGAGAAGTGACTGGAATACTGAGGACTAACCGAAATCACATGCACGCCCCAGTCAGTCCTGCCCTTTCCAGTAGGAAACAAGTGGCCCACGCCAATCACCATCTTATCTCCTCCTTCATAAAGTGGAAGTGACGGTGGTGACAGTGTTTGTTGACCCCTCCCACGTTCCAGCCTCATGACAGCTCAAGAAAGTCCACCTGCATCCCCATTTACAGGTAGAAAGATAAGGCTCAGGTGACCAGTCTGAGGGAGGGAGGGAGGGAGGATCTGAACTCAAGCAGTTTGATTCTAGGGTCTACATGTACCCATTCCCCTGAAAATTAACACAGGATACAAGGGAGCACTACTCATAGGCTCTGAAGCCTAAAGGTATGCTCCACACAGGCACCAAGCGTTTGCACATGTGCCGTTGAGGGAGCCATGCAGACACACGTGTGCTAGGCCAGGAGCTGCAGGCACACAGGGCAGGAGTTGCCCTTGGCAGTGGGGCAGGGCTACCTACTCCACATAAGCTTGCCCACACTCCCTAATCTGCACTAAGGCCCTGTGAGGAGCTGTGCTCCCTACTGACACTGTTGAGTTGATGTCCATTCTCCTCCAGTGCTTGGTATCCCTCCCTCTCCAACCGAGGGTCCCACGGCAGGGAAAGGCAAGGAGGAGGTGAGGAAAACAGCCCCCTTCCCAGCGGAGCCATTAAAAGCCCAGCACAAGACACACAAAAGGACGTGCCCGCGGTAAAGCTTGCGAGTGTTCCTGGGGAAGGCCCACAGGATTGGCAGGGCTCTGCTGGGAGGAGGAGCCACAGGACAGAGGAGCTAAGCCCGGATAAGAGGTGTGGTGGGGCACCTCGTCTAAAACAGAAGGGTCTGAGCGGGCAGAAGCTGGCTGCTTCCACATGGCATCCACTTCACAATCCCATCAGCCATGTTTTGTAACCATGGGAGACTGAGAGCCGGCCTTGTAAGAATAGGAAACAGGAAAAGGCCTGGGGCAGCAAGGAGGGCTTTGCACTCACATGCGAACTCCAGTCCCGCCTTCTCCTGAGACTTGAGCAGTGTTTCAGTAACAGCAGAGGAAAAACGACTCTCGGTTCCCAGCAAGGTGAGCTGTCTGAAACCGGGGCTTGGTCGTTCTCAGAAAGCCAAGCCTCCCCCCAGCCCGGCATGACCTGTTCCAGGGCTGTAAGGCACCGACGCCCCACCGCCCAGATCCACAGCTGGTGTCAGGGGTCCCTGGAGGTAACAGTGCTGACGAGGTGCCGAGATCTGCAGTCACAGCCGAGAGCCCTCATAGCCAGCCTGCTGTCTCCTGAACTTCTCCTGGGAGGGGAGAAGGGTGGATCTCAAAGTCAGAGACAAGGTCTCTGTCTGGCAGCATTAGCAGGTGTGAGAAAGCTTCCTTCCTTCCTTCCTTCCCTTCCCTTCCCTTCCCTTCCCTTCCCTTCCCTTCCCTTCCCTTCCTTCCTTCCTTCCTTTTCTTCCCTTCCTTCCTTCCTTCCTTTCCTTCCTTCCTTTCCTTCCTTCCTTCCTTTCCTTCCTTCCTTCCTTTCCTTCCTTCCTTCCCTTCCTTCCTTCCTTCTTTCCTTCCTTCCTTCCCTTCCTTCCTTCCTTCTTTCCTTCCTTCCTTCCTTCCTTCCTTCCTTCCTTTCTTCCTTTCCTTCCTTCCTTCCTTCCTTCCTTCCTTCCTTTCCTTCCTTCCTTCCTTCCTTCCTTCCTTCCTTCCTTCCTTCCTTCCTTCCCTTCCCTTCCCTTCCCTTCCCCTTCAGGCTTCCTTCCTTCCTTCCTTCCTTCCTTCCTTCCTTCCTTCCTTCCTTCCTTCCTTTGGGTGGATCTCAGGTAGCCCAAGCTGACTTTGAAGATGCAGTATAGCCAAGGATAACCTTGAACTTTTGATCCTCCTGCCTCTACTTCCTAAGTGCTGGGATTAGAGGCATGAACCACCAGACCCAATCTGTGCAGTGTTGAAGACGGAGCCAGGACTCTACCAACCGCATCCCCGGCTCCGAGTAAACGATTGTTCATTCCTAGTCAGCAGGCCTCCCCGGGATCTGGAGGGATGGGGCTCACTTTCCTACGTCGCTGGGATGAGGCAGTTCTGAAGTAAGAGTTCACTGGACCTAAAAGATGCTACAGCTGCCTCAAAAAAGAAAAAAAAAAAAAAAAAGATGTGACACATGAACAAACAGGTGTCGGTAACTTGGAGAAATGCCACAAAGTTAAATAGACTTTTTTTTCCTCCCACAGACTTATTGAAGCCTTTATACATTAAAAGACCTTTTTCAAGCTCTGGATGTAAGCTGGACAGACGTCATGAAACAGTTTTTCTTGAGTGCAGTGAGGTGACTGGGTAGTAGCCCAGCGACAACCCACGGCTACAGACATGTTTTGGGGGGGGCCCTGTGCTCCGTGTCCCATGCCTGTGGATCCCCAGTGACTCACCTACGACAGAAAGCTGACAGCGGTTATGTCTCAGAGGGCTGAAGAACAGCACACGTTAGAGTTTCGGCAGATAAGTTGTACCTAAGTTACTCTTCCCTCCTCCCTGGGGGGACATCAGGATCTGGTTTCTATCTGGGCTCTAGCCCTGAAAGTCAAGGACTCTGGGGAGGTTGTTTAACTTTCACACCTTGACTCACCTCAGTGTAATACTACGTGTGGTGATGGGCACAGAAATTAAGGCCCAAACGCAATGCTGCACAGGCAGAGCCAGGCACGGTGGTGCACACCTGTAACCCAGGCATTCAGGAGATCAGGCAGAAGGACCAAGAGTCTAAGGCCAGCTTTGGATACATAATGAGTCTGAGGCCAACTTGGGCTGCATAATATCTCAATAAAACAAAATTCTCTTTGAAAAGAAAGAAAGAGCTCTTTGGTCCAGGTGGCAGAAGCAAGATGGCGAAGGGCACGTCGTCGTTTGGAAAGCGTCACGATAAGTCGCACACCCTGTGCCGCCACCATGGCTCTAAGGCCTATCACCTTCAGTGTGGCTACCCTGCCAAGCGCAAGAGAAAGCACAACTGGAGTGCCAAGCTTAAGAGGCGAAACACCACCGGAACTGGGCGAATGAGGCACCTAAAACTTGTCTTTCGGAGATTCAGGCATGGAGTCCATGAAGGAACAACTCCTAAACCCAAGTGGCAGCTGTTGCAGCATCCAGTTCATCTTGAGAATGTCAGCTGTCAACTGTAATAAATGTTCTGGTTTCAAAAACCATGACTGGAGAGCTTTCAACTACTAATCACAGGTTTGCCAGGTATGGTGCACCCCTGTAAAATCCCAGCACTTGGGGGGATCAGGAGTTCCAGGTCATCCTCAGCTACACAGAGACTTTAAGGCCAGCCTGAGTTACATGAGACTGTCCCAAAACATCAAAAAGTAGTGTCTCTCCTGTGGGGGAAAAAGAAATAGAAAGAAAGACAGACAGACAGACAGGGCTGGAGCGATAGCTCAGTTGGGCCTATTGGGTATAATGGCATGTGATTACAACCCCATTACCAGGAAGGCAGGCAGGAGGATCCGGGGGGGGGGGCACTACATGGTTAGTCATCTTACCTTACTTGTTAATCCAAAGAAAGACCCTGTCTCAAAAAACAAGGGCTGGAGAGATGGCTTAGCAGTTAAGGCTCTTGCCTGCAAAGCCTAAGAACTCATGTTCCAATCTCCAGGTCCCATGTATCCAGACGCACAGTGACACAAGCACACAATGTCTCACAAGCACCACAAGGGGCACACACGTCTAGAGTTCATTCACAGCAGCTGATGGCCCTGGTGTGCCCATTCTCTCTCACTGCCTCTTTCTCTAGAAATAAAAATAAACAAGGTGTGGTGGTACATGCCTTTAATCCCACCACTCAAGAGGCAGAGGTAGGAGGATCACTGTAAGTTTGAGGCCAGCCTGGGACAGAGTGAGTTCCCAGTCAGCCTGGGCTAGAGGGAGACCCTACCTCAAAAAAAAAAAAAAAAGAAAGAAAGAAAGAAAAAAGCAAGGTGGGTGGATGGCTCCTGAAGAATGACTCCTGAGGGTAACCTCAGGCCTCCACATGCACACACATACGTGTGCATGGGTGTGTGTCATATAGACAGACAGAGACACACACACACAAAGGCTCTGTGAGAAGTGGGGCCAGAGAGTATCTTCCTGGCCACCACTCCCAAACAACATCCCAGCGCCGAGGGTCCTGGGACGTGCTGTTCTGCATCTGAGGGCGGCTGTCCCTGCCCTGCACACTCCTTGCCTGTTTCTCCTCGTCCATCTCAACATGACCATCCTTCCATCTGAAATACACACTCTGCCTGTGTACCCAGTCCTTCCAGAGATCCCACCCCACTCCCAGAGGCCATGACCCAGCTCATCCAAGAGGAAGAAGATTGGTTTACCTCCTCTGAGCTGGAGAAGACATGCCACGAGTCGGAAAAATGCCCATGCCCATGGAGGAAATGGTCTGAGAGGCTCCACCTTTCCAGGAGTATCTTTATACAAAGTCCCGCAGAGATAACAGAGAGAGTTAGGGTTCTTTTCAAAGCCTGGAGCCTTTCACATGCTCCCAAATTCCTCTTTGGTTGAACGTGCCCAGTAAGGCAAATAACAGAATTTCTCAGCCGCTGCCCGGCAACCTGATGGCCAAATGGGTCTCTCCTGCCAGATTAACTTCCAGGGGGTGGGGGCTTCAGTCCCTCTGTGCACACTGAGGCGTCCAAGAAGTAGTGTCCCCCCCCCCCAACCAGAGCCTCTGGTCTCCAAGGTTAAGGAGTGAATGAATACACACACAAAACATTCTGTTCCGTTTTTCTCCAGGGTCTGAGTCAGTAAGACGTGGTCATCCCCCAGCTGGAGAAGGGCGGTGAATACAAATGCAAGGGCTGGTCTGTGACGTCCCTCCTCTCACGGGGGCTTGCTGGCCACCTACCCTGCCTGTTCTCACCTGGCGCAGCTGTACAGGCACTTCCTAACTCTACACGCTGAGAAAGATGCTGACTTAGTCCATTGGAACAGCAAAACAACCACCCCAAACACTTCCCTAGAATAGGCACTAGCTGCCTACCAGGACACCCTGCTTGTGTTAGCTACTTTTCTCACCACTGAGGAAAAAAAAAAACACCTGACAAGAAGCAACATAAGGGAGGAATGGGTTTGTTTAGGCTCACGATTCAAGGGGACACCGCCACACGGCATCCACGGTCAGGAAGCAGAGTTAAATGAAGCTTGTCCAGACTGAGACTCTAGTCCACAGCTAAGGGTGGGTCTTCCCTGCTCAATTACTCCGGACTAGAAAATCCCTCATAGATAGCTTGAGAGTATGTGTCCTAGGTGATTCTAGATCCAATCACGTTGGCAAGCAAGACTAACCATCACCGTGCTTATCTTGGGATGGCTCCCCATTTGCTCAAGTCAGGCACTATGTACCCATTCAGTGGAGGCAGAACCCCAGGGCCTCCTGTTCATCCACGTGGCTACCTGGATGCAGGTCCTGTGGGTTATACCTGCTGAGACCTGCAGGTGATCCCCACTCTATCCTCACTGCCACCCCCTTCTCTATCACTCCTCTGTAGCATTTTCCCAGCTTCCAAATCACGGGCAGTCCCCCAGCCGGACACCCCAGCTCTGCCCTCTTTCTCTCCATCACCCCTCCTGCATTTCCCACAGCTTCCAAACCACATGCAGGCCCCCAGTTGTACCCCTCAGCTTGCCTTGTTGCAGACACAGGTCCTCCTAAGCCTCAGACTTGACTGTTCTCTCACCTCCTCTGATTCACACCACCAGAATGCCTGCTTGTCTGTGCTCTACGACCCAGAACCACTGTTCCTTTCATGGCAAAAGGGACTTTGTGCCTAAGAATCCTGAGTTGGAGCTGGAGAGATGGCTCAGAGGTTAAGGCACTTGCCTGCAAAGCCCAAAGACCCTGGTTGCACTCCAGACACACAAAGTGGTGCATGCATTCGTTCACAGCAGCTGGAGGCTCTGGAGTGCCCATTCTCTCTGCCTCTCTTCTCCCTATCTGCTTGCAAATAAAGAAGGAATGAATGAATGAATCCTGAGTTGGGAGACTAGCCTGGATAATCCCAAGGACGCCTGAGAAACAGAGGAGATAATAGGATGCAGGAAGCAGAGACTGAAGACACAAAGGCAGCCATAAGCCAGACCATCCGTGCAGTAAGGCGCAGGAGTGGATGCTTTCCTCAGAGCCTCCAGAAAGAACCAGAGGGAAGTTCAGCTCAGTGCCTCACTCTTGGGCCAGGCCGCTTTCTCTCTCTCAAATCTACTTGAAGCTGTATAAAATGAGGCCTGGTTCGAGGCCACAGGATTCAGGGTGCGTGTCTCTGAAGGGTACATCTTGTCCTGGCCCCTCCTTGTCTTCACTTTGCTTCCTGATGGTTGTGAGTTGAACAGCTCTGCTCCATCGTGCCAGCCTCTGTCATGATGTACTGGAGATATAAACGAAAAGAAAGCCTTCCTCCATTTAAGCTGTTCTATCAGGAATTTGGTCACAGCTATGGAAAACTAACACACCTTGCAAGAAAACACTCAACAAGGGAAGGGAGGAGAGGGAGGGAAGGAGAAGAAAATAAAAGGAAAAGGAAGAAAAGGAGGAAGAGAAAAAGGACCTCAATGGGGCCAGGTGACATATGACTATAATCCCAGCTACTCAGAAGGATGAGACAGGAAGCATTCAAGTTTAAGGTTAGCCCGAGCTACACAGTGAGTTCAAGGCCAGCCTGGGCAACTTAGTGAAACCTTGACTCAAAAAAAAATTAAAATTAAAACAGAGAGCTGGAAATTTCAATGCAGTGGTAGTGTGCTAAGCTGGCAGGTATGAGACCCTAAGTTCAATCCAAAAACCTCCTCTGAGGTTCTAGTTCCAGATAAACCACACAGTCCCAGCTTGCCTCTCCACCGCCCGCAACTACGCAGCTGAGATAGTGCCCAGGTCTCAAGGACCCTTCAGAGTAAGTAGTAATACACGGAGAGGGGACAAGACTTTAAGGAACTTAACATACGACTGAGGTGAGTTTCTCATCTATGGAATCTCGGGATCAGTTGTGGAAGTCACAACTGAAGTCAGAAAATATTTTGAACCAAATGGAAATCAAAATGCAATACATAAATTACTGAAGATATCATGGACATGAATAGCACAATGAAGGCACATTATTAGTAGCTCTACGCCCTCCAATTTAGTAACAAGAGGGCTGAAGAAATGGCTTAGCGGTTAAGGCGCTTGCCTGCGAAGCTTCAATCTCTCTCCAGGTCCCAGTAAGCCAGATGCACAAAGGTGAGGCAAGCACAAGGTTGCACATGTGCACTAGGTGGTGCAAGCATCTGGAGTTCAATTGCAGTGGCTGAGGCCCTGGCTCACCAATTCTCTCTCACACTTGCTCTCACTCTAAAAACATTTTTAATATTAAAAAATTTAATAATAACATGATGGATGAATTCCTTAAAAGACACAAAGATGACATGTCTGTCCAACACCCACACAAAGTAAAAATGTCATATGAATGGGCCTATAGCGATGAGATAAAATGAATGGATGAATAATAACACTCCATACAGAAAGCACCAGACCCAGAGAGCTTTACCAGTGAGTTCTACCAAATGTTTAAGGAATGAATCAGATCATTTCTCTAGAATCTCTTCTGAAACACAGAAGTAGAGAAAACACTTTCTAATTTATCCCACAAGGCCAGCATTACAAATGAGAAAAGATACTATCAGGAAGAAAAGCTACAATCAGGATCATTCATGCAAAATAGATGAAAAATCCTTGATACAATATTAACAAGTCAAATCCACTGATAAGTGAAGAGAATCATACACCATGACCAGTGGGATTCATCCCAGGCATGCAAGGATGGCTCAACACTCAACAATCAACTAATGGAATCCACCATATCCACAGGCTAGAGAAGAAATATCATCACACAAATGGATCAAGAGAGCATTTGACAAAATCCAACATCACTTCATAGTAAAGACTACCAGCAAACTGAGAACAGACAGAAACTTCCTCACCTTGATAAAGAATATTTACATGGGCTGAAGAGATGGCTTAGCAGTTAAGAAACTTGCCAGCAAAGCCTAAGGACCCAGGTGCAATTCCCCAGTATCCACATGAGCCAGATTCACAAGGTGGTGCATGTGTCTAGAGTTTGTTTGCAGTGGCTACAGTCCCTGGCGTACCCATTCTTTCCCTCTCCCTTTCTCTTTCTCTCTCTCAAATAAATGAATAAAAATAAAAATATTTAAAGACTACTTATGGGCTGAAGAGATGGCTTAGCAGAGTTAAGGTGCTTGCCTGTGAACCCTAAGGACCCATGCTCCCCTCTTCAGGTCCCACATAAGCCAGACACACAAGGTGATGCAAGCATGTAAGGTCACACATGCACACAAGGTGGTGCACACATCAAGAGTTCAATTACAGTGGCTGGAGGCCCTATGCCAGTATTCATTCTCTCTCTCTCTCTCTCTCTCTCTCTCTCTCTCTCTCTCTCTTTCCTCAGAAAAATAAAAATAAATAAAGACCATTTACATGAAATTCACAGATAACACCAACTTCATAGTGAGAAACTAGAAGCTTTCACATCTGGGCACAAGTCAAGGATGTCCATTCACATTCATACTCGGTATCATATGGGACATGCTAGCCAATGCAATAAGACAAGAAAAGGAAGAAAATCCACAGAAATTGAAAAATTATAAAAATGAAACTGTCTTTGTTCACAGATGTCATGATCATTTGTGTGAATATTCCAAGAGGCTATAGAAAAAAACTCCTCGAACTAACAAGTCAATTCAGCAAGGTAACGAGAAACACAAAACTCAAAACAATTTTGTGTCCACCAGCAACAAACAATTAGAAATGAAAAAAAAAAGTAGTATTTACAATGGCTCTAAAAATGTAATATTTGAGCATAAATGTTAAAGACATGCAGGATATTAATGCTGAAAATTATGTCACTGATAAAAAAAATCAGAGAAGCCCAAACAAATAGAGAGACATATCATGTCTATGGATTGAAAGACTCAACAAAGATGTTAAATCTTTCCAACCAAAATCTTAGCAGGATTGATTCAATAGGTATGGTCAGATAGACTCTAAAATTTGTGTTTACCACTAAGATGATATGGAATGACAGAAGAGGGAATCCTATCACTTGATTTCAAGCCTTACCATAAAGCAACAGTAAACAGGAAAATGTTCATCACTGAAGGGAGAGTGTGTTAACTATTACCGTAACAAAATACCCAATATAATGAACTTAAAAAGAAAAAAGGTTCATTTTGGCTCACAGTTTCTGAGGTCTCAGTCCATGATCAGTTGACACCCTTGATTTGGGATAGTTAGTCAGAGAGGTAGTACCTAATGACAACACATGTGATGGAGGAAACTGATCATCTTATGACAGCCAAAAAAGAAAACAGATAGACAAGTAAGAGGTAAGTTTTCAGTATCCCCTTCATGGTATGCCTGATACAAACTTCCACTTGTCCCACAGGCTAGAGGCCAAGCTTTTAACATAAATGCCTTTGGAGGACACTTGCCCAAATTATAGCAGATGAATGGAATGAGTGGGCAGACCAAGAACCTAGAAGTGGATACAGACAAAACTGACTAATTAAAGTTTGCCCAAGGGGTTGGAGAGATGGCTTAGTGGTTAAGGCACTTGCTGGCAAAGCCAAAGGACCCAGGTTTGATCCTCCAGTACCCACAGAAAGCCAGATGCACAAGGTGGCACATGCATCTGGAGTTTGTTTGCAGTGGCTAGAGGCCCTGACGTGCCCATTTTCTCTTTTTCTATCTGCCTCTTTCTCTCTTTCCATCTCTCTCTCTCATAAATAAATACTTCTCCACACTTTATCTCCTCTCCCCTTACCTCTCACACTTCCCCTTTCCACACTCCTTTGTAAAATCTGAATAAAATGTGGTATTTTAAAAATTAAAAAAAAGTTTGCCAAAGGTGGAAAGTACTTAATAGATGTCTTTATATTTTTTACCATTTCATACATGTATCTAATGAACTCTGATTATATTCACCCCTCCCCATTATCTTCTCTTTTTCAATTTTTATTATTATTTTTGAGAGAGAGAGAGAATTGGCATCCCAGGGCCTCAGCCACTGCAATCAAACTCCAAATGCTTGTGCCACCTAGTGCATATGTGCAACCTTGTGCCTGCATCAGCTTGGCTTACACGGGATCTAGAGAGAGAGTAAACATGGTTCCTTAGGCTTCACAGGCAAGCACCTTAATTATTAAGCCATTTCTCCAGCCCTTTTTTATTTTTTTAATTTATTTATTTGGGGGGGGTGATTAATGGATGTGCCAAGGCCTCCAGTGGCTTCAAACAAACTCCCGATGCATTTGCCACCTTATGCATCTGGCTTAAGTGGGTCCTTAAGTGGGGGAATCGAACATAGGCCCTTTGGCGTTGCAGGCAAGTGCTTTAACCACTAAGCCATCCCTCCAGCCCCCCATTACCTTCTTTTATCTCTTCCCACCCTTGCTAAAGGAAGTCTTTTCAATGAATGTGTTGAAATTATCAAACATCCATATACAAATAAGACAAGACAAAACCCTACCACTAACAAAAAGGGCCTTTACACATAAATTTCCCATTTTATATAAAAATTAACTCAATGTGTATCACAGATCTAAATTTAAAATATGAACCACAAAACATTAGGAAAATAGAAGGAAAGGAGTTTTCGTGGGGGCTAGAGCGATGTCTCAGTCTGCAGCATACCAAGTTAGTGCTAGCCACTGTTTATCAAGTGCCCCTCCCTATGTGAGTCCTTGCTGAGGTAGTCTGCTGGGAGTGCATCCTTGGTATTAAATGGCAATCTCTTTTCTGTTAATAATACACTTACCACCAATAATAAAGTTCTTATTGCCAGAGCGTACCGAGGCTCATAATTCTGACCTCATATAACTTAGCCCTGCTGTATTTGAATGCCACCCCAAAAGCACGTGTTGAGAACTTAACTCCCAGAGCAGGAGTGTTAGGAGAGGGTCGTGACAATGACTCATGGATGGATGGATGCTGATTATAAAGAGGTCTGAGGGCTAGAGGGACGGCTCATCAGTTAAGGTGTTTGCCTGCAAAGCCAAAGGACCCAGGTTCGATTCCCCAAGACCCACGTAAGCCAGATGCACAAGGTGGCACATGAGTCTGGAGTTCGTTTGCAATGGATGGAGGCCCTGGTGCGCCCATTCTCTCTCCCCCCCCATCCCCGCTTTCTCTGTCAAATAAATAAAAATAAAATAAGGAGGCCTGAGATGATTATTTCTCCATTCTGGTCTACCTGTTTCTCGCGTCTTCTCTTTGCCCTCTGACCATACATGGTGTAACAAGAAGGCACGGAGCAGGCACAGTCCTGCATTCTTGGACTTCCCGCCCATAAACGCCTGCTCACTGTTGACTGCGTGGTCGTGGTGCTCAGCAAGCCGGCTGAGTCATTCCCCGTGAGCTGGATGGAGGTGCTCCCGCTCCCACCTGTCACTGATTTAAGAGCTACGACTGATTTAGCTATCATTCAGATACCTTACAAATCACCCACTGTCTTGATCTTACCCTCTCCAGTGTCTTGTGGTTCAGGTGTTCTCTGTAAGGGCCTGGTGAAGGATCAGCCATTTGGTCTGTCTTTTAGTAAGTAGAAACTTATGGTACCATTGCCATTTGGGTCTAGATTTGTGTTTCCCACCCCTTTGATGCCCTCCCCTCCCTCCCCTTCCATCACTTCCCCTCTCTCTCTCTCTCTCTCTCTCTTATCTCTAACTCTTGTATATAAGTTATCTTTTTCCTCATTTTCTTAGTGGGCACTGACCTATAACTCCCAGAACCAGCATGGGGCTATCATCCACAATGAGCTTTTGATCAGAGAGACCTACAAGGTTTCCTAAAAGACAGACAGATTTCTGTCAGAGTACTTGATGACCCACCAAAGGCTAGTGATAAGACCCTACTGCTGAAGACACCTTATGAGATTGACATGCAAATTAGAATGTCATGGCTGGAAGTTGGATGAGAGTCAGTCCACAGACAGTCAGCGCGTCTAGTGCCAGAAGGTGCTACATGGGCGACTGGGGGAAAATGACCAATATCTGTCGAAGCAACGCATGGTCTAACCTACTTAGCAGCAAATAACTTGTTGTGATGCCCACACAAGTGCAGTGGTGGCACACAGCCATGGTGGGGAACCAACTGCTCTCAATTCGGCTAACTGATCCCCTCACTGGTATGGGACCCATAGCTGGAGCTGGGAAACCAGTCAGAACCATATCCAAACATAAACCCACTCTCCAATATCAAGCTACCATCAATTGTGGGCTACAAGAGGGCCTACACCTATTAAATTCTCTATTAAAAAAAAAAAAAGAAAGGGTTATCTCATTTGTCCTGATGCTAACTTACTCTCCGCTGGAGAATCTGCTTCTCTTTTTCAGATAGATGTAGATCCTAAGGAGAGAGCCACCCCATCATACCTCAAAAGGGCCCCGGCTAAAACTAAGAAAAATTGGAGAAACAAGCAAGGGTGCTGTTTTCCTGATGAACCGGATACCAGCACAAGGGGGAAGGAGATCAGCACAGAGAAAAATCAACTCCTACCAAATCAGAGAGCCAGAGCCTCAGAGGCCCCCAACACCTCATCACTGAAGCAGACCCAACATGGCTCAGGAAAATTTTGTGGAAGAGGGGGCGGAAAGAATGTCAGAGCCACATGTTGGGTCATGATATGCAGAGACATTTAGCTTACCCATAACTGTGGGCTAACTCCACAATGCATGACCCGTATACCTCAACAAGGAGGGGCCAAGGGGAGGGGGTAGGTCACGGATGAGCCTAATAATGGTACCAAACTGACTGTAAAAAAAATAAAATAAAATAACAAATAAAAATGGAAGAAAAAAAAAACAAATCACCCACTGCCAGCCATCAAACGATTCAAATAAATTCACAAGGTTGTCTAGCCTTCACCAGTCTACACTTGGAACGCTGCTGTCCTCCACCAAAGAAACTTCACACTTCTCAGCATCCGTATGTGCCCTCAACACTTAACCTCAGTTCCAGGCAACTGCGGGACTATCTCTGCATTTACCTGTTCTGGATATTTCTATAAAAGGAATCAAATGCATGGTGGCTGGCCCCTGCCCGCGAGGCGTAGTTCATCTGAGGTACGTCTGGGTGGATGCCGGTATGGGTAACTCAGTCTTTGTTGCCGGGCGGGCTGCTGCTGTGTGGATGCACCACCATTAGTTCATCCTCTCAGATGTTCAAAGACATTTGTGTTGTTCACAGTTTGGCACTATTGTTAACAACAGTAAGACTCACATGTTGGCACACGCCTTCAGTCTCAGCACTTGGAAGGCTGAGGTAGAAAGATCGCTGGGTTTGGAGCTACAGAATGAGTTCCAGACCTACCTGGCCTAGAGTGAGACCCTGTCTGGAGAAAAACCAAATAATAATAAAAATAGCATTAACAATAACGACTGACTGAACCCCTGGGCTCCGGTGAGTGCTCTAGGGCACAGTGCAAGGTGTCTAAGATTCGACCCCAGCCTGAGGGAGGTTTCTGTCCTCCAAGGGCAGTGGCAGAGGGCAGTCATCCGCCCCAGCACCTGTCCCACAGGCCTGTGCTCTCGAAGGTCAAGTGCACACAAACAAAAAAGTATTTCTATAAATGTTCCTTTCCGCCCCTCTCCTCATGGTTTTTAAATAATAAAATCAATGATGTAAAAACAAACAAAAGCTTTTCTGTAGATTATGAAGTAATGAAAGGAACACCCAGCAATCAGTCCCACTATTAAAAAAAATTTTTTTGAGGCAGGGTTTCCTTATGTGACCCTGGCTGGCCTTAAACTCATGATCCTCCTGCCTCGGCCTCCCGAGTGCTGGGACTACAGGTGTATACCGACCATGCCCAGCCTAACTGGCTAACTTTTCGATTAGTACATTCATTAATTATTAAAGAATATTAGAGATATAGTATGTAAGTATTAGAGAAGCAGTTTCCAGCCTGGGTGGGATTTTGCTGAGGGCTGTGAGGGACCGGAAACGGCCTGCTTTGGTATGGCTGTCTCTGCCACAGCATCTATGAGGGTAAGCTGGGAGAGCTGGGGCTTGGGAAAATAGAAACCAAGGAGAGCAGGTCATGGAGTCCTCTGAAAACAGTAAAAAGAAATATCAAGGGCTGGAGAGATGGCTTAGCAGTTAAGCGCTTGCCTGTGAAGCCTAAGGACCCCGACTTGAGGCTCGATTCCCCAGGACCCACGTTAGCCAAATGCACAAGGTGGCGCATGCGTCTGGAGTTCATTTGCAGTGGCTGGAAGCCCTGGCGCATCCATTCTTTCTCTCTCTCTCTCTCTCTCTCTCTCTCTCTGCCTCTTTCTGTGTTGCTCTCAAATAAATAAATAAAAATAAACAAAAAATTAAAAAAAGAAATATCAGTATGTCATATATCAGAAATATCAGTAAGGTATGGCATCAAAGTACAAGAGACTAGTTGGAAAGAAGAGAATTAATGGAGGGAGGGAGTGAAGAGAAAAGGAGGTAGACAACTATGATCATGGTATGTTATATAGATGTACGGAAGTTGTCAATAAAGAGTATAAAAATATCAGTAAGGGGCTGGAGAAATGCCTTATTAGTTAGGTGCTTGCCTTCCCAGGTTCGATTCCACAGGACCCACATGAGCCAGATGCACAAGGTGGCACATGAAGTTCGTTTGTAGCGGCTGGAGGCCCTGGTGTGCATCTCTCTCTCTCTCTCTCTACCTATCTTTATCTCTATGTGCCTCTGTGTCTCTAATAAATACAATATTTTTAAAGTTAAATGGCACCTGAGGAGCAACTACAGAGGTTGTCCTCTGACCTCCACATGCACACCTACACACACTTGACGTGCATAGGCATACACCCACGCACATGCACACACATTTGACATGTGCACAGGCATGCACACATGCACATGTGCACACACACACGACATGTGTGGGCACGTGCACACGTACACACACACACGCACAAAGAACTGTGGCTGCTCACGACATGCGTGGTCAGCCCCTAAACAAATCACGGACTATGGCCAAGGGCCTGCTGAGTGCTTTGAGGGGAAAATGGATCTTGCTACAAAGCCAAAGGAAGGCACAAAGAATTCCCGGGCTGCGAATCAGCTTGTCAGCTTGTTACTTCTAGCTGCCCTGTCTGGCTGAAAGCAACCCTGAATTAGTGCAGGGCTCCCTATGACTTGTAGGACCTCGCTTCTCTCTTGCACCCCAGACCTGAGAATCCAAGCGCCAAAGGCACCTGGTTCCACCAGACAGGGGGGACTGGTGACTCTACAGCCAGCTGAATGGACGGTCTCTTCCCACACTGACTGGAGAGAAGACACGGAAGCCTCAGTGGAATCTGTCATCTGAGCTCCCCGCCAGCACATTCAAGAGCCTGTTGTCACAGCCCTGGACGCCAGCCTCTCCCATCCCTGCCATGGTTTCAGCTCACATGCATACATACATTCATACATACTCACATATATACATACACACATACTCACATACATACATACTCGCATACAGTGAAGACATTCAGGAGACAGCCATGCCTTGGCTGTACTAACATGCCCTAGCAAACTTGGGCAAACAGGAGGACATGGATCCTGAGGAAACCCGAGCAAGCAGGCAGAATCACCACTCTAGCCAGCCGCATGCGCTGATGGGGGAGAAGGGGCATCCTCCCACTGTGGAGCAGGATGCTGGCTCAACAACCAGAATGCACCCTGGCAGGGGACCTGCTGATGCACTAAAATCTTGGCTGGACAGTGGTCCCAAGAGATGTAAGCGAAATGTCCAGTGTCCCTGAGGTTGAACACTGTTGGTGTGCACTGATGACAAGCTTGATGCTCCCCGTCTTCCTGGAGAACTCAAGAAACGGACAAGCCCAACCCCAAAGCCTAAGAAATGTTTCGACAAAGAAAGGACTGGGGAGACAGCTCAGTTGGTAAAGTGTTTTGCTTGCAAGAACAAGGACCCGAGTTCACACTTAGAACCTACATAAAAGGTCAGTTGTGGGGGTACAAGCCTGTTATCCCAGCACCGGGGAGGTGGAAACAGGGAGCTTGTTGACTGGCCAGTCTAGATCAACTGATTAGCTCCAAGGCTAATGAGAGACCTTATCTCAAAAAGAGGCAGATGATGGTCCTGAGGATAGCACCTGAGGTTGTCCTCTGATCTCCAGCTTCAAGCACACACACGCACCTGCACATATACACAAGCCCCCACCCATACCCACACACAAGCATGTGCATGGGTGCCACACACACCGGCAGTCACACACACAAGGAGTACGCCCACGTGCTGGGAAACCTCCCCAGCCACTGGTGTCTATCATCTAGAGATGCCTGCAGGAGACCCACCCACTGGTGCGAATTCTACATGTGGACAGGTGATGCTGGCCTGAAGAGGTGTGAGAGACAGCACTTAGGTGTCCAAGACCACACTAGTACTGGGGGGTTCCAAGCTAAGGCCCTCTTCAGTGGTGAAGCACTCGTGGGACCATTAGGACTAAAACTGACGGGCGAAGAAAAAACACAGCCCTTTTAATCCCAGCACTCGGGAGGCAGAGGTAGGAGGATCACCGTGAGTTCAAGACCACCCTGAGACTACATAGTGAATTCCAGGTCAGCCTGAGCTAGAGACCCTACCTCGGAAAAAAAAAAAAAGTCCTATCTGACACACCACCATTACAAGAAATGGAAACCAGGACGTTCACTAGATCTCACAGCAGACAGTCCAACACCTAGAATAATGTCTGGCATGCAGCAGGTGTTCAAGAAATATTTGTTGAGGGCTGGTGGGATGACTTAGCAGTTAAGGCGCTTGCATGCAAAGCCAAAGGACCCGGGTTCGATTCCCCAGGACCCACGTAAGCCAGATGCACAAGGGGGCGCATGTGTCTGGAGTTTGTTTGCAGTGGCTGGAGGCCCTGGTGTGCCCATTACCCACCTCCCTCGCTCTCTGCCTCTTTCTCTCTCTCTCTCTCTCTCTCAAATAAATAAATGAAAATAAAATATTCTTATAAAGATGGGCTGAAGAGATGACTTAGTGGATAAGGCACTTGCCTGTGAAGCCTAAGGACCCAGGTTCAATTCTCCAGATCCCACGTAAGCCAGATGCACATAGTGGCACATGCGTCTGGGGTTCATACACAGTGGCTAGAAGCCCTGGTGCGCCCATTCTCTCCCTCCCTCCCTCCCTCTCTCTTTCTCTCTCTCTCTGTCTGTCTCCCTCCCTCTCTCTCTCTCTTTCTCTCTCTCTCTGACTGTAATGAATAAATTAAAAATCTAAAATCTTTTTAAAAAGAAATATTTGCTGAACAACTGCCTTTATCCAAGTCCCCAGCTTGACTCCATCCACACAAAGCTTCTTCACAGAGGGAGAGGCTGTGTTACAGGCTGAACCTGGAATATCCCCCACAGGCTCACATACCAAAGACACGCTTACCATGAACCTTGACTCGGGCACAAAGCCATTTCTTTAGTGATAACTAGATGCAAGTGTGCACATGTCCACAAACATAAAAGTGTACGTGCACCTGTGTGTGTGTGTGTGTGGACACGATCATGTCAGTGTGCATGTGCCCGTGTGCACACCTGCGTGTGTGTGCACGCACCAAGTGTACATGAGCATGCTGGGGTGTGTGCGTCTGCATGTGCGCGTAGGTACACGGGCATTCCAGCATGCATGTGCCCGTGTGTGCACCTGTGTGTGTGTGTGAGCGCACAAGTGTACATGAGCATGCTGGGGTGTGTGCGTCTGCATGTGCGCGTAGGTACACGGGCATTCCAGCATGCATGTGCCCGTGTGTGCACCTGTGTGTGTGTGTGAGCGCACAAGTGTACATGAGCATGCTGGGGTGTGTGCGTCTGCATGTGCGCGTAGGTACACGGGCATTCCAGCATGCATGTGCCCGTGTGCACACCTGTGTGTGTGTGTGCACGCACAAGTGTACATGAGCATGCTGGGGTGTGTGCGTCTGCATGTGCACGTAGGTACACGGGCATTCCAGCATGCATGTGCCCGTGTGTGCACCTGTGTGTGTGTGTGCACGCACAAGTGTACATGAGCATGCTGGGGTGTGTGTGTCTGCATGTGCACGTAGGTACACGGGCATTCCAGCATGCATGTGCCCGTGTGTGCACCTGTGTGTGTGTGTGCACGCACAAGTGTACATGAGCATGCTGGGGTGTGTGCGTCTGCATGTGCACGTAGATACACGGGCATTCCAGCATGCATGTGCCCGTGTGTGCAGACGTCAGCAGAAGGGTGCTCGCCTCAGGACACGGTCACAATAAACCCTCTCTGCCCGGCTCAGCTCACTGACTCTGCCATCATCCAGCCAGCAGAGATCTGCCCCTTCCATTCCCGACAGCCTCCTGCGGTCTACCGTACCACACTGGTAGGACTTGGCGGGGAGTGAGTAGCCAGATACTCTACATGTCTGGATGCAGATGTTCAGACATGGAACAAATTCAACAAAAACAGGAATCTACCACTTCAATGACAGCTCCAGACAGACATCAGGAATGCCCTATTGTCTAACACTTTGGCATATCCCCTTGAAAATGACGACACAGGGCCATGGCCCCTATACACGCTCACATGTGGCTCGGGCTACTTTTTTTTTTCTTTGCTTTGCTTGTGTGTGTGGTGTGTGTACATGTTCATGTATGTGTCCCTCCGGTGCCCCACATACTGGCTTGCAGTGGCCAGGGTGGAACGTGGGATGTCCCACTCCATCACTCTTCCACCTGGTCTTGTTTGGAGTCTCTCGGATTCCAGAGTTTCCAGGGCTGCACTCCCCTGAGACCGGGGTTACAGGCATGCGTGGCCATGCCCAGCTGTTTTATGTGTGACCTGGAGATTTGAACTTGGGCGTTTGGAGCCTCCTCAGGCCCTCATGCTTGCACACTAAGCACACCTAACCACTGAGCCATCTCTCCAACCCAGGTGCTGTTTCTGAGGCAGCGTATATTCATCCTGAGCGTGCTGCTCCTGCAGATGCCTCCGCCAGCCACTGTCTTTGCACTGTGAGAAATCCAGCGCAAGTGAAGGCTCTCTGTCTGAACCAGGAGGGGTCCTGCCCCATGGCTGCCATACCTCATGATCACAGTGCCTCATGTGCCCACAGCACAAGTGGGAGCTGCGGAGGATCTGCAGCAATCTTAGACATCACATAGAGGCTCTGGCATTTGAGGCATTGTTCATCCTGGATCTTGGTAGAAATTAGCTATGGCTCTGCTAGCAGTCTGGGAACACTGAGGTCCCTAGGATGAAGGGGGCACTCTAGGACCCAGTAGGTGTTTGCCATGACACGGGGGCCCTTACAAGACAGAGACCAGGAGGCCCACTAGAGCCAGGAGCTTCCTTCACCTCCCGCATGACCAACATCTCTGGAAGCACAAGTGTGACCTGCATTGACATGCGGATCTGCCTACACAGCAAGAAGTGGGCTGCGTGGCACTCAGTCCCTCCCACAGGAGGTCCTCTGAGAGGCACATGCCATCCGGCCCTCAGTGTACATGGAGTGGCCTAAGGGCACACCCTGTCCCCGGGAACACTTTCCCAAAGACCCAGTTCCCAGGCCCAGTCAGCAGGAAGGCGAGGTGGCTACCTGGGCATGACCAGTATGCCCTCTCACCGCCCCTGGACACATTCTGCCTGGTCCAGGAGCTGAGGCTGCCAAGGCCATTTGAGAGTCTGCCTGGCTATCTTGTCACTGAGGTGACCTGCTGCCACTAATGCTGCAGATGAGGAAGAACCAAGGCCCTTGAACTCACGAAAGGCCCTTGGACTTGGGCTGGGAGATGGCTCAGTGATTAAAGTGCCTGAGGGCAAGGCCTTCTGACACAGGGCTCAGTTCCCAGAGCTAGATGCACAAAGTGGCACATGCATCTGGAGTTCATTGGCAGTGGCTGAAGGTCCTGGCACACTCATTCTCCATCTGCCCCTCCCTCCCCCTTTCTCAAATTAATTAATTAATTAATTAATTAAAAGGTTTTTTGTTTTGTTTTGTTTTTTCTTGGTAGGGTTTCACTCTAGTCCAGGCTGACCTGGAATTCACTATGTAGTCTCAGGGTGGTCTCGAACTCACAGGGATCCTCCTACCTCTGCCTCCTGAGTGCTGAAGTTTTTCTTTTTTTTTCTTTTTTTTTTTTTTTGTTTTTTTTGGGGGGTTTTTTGTTTTTTTGTTTTTAAGACCTTTAGCTTATAAAAGAAAAACACAGAGCCGGGCGTGGTGGTGCACACCTTTAATCCCAGCACATGGTCTGCACACCCAGTGTCAGTTCCTGGAAGGCCACCTTGCCCTGTCCCCTCCTCATGGCCGTCTACACACAGGTGTCTTGAGGATCAGAGCTGATGGCCAGACTGCCGCCCACGATGGCCAAGGGCAGGGCTCCAGCAGGTCCTGCCCCGGGTCACCTGGCTTCTTAAGCTGCTCTCTCCAGAACTCTGTGGGCCTGGGAACTGTGCCCCGCCCTCGGGTCTGCCTCTCTAGAACATGACCACACAGCCAAGACAGGTTCTCCCACCACCCAGGACACAGCCTCACCCACCTCCGGACCTCCTGCCGAGGCTTTCTGGCCCCTTCACGCCAGGGTCCTGCCATCTGAGCCCATCCTCAGCCTCCCACACTGCTCTCGGGCAGGGGTGGCCCTTGGCTACCTGTAGCCAGCTATGGCCATGCCGGTGCCCCGCCGTCCCGTGTCCACCCCGCGGTCGCTGTGCGGGCAGTGGATGCTCAGGGATTCCGTTCCTGGGTTCCCAAGCCCCGGCCGCGGCTTAGCCATGGTTCTCTATGACGGCGTCCCAGCCCAGCTTGTCCCGGTGGTACCGTCAGCCCAGGTAGCCGTAACAACAGCCAGCACTTCCTGGGGAGCTCCTGGCAGGACCCAGCCGCCTTCGTGGAACGGCCACCGACCGAGGGGACGGCGACAAGTCAAGTCCGCCTCCTGGGGCGGCGCCCCGGGGAGCTCCGGCCGCCCCGGGCCCGCAGACGGCGAGGGCGCACCGCCCGGGGACGCAGCGGCTTGGAGACGCAGCTCTCCCTCCACCCGAGCAGAGGTCACCCGCGGGCCCCGGGGTCGCCGGCGCCGGCCACCCTTACCTTGAAGAAGCTCCGGAGGAAGTGCACGACGCCGAGCATGGTGCCGCCGGGGCGCCGAGCCCTCGGGCAGCTCCGCGCCACAGCCGAGCCTAGAGCCCCGAGCCCCGCGCCCCGCCCAGGGTCCGCCCCTGCCCGCCGGGCGCCGCCTCCCGCTCCCCGGCTCCGCACGTGCGAGGCCTCGGAGACGCGTCCAGACCCCCCGGCCCGCCTTCCCCGGGGTTCTGCGGGACCTGCACGCGCACACACAGCGCGGCTGGCCGGGGCCGGGGCCGGGCAGAGCTCGAGCCCACGGGTGCCCATCCGCGAGCGAGTGACCCCGCACCTCACGTCCGCTGGGGACCCACACGCAAGCTGCAGTCTCCACCCGAGGGTCCCCTCGGCCTGCCCAGCACCCAGCCCGGTGACTCAGTACGCTGCAGGCCTTCTGGTGGGAGGGGCGACCTCCCTTTCTGCCTGAGCCCTTAGTCAAGTTTCCAGAACTTTCTGAGCTAAGTTTGCCGAGCCTTTTCAGTGACCAGAAGAGGAACTGGAGGCCTGGAGAGGTTTAGCAGCGCTGTAAACGCGCACAGCTAGTGTGGGGTCATGGTGGACTCAAATCCCTGTGACCTAAATTCCTGCCCTTCCGGGAATGCTCTGGCACAGGGGCAGGATTTGAGTGAAGGAGAGAGAACTTTCTTCAAAGGGACAAAAGAGGGCCCAGGCCTGTTTTTTTTTTGGGGGGGGGGGCAGGGAGGGGTTGTGGAGTTGAAACAGCTTCCCAGGTTCCCAGGACACAGAGAATGCACAGTGCCCTTGTATTTATGGTACATAAATTTTTAATTTCTTTTAATATAAAAGGCGCTTGGGGCTGAAGAGATGGCTTGGCGGTTAAAGCACTTGCCTGTGAAGCCTAAGGATTCAGGTTTGATTCTCCAGGTCCCACATAAGCCAGATGCACAAGGTGGCACATGCATCTGGAGTTCATTTTCAGTAGCTGGAGGCCCTGGTGTACTCATTCTCTCCCTCCCTCTCCCCCCCCCCTCATAAATAAAAGTAAATCTTACAAAAATAGTTGCTTGCAAAGGTTTCCAGCAGGGGTTCAATTCCCCTCCTTACCCACATAAAGGCAGATGCAAAAGAGGCACACATATCAAATTCCTTTGTAATGGCAAGAGGCACCCATACTCAACCACTCACTCTCTTTCTGTCTCTCTCTCTTCCTCTCCCTCTCGCTACTTGCAAATAAGTAAATAAATGTGGACTTATTTTAGTATCAAAGGAAAAACCTCTTGAGCATGATGGCAATGAAGACGACCTCAGTTGTACCCATCTTCGTACCAATGGGGGTGTGCAATAGAATTGTCCAGCTTTATGCAAGAAAGACGAAGTGCCAAGAGCTTCTGTGCTGGATGAGATCAGGAGTCCCATGAGGGCTTGGGGGCAGTTGATCTTTGGGCACCTCTGCCCAAGCCTGCACCTCACCCAAGACCTGGCCCCTCGGCTGTGCCTGATCATCAGCACAGACCCAGGGGTACCTGGTAGAGAGTCATCACCCACCTTCTCCCAAACAACCCCTGCTTCTGCTCAGCTTCTCAGAGCAGCCAGACCCGGGTGGGATCCCAGGGGACAAATGCATAGAGCTGGGTGAGCTCTGTGAGCCCCGGGGGCACCAGGAAGAGACCATGTGGAAGTGCTGCATCCACCACCCTCTGTGCCACCCTGGGTTCACGCTAGTGAGAGAAAAGGGGGCGCTCAGATCTGGACTCCCGGCTCGGGCCGCACTTTCCACATGCAAACTTGATCCTTAACGTGGGAGAGGAACCTGCGTGGTACCGACTGCCATGGGGCGGAAGTGACCCCGTCTTTCAGGACCGTCCCTAGGGAGTCTCTTTCTATTCACCTCAGACAGAGACCAACCAGAGACCAAAGCCTGAAGCCCAGCTTGGAGTATCAGACAGGAGAGTGATGAGGAACAGCCTCGGCCCTGAAAAGCCCACCCTGGCATGAAGGCTGCCACACATCCTAGTCATCCTTGAAACCTGACAGACAGGTCCACCATAGAAGTCCCCTCTTCTGCCCCAACAACTGTTTACTGCTCTGTGTAATTCCTCAGTCTTGGGAGGTTGTTTGTTTGTTTGTTGAGAGTTTCCTAAGCCTCCTCTTCCCTGCTGAGAAAAAACTTCAGTCTGGGGAAAATGGTTACACAACACCCACTAAGCTTCCCAGGTTCCCAACCAACCTGAATTCTGACGTCTTAAGGGTAAGCTCTTGCAGAAGTGGATGGGGTCTGCTGGGAATACACACTGCCATCGCTTCTAGTCCCTCTGTTATCTGGAGGCAGGGGGTCCAGTTCTCCCTCTGACCAGTGAACTGGCCCTGAGCCACAGCTTTTCAGACTCAAGTATCCTCAGACCCGTCTGGAGCACATATCAGGACTTAACAGCCAGAGCCATTCAGAGTCTGCACACGGTTGGTTTGCAATGGTGCCAAGAAGTAAGTTGCCAGTGACCCGGATGCTGCTAGTACTGAGGCCACACTTGGAGAGCTGGTCCCGGGGGCCTGTCTGGGAAATCATTGCAGCTGAGGGGCAGACCCCATGGGTAGGCTGATTATCCAGATGGTTCTGTTTACCGAGTCCCTACTGGGTCCCAAGGATACTTGCTATGACCTAGCCTCTCGGCATTCCTGCACGAGCTGACATCAGATATTCAAGAGGAACTTCGTGAACCACAGCTGTATGTTTCCCTTTCCCTTCTGGACAACAGGACTTTAGAAGGACTTGACTACATGGCGATGTCTTGTTTTCATTTCAAAAAACATAAAAATAAAAATGGGGGCTGGAAGAGGTGGCTTAGCGGTTAAGGCGCTTGCCTGCAAAGCCTAGGGACCCAGGTTTGATTCCCCAATACACACGTAAGCCAGATGCACAAAGTGGCACATATGTCTGGAGTTCATTTGCAGTGGCTAGAGGCCCTGGTGAGCCACTCTCTCTTTCTCCCTCTCCCTCCCTCCCTCCCTCCCTCTCTCTCTCTCTCCTCTCCCTCTCTTTCTCTCTTTCTCTCTCTCTCAAATAAATAAACAAAATAAAAATAAGGCTGGAGAGATGACTTCGCAGTTAAGGCACTTGCCTGTGAAGCCTAAGGATCCAGGTTCAACTCCCCAGAATCCACGTAAGCCAGACACACAAGGTCACACACACACACAGAAGGTGGTACATGTGACTGGAGTGCGATTGTAATGGCTAGAGGCCTTGGCATGCCTATTATTTCTCTCTCTCCCTCTCTCATGAAAAAATAAAATAAGCCGGGCATGGTGGCACACGCCTTGAATCCTAACATTTGAGAGGCAGGGGTATGAGGATCGCCGTGAGTTCAAGGCCACCCTGAGACTACATACTGAATTCCAGATCAGCCTGGGCTAGACAGATACCCTACCTCAAAAAAAACCATTAAATAAATAAATAAAAGATAGGGCTATGGTCTTTCTTGAAGGTTATCTACAATAGGGTTTCTGGTCATCTGAGCCCAGCACATTTAAATATGAGTGTCACTTCATGTCTGTTACATGCTGTAAGAAAGCGTTCAGCAGATGGAGGATGGCAGAGAGGGATCATCCCAGCGGACGCCAAGCGGCAGGAAAGCCAGGGGCAGCAAGACAGGGCCAGGGAGCCCTGGTCACACTCCCATACTTCCCTGTGATCCTGTGCCACCAGCCAGGATCTGAGTCACAGTGCCCAGAAACTCTACTGGCTGGCCTGGCAAGAGAGGTCTGTTTGGAAGACCATGCGGCAGGTCACATCCACAGTCAGGCGGAAGGACGCTGGCTCAAGACAGGCAGGATCAGAGGGAGCTGGTGCAGTGCTGGAGCCAGGATTCCAGCAGGGAGCGGCTCCTCAGGGAGGTGAGACCGGGGCCTTTCCCTGGGGCTGCGCTCCGGGACTCTGGCCTCCCACGCCCTCCATCAGCGAACCCTAGGCTCCTTGGGCCTTGACTGAGCTCCTAGGATATAAAATCCAGGGTTGTCCGTATCTTTTGTTGGAGCTCCAGGCAGCCAGGTAAGTCAGGGTATGAGCCTTCAGTTTCTGAAGAGGCCAGCCTACCTACACTGCTGTCACAAATGGCGAGATACGTCATGGACATCGGAAAACTGGGTTTTGAAAGAGCTTCAGAGGCACCATGTGTGTGTGTGGGGGGGGGGATTCCCAGGAACCCAGAGCAAAGCCAGATGGGATGGTCAGCAGCTGCAGGGAGCGGCCAGGTCGCTGGGTAGCCAAGCAGGGTGCGGCTGAGCGCTGCAGTAGGAGGTCTGTGGAGGGCTGTAATGAGAGCAGCGGGAGGAAGAGAGACTCTCTCCAGGATGAGGAAGAAAATCCAGAGTGTCCCAGGGTCCTCCTGCAGACACTGGGCTGCCTGGTCCCTGAGAGCTACAGAGCCAGGAGGAGCAGCCCGCGGAAACCCCGTTCAGGGACACTGGAGAACCTGTCACCTTTCATCCCCGACTGATGTCTGCTGAGGACACGCCAAACAGAAGGGACCTAAAGGCACACAGAGTGACAGGGTGACGCGCAGAAGAGCCTGGGCCTAGAGCGACACCCTAGACGTCGGACACCAGAAACCAGGGGCCCGTCAAGGTGCGGCTTCTGAGGAACCTTGATGTGTCCTTCCTGGACAGGTCACATTTTAGACAGCAGAAGCCATGCTTCTTCCCAGGCGTGGAGTTGCATGTTCAGTCCTTAAAAGAACGTGTCATGCACAAAGTGGCCTGGATACCCATGACCTTGCAGTGCTTGGCACTACCTACGTAAGACCAGTATAACAGGAAGAAAAGATGATGACATCAAACTAAGCGACTGATTGAGAGGGGGAAGGGGCATGACGGAGAGCGGAGTTGTGAAGGGGAAAGTGAGGGGAGAGGAAATTATCATCATTTATAGTCTATAATTATGGAAGTTGTCAATAATAAAAAAAAATTTAAAAGTGGTGGTAAGCATCCCTGTACTAGTTAAAAAAAAAAAGAAAAAGAATGTGTCGTGTCCCACATAGACAGGGTCCTTGGTCCCTGGGCCACAGCAGGAGTGACGCCATACTGTCTCAAGGGCTAGTGCACAGTTCCAAAGATAGAGGACAGGCCTTGCCCCCTGTCCCCAGGGTAGGGATGCTGCAATGAGGGTCACACTGGGACTCTGTAAGTCTAAGGGATGAAATATTCGGCTACCTAACCAGGCCAGTTTTAGGGCAAGCACCTCTCCCACCTCTACCCCTCTGCCTGAGAAAGGTTCCAAAGAGCCTCTGGGTGGCTTTCTGAGGTCATGACTCAGAGCTGTTTCATGCAGGGCAAAGAATGGCATCCACACATTCTGACCAACACCATGGATTGCTTACCACAAAGGGAAAGAAAAGAAAAAAAGGAATGAAAAGGAAGAAAGCGCCAGCAGTCAGCCTTTATTTGGGAACAACGGGGACCTTCTTTTCATCTTTACAGTTGGAGATCTGCGTCTGGAAGCAGAGGGGCATCCCAGGGAGTCCCACTACCAGCTGCCAGCACACTGGTCCTGCCTGTAACGTCCCAGAGAAGGGGTCAGGATCATGGAGGAGGGGCTTCCACAGAGCCAGGCCACACTGAGGGTGGGCCAGAGCTGATCAAAGGCTTTCTGAGGGCCCAAGCTAAGGGTGGCATGCCCCTTTGGGTCACTGGGCACAACCAGTCAGAAGTGAAAAAATGGGGTCTGCTACAGCCTGGATGTTCAGGATCCCCTCTCCTACTCTCTTCCGTCCTCTCACATTCCCAGTGGGCAGGCAAGCTGGAAGACTTCTCTTGTCCTTGTAAAGGCCACACTCTGCCTCCCAGCCCTTGTCCCAAGCTCGCTGCTGAGTGGCATGATGTTCTGGGAGTGGTGAAGAACTCATCTGCCACCAAGCACCTGGCACAGGTTCACCTGAAGAGCCAGTGACGCTGGGCTTGAAGAAGGTGTTGGGACTTTGTGGGGAGGGATGTGAACTGGCTCCGGGCACCTTGGAGGACTAAATGGAGGAGCTGTCATAGGACGGTGGGCAGGGAAAGGTGGCTACTCAGAAGGATGGTCCAGGGCAGCAGATGCAAGGAAACCAACCTAGTGCTGCCAGCTCCCCCCCCCAACCCCCCGCCGCACCCAGAAGACAAGCGGACTTCAGCTCACAGGAGGGGCACCAGAGCTGGGGCTAGGGACAGAGAGCCAGGGGCCTGGGGGCGGGGCTGAGAAGACGGCTCAGGCTGAAAGGCGCCAGTCTCCAGGGTGACACTGGTCTCAAAGGGAGAGGCCAGAATGGGCTTTTTGTATGCAACTGGTGTGTGTGTGGGGGGGGGGTCCACAGGAGAGAGACGATGGCAGGAGAAAAGAAGGGGCCATAAAACATGACAAAGATGCCCACTTTGTACTCCTGCTAGGCAACTAGAGTTTTAACTCCAGACCCCAGGCCAGAAGACTGCATGATCTGAGTAGGGCGAAGTGGGGTGGGGTACCCTGGAACCTGAGAAGAGCACACCAGTCAGTGTGCATAAGACCTTACCATGCCTGTCTGATAGGACGGGGCTAGAGTATGTTGCAGAGCGAGTGGCACGGTTGCCACCACTGGGTCTTGTCCCTTTTCTCTGCCGTACAAAATGATACCAGTTGTAGTTGGATGGAAGAAAAAAATCAGTCAGGCCACCGCCTCCTGCGTCCCAGGCATAGCGCCACAGTCAGTCTTCCCGGCCACACTCACCTCACCCATGCGGTGCAGACTCGGCCCCACAGCATGCGTCAGCTGCCCTGGCAGAGCCCCAACTCCGTGCTCCTCCCTGGCCACATGCGTGTGCTCATGTGGCAAGGCGGGACCCAGGAGAAGTCACTTCCTCTCTGACAGAAAGCATGTGTGAGGTCCTCCTATGAGGGGGCTGATGTAGCCAGGGGTGTCCATGCACCGTGGCCTATACACACACCTTTGTTCTGGAAGGAAGGACCAAGGTGCTTTGGGAGGGGTAGGACCTGTGAAAATCCCCACTGAGAACTAGCCAAGGATTCTCATCGCGCATCCCACATGCTGAGCCGGTCCCTGTGGGATGGGGATCTGAGCCTTGTCACCCTCCTAGGGTAGTCTACAGAGCAAGAGCTTGCCTACAAACACTAGTCCTGAAAGGGTCCTTGGAGATTTCTGGGCAGATGATCTGGCAGCCCCGCGGGATTGTCCTGCCACGCCTGCCTCCATGCTCAACACACCCCGACGTGAGACGACCCCAAGCTCTCCAAGTGGACAAACCTATGGCACAGAGCACGCTGCCCCAGGCATGGCTGTTCAGTCCCTGTGGCTGGGAGCCAAGCCCAGACTGTTGCTCTTAGCAACGGGTGTTCAGGGGGAAATCTCTCGATTTAGCCTGCGTGAGACTGTCTAGCACGGTGATTGTGAGCCTGTGTGAGAAGCCTTTACAAAAGGGAATGGTGCGCGTGTATGAATCACTCCTGCTCACGCATGACAGTGGCACTCACACACAATAAAAACACTGAATGAAGGCCAGTCACCAGGGGGCTCCCATGGGCAGCAGGAAACCAAGGCAGGATCTTGGGGCTTCTGAACAATGTGTACTTGCACCTCTGTGAATCCCTTTTCTTCCACAGAAAACACCAGGCTTCAGGACAGGAAGTGACCTAGTGGACGTGTGTGCACTACAGCAGTCTGTCCTTCAGTGAAGACACTGTTCAGGTGAACAGGGCTGTGTCTGTGTGCGGGTCCCATGGGTCGTCCCAGGCACTGGCCGCACAGTCTGCGGAGATGAGACATGCACGAGCCCCTGCCGGCCCCCTGGGCCTCCTGCCGGCCGCTTCACCTGGGTCAGGTATACAGTGCCTATTGCGAGACATGGCACAAGTCCACCACCCATCAGGGGTCCATGGCACAGACAAGAGGCTCAGAGATCACTCCCTTCCCTCCCAGGGTGACAGAGTCAGGATGTGAAGTGCACAAAGAGGATAAGGTGTGTCCTAAACCCATGGGCAGTGCCACTGTGCCCTGCTGGTGGCGGAGGAGAGAGTTGATGGGCCGACCTTGGGGGTCACTTTCCCAGTTCCACAATCCTGTCAGCACAAGTGCAGAAAGGGAAGCCATGCGGTCAGTCACCCTGGAGAAGCTGGCTCTCTGCAGGGGTTCAAGGGAGCCCGCGCTGTGCACACGCATTCCTTCAGGAGCATGCCGGGTGCAGACCTGGATTGAGACCTCCAGTCAGTTCTTCTAGACTTCACCTTGGGGACCTGGCCTCGCGTCTCAGCACCCTGTGCACCCCAACTCTGAGCTCCAGAGGGCATTTAACAACCCACTCTGAGACCCAGTCCAGAAGCTTCCGCTGAATCCAGGGAGTCTTTTCTCCCTGGTGCAGCTGCGAGGTGCTAAAGAACCGCTCGTTTCCTTCCCCTCCGTTTGTCCAGTTTAGCTTACTCAGTGATATTCAGAACCTGGGTTCGAGGCAGGCTGCCCGCCTGACAAACTCCAGTTCTGACACATATTTACCGCGTGACCTGGAGCGAAGCACGAATGTCTCTGCTGCAGTCGCCTCACCTTGGAAGCAGAGTCCCTACCTTATAGGGACACTGTGAGGATTAAAATTGGCATTGGATTTAAAGCTCACTCTATTCCACAGGGGTGCAGGGTTGAGGGGAACAGGGAAGATGCTGGTCAGAGGATGCAAACTTGCAGAGGTAAGATGAATAATGTTGGAGCTCTGAGGAACGGTGTGGCGACAGAGGCTAACAGGGATGTTGTACGTTCTAGAAACATGCTAAGGGATAGGTTGTGAGGTGGTGGGTGTGTTATCATCTTGATTGTGGTCATCATTGTAGGGTAGCAACTCAGCACAGTGAGAAACATAAACATGCACAGGCCTGTTTCTCTTTTCTTTTCCTTTTTTTTTTTTTTTTTTTTGTCAATTGTACCTAAGTATAGCTGGGGAAAGTTCTAGTTCCAACAATGTTAACTACACTGACTTCCTGCCATCAGATCTAACTTCATTTCCTATGCTACTGGCAGGGCACAGCGGCAGTGCCTGTGCAGAGGGAGGAGGTCCTGAAGTTTGTGACCGCCCCTGGATCTGGCATGGAAATTCTATGTAAAGAGGGTCTCTCACCCTCAGAGGAAGGGCTGCTGGCTCCTGAGAACGTGCTGAGCGCCCTTTACAGGAGTGACTTAGTGCTAGCCAAATGGAGCAATGGGTTCCCGGCGCATGATGAGGCTCAGGGATGGATGGCCGCCAAGGACACAGCGCCCTCAGTGAAGCCTGAGGAGTTCGGGACTGCCCCTCGGTTACACCACTGATAGGAACTCGGGCTGGCCTAATGATGCATGCTGGTAATCCCAGCTACTTTCAGAGCTGAAGCGGGATGGCTGCAAGTTCAAGGCCAGCCTGGGCAACTTAGTAATTTCCCACCTCAAAAGAAAAAGTAAAAAAGGGGGAGCTGGTGATAGAGCTTAGTGGCAGAACAATTGCCTAGCATGCATGAGGTCCTGCATTCAAGTGGGTCCTAGAAGACAGGCAATAGGAAGGTATGTGACTGGCATCAGGTTGCTTCAGAGTAGGTAACATTTCTGTGTAAGGGTTGAGGTGGTGAGGGAACTGTCATATAGATTGAATCTGGCTTCTTTGGGAAATTTGGCTATTGTAGGCTCTCTGACCCTGGTTTTGTGTGTGTGTGTGTGTGTGTGTGTGTGTGTGTGCACGCCTAAGTGTGTAAGTGCAGGCACACATGTGCCACAGTGTGCATGTGGACATCAGAGGACAACTTCGGGTGTAGATGCCCACCTTCCACCTCGTTTGAGGCGGGGTCTCATTGCTGCTCACTACTGCGATCACCAGGCTGGTTGGCCTGTGAGCTTCCAGGAGATCTTCCTGTCTCTCCTCCATTCTGACCACAGGCGTGTTTGGGTTATAGATGACATGACTGCCACAGCATCCAGCTTTTCCAAGCGTTCTGTGGATTAGAGCTCAGGTATTCAGACCTGCGAGCCAAGCACTTTATCCACTGAGCCATCTCCCCTGCCCCAAGTCCTGATGTCTTCGAGGTCAGATAGAAGGCTGAGTTTGAGCCCGGTGAGTTTTAGTGTGATTGTCCCAGTTAACCTTTGATTGTTTGGTCGGGCTTTGCTGTGATAGGAATGTGTCTCCTGAGAGAAAGCTCATGAAGCAGAAACCTCACCTCCACTCGCATGCCAGTGGTAGTTGGAGGTGGAGCCTTCGGAAGGCTAGGGTTAGATGAGGGCATGAGGGTGGAGCCCCTAGGATGGCATTAGAGGTTTTGTAAGAAGAGGAAGCGAGAACCCTGCTGGCACATCATTCTGTCTCATCATGCGACGCCCTTCACCCTGTTAGAATGCCTCGAAGTGCCAGCACCTGCAGGTCACTGAGAAATCACGCTGGAGCTGAGCTGGAAGCTTCCTCCCTGTTGACTAGCTGTCAGGGTGCGGGAAAGAGCTGTGCAGCATGAAGCATGCAGCCTTCTGGGAGAGAGGTCATCCACGGTGCTAAACAGCAGCTGGCCAGCCAGGCCAAATGCGCCAACAGGAGCAATAGTGGTGTGTCTGCTATGGGGGAAACCAACTGCTTCCCTGCTTGAAGTGGAGGCCTCTTCACGGGAGAGAATACATGCCTAGTGCTGAAAACCGAGTCAAAGCCTAGGGCTGGGGAGGTCACAAGCCCTAAGGGAGCAACCCCTACTGTTGCCTGGTTAACTGGATACATTATGCCCACCAAACTGCCTTCTAAGCACTTATGTTTATGCCCATACATTAAAGCTACTTTTGGTTAGAGGAGCTTCTCTTTTCAGATGGCAGTGACCAGAGGTGATTCAAAACTCTCCACAGTGCTGAGAAGTGGCAGTGGAGTGTTCAGCACTAAGTGAGACATCTCTATCACACCCTCCCAGGCTCAGGGTCCATTGTGGAAGAGGTGGTGGAAAGAATGTAAGAGCCAGAGGAGGGGAGGGGTACTTACAATACTGTCTTCCAGACACAGAGCAGCCTTGATATCCATGACCTCACAGTGGCTGGTGCTACTACACGGGACCATCATAACAGGAGGAAACACTGATGACATCAAAGTTGAAGAAAGACTAATTGGAAAGATGAAGGGATTCAGTGGAGAGTGGATGTGGGAGGAGGAAATAAGGGTGGTGGGAGAGAACTATTATAGCTTATTGTCTATATTTATGGAAGTTGTCAATAAATAGTTTTTTTAAAAAGATGCTAGGCTGGCTATGGTGGCGCATGCCTTTAATCCCAGCACTCAGGAGGCAGAGGTAGGAGGATCATCATGAGTTTGCGGCCACCCTGAGACTACATTACATAGTGAATTCCAGGTCAGCCTGGGCTACAGTGAAACCCTACCCCGAAAAACAAAACAAAACAAAAAAAGAGGCTACGCCATGCTCTTGGGTTTTCCAACCCCTAGAACTATTCATTACAAAATATTCATTCATTGTAAAGTACCCATCCTGAACTGTCTGCTGTAGCAACAGAAATGACTGAATCCTGTTTCACATCTGACCCTGTCCTTCCCAAGCCATGGGTTTTCCCTGTTCTCTCCACACTTTGATGTTCTCATCTCCAAGTTGGGACGGTTACACTTCCTTAGCTGTTAGGACTATTAAACGCTAAGTGCTAGGCACTACTGACATTCAAAAATTTCTTTCCGGTGAATGTAACAGGTTGTGTCACCCAGTGGAATACTCAGCAGACAGCAAGAAGAATGAGGACACAAACACTGATTATCTTTTAAACACATGACTGCATGTAAAGGCAGCCACACGTGAGTATTCGCAGGCATTCCTAGACAAAGACGGACACAGGGCTTCCTTTTTAAATCTTTTTTATTTATTTTTATTTACTTATTTGCAAGCAGAGAGAGAGACAGACAGACAGACAGACAGAGAATGGGCATGCCAGGGCCTGTAGCCACTGCAAATGAACTCCAGACACATGTGCCCCTTGTGCATCTGGCTTACGTAGGTCCTGGGGAATCGAACGTGGGTCGTTTGGCTTAGCAGGCAAACATTTAACCACTAAGCCATCTCTCCAGCCTGACACAGGGGCTTCTATGTCAGGCTTCTCTATTGCGTTTCTGGGGACAGACAGGAAGGGTCCTCATTTTTCACCGTGTATTCCTTGGTACCTTTGCAACTCTGTACCCTGTGAAAAAACAGCATTACTATTCAAAAAAGGGGGTGGGGGACTTCCCAATGTCTCTCCTCTAAGCCTTCTGAGAGAAAGGGAGAGTGGCTTGGCTGCAGGTACCTGTGGGGTTATAGTGGGATGGGTAGTGGATGGTCATGCAGCAAAAATAAATAAATAAATAAATAAACAAATAAATAAATAAATAAATAAAAAGCAGAAACAAGGTCTCACTTGAGCATCTTGAAAGTGGGACGCTTGTCCTTCAGATATGCCAGGGATGGCCCTGCCATGACCCCTCACTGCCATTTCAACGCCTTGTACCATTTTCATGATGCACGTTGTGTTAGCCAGGTTTCTGTCGCTGTGACAAAGCATCGGAAACAACCAGCTTCCAGAGGGGAGTTTTGTTTTGGCTCACAGCTTTAGAGGCTTCAGCCGCATTCACCTGGCTTGTTGCCTTGGGGCCCACAACGGGTCAGTGGTCACAGTGGGAGCGCGTGCCAGGGGGTGCGTGTGCGCTCACAGCTACGAAGCAAATGAAAGATAGGAAGGGGCAGGATCCCACAATCCTCTGCAAGGTCCCTCCTCCCTCCACCACCACCCTGTCGCCCAATTTTCTCTCCTGAGTGCCCTCCTCCTACAGGTTCCGTGGCCTCCTGATAGCACAGTATGCTGGCGACTGAGCCTCAGTACACCCCCAAAAGCCAAGGCACGCAGCACCTCTCCTTTCTCTCTGCCGCTCTAAGCCAGGCCTCTTCAGGTTCCCGCCTTTCTCCTGCCTGCTTCCTGCTCTTGTCTCGGAACAGCAGTTTGGAAGTCACTTTCCTGTCCCCCTCCCCCCCCCCCCCCCCCCCCGTGTTCACGCCTTGTCTTGGGAGCGCTGTGACTTTCCTGTGTCTGTTCTGCCTCTGCGCATCTTTGCATTTTGAGCTCTTCACGTGCAGGGAGGAAGGTGCGCTCCTCCTGCTGCTCAGTTCCAGTTAGGGATCAGCACGCTCTTAGTGCCTATTCTCTATTTGCTTGTGTGTATGTAATGTGGGGAGGGGGGCGTATAAGCAGTGCCCCATGTACTAGCCTGTGCCCGGGGCAGAATGTCTGTGTCCTACTCCACCGCTCTTCCCCCTGTCCGTTCTTGTTTAAGCCGGAGTCTCTTAGTGATACCAGAGCTTGCTGCTTTTCCAAAGCCCACGCAATTCTGCAGTCTCTGCTTCCCTTTGAGGGACTGAGGTTACAGGCCCACATCCACACTTAGCTGTTTACATGGGTTCTAGAGATTCACAGGACAGTTTCAGTCTCCCTCAGGCCCTCATGCTTATATACAAAGTGCACTTAACCACTGAGCAGCCTCTCCTGCTCCCATATTATTTACTTACAAATACTTGGAGAAACCGGGATGTGGCTGGCTTCGTTGCTGGAGCGCTTGCCTAGCATGCAGGAAGCCCTGGGTCTGATCCCTAGGACCACATGAACTGGGCTTGGTGGCACATAGCTGTATTCCCAGCACTCAGCAGGTGAAGGCAGGAAGATCCCAAGTTCAAGGCTATCTTCAGCTATGTAGCAAATTCCTGTAGCCGGTCATGGTGGTGCACGCTTTTAATCCCAGCACTCAGGAGCAGAGGTAGGAGGATCGCCATGAGTTCAAGGCCACTCTGAGATGACATAGTGAATTCTAGGTCAGCCTGGGCTAGAGTGAGACCCTACCTCGAATAAAACAAAAACAAAAACAAAAAAACAAAACAAAAAGGAGAAGAAGAAGGGGGAAAAAATGCCTCTAAAAGCGTTTGAACTTAATTTAAATTATTACAAATCACTTTAAATTATTCATTATTTCCTCTCCATTCTCTTTGTCTCAGCTCATGGGTTGCTAATTTTATGTCTAGAATATTTTCCCCAAATACATAGTAATGTTTTTTAACTTTTTTAAATATATGTTATTTATTTATTTATTTCAGAGTGAGAAAGAGGCAGAGAGAGAGATGGGGGAGGGGAGAATGGGCACGCCAGGGCCTCTAGCCACTGCAAACAAACTCCAGATGCTTGTGCCACCTTGTGCAGCTGTCTTACATGGGACCTGGGGAGTTGAACGTGGGTCCTTTGGGTTTGCAGACAAATGCCTTAACCACTAAGCCATTTCTCCAACCCATAGTAAATGTTTTTTATGGAAAAAAGAAAAAAACTTTTGGAGTGAGGCAAACAAATTCAATACACATAGAAGCTATTTTAATTTGGTTACAGCTTCTCAGTTTCATTTATTTATTTGTGTGCGTGTGTGTGTGTGTGTGTGTGTGTGTGTGTTTACATGGGGGGTATGTTCTCCTGGAGTGCTAGAGTAAGCTGGGGGCTGTATGGAGAGGGAAGGTCCTCCCTGTACACCAGCCGAGCCAGCCGAGCCAGCCGGGCTGTGTGGGCTCCAGGCCAGGCCAGGTCTGCTCACAAGTCCTCTCACCATTCACCCTGCTTGGCCTGACGTGCCCCCCACCACCACTCTGGGCACCGATGACAGAGTCTCCCTGGAGCCAGCAGGCTGAGGTGGGTGTGTCTGGGCGTGGTCACGATCCTGCTGCCTACCCTGCCTGTGGCTCCTTCTCGTAGATCCTGCCTGGACCTGTCCCCTGCAGAGAGGGAGCCCGGGACTCCACCAGCCTTCAGGATTCAAGAACGGCTCCCAGGACCTGTGCAGACCCTCGCCAGGAAACACCTGATGGAATGAGTTTCCCCACCAGGGGAATATTCTTCCAGAGTCCCCATGTGCTCCCCTCTCCCAGCACCAGAAGTCACCATCAGCTTTTATCCATGGCTTCTTGAAGGACCCGGGGTCCTCCTGACAATGAGGGAAAGCCAAAGACTCTGGAGAAGCAGGAAGTGATCGCTCCTGGATATCTTCTTCAGTGTGTGTCCTTGAGCAAGACACATAAGGGCTCTTAACTATAAAACGAGGTGTGGCAGAGTTAATGCTGCAAGAATGACATGAGGGAAATGGGCACTTGCAAGGTGTCTGTGGTAAGTGGGCTCCCCTGAGGCTATGGCAGGCACTTTACGTTCAAACCTTCACGGCATGTTCACACCCTTTCTTACTTATACATCCATATATTGATGGATGCTAGGGTCGTGTCTTCCTTTTGTCTACTGTAAACACTGCAATGAATATTGGCCTTACATTGTTTGAATCCTTGATTTTAATTCTTTGGGGTTGTACATACAAAAGACCCAGTGCAGCCGGGGGTGGTAGCGCACGCCTTTAATCCCAGCACTCGGGAGGCAGAGGTAGGAGGATCGCCGTGAGTTCGAGGCCACCCTGAGACTCCATAGTGAATTCCAGGTCAGCCTGGGCTAGAGTGAAACCCTACCTCAAAAACCAAAAAAAAAAAAAAAGACCCAGTGGGTCATATGGGAATTTTATATTGATCATTTTCTTGAAACCATGAACCTTCCACGGAGGCTGCACCGTTTTGGATTCCCTTCAGCAGTGACCGTTCCAGTTTCTCAAAATCCCTGTCAATGTTTTCCTTTAAAAAAAAATCTCAAAATCCCTGTCAATGTTTTCCTTTAAAAAAAAAAATGTAGGGAGATAGGCATAATGGCTCACATCTGTAAACCCAGCATTCAGGAGGCTAAGGCAGGTGGATCACAATGAATTCAAGGCCAGCCTGGTTTACATAAGTGAGCTTAAGACATCTTTGGCTACAAAATGAGACCCCCATCTCAAACACAATGTGAGGCTGGGAAGATGGCTCAATTGGTGAAGTGCCATGTGAGTGTGCGAAACTGAATTTGACCCCCAGTACCCATGTAGATGCCAGGCATGGTGGTATGCACCTGTCACCCCAGCACTGGGAGGCAGAGACAGGAGGATGCCTGGAGCTCACTAGCTAGTGAGTCTAGCCTAATTGTAAGCTCCATTCTGTCTCCAAAGAGATGAATGGCATTTCTGAGAATAAGTTCAGGCTGTTCGCTGGCCTCAACTCCCATATGTACACACATAAGTAGAAAGAGAGAAAGGGAGATTGGGGGGCAGAGAGAGAGAGAGATTGAGGGGCAGAGAGAGAGAGAAAGAGAGAGAGAGAATACCAAAAAACATTGTTGAAATGTTTCATTTGTCATTTTCTTTATTTTCCAAGTAAAATATTTGGATATGTTTCTTTCCCTAACTCTGCTGTATTTGAAAAGGGCTGAAGTATTCTATGAGCCCACTTGTCTGCTTTTTTTTTTTCTCCTTTCCAGAACGTACCTTGATTTTTTTAAAGTTTTAATTAATTTATTTATTTGAGAGGGAGAGAGAGAGAGATAAAGGTCAAAATCAATAGAGAATGGGCTTGCCAGGGCCTCCAGCCACTACAAACAAACTCCAGACATGTATCTGGCTTACATGGGTCCTGGGGAAGTGAACCTCGGTCCTTTGGCTTTACAGACAAGTGCATTAACCACTAAGCCATCTCCCCAGCCCTACCTTGATTTTTGCACACAGAATTTACTGTCTCCTAGCTACCAACAGTGAGATTTAGGCATGGATCCCAGCATAGACAATACTAAGAGCAGTGTGTGAGAGGCCTGCTAGTGGGCATGTCCCAGAGTTTGAAGCCACGGGGATGACATCGGGAAGAATGTAGCCAGTGAAACCGGGGAGAAGGAAATTGGCAGGAGATTTTGAGAATGGAAACCACTGACTTTTTTTTTTCCTTTTTGGAATGTGAAAGAATTGTCTTTACCATTGTCCTTCTAGAAGTAATTTAAAATTCTCTCCTTCCTTCCTCATTTCTCCCAGCTTTGCCTCTAGCCATTAGTGTCCATCATCACCATAGCTGATATTGGTCTCCACAGGTGTGATGAGAAAGAGTAGGAGTGGCAGAGATGTCAAGTCGTATGCGTGTCAGTAGCAGGAACAGCATAAAGGAGGGAGAAAAGAGACAGACACACAGAGAAACAGAGACGGACAGACACCGGAGAACATCTTGAGCTCCTGCGCATGCCCACCAGCCTGCTCACGTTGTGTAGTTTCTGGGCCCCGCCCCCTGTCCTGTGTGTCTCATGCTACTGGCTGTGCCCACCTCAGACGTCCTTCTTCCCTGGCCACTGTGCTCCGGCCGGTCTCTCAGGAGACCCTAACTTTCAGAGTTGGACTGAGGCTCTCTGCATATGGCCGTGGATGCCTGTCACCTAGCTCTGAGGGGGGCCAGAAACAGAAGAAGTGCTGGGATTCATGGGTCTAATTAAAAAACAGTGAGCTCCAGGTTCAGAGAGAGATGTTGTCTCAAGGAAATAAGGTGGAAGAGCGATACAGGGGGCACCTGACACCCTCCTCTGGCCTCTGCACGTAACATAAACACGTGTGGGTTAAAAATAATCAGTTTTAGCTTGCCATGGGGTTCATATCTTTAATCCCAGCACTCCGGAGGCAGAGGTAGGAGGATCACCATAAGTTCCAGGCCAACCTGAGACTCCATAGTGAATTCCAGGTCAGCCTGAGCTAGAGTGAGACCCTACCTTGAAAAACCAAAAAGAAAAGAAGAAAGAAAGAAAAAGGAAAAAAAAGTGAGTTTTGGGCTGGAGGCATGGCTCAGTGGTTAAAGCACTTGCCTACAAAGTCTAACAACCTGGGTTCAATTCCCCAGTACCCAAGTAAAGCCAGATGTACAAAGTGGCACATGCATCTGGAGTCTGCCTGCAATGGCTGGAGGCCCTGGCGTGCCCATATTCATATTCTCTCTCTCTCTCTCTCTCTCTCTCCCTTGCAACTAAATAAACAATAATATTTTTAAAGCTGGGCATGGTGGTGCACGCCTTTAATCCCAGCACTTGGGAGGCAGAGGTAGGAGGATCACCGTGAGTTCAAGGCCACCCTGAAACTATGAATTCTAGGTCAGCCTGGGCTAGAGCAAGACCCTATCTCAAAAAAAAAAAAAATTAAATAATCAGTTTGGGGCTGGAGAGATGGCTTAGTAGTCAAGATACCTACCTGAGAAGCCTAAGGACCCAGGGTCAACTCCCCAGTACCTGTATAAGCCAGCTGCACAAGGTGGCCATGAATCTAGAGTTCATTTACAGTGGCTAGAGGCCCTGGTGTGCTCATTCATATTCTCTCTCTGTGTCTCTCTCTCTCTCTCTCTCTCTCTCTCTCTCCATCTGCCTCTTTCTCAAATAAAAAAAAATTTTTTTTTTTTTGGTTTTTTGGGGTAGCTCAAGCTGACCTGGAATTCACTCTGTAGTCTCAGGGTGGCCTTGAACTCACGGCAATCCTCCTACCTCTGCCTCCCAAGTGCTGGGATTAAAGGCGTGGGTCACCATGCTCAGCTTATAAATAAATATTTTAAAATAATAATAATCAGTTTTTATGTACAGAATTAGGAGATGAGAGGGGACTGAAGCAAACTGTGTGAAGAAAGAGCAACTGTAATTAGAAGTGGGCACCCTGTTAAGTCCAGGGCTGGAACAAGCTGCCCCAAGGTCAAACCAACCTGGTCAAAGGTCTAGACGATGGGAAACACCAAAACCTGGAGGCCGCCAACAGAAGTTGCCCCTTCCCCTTCCCTGGTAAATGCGTTTATAACCTTATGATGGTGTGCCCTACCTTCCTGCTCAGGTGAGCCAGAGACAGCTGACTGGTCTGGGCTAGGGGCTGTCTCAGGAAGAGGCCAGCCATGATGCCAAGTTCTGGGGGCTGAACTTGACCAACCACAATGTTAGGATTAGATTTAAATTCTAGGAAAGGAGACATCCCTCTCAGGAGGGGCCCAGCTTCTTTGTGGAAACACAGATCTAGGGAAGAGATAAGAAGTCAGATCATCCTTTAATACCTAGGAAGTGCAGACTACCAGGATGCTTTCAGGGCCCCGTCACCCTAACTGGCTAACAAAGCTATCTTTAAACCTAGGGTTTGGGGGCTAGGTTCCCCCATGTTACAGTCAGGAATGAAGGTTCAGGAAAGTTAGGTAACTTCCTGAAATGCCCTTGGCAAGTAAGTAGTGGAGCCAAGACTCACACAGAAGTCCTCTCACTGCAGAACAGGTGTCCTTGACCATTCAAGAGCTCTGCCTGCCTGGCCTCAGAGACCTCGGCATTGGGAAGCCCAGAGCTGAAAAGCAGTCATTTTAGTCACCCTTCCTATATTAGAGCTGAGACTATGCACTGTATTTGGGTTCCTGAGTGGCAGGAATAATTGGAAATTTTAGAGTTGACTCAATGAATTAATTCATCAATTTTTCATGACTAGCAATTTATTTGGTAGAATAAAAAGAAGCTAATGTCCCAGTTTACCCCCTTAGGCTAATTCCTTAGTCACTAAACCTTTGAGACAAAGCATACATCCATTAATTATAAAAGCAATTTGGGTCTTAAAAAACTCAGCATTTTTATTCATTGCTGGATTGATTTTTAGAATGCCCAAGACTCAGCAATGGGAGAAGTGATCGGTCAGTTACAACACAAAGAATATGCTTCCTCTACAGACCCCTGCACTTCCAGGTGAGTTTGAGAATAAACACAGCAAGCAGTGTCACTTGAAAATTGTTCTGTGGGCTGGAGAGATGGCTTGGTGGTTAAGTGCTTGCCTGTGAAGCCCTAAGCACCCCGGTTCGAGGCTCAACTCCCCAGGACCCACGTTAGCCAGATGCACAAGGGGGCGCACGTGTCTGGAGTTCGTTTGCAGTGGCTGGAGGCCCTGGCGCGCCCATTCTCTCTGTGTCTCTCTCTCTGCCTCTTTCTCGCTCTGTCTGTCGCTCTCAAATAAATAAATAAATAAATAACAAAAAAAAAATTTTAAAAAAAAAAAGAAACTTGTTTTGTGAGGATGCTCCTGGCATGTGTTCCTACTGACATACTGGTGCAGCCAGCATGTGGCTTTCAAGCATCGTGGGAACATTGTCCCACATGTCCTCAAACAACTGTTCCTTCTTCATGCAAGCACCTAATAGGCTTTCAAACCCCTCCCAGGGAGCCTGGCAGGAGCCAGGACTTCTGATTACTGCAAAGGCATTCTCCATGACACTGATCCTGCCCATCATACCCGCTCCTTCCACTCAGAGACTGTTTCATACCTTCAGAGATTGATGAAAATATACCAGGGAGCCTTTTCCGGCACCAACCAGCTTTCCAGGATGGACCCAGTCGCCCAACTACAAGTATGCTGCAGGAAGATGTAAGCCAAGAGCAAGCTTAGAGCTGGGAGATAACTCAATTGGCAAACATGAGGGCCAGAATTCAATCTCTAAAACCCACATAAAAATGCCCAGAATAGGGCTGGAGGGATGGCTTAGCAGTTAAGGCATTTGCCTGCAAAGCCAAAGGACCCAGGTTTGATTCCCCAGGACCCGCATTAGCCAGATACACAGGGGACACATGCATCTGGGGTTCGTTTGCAGTATCTGGAGACCCTGGCACACCCATTCTCTTCCTCCCTCTCTCTCTTTCTTTCTCTCTCCCTCTCTCTCTTTCTCTGTCAAATAAATAAAATAATAATAATAATAATGCCCAGAATAAGCCAGGTGTGGTGGCACATGCCTTATAGCAGAGATAGGAGGATTGCTGTGAGTTTGAGGCCACCCTGAGACTACATAGTGAATTCCAGGTCAGCCTGAGCTAGAGTGAAACCCTACCACAAAAACCTAAAATAAATAAATAAATAAATGGCCTGGATATCCATGACCTCTCAGTGCCTGACACTACCTACACAAGACCATCATAATAGGAGGAAAAGATGATGACATCAAAATGAAAGAGAGACTGATTGAGATGGGGAGGGGATATGATGGAGAGTGGAGTTTCAAAGGGGAAAGTGGGAGGAGGAAGGGAATTACCATGGGATATTGTTTACAATTATGGAAGTTGTCAATAAAAAAAGAAAGAAAAAGAAAAAATAGAGGAATGTGGATAGCCTTCCTGAGGAAGGACAACTGAGGCTGCCTGTCACCTCAACGTGCTCACACGCACACACTTGCAAAACCTGTAGCCACACTATGTGTGTGGCCATCCTAGTAGGTGAAATTGCCCCTCATTATGACCTTGGCTTGCCTTTCACTAGTGAGGAGCTATATGGAACAAGTTGACAGATACGTGTGGCTTATTTGTATATATTTAGAAAAATGCTGTTGCAGTAAGGTTCTCATTGCTGACTCACTTGACCAAGAGTAACTTTAGGGGAAAAAAGGGGGGAGGGTTATTTGCCTTATAGGCTCGTGGGGAAGCTCCATGACGGCAGGGGGAAAATGATGGCATGAGCAGAGGGTGGACGTCACCCCCTGGCCAACATATGGTGGAAAATAGCAACAGGAGAGTGTGCCAAACACTGCCAAGGGAAACTGGCTATAACACCCATAAGCCCTCCCCCAACAATACACCGCCTCCAGGAGGCATTAATTCCCAAATCTCCATCAGCTGGGAACTTAGCATTCAGAACACCTGAGTTAATGGGGGACACCTGAATCAAACCACCACCTATGCCTATTCAAATCCTTTGTCCATTTTTAAATTGGGCTGTTTCTCTTTGTCAATGAGTTGTAAGGAGTTTTAAATCTATTCTGGCTATTACACTCTTTATCAGATATATAAATTTTAAGATGTCTTTTCCATTCTGATAGCTGTCATTGAACTTTTTAATTGAAAAAAATACATTTTATTTACCTGCAGAGAGAGAAAGAGAGGCAGGGATAGAAGGGAGAAAGAGGGAGAAGAACAGAATGGTCACAAAGGGCTTATAGCCACTTTAAACGAACTCCAAACACATGCATCACTTTGTTCGTCTGGCTTTATGTGGCTACTAGGGAATCGAACTCAGGTTGTTATGGTTTGCAGGCAAGTGCTTTAACCACTGAGCCATCATGCTGGCCCCCAGGTTTGAACTTTTTGATCATGTCCTTTGATGAATTAAAAAGTTTGACTTTCATGAAGTCCAATTTATCTATTTCCTGTATGTTAGCCATACTTTTGATTTTATCTAAGAATCCATTGCAAAGTCCAAGGGCAAAAATATCTATACCCCATGTTTTTTCTTCTAAGTGCTTTGGGACTTTGTTTCAGTGTTTGTCATTACTCCATATGAAGTTCTGTTTTGAACATGATATGGGACAGAGGGTCCAATTTCACTCGTTTGCATGTGGAAATACAGTTGTCTCTGTTTTTCGTTGAAGAAATCATTCTTCCTCATTGAACTGCTCCCTCTGCTTAAAACCAGTTGGCTGTAGATATAAGAGTTCATTTCTCGAGTTTCAGCTGCATCCCATCAATCTGCATATCTGTCTTCTGTCCATAGCACACAGTTTTATTCATGGCAGCTCTGTAGGAAGTTCTGAAATTGGATCATGTGAGTCCTCTTTGCCAGGGTTGTTGTGACTATTCAGAGCCCTTTAAATTCCCTATGAGTCTGAGGATTGACCTGCTTTAGTTCTGCTAAGCACTGTGTTTTACAGGTACTTAGGGCAATAGTGCCACCTCAATATTAAGTCTTCCAAACCACAAGCATGAATTCTTTCCATGTATTTTGAACTTCTAAGGTTTCCTCAGCAGGGTTTGTAGGTTATCGCGCATAAGTCTTTCATATCCTTAAAGAGGAGGGACATTGTCCTGCTGTCTGTTGTTCCTGATGTTAAAAATGTGGCAAAAGATAGGCTGGGCATGGTGCCACATGCCTTTAATCCCAGCACTAGGGAGGCAGAGGTAGGAGGATCGCTGTGAGTTTGAGGCCAGCCTGAGTCTACATAGTGAAGTCCAGGTCAGCCTGGCTACAGTGAAAACCCTACCTCGAAAAAAACAAACAAACAAAAATGACAAAAGTTGGAAATCAACCATACAGAGAAGGAACTGCAAGGGGAGGGAGGATGGAGTTTGGGGAGGGCGATTACGACCAGCGTACAGTGACAAATGCATGAAAATGTCAAGCTGGGCGTGGCTGCCGCCGAACTGCCAGGAATCTGAGGCGAGCTTGGGCTACGTAGTGAGTTTCAGGCCAGCTGGGACTACAGTGTGAGACCCTGTCTCAAAATAAAATAAAATAATAAAAATTTAAAAACTTGGCAATGTAGCTTAATTGGTAGAGTGCTTGCCTAGCATGCACAGGGCTTGTGGAGTTTGATCCCCAGCACGTCATAAACTGAACATGATGGTACATGCCTGTAATCCAAGTACTCAGGTAGGTGGAGGCAGGAGGATCAGAAGTTCAGTGTCATTTTTGACTACATATTTAATTTGACAGTCTGGGACACATAAAGAAAGAAAGAAGGGAAGGAGAAAAAGAGAAAGAAAGAGAGAGAGAGAGGAAGAAAGAAAGAAGGAAGGAAGGAAAGATAGAAGGAAGGAAGAAAGAAAGAATAAAGGAAGAACGAAAGAAAGATGGAAGGAGGGAAAGAAAGAAAGAAAGAAAGGGAAGGAGGAAAAAGAAAATATTATATAATAAAACCTGTTATTTGATATACCAACTAAACAAATCACTTTAAAAAATATTTTATTTAAAGAAGGGAGTGCAGTTCAAATGAAAAGGTGAATGCATGTCCCACTGTCTGATCAACGTCCTGAACTACATTGCAAAGGGAGTGGGGGTAGGGGTCTTCATCGGGGCCCTTTGAGAGCTGACTCAGCCAGGCCCATGCAAGTGAGATGAGTTGAATGCCAGGGAAATGCCCATACCCTTTCTCACGGTGGCCCCCACACAAGATGGGTGAGGTACTGGGCCCCCAGGGCGTCTGTGATCTTCTTTGTATCACTCCAAGCAGGACCCCACACTTCCTGAATGCCCTCTTGCTTCTCCTCGGCTTCTACCCTCGCTGTGCCCATGAGCCCCTCTTGTCCAGGCTGCCCTCTTAGGCAGAGAGTCCTTTTAGGACGATTCACCCCTGGTAGCCTGGAGATCAGTGCCAGGTGGCTTTGGAAACCCATCCGTTATGCCGCCCACACTGTGCACACGCAGTGTTTCCTCGGCTTGTGCTGCCAGCCTTCCTTCCCCCTCATCTCGGTCCTCACACGGAGGGCATTGTCAGTAGGCCACATAAGCTGGCGAAGAACACCTCACAGCAGGGATGGGCCGGCCTGTGCGGATCAGCCAGCGCCCTTGCAGCCCGGGGTCCCAGCGAAGCTGTTGCAAGCTTCCCTCCTCCGCAGAACGGAAGAACGGGTAAGCTCCCGTTCTGTGCAGCAAAGTCATCTCCCCTGGGGCCAGAGTGCGGTGGGGGTGGAGTGAATCAGCAGCTGCACAGTGCTCCTGGCGGCCTCCCCGCCACCTGCTCGGGCCCTCCCTCCTTCATCTGGTTAAATGCATGGCCGCCTTCGCTTCCACGGGCTGCAGCGCCCTCGTGGGACCCTGAGAGAAATAGCAGGTTGTTTCTCCTGACTACTACTGTTCTTCTGGATGCTTCCTCCAGGGGGCACTGCAGAGTGTCAGAGGCGCCAGGCAAGTCACACAGCCAGTGGTTACTCTGGACTACGCCCAAGGTATTTTGACCACCTTGGCCGTAAGTGATGCTGTGTAGCCTTAGAAACTGAGAAGCATTCGGTCCCCCAGTATCCAGCAGCGCGTTGCTGCGCGCGCCTGCCAGGGAACGCGGAGAGCTCCCTGGAGTGGCCTAAGGGGCTGCAGCCTGAACTGCAAGCACCCTGGGGGTGTGCCACCCAGTCCCCGGTACGCCTGGCCCTGGGAATGCAGATTCCCAGCCAGCAGTGAGATAAAGCGGCCAACGAGGGAAGCCTTATTTTTGGTAAGCATAGTACTGTGAGCCATCCCACGCTCTGTGTCCCCGTCTTTGAATTGGAGATATACACGCTACAGGGAAGATCCTGTCACCTGGCTCTGGGAAACATGGTAGCTTGTAGGACTAGGGAAAAAAAAAAAAAAAAAACCACCAGAGCCTGAAGTTCTGAAATATACTGGTGGGAAATTCCACGCCACCCGGGGCACTCCTCAGCAGTAGCCCGGGATCTCCACCCAGGGGCGTCACAGAGGGCCTCTGTTGAACAAACAGCCTGCCCAGCTTTGCACAAGCCTGGAGAAGTGGCAGCTCATGGGCTCGAGCCCCACACCACGGTGAGCACAAGTTCACCTTCAGAACACAAATGGCCAACCTTGCAAGTTTTGGGGTTCCACAGGCTTCCCTAAATCTTCCATCGTGTTGGCGCAGGGGTCTCCCTAGCCACCATCAATGCCTCTGACAAAGCCTTATGCCAGCTGCAGATGTGATGGGAGTCCTGGAGACGTGGCCTCACTAGCCCCATGTGCAAGGAGAGGACCCCCTTTTTTCCCTGGGCTGAACGTCACTTACAGCCTCCCGAGAAGCTTGATAGGAAATCAGGCTTGGACACAAGGCTGATACCTGGAGTCCTGGTCAAGTGTCTCTAGACTCAAATGCTCACCATCCCCATCAAGAGAAAATGACATAGTGTATAGCGAAAGGGAAAGATGGATTTATTTAGTTTTCATTTATTTATTTTGACTTTTTTTATTTTAGAGACAGAGAGAGAGTTGGTGTGCCAGGGCCTCAGCTATTGAAATTGTACTCCAGACGCTTGTGCCACCTGTGGGCATGTGTGACCTTGGGCTTGCCTCACCATTGTGCGTCTGGCTTACATGGGATCTGAAGAGACCAACATGGGTCCTTAGGCTTCACAGGCAAACGCCTTAACTTCTAAGCCATCTCTCCAGCCCCCAAAAGACAAGTTTAACGAAGGAGAAATGTGTTCCTTGGCACTTGGTGTTGGGTGCCAGACCTCAGATGACTGGCATTTGAATTAAACTGGTCCTTCTTGGCCAATCTAGCTGAATATATGGGTCATGTGGGAGTAGGTGTGCTTTGCCATGGTCACCCACTCCACATCCACGTACCCCCATCTTATGTGCCTTTTCCCACCACATGACATCCCTGTGACAACAGAGCATAATGGCTCCCTCAGCCATGAAGAGAAGTAACTGGTGTCAGCAGAGAATTGTGGTCATTTGGGGGTACACTCAACCTCCAGCCTGTGGCCGAGGCTTAGGAAGGAAGCACTCTTCCCCACACACGGCGTCAGGGTCCCCACGCTCTCTTTTGCAACCCAATCATATTTATTCTCCCATGTTCCTGAGCCCCAGGCTCTCTTCACTCTTGGAGCTCGCCAAGATCCCAGCAGGTGTGTCAGATGGACACCGAGAGCACAGAGCTCCAGCCTTGCCGGGCACAGCCCGATCACTTCCCATGCCTGGGGACCGCTGGGCTCAAAAGGAACTTGACTTTGAGTCCTTTCTTCTGGGCCCAGTAGACTCGCACACACTACCTGGAGAATTCAGATACTGTGTCTTTATGAAGTAAGTTTTGCTTTAACCACTTTGAAAAGCACTTGGATTGAGAACAGCTGGGAGAACAAGTGTCACAGCCTTGTTTGGAAAAGCAAAAATGGGAAGCTGGGGTGACGGCTCAGTGGGTAAAGTGCTTGCCATGCAAACATGAGGACCTGAGTTCAGATCCCCAGCACCCGTGTAAGTATTGGGTGTGGTGGCAAGTGCCTGAGACAGGAAGACCCCCAGGGCTTGCCCTGGCTAGGTCGTCTAGCCAAATCAGTGAGTTTTAGATTGGATGAGAGACCCCCGTGGATGAGAGACCCCCGTCTCAAAAAAAAAAAAAAAAGTAGAGCACTACTGAAGACACCCGATATCTGCTCCTGGCTCACACACACGTGTGCACATTGTGTGCCCTTTCACATATGAACACACACACACAAGTAAACCCCCAACTAGCGGGTGTTTAGTTGGTCAGTTGAGACTGTCTGCAACTGCTAACCATAATAAGGAGAGGCTGCTGAGCCTGGAGAGGACTTTCTGCAGTAAGAAAATGAAATGAAAGTAAGGTTCTCAATGTTCGTGTAATGGGACTCTGAGAGGGTCTGAAGACACGCAGCAGAGGTTGGAAGGATGGAAGACAGGGCACTTCTCATCAGTGGGGTTGGCTGTGCTTACTGTGAATTAATTTCCCAACAACAGAGGAGTAAGAAAGGAAAGACAGAAATTTGAGTTTTGCTGCTTTTTTTCTTCTGTGATTTTGAACTTTATCTCACATAATCAATTCCATAAAATAAAATAATACAATAAGATAATAAAATAATAAGAAACCAGGGTACAGTCTTCAGGCTCTTCCAGCTTGACCTGGCCTTCACACTTGTTGCAAGATCTCTTGGACTCCCCCACCCCACCAATCCCTTCCCACCATCCACCCTACCTCTCACCCACCCTGCCCCCTTACCATGCCTGTCAGTGGTCCTGCCCTTCGCCTGCCCAGACGAGGCCTAGAACTTGCTATGTAATTAAGGATGACATCAAACTCCTGATCTCCCTGCCTACGAGTGCTTGGGCACCGTGCCCAGCTTGTACAGTGCTGGGGATCAAACCCAGGGTCTCGTGCCTGCAGAGCTACATCTTCAGCCTCTGGTTCTGTGCTTGGAAGTGCCTGGCTGGGCTCTTCAACATCACCGTAGGTCACTGTGTCACAAGGCATGCGAGGGAAGCACTCTCCCCCTGGCGGCAGAAGGTGTCTGGTTCCCAAGCAGAGTTTCTCAGGGCAGTTTTTCTCCAGACACAAGACTCAGAGACAACAAGAAACCCGGTTGCACATTTTGACACTTCATTCTTTCGAAGTATTTACTGAGCGCTTACTCTGTCAGGCACAGCGCAGAGCCGCGGGGCTGCGACTGAGGGATGACGGGCTCCCAGCTCACGGAAACACGTGGCTCTCACCCCAGGGTGCTTAGGCATCTGCGGCCTAAAGGAAGGACAGGCTATGAGGGCCACCAGCGGTGGGAAGCCAGTGGGGGGATCCAGAGCCTGATGCGGAGCTGGGGGATCTGAAACCCACATCCCCACCCCCACCCCGTGTGTCCATGGGCAGGTCACATGAGCTGTGTCTCAGTCCCTGGGTCAGAAAATAAAAACACGAACTGCCTTAGGTTGCTGCCAGGCTCACAATGTCATGATCGAGTGTGGGGCCAGTTTTTTTTTAATGTACATATGTGTGTGTTGTGCACGTATGTATGCATGTTTATGTGTGCGGTGTACATGTGTGTGCAATACTGTCTACCTCTGTTTGTGACAGAGGCTCTCATTGGCCTGAGGCTAACCAATCAGGTTATGCCGGCCATCAAGCCTCAGGGATCTTACAAGCATGTGCCAACATGCTTAGATCTCTTTTTTAACATGAATACTGGGAATTGAACTCAGGTAGGTCCTCATGTTTACACTTACATGCAAGCACTTTACTTGAAGCTATTATAAGTGGCCTGCTTTCTGTCCCAGTTCCCTCCTCTGTCCTGCGAACTGGCAGAGACCAGGGCTAGGAGAAAGTTTCTAGCCTGAAATTAAGTGTCAGCATTTAGGTGTTGAGCCTGTGCTGCCTGGGGCGGGGTGGGGGGAATGAAACCGCCCCTCCCTTCCCATGGAAGCTCGATACACACACAAAAGTGACTTCTCCAGTAGTCTGCCCACCACATGACTCTGGAAGCACATTTCAAAGCTCCCTGTAGCATCCCATCCTTTGCCTCTCGATGCTGTTTTGGCTGAGGTAGAATCTAATCCTATAGGAAGTGGTTGGGACTTCTGTCCCCGCACCTGCTCCACCCTGATGCAGAGCCAGAAAGGATTCTTGCTCCTCCTGGAGACACCAGTCACCAGCTCCTGTCATGATTCTTTTGTTTTGTTTTGTTTTGTTTTGTTTTGTTTTGTTTTGTTTTGTTTTGTTTTGTTTTTCGAGGTAGGGTCTCACTCTAGCCCAGACTGACCCTAGAATTCATTATGTAGTCTCAGGGTGACCTGGAACTCACAGTGATCCTCCTACCTCTGCCTCCCGAGTGCTGGGATTAAAGGTGTGTGCCACCACGCCCGGCACCTGTCATGATTCTTAATGCCTGGGCACTGTGCAGGTGTTGTGGGTTTCCAATTAAAGATGGAGGTCACAGCTCCATCCACAAGGAGCTTTGGAAAAGGGACAGGGGTGCTGACCGTAGGAAGGACGCAGAGTCAAGGCCTCGGTTACTCCAAGGCAGAATGGCAGAACTGGGCAGAGCAACCACTATTTCCTTCCCAAAGGGCATTTTGTCATGCAAGGCATCCGCTAGAGTAAGTTGAGGGAAGTTGTTGCTTGTGTGGGATGATCTCCGACAGAGAACCCTGGACGCTGATTGGGCATGCCTGGCCAGCAGGGGCGGAGTTACTTCTTTGAGGTTCTTGCTGAGATAGAACCGGTTCGCTTCTTATTCCCAAGGAAAAACCCTTCAGGGTCCCAGAATGTTGTGGGCCCCTGTCTTGGACAAAGAATAGACCAGGGTAAGGCCAGCAGATCCTAATGAGCTCAATTCCATGTGTCTTCCCCTAATCCTCAGACCCCAAACTTCTCACACACCCCAAGCAGACAGATTGGTTGCTTCAACCTGCATTTACAAAGTAGTCCATCCGTAGATCTGTCCATGGGCCACATGTCTGAGCTCCTGTCTGACCTGTTCCACGAGGAACAGCTAGGAATTTGTAGCTTCCAGCTGTCCTTGATCTTGGATTCAAGCAAGGACACCTCCACATGGAAATATCCCATCCCCTACTCTTCCCACCCCTGCTTGCCTGAACCCTGCCTTCTGTACTCCCAAGACAGTCCTCACATCAGGAACAGAGATGGAGATGTGGATCCTGGGTTCTTCTGAATGTGGTCACGAAATGGGCAGCTCCCGATGTGGGTGAAGCTGCCCCACTGGTGGGCCTCAGCCACAGGTGGCCTGCGAGCCCCAACTTCTTGCTAGCCACAATGGAGGCCCTCTCAGGCCAAGAGGCTGCAGCAGCATTTAGCAGCACACACAGGAGACCCCTCCCACCCCCCGCTACTGCTGGCTGTCCAAAGTGAGGTCCATTTTTTCTGGAGGATAACGCTGGGGGCTCCGGCAGGCAGCAGGGGCCAAGGAAGACCTAGAATCAGGCTTGCCCCCAAGCCCTGCCTGCCCTGGAGCCGTGGGGCTGGGCTGCAGAGACTGGCTGCCCCCAGAGACGTAGGCCTGGACACCCAGCCTGGTGGGCTCCATCCTGAGCTGGTTTAGGTCCAGGAAGAAGTCAGAACATCTCTGGTCCTGTGGGCTGGCCAGTGAGGTTGGGCCACAGGCGTCTTCCCCATTGGGAGTTCTGCTGGTCTGTTTCTGCTGTACAGGGTCAGCACCCCAGGCCTGAGGCTGCCTGAAGAAGCCACTGTCCATGTCCTGCCTTGGAGGCTGGCCATCTGGGTAGATCTGCACGGCTGCCCCACGGGCCACACAGCTGACTAGCCTGGGCCCTAAATCTAAAGTGTTTGCCCCATGTCCTGGCCTCCGAAGCCCTTGGGGATACTTAGGGTTCCCAGACAGCCTAGGGTCCTCCTGGGAGCTGGGAGCGACAGGTGGGGCTGGATCCTTGCTTTTGTTGGAAATACCTGTTGTGATGGCCGCAGACCCCACAGAGGACAGAGTTTCAGGGCACTCTTGTGTCCCTTCCTCTAGAGCGGAGTCCTTAGATGGGATGCCAGTTCCCTTGCCAGCCTCCCCTGGGGCCTTGCTTTCTTTAGTAAGCAGGTCTTTGATTCCTGGACTTGACCACAGCTCCTGTCTACTAGGTACCGAACACACCATGGCCTTACCCATCTCTAAGGTCTTGTTTCTCCTGGCTTCCGGGTTCTCCGCCAGTCCCCTAGGGACTCTGTGAGGGCCAGGTGGAGCTGTGGGCTCCCCCGAGGCAGGGGTGGGGGCAGATGGGGTGCGACGGAGCCAGTTGACAATGCCCATGGTGATGGCCAGCTCCGTGTCACAGAGCTTCAGGAGACACTCCTTGCCCTTCCAAGAGCTCTGCAGGAAGCCCTGGCTGAGCAGGTCAGGGCCCGGGGCTGGAGCCAGGTTCTCTTCTGCGCCCACATGGAAGCTGCACATGGACAGGGGCGTCCCCAGGGCGGGCCCCGACACACTCTCGGACACGCACAGGTCATCATCGAGGCAGGGGCCCACAGGAGCCTCGCTGGGGTCATAGAAGAGCTCGTAAAGCGCGTCCCCGCTGTAGCTGTCCCTTGGGAAGGCAGCCGCCGGGGTGCCGGTGTTCACAGCTTCCTTCTTGTCCTCCTCAAGGCCAGGCGAGAAGGAGTCGTAGTAGCCCTCGTCGCTTGTGGACACAGATTCAGGTTGCTCACTTTTGGGGGTGCCTGTGTCTATGGAGCTGGCTTTGGAGCCACTCGGGGGACCCCTGCAGGGGAACAGGGGCAGCTCAGCCAGCCCAGCTGCATCTAGCTTGGGCTGTTCTGTTTCTGTCCCCTGGGGACTCGCCAACCAGGGACCCAGCAGGGCACGTTGCTGCTGTCTCACGGAGCGATTCACACTGTCCCAGAACTTGGTGAAGTCGGACGCCTCATTCTGGGCAGGCGACGCCAGCTGTTCCACACAGCCTTGGGAGGGGCCCCTGGGAGTGGAGCTGTCCAGGGCCTGGGGCGCCTGGGCGGGGCTCATGGGGACTTCGCTCAGCTCCAGAGATGGCACGGAGCTTCCGTCCGCAAAGATCTCCCCACAGCCTGTGAGCGAGTCAAAGCTTTTGAGCGAGGCCACATCTTCACACAGGGCACTACAGAGGTCAAAGGAAGTGTCGGGCACAAGTTCGCAATCAGACAGGTCCTGGCAAAGGCTGTCCAGCCCCGGCCCCTCCCCTGCCAAGAGGAAGGCTTTGCCTCGGGGTGTTGTTGCTCCCAGTGGGATCCCAGGGGACGGCAGGCCCGTTCCCTTGGCCGCCAGTGAGCCCAAGTTCTCTGTCTTGTTTCTGCGCATGTGGAACAGGTTTCGGAAGCACTTCTTGGATCGTTTCAGGGAAATCCTTTTTCTTGGGATGCTCTTGGCCACAGCCGGCACGAAGGGCATCTGTGGCACAAAGTGGCGGTAGTCGATCATACGCTGGCCACTGGGGGTCTCTGGGAAGCTCACACTGCCCACCATGTGCCCCGTGGCGGCAGCTGCCTTTCCAGCTGCGGGGACACTGTCGTGAGTCCTGCTCTTCCGCATCAGCTTGAAGGTAGTTCCGCAGATGGATGCAGGACCCACTTCAGGGTCGGACTGGGTCTCCTTGCTGGGGCATCTTCCATACCCTTGGGCACAGGGGCTGGTCTGGGAGCCTTTCTCGCTGCAAGGTCTCGGCTGCGCTCCCACTGAGCGTGGGCGGGGACCTTCGTCCTCCCTCGCTGGAGCACGGGCTGCTGGATCTTTGGGTTTCTCTTGGGCAATCACCAGGCTGGATTTGATGAAGGTCTTTCCCCGCTTCAGCTCCATGGTGCCAGTACCTTGGGGTCTGTGGAGGAAAGCAGGAGGCACTTAGTATCTGACCTCAGAAAGCCTGGGGGGGGGGGGTCCCAGCACTCACTCAGCTGCAGGGGCCTCAGGCGCCCTGAGTCCTCCTTGGCGGGGGAGGGAGGAGAGGTGTGCTGGTTAATCTCATTTGTCAATTTGACAGGATCTAAAATCACCCGGGATGCAGATCTCTGCGCATGTCTTTAAGGGAATTTCTGGAATTGGGGGAATTGAGGTGGGAAGACTCGTCCTAACTGCGGACTGAAGTTCCAGACTGAGTAAAAGGGAGAGAGCGGAGGGAGCATCAGAATTCATCTCTCTGCTTCCTGACTGTTGATGTCAGGTGACCAGTCGCTTCCTACTCCTGCCTCCATCCTCCTCCACCACCTTGGGCCGTATCCCCTCAAACCAGAAGTCAGATAAACCCCCCTTCCTTCCTTCCTTCCTTCCTTCCTTCCTTCCCTCTTCCTTCCCTCCCTTCCTTCGTACATTGCTTTCTCGGGTATTTATTGCAGCAATGACAAAGGACACTAATATAAGAGGGAAATGGTACCTCCTACCCTGGCACCCTGCTCCACCTCACACACAGCTGAGGCCACATCATAGGGACCAAAATGAGCAGTGACTGGCCTGGCGATGGCTGCATCCATGGGCTCTGTTTGCCCAGCTCATCCAGCCAATTCGGACTCCCATCTCCAGGTCCCAGTGCTCACCAATAGTACTTCCACCCACCTTCACACAGGAGGGACATAACATAGCCCTTCTTAATGCATGGAGCGGAGGATCCAAGCATGCTGCCTCCCAGGCCTGAGGCAGTTGACCATTTGTGGAAGGACCAGGCACCTGCCGTGGGAGGCAAGACTCGTCTTCCTGGAGGCAACCAAGAATCGCAAGAGGCATGTGGGAGGGGCAGTAAACATGGCACATGACATACAGCGTCATGGCCAGAAAGACAGACAGCTGTCACCAACAGACACTAGTACCTGGATTCTATCCAGAGGTGGTTTCGGAAGGCCACCCTGATCTCTCATGGGGAAAGTGCTGGGTGGGAGTGAGGTTTGGTGGCACCATGATAAAGATTTGTTTATCCCAGTGCAGCTGGGGAATCTGGCCTTATCCTGAGTTCAGCAAAGCACTACTTTGGTCCCCTGGTGAGGGGGTGGGAGGCAGGACATTAAGGAGGTCGCTGCAGCCAGCCTCTGGGTAGAGGACAGAATACATGAAGTGGACAAGAGGTGAGCCAGAGGGACTGAGGGTGCGGAGCGTGGTGTTTGAATGGACGTCCCCCAATAGATTCAGGAGTTTATTAAAGCTTATAATTGGGCTGGAGAGATGGGTAAGTGGTTAAGGCACATGCCTGAGAAGCCTAAGGACCCTGGTTCGATTCTCCAGGTCCCATGTAAGCCAGATGCACATGGTGGCACATGGGTCTGGAGTTCCTTTGCAAGGCTAGAGGCCCTAGCGTACCCATTCTCCCTCCCTCTCTCTCTCTCTTTCTCTCTTAAATAAATAAAAATAAATCTTTTTTTTTAAAAAAAAAAACCTTGTAATTTAGATCTTTAGCCACGTGGCTGGAGGAGGTGTCACTGTGGGAATCTTAGGGTCCAGCCCTAATATGTGGGGCTGGATTTGGATTCCAGCCTAAAGATATGCAAAGTGCTGGGCAGGCCTTGTGTTCCTAACCTGTGCTTGCTGGCGCTGGTAGTGGCTTTTTCCCACTCAGCATGGACCTGTGAAAGTGGGCCAGCTTCTTCTGTCATTATAGAACTTCCCCTGCATCTGTAAGCTTCAGAGAAATTCCCTTCCTCCATAACTGTGCCTGGTTTGGAAGTTCATCTCAGCCACCTAGGCTGCCTGTGACAGGGAGTAGGTGAACGTTGCTATGAGCAAAGCCACAGGCTCTAAAGGAGGAGCTCTAAGATTCAGCAGCCACATGAAGAGACAGAGGCAGGAACTGCCGTGCTGTCACCACCGAGGGCCCTTGGCTTGGGGGAGAAGAGTCTAGTTGTTTACACGTGCTGCCCTTGAAGTGTGGGAAGCCAGAGGACCTCAGTGAAAGAGGACAAAGCCAGAGCATGACCAGAGCCTCTCCTGAGCTCTCTACAAACAGAACTGCTCTCTGCCTGGCCCTGGCCCTAGGCCCCTGCCTTGGCAGAGAGTAACCTGAGGGCTGTCCTTCGTTTGTGTGGCCAGAGAAGGCTGGAGGAGACACCCTGTGACTTGTCCTCCTGGCTCTCCAGGATTTCTCTGTGTCAATCCCCTGTTTCCACTTACTCCAGCTCCCAGCCTGTGAGGAAGACTATAGCAGGCAGAAAGTAAGTGGTTGTGTCCATTCGCAGGCCTTGCAGATCCACCCCCAAAGAATCCTCACCACTACTTCCGGATGGTAGCATGACAGCTCTGAGCTGGCCGAGCCAGTGCCAGAGCCCGTGAAGTGCTCCTGCATGGAGACCTGATGGGCACAGAGCCCACCTAAGTCCATCTGGTGATGCCAGCGACACAGGGAAACATGGGATCCTGCCACTTGCCACCACCTGTGGCCAGCGCTTCTCATCCAGGTGGCACCTGGGACTTTTGGCTGGGAAATAAGAAAAGAAGTGACCATACCCATGAGAGCCACAGAACCTAGGCTTGGTTCCAGATGAAGCTCAGTGCTTGGCAACACGTTGGGCAGGGTACAGTGCCTCAAGCTGCCATGGTGGCTTTTTCTGCCTTCTGGCACATGGCATGTGTCCAAGCCTTTCCCACCATGAATCTGAAGATACCCTTTTCACTCTACACATTCCTTTGTATCCTAGACAGGGCCTCCCCTAGCTCTGATGGTCTCTGCTGTCCCTGGTAGAATGGTTACTGTCGGGGATCTGGTGTCAGGAGACCCAAAGTTGTGTCTTGGTCATATCTGTCTAACCAGGTAGATTGCCCTATAACCTATATAAAGGATAAACTATTGCAATCCTCACTTTACAAAGAACAAGTTCAGATTTCAGAAAATAAACAAATTTGCTCAGGTTACATAGGTGGTAAGTCAAAGTGCTGGGATTTGAATCTGAGAGTCAGAACCAACTGTTTAAGATTCTCCCCATCACTTTGTAGCTCAAGCTGGTCTTGACTTCTTCATCCTCCTGCCTCAGCCTCCGGAGCACTGAGATTACAAGCATGGGGCTGGAGAGATGGCTTAGCGGTTAAGCGCTTGCCTGTGAAGCCTCAGGACCCCGGTTCAATTCCCCAGGGCCCATGTAAGCCAGATGCACAAGGGGCACATGCATCTAGAGTTCATTTTCAGTGGCTGGAGGCCCTGGTGCACCCATTCTCTCTCTTCCTATCTGCCTCCTTTTCTCTCTGTCTGCCGTTCTCAAATAAATAAATAAAAATAAACAAAAAAAAAGATATTACAAGTATGTACCACCACACCTGGTTCCGGCTCCCTTTTGTGAGAAACCTAAAAGCAGATAAATAAATGTGTTCTCGTGAGGCATTTTGGCAAACACAATCAGAGTAAAGCTTTCAGACAGCAGAGGTAGCTCACACAAACTTAAGAAAATTTATCACTGAAAACACTATAACTTTAATGGCAAGAAATTTCAGGTTGTTAGGAAATCTCTATTTTGCCTGTCCTTGTCAATGTTTGAGAAGCAGTGTGGTTTCCACATCCTTGGAGGTAGCTCCAACCAGGCCTTTGTGAGGATGATTTCATGGCCTCCAGAAGCTCGTACCTGCAAGAACTGATGCATGCTGACAGAGCTCTCCATTGGTAAAACTACCAGATCCCCAGACCTCAGAGCACTCAACTGAGCTAAAATCCTGCAAAGTTCGAAATCCCACTGTGCTCTATCTAAGCTTGCAAAATGAACTTCAACAACTTTCATCACAACAAATGACTGGACTCAAAGTCAATAACATGAGCAAGTCTGCTCCGGATTTAATTAGCACCCTGCACACAGTGTTCAGAACAACGAACCGCGGACATCAATCCGGGCACAATCACATGGCCTCTAGTCTGTGCTCCTTCTAGTTAGCTGTCTTACTCGGCTGTCTGAGTGGAGGCAGGCTGAGCAGTCACCTTCCACAGCAGTCTTCAGAAGAACGGTGGATGGCCAGATGCCTGCCTGTTCCTGTCACGTTCTCAGCTGCAAGAACACGCACTCCTTGGCTAATGGTCTGTCAGTAGAAACTCACACGAAACATGACATTTCCTCCTCCACCACCTGCCACATCTCTCTTTCCAAAAGGGAAGCAGACTGTCTGTCCCCTGGGGTTACCAACCAGTGCTCAGCACTGCCAACTGTTGGCCTAGTGCTCGGTCTCACTCCTGAGCAGCATGGAAAATTGTTAAGGTCAATGACTTCAATTGCAGTAGACAGTAAAAATGTCATTACTTATTTAAATGAAGTAATGCATGTGTTTGAGACACCCTGGCTATATATTTACATATGAGTTTCCTAAATAGGATACTGGGTGTGGAATTTTTTTCCATGTGTATGTGTGTGTGGTGTGCATGTGTGTGTATATATGCTCATATATTTGGACACATGTGTGTAGGAGTGCATGTATTTGGGGAGTGCATGCATGTAAGGGCCAGGGGTCGAGGTCAGGTATCTCCATCTACCACTGTCTACCTTGTTTTATGAGATGGGCTCTCTCACTGAACCCAGAGCTCAACTATTCAAGTAGTCTAAGTAGCCTGCAAGCCGTGGAGATCTGTCCCTGCGTCCCCATGCCTGGAGTACAGGCATGCATGACTTCTGGCATGTACATGGGTTCAAGGCATTGGAACTCTTTCCTCATACTTGCCCAGCAGGCGCTTTACCCACTGAGACATCTTCCCAACCTGCTCTGGGGCTTGTTATTCTATGAACATAATTTGTACCTATATTTTCTGAGATGGACCCAAGAAACAAAAAGGGCCTAGGCAAAGCCTCTTAACTGTAAGCGGAGCTTGCAAGTTCCATGAGACCTCACGGTGCATGTATTTAATCCCTCCTATCTCAGGGGTCTGATCTTTAAGCTAAAACCTAAATGACAGGAAAAGACAACCAGTCCAAAGATGTGTGAGACATATTCTAGGCCACAAGCACGTCCCACAAAAGGCCCCAAGGTGCCAGGGAAAGAGAATCTTTAAGTATCTGAAAGTAACCATGGTGACTAGGCCAGCAAGCCAGTGGGACCAGGCCAGGACTAAGGTCTGCGGAAGGCCTTTGGCCTTTATCCTGTGACTCATGGGGAGCTAGCTACAGGTGGACCTGGAAAGTTGGGGCAAGAGAGGAGGCCAGGAGATGGGTTCAAGCCACCCCAGAGGCTAGTGGAGAGAATGTGGTCTCCAAGATGCCTGTGCCCTTCTGACACACGGCGCACACAATACAGTAATTTAGGAATTTACACAAATTGACACATGAAGTCGTCCACTGACTGCTTGTTCTGAGTGACTGACTTCAGCTTAGCTCTCTCAGATTTTCTTTTCCCCTTGACAAGGTAATGTTGTGCCTTCCTTTTTTTTTTTCTTTTTTATCATGAAAATGATTTTATAGAGCAAAACGAAAATGCTGGAGTGACAATACATGGACATGCTTCGAGTCATAAGATGTTTGGCTGGCATTTGCTCAGCCTTCCTTCCCTGCCAGTCCCCAACACCCCACCACCAACATCCGTGCGAGTCCCAGCGATGAACCGCAAAGGGGTGCATGCTGTAAGAAAGGCTGGCTTGGGTTGGGGTGGGAGTAGGTGGAGGCCAGCGGGCCGTGGTGTATCTCTCTAACAGTCCGCCTTGTTGCTGGCTTAGTGAAAGCCACTGTGAAATGCAAAACCTCCTGTGTTCTGGGCTGGGGGTGGGGTGGGAAATAAAGCAGAAATAGAATCTGCGGTGAGAGCCACCCACCCCCACATTGGGGAGACAAAGGGTCCTTTGGGGAGAGGAGGTCCTGGTGCACCTCCTCTGAGTGAACCCCTACTAAGTGGACACATGAGCACCAACCAATAACCTGCGTCAGCTAGAGGGGGATTTCTTCCATTGTACATCCCAAACCTAAACCGGTCCCCACCCTCGGAGCCCAGGCCCTGCGCATCTTTGCCCGGGTACCATGGAGTAAAGATGTCCATCTCCGTTCCTCCATGCAGCCGCCCATCGCACGAGAGGACCCACAAGCATCCCCCAATCCCCCCGATCTATATCTGAGTCAGGGACCCATACAGCATTTCGGGGCCTCGGTGACTTACCGCGGGGCGGGGGGAAGGGGTGCCCGGGAGTGTCGCAGGGCGCGGCCGCAGTAGAGCCGGGCGCCTGTGCGAGCTGGAGCCGCGCGTTCAGCACCACGGCCAGCTCCCGGCGCCGCGCCGCGGCGGGGAGGCGGGATGCAGGGCGCCCGCGCGCATCGCCGCCGCCGCCGGGCTCCGGGCCGCGCAGGGCGGACGGGCGAGGGTTAAGCCGCCGGCGGGCGGAGCCAGCCGCGACGCCGGGAGAGAGAGAGGGGACGCGCGGGGCTGAGGGCGCTTCGCGGGGCCGCCACTGCGTCGCCGGCGCCACCGCCCAGACCGCGATTGGCTTTGTTCTCCTCTGCTCTCTTTCTCTCGCTCCTACCTCTTCTATCTCCTCTCTCTCCTCTCTCTTTCTCTCCTCCCTCATTCCTGCCGCCACCACGGGGCGTTTTAGCATCCCTAAGGCCCTGTCGTCTCTAGTCCTTGGTCCCCTTGGAGACAACAGGTGTGGGGGCCCTGCCCTCTGCACCCTGGCGCTCCAGCACCTGCCCCCCTTCCCCAAAGAGCTCTACCACGTGGGTCCTCTCCACGAGTCCTGCCCACGATTGCCAGTAGGCTTGGAAGAAAGGGCAAGCCAGTTTGGGCAGGCTGGGGGAGGGGGTCCTTCCAGAATCTACCTTAGGATCCTTTTTGGTGTTACTAGGAATTAAAAGGGAGTTTTCCCCACCAGTACTTAGTGTATGGGGTCTGCGGCAGTCTTGGAGGAGGAGCAAAAATGACGGAGGGAGTCCCCTCAGAGCCGAGGTCTGTGTCCAGTAAGTCCAGGAGAGCCCGGGGGGCCGGCCCTCAGCAAGGAGGAAGGACGGAGAGCACGCGGTGAGGGGCTGATCCCAGTAGGAGGCCAAGCCGCCGAGGTGGGGACAGGCAGAAAGGAGTGGGACAGACAAAGGTCATGCCTTTCCTTGAGCAAGAAGGCTTCCTGTCCCTGTGTCCAAAAGACCCTGAGCACAAGGTACTCTCCCTTGGCTTAACCAGTTATACGTCATGACCACTTAGCCACCAGTCAGGAGGCCTTCCACAAGCCACCCCAGCCTGAGTGACCTTCACTTCATGTCTTTCTTACAGTTCAAAGTCCTTACACACCCAGGCACTAATTCAGCCGCACCTCTCCCCTGTATTATTTTTTATTTGTTGGTTTTTGCTCTTATATATTTATGTGGTATATATGGATGTGTGCATGTGTGTTCATATACATGTGAATACACATATGTGTGCAGGTGCATGGGCGTGTGTGTGCATGCCTGGGGAAGCTAGAGGTAGACATTAGGTGTTTTTCTCAATCTCTACTCTCACACTGGACCTGGAGCTCAACAAATTGGCTAGACTAATTAGCCAGCAGGCCCCAGAAATCCTCCTATGCCTACCCCCCCCCCCCAGTGCTGGGATTGCAGGTGCCCACCAGCCACTCCACCTGGGTTTTTATGTGGGTGCTGGGGGTCAGAACTCAGGTCTTCATAATTATGTGGCAAGCACTTCACCAACTTAACCATCTCCCCAAATCCCTATTTAACATGCATTGTTTTAAATTTTCATGTGTGTGTGTGTATGAATGGATGTGCCAGGATCTTCATCCACTGTGAACAAACACCAGACAAATGCCACTTTTGGTATCTGGCTTTATATGGAAACTGCAGAATTGAACTCCAGGCCAGTAGGCTTTCCAGCAAAACCTCTGAGCCATCTCTCCAGCCCATTCAGTTTTATAATTGAGGTTTGCTCTCAGTTTTGTTTCTGATTTAGGATTGCAGATCTACACAATGATTGACTTTGGTCACAAATTTTCTGGATTTTTTACCAACCACTGCTGAAGAGCAAGACAGAAATGTTTCTTTGGGCTGGGCGTGGTGGCGCATGCCTTTAATCCCAGCACTCGGGAGGCCCAGGTAGGAGGATCACCATGAGTTTGAGGCCACCCTGAGACTCCATAGTGAATTCCAGGTCAGCCTGGGCTAGAGTGAGACCCTACCTCGAAAAACAAATAAACAAACAAAAAAAAGAAATGTTTCTTTGCTGACCTCCTCAACTAAGAGGATGAGTTTTGTTCATTCCTTAGGTTCTGCTGTGGCCTGAGCATTTGTATCCCTCCCAAAGTCACATGGAAACGTGATCTCTGATGCAACAGTACTAAGAGGTGGGGCCCTAAGGAGGTCATTGAGATTAAAGCCCTTATAGAAGAGGTGCACACAGCCTGGCGGGCGGGCATGGGGGCACCTTCAACCCCAGCACTCTGGACAGAGAAGTAGAAGGATCAGTGTGAGTTTGAGGCCAACCTGAAACTATATAGTGAATTCCAGGTCAGCCTGGGCGAGAGCAGGACCTTACCTCGAAAAAAAAAAAAAAAAAGAGGCATCTCGCGGCATGCCTGTCCATGTCTTCTGCCATGTGACGTGAACAGACAACATTCCTCCATGCTGAAGGACTGTGACAAGGAACCATCTTGGGTTCAGGGAGACTAGCTCTCACCAGATGCTAAACCTTGCTCTTGAATTTCCCTGGTTTTAGAACTACAAGAAACAAATTTCTATTTATAAATTACCTGTTTTTATATTTGTGAATTGCCTGTAGTATTTTGTTACAGCCACAGAAAGGAGTTAAGGCAGGCCCCAAGCTCACCCCCTCCCTTCTGCCCTCTCTCCCTCCCTCTCTCTTGCCCTCCCTTCTTCCATTCCCTTCCCTTCCAAGGACTGGGGTTACAGACATGAGCTGGCACACCTAGATGTTTTTATGGATTCTGGGAATCTAAACTCAGGTCTCATGTTTGTTCAGTAGTCACTTTACCAACTGAGTCATCTCCCAAGATCCCTCCTCCTTTGTGACATAAGTTCACTATGTAGCACAGGCCGGTCTTGAACGTGTGATCCTCCTGCCTTAGCCCCTGGAGTACTGAGATCACAGGCATACCGCATCCAACATGCCTAACATTTTGAATGGAAAGGAAGGGTCAGGCACGGCAAGTCCTGTGTGCTGACCACTTCCAGCTGACCCCTGCCAACTGTAACCTGTGATGATACTCCTGGAGCTCTGGTATGGCCTTTCCACCGGATCCCCAGAACACACGTTCAGAACCTGCACCAGGGCCCCTCGCCTGTCTGCCAAGCTCCACCATGTCTGTGGCATGGCTGGCATGGTCAGGCCTCAGGACTCCCTCCCTCCAGTCTTGGCTCAGAGAAGCCCTCTGATGGCGCAGACAGTGACGCCCTCCCAAGGCTCTTCTGTCAGCTGTGCAGCCCCATGTACATGCATGTATGCAGGTGTGTGCCCACACGGATGTGCCTCCTTCTCTCCTGAGCATGCTGTGGACAGCAATGCTCAACTGTGTCATTCAACACATGATTGGAGGGATGTGGGGCATGTTCCTTGACCCACTTAAAAATTATTTGCAAGGAGAAATTAAGGGAGAGAGAGAAAAAAAATATATGAATGAGTGCATCAGGGCCTCTTATCACTGCTAACAGACTCCAGATGCATGCAGCACTACTTTGCATCTGGCTTTATGTGGGAACTGGGGAATTGAACCCGGGCCATCAGGCTTTTCAAGCAAGTGCCTTTAACCACTGAGCCATCTCACCTAAGACCCGCGTGGGATGCTGGGCTGAGCCAAACATTCACCAAAGCCCACAGACGATGTATACAGGTGGTAGCCCAGCAAGCCACACTGTGGAGCCTCAGAGGCATCTTGCCCACAGGTGGCAGGGCATGGGGCAGATGTCCAACTCCTAGAAGTCTCTCCCCCTGTCGTTCTGGACTGTGCTCACAGTTGGTGAGGCCTGGGGTCCTCTTGACAGCTTTGTGGAATGGGTGCTTTGGTCCCTGACCTCAGGATATAGAGCCTTGGGCCTCCCATGCATAAACTGTGTAATTGCCCGTGAGGTGCCATTAACACCAGTCAGACAACAGAGACTCTGGCTCCTATCTCCATCCTGGGCAGTGTGTCCTCTCCTGTCTTGGACCCACTCCCCATGTTCTCTCTCTCTCCTCAGGGAGATTCTGGGGGTCCCCTCGTCTGCAGAGTGAATGACACTTGGTACGTGGAGGGGTTGGCCAGCTGGAGCTCGGCATGTCTATACCCGGTCACCATGCCCAGCATCTTCACCAAGGTCTCATTCTTTTCCAAGTGGATCAAGAAGCACAAGCAAGCCACGCCTGATCCTGACCCTTCCATGGTCCCTCAAGAGGAAAAGCCCCCTGCTATGACAGGCTGGAGAAGTGAGGCCACTGTCCTCACACCCACCATCCTCACAGCCCTGCTGTCTTCTCAGACCCTCCTCTTGCAGCTGACTTGGTACAGGAGTGTGCCATGGGCCCACAGCACCCCGCCTTCCAGCCCATCTCACCATTCTCCTCACTGAGCACAGTCCTTCCACACTTACACTGGTGGGACTGCGTGTCCGTGTGACGTCACTTCTGCTCCAGGCCTGGCAAAATAAAAACAACTGGAGAGACCGGTGACTCCTTTCTCTGACCCGTCAGCACTGCTCCTCATGCTGTCCCCAGTTCACCTCCACGGTGTCTGAAGGTCTCCCTCCTTCCTGCCCAGGGACAGTGGAGGAGTTAATCGGGAAGTCGGGCTGCCCAGCTAGGAGCCGAGTCTCTGCTCTTGGGCAGGTGGATTCCATTTTGCAGATAGGGTCCCATTCCTGCACCCATGGGTGTGTGTGCTTTCAGAATGAGGCCCAGCACTGGGGCCATTGCCTCGCCACATGGAGGGAGAAGCCCGTGCTCCTGGTGCAAGCCCGCAGGTGGCCTGAAGGAGCATCTCTTGGGCCCACAGGTCGCCGAAGCTCTTCTGGGGAAGTTGGAAGTAGAGTGTGAAGGGCCCTGCGCTCTGAGGTCTTCACATGCTCCCTAGAGCTCTTCTCCAGGGCTCTGCTCGCAGCCTGCTGCTGCCCCCCACCCTAAGGCCCACCATCCTGGTCAGCAGCAGCCTGCCTCCCAATCCCTGTGGGCCAGAAGCTTGACAGAGCCAAGAACTGCTGGCTCAGCGCCCAGCTGACCCTGCAAACTGTGTGTCACCGCATGCTAACTAGTCATTGGGAAGGGCTTGGACCACAGCCCCACCCTCCAACGGGAACTGTGGATAAGGGAGCATCTGGGGTCCCTGCAGGCCCAGGGGGCTCTAAGAAAAATTCAGATGCTTTGAGCAAATTGCTCTCATGCCCGTTTGCACCCAGATCTCCCAGGCCCTGACCAGCAGGTGAGAAGACACCAACTCCTGTACACATAATCAGAGCACTGTGCCCGGTGCACAGCCCTCTGTTGCCAGTGTGAAGACTCTTGTCCAGGTGCCTCCCCTTGCTTCCTCCCTCCATCCCTTCATTTTTGTTTCCTGTGCCTAGTATATGGCTATATATGGGTATCTGGTTCTATGACATTAAGATTCCCTCCCTGTGACAAAATGCTTGAGGACTTCTTTGCTAAAGGAATTAAGGTTGGTCTTGGCTCATGCTTTCAAAAGGTTCAGTCTGTGGTCTGTTGGCCCTGTGTTCCTCAAGTGGGGTGGCACGGGATATCATGGCACTAGCAAGTGGCAGATGAGGTGTGTTCACCTCATGGTGGCCAGGAAGCAACAGAAAGGAAGAGGAAGGGCTTGAGAGCCTGATGTCCCCTTTAAGGACAGTCCCTCAATGACAGAACTTTCTCCCACTAGGCCCTGCCTTCTAAAAGTTCCCCCACCTCTCAGAGCCACAGGCTTGTCACCAAACCTTTCATATGTGGGCCTTGGTGAGCACAACAGATGCAGACTGTTAACTGGTCTTAGAGCACCGCATTTTCTGGAATTGAGGAGAAAACATTCCCTTCCTCAGGGTAAACACATCGGTGGGTTCTATTGCTGGTCTTGAGGTGGGCCTCAGCACTTTGTCATGTCAGATTAGGAGCGTTTATTTTTCTTCAGCCAGTGATGGCCTTATGCAGACTGGGCTGGAGTTCTCTCACACAGGGCCTTCCGTTCTGTCGACAGGCATGTCCTGTGCAGAGCATGGAGCCATGCGATTGCCTGTGTGAACTGAAGTTCCATGAAGAAGCCAAGTGTCTGTTGAAGAACCCGCAGACTGCTTGTCGTTGGCTGACTAGGACATCATGACTGTGTAGATAGAATATTCCAGATCAGGAGACAAAGTTTTCTTGGTCTATCTTTTTAAAAATATTTTTTTTATTTATTTATTTGCATGCAAAGAGAGAGAGAATAGGTACACTAGAGCCTCCAGTCACTGCAAACAAACTCCAAGTAAATATGCCACTTTGTGAATCTGCCCATATAGTGGGCACTGGGGAATTGAACCAGGGTCCTTAGTTTTTGTAGGCAAGCACCTTAACCACTGAGCAATCTCTCCTTCTTGGTCTTCCTTTAGTCCCCACTAGTAGCAATTTCCTGTCAACCTCTTCATCTGCCCCAACACCCTCATGTCTCCTACAGAACACTCAGAAAGCATCACTGTGCTGAAGCCTCTCCGTCCCCCAACCCTAAAGCTAAGAATGCTACAGTATGTAAAATCCATAGATGTGACTTCCCCGTCTTGTAGTCCACCTGCATTGTGACCCCAATTAGATAACTGGTACATGTGTTGACTGTCTTTTGCTAAACTAGTTCATGTTACCTCTTCCAGGATGGAACATGTCATTCAGAGTAACTGGAACCTGTGTTCCTGGGCCACCGTCATTGAATTTGGCTCAGAACAAATTATTTTCTTCTTTCCTCTAATGTAGAGGTGTTGTTTTACACCAACCCCTGCCTACCTGCTAATTTCCTTGTGCTCCTCTACCTGGAGGACTCAGGCTCAGGCCAGTGTGCTCTGTACTCCTACTGGGACCCAGCAAGATGCTCTCCTCTGTTCCAGAAAGCAATCTCCATGGGGGGCTTTGGATTCAGTCAACCACGTGTTCCACTCTGAGATGAGGTGATCAGGGCTTGGGAGTGACCCCTGGAATTGGGTATCCTACCAACTTTATCCCCTTTTAGTATCCTGATCACCCTCAAGTAGTCCATGACATGAGGGTATCCATCTGGAAGGGACTAGCATGATTGAGGCTTTAATGAATAGGTTAAATGAACCTGCTTAGACTCCCCCTTGATGACATGCCTTGGGAGGTCTGACTAAGCATATGAGGACAGCTCTGTTCAGAGTCCAGGAAAGACCTGGACACTAACTGGGCATGGCGTGTGCAGCATCCCAAGATTTTGAAAGAGGGTTTAGAAAAATAGCTGAATACCTGGAAGTTCTCAGTTCCATACCACCAGTGAAAGAAAGAAAGAAAGAGAGGAAGGAAGGAAGGAAGAAGGAAAGAAAGAACACAGTGTTAATGTCAGAGGAGACAAAAGAATGACTTGTAGATAGTGGTAGAGAGAGAGGAGGCTGAAAGAAACACCTGAAGAAGAGGCTGGCCATCCTAATATGTTTAGGATCCAAGATGTGCAGATTCACAAAATTAGCTCACTCGGATATTACTCCAGAGTCAGTTCATCTCAAAAAGGTGTTCCTCTGACTTTAAAAAATATATATTATATTTTTTATTTTAGTGACAGCAAGAGAGAGGGAGGGAGGGACACACACACACAGAGAGAATTGGTGTACCAGGACCTCAGCCACTGAAATCGAACTCCAGACTTTTGCATCACCTAGTGGGCATGTGCGACCTTGCGCTTGCTTCATCCTTGTGTGTGTGTGTGACTTACATGGGATCTGGAGAGTCTAACATGGGTCCTTAGGCTTCACAGGCAAGCGCCTTGACCACTAAGCCATCTCTCCAGGCCCTCCTCTGACTTTTAGTGGAGGCAAGTGGTGGCTCAGGACATCAGGTAAGTGATCACTACTTGAGGATTTTTTTTTTTTTTTTTTTTTTTTTTTGGTTTTCCGATGTAGGGTCTCACTCTGGTCCAGGCTGACCTGGAATTAACTATGTAGTCTCAGGGTGGCCTCGAACTCTCAGCGATCCTCCTACCTCTGCCTCCCGAGTGCTGGGATTAAAGGCGTGCGCCACCACGCCCGGCTGAGGATACATTTTTGAGAAACTTTTTATCATCTAAATCAGGAATGGGCAATGGAAATCTCTGAAGGGTTCCCCTGAGGTGATCATTTAATACTAAGAGGGCCTCAGGCTAGAAAATAAAAGAGTAAGTCAATCGAAGTTTAAGAATGAGCAAAAAGAAGCAAGTACTCACTGGGAAACATGGCCTAACACTGTCACCTGTAGCTCGACCTCCACTCACATGAAGCCAGGTCCTTCAAGATGCCTTGGGAAGACAATTTCAGGTAGCTGAGGGTAGAACTCAGTTTGTAGAGTGCTTACCCAGTATGCACAAAGCCATGGATTCTGTCCCCAGTATTGCATAAACCTGGCATGGTGGTGCATGCCTGTGATCCCAGTAACTGTGAGCTGAAGAAAGAAGAAACAGAAGTTCAGGGTCATCCTCAGCTGCATAATGAGTTGAAGACCAGCACAGGATACATGGGAGCCTGTTTCAAAAACAAAAAAAGTGGAAGGGGTTGGAGAAATGGCTCAGCAGTTGAAGGCTGGATTTAGTTTACAATGGCAAGAGGCTCTGTGCATCCATTCCCTCTGTCTCTCTCTCTGTCTCCGTCTCCCTCTCTCTCTCTCTCTCTCTGCTTGCAAATAAACAAATTTTTTTAAGAAAATGGAATGTGTGGATGAGTCAGAGTGGCTGATACACACTTAGGACTTGAGCATGAGGTTTTCTCAGGTTAGGAGCCACCATCAACTCACACCTGCCTATCCAAGTCACACAGCCAGAATGATGTTCCTGGGATGATCCTCAGATCTTGGCTCTGGAAGGAAAAGATGCAGCCAAGAAATATGAGCAATTTAAGCAGAAATCTATTTAGCAAAGAGAAGCAAAGATATAATACAGGCCAGAGAGAGTGAAGCAGCCGAACCAAGCTGAGGTGGCCCACTGGGTTCTGTGTCGTAGACTTTTAAGATGTTTCGATGTTGGGGTGGCTCCGTGAGTCAGAGCTCTTGTACAAACATGAGGGCCTGGGAGGCTCCGGCTCGGCTGAGCTGGATTCCTCGGCACCCATGCAAGTAGCTGGGCACAGCTGTGCGTGTGTGGAACCCCGGTCTTGTGAGGAGCGGGGAATTACTGGGACTTGCTGATCAGAATGGCAGCTCCGGGTTCAGTGAGAGACCGACTCGAGGAAACACATGGATGAGTAATAGAGACCACCCAACACTTTCCCCTGACCTCTGCACACGTGTGTGCACACCACACCACACATACTACACACACACATGCTGAAACAAAGCTTTAATGAATATCCCCGAGGTGAGTAACACTAAAGTGGCAGACTAGATCTTTCTTTTAGAAATTCTTCCTATGGTATGCTTGAAAAGCTCAGAAGAAGGGACAGAATATATAAGCCTGAATGAACATATTTTTAAGGTTTTTTTATATTTTATTTATCTGATAGAGAGAAAGAGGCAGCAAGAGAGATTGGGTACCTCAGGGCCTCCAGCCACTGCAAACAAACTCCAGACGCATGTGCCACCTTGTGCATCTGGCTTAGGTGGGCTGGAGAATCGAACCGGGATCCTTAGGCTTTGCACGCAAATGCTTTAACCACTAAGCCATTTCCATAGCCCCTATTTTTTTCCTTATTTATTAAAGACAGAGAGAGGCAGAGAGAGATATAGAGAGAGAGAATGGGCATGCTAGGGCCTCCAGCCACTGTAAACGAACTTCAGACACATGAGCCACCATGTGCATCTGGCTTATGTGGGGCCTGGAGACTTGAACCTGGGTCCTTAGGCTTCACAGGCAAGCGCCTCAACTGCTGAACCATCTCTCCAGCCCCATGAATGTATTTTAGTAGACTTTTAAGGACATAAAGCATTTGTTAGTGTACACAAGTGGCAAATGAGAACTTGCCCCAGCACCTGAGTTTCTGATAGAGAGGTAGGAAATGAGCTGCCGCTTCAAGGATACTTAAACAAAGGCGCATGTGGGCCATCAGGAGACCCAGCTACCAGGATATAGCTCCAGTTTCCCTGGTTACCACCATCTGATTCCCTGCCTATCTGGTCTCACTATCTATTATCCATAGCCCACATCAGCCTTCCGTTCCTTGCCTCACCCAGGAAACCACAAGAAAGGCTCTGGAGCTCGCTTCCTCTCTGCTCCTGCTTCCACCACCGGAGCAAACATACCACTTCCTACTGTGGCTGTGCCTTGTGTGACACGGTCCCCCACCACACACACACACACACACACACACACACACACACGCCTGGAAAGAGAAGGAATAAAGAGCTTTCAGTGGCATTAGCATCTGTGTGCCACCTCATTGCTCAGCCACGTCCACAAAGAAAGAGCCCAGCAGTATTCTAACTGTCTGAAGGCCACCTGGCGGGACACTGAGGAAAAGCCACAGTGCATGCACTCGGGGCCAAGAACAGCAGAAGTGCTTTCGGCCCATAGGAGATCAACATTTCATTCTGTTACGGCCTTCAACTGATGTAGGGAGACTTGCCCCATTCAGAAGAGAACTCCACTTTACTCAAAGTCTGTCAATGTACAAGTTAATTTCATCTTAAAAAAAAAAAAATACCAGCCAGATGTGATGGCGCACACCTTTAATCCCAGCACTCAGGAGACAGAGGTAGGAGGATCACCATGAGTTCAAGGCCACCCTAAGACTACATAGTGAATTCCAGGTCAGCCTGGACTAGAGTGAGACCCTACCTCGAAAAACCAAAAAAATTTAAAAATACCCTCACCGACACATCCATGATAACGTTTGACCCAATGTCAGGGCACCTCATCATGCAGTCAAGCTGACACAGATGTGTGAGTATCTCGGCAGTTTTGTGGGGAGACACTCCCCATGGTGACCCCAGAGAGCTCCACCCTCAGGGTGAGAGCATTCTATGATGACACGCCCTCTGAAGGAAGGCTGCCCTGGCGCCGGCAGAGGAGGAGGAGGCAGAGAAGATGGAGACTCACACTTGAGGTAGGACTGGTCAGGGTGGGGGCAGGGCTGGGGTCAGCAGGTAGCCTTAAGTTGTGAATGTGGTCTCAAGTGACCTGACATCCACAGGCACCTCAAACCCGGGCAGAAACCAGACCAAAGCAACTCTAGGGGAGGGTGCACTCATTCTGGGTGCCAGGGAATCCACAAAGAGTAATTGGCTTTTCCATGGATAAGAACAACCACCAAGGGCTGAAGAGATGGCTTAGTGGTTAAGCGCTTGCCTGTGAAGCCTAAGGACCCCAGTTCGAGGCTCAATTCCCCAGGACCCACATTAGCCAGATGCACAAGGGGGCGCACACATCTGGAGTTCGTTTGCAGTGGCTGGAGGCCCTGGCGTGCTCATTCTCTCTCTCTCTCTCTCTCTCTCTCTCTCTCTCTCTCTCTCTTTCTCCCTCTTTCTCTCTCTCTCTGTCACTCTCAAATAAATAAATAAAAATGAACAAAAAAAATTTAAACTTAAAAAAAAAGAATAGCCGCCAAAACATGGGAAGAAAATAAGCAAGCACCAGAAGAAAGCTGAGCGTGGCGGTATACACCTGGATGCCCAGCATTCTCCATGCTAACACAGAATTGGGAGTCTCAGGCCAGCCTAAATTGTATAGCAAGATCATGCTTCAAAACAAACAGCAGAAAGCCAGGCGTGGTGGCGCACGCCTTTAATCCCAGCACTTGGGAGGCAGAGGTAGGAGGATTGTAGTGAGTTCGAAGCCACCCTGAGACTCCATAGTGAATTCCAGTTCAGCCTGGGCTAGAGTGAGACCCTACCTCGAAAAAAAAAAAAAAAAAAAACAGAAGAAAGGAGAGCAGAAACAGGCAGGATTTCAAGTTTGCAGATGCCAGTGACTAAAACTCCCATGCTTATTTTCTTCGTTTGTTGGTTTTTACTAAATTAGAACCCCTGGCTAGAAGCTGGGCTTGGGGGCATATACCTTTAGTAGTCCCAGCACTGGGGAGGGTGAGGTAGGAGGATCGTTATGAGTTTAAGTCCAGCCTGGAGCTACAGAGCGAGTTTCGAGGTAGCCTGGACTAAAATGTGACTCTGCTTGGGAGGAGGGGAGAACTCCTGGCTAGGAGTGTCTCTTCCAGCACAGCTCTCTGGATCCACTGCCAGAGAAAATGAGAAAAACTAAAAGCTACATGTGTAAAAAGCTGAAGCTGGGCTAGAGAGATGGCTTAGCAGTTAATATACTTGCCTGCAAAGCCTAATGACCTGGGTTGGATTCCCCAGTACCCATGTAAAGCCAATGCACAAAGTGGCATATGTGTCTGGAGTTTGTTTGCACCTGATAGAGACCATGGTGTGCCCATTCTCTGTCTCTCTCCCCTTGCAAATACATAAATAAATAATTTTTTTTAAAGCTGAAGTTTCCATAAATGGTCCTGGGAGCATACAAGTGAAAAAAATTATCCAAGAAGAATTATTGGGCTGCAAAGTTTGCTTAAGTGGTTAAGGCGCTTGCCTGTAAAGCCAAAGTACCCAGGTTCAATTCCCCAGGACCCACATAAGACAGCTGCACAAGGTGGTGCAAGCATCTGGAGTTCATTTGCAGCAGCTGGAACTGGTGCACCCATTCTCTCTCTCTCTCTCTCTCTCTTTCTCTCCCTCTCCCTCTTTCTCACTCTCAAATAAATAAATAAAAATAAAACACTTTTTAAAAAAACTTATTAATTGGCTGGGCATGGTGGCACCTTTAATCCCAGCACTTAGGAGGCAGAGATAGAGGATCACTGTGAATTCAAGGTCATTCTGAGACTACATAATGAATTCTAGGTCAGTTTAGGCTAGAGTGACACCCTACCTTGAAAAACCAAAAAATTGAAATAAAATTAATTGGTTGGGGATGTAACTTGATGGTATAGCTCTAGCCCAGCATTTATGAGGCCCTAAGTTCAATTCCCACCATAGTAAAGTGTAAAGGAAGAAAACAGGAAGGAAGGAGGGGAGGGAGGTATCCTTGCTACCTCAATAAGTGTGTTATAGTAACATTTTTTTTAAAAACCGCCAAGGACTGTAGACATAGCTCAAGAGTACTGTGCTTACCTAGAATTCATGAGGTCCTGGGATCAGTCCATCTCAGCGTGGCAAAGAGAAGGAGGAGGAACAGAAAGAGGAAGAGGAGGAGGATAAGAGAAGAAAAGAGTTTGAGACACAATGCAAGTACAAGACATAACATGGGCACTTCAATTTAAAAAAAAAAAGCCAAAAATTTAAAACAGTTCTTTCTTTTTAGTTATTCCTCAAATAGTGTTTTTACATATACACTGTACAAATCTTTAAGGCCAATCTTTGGGGGCACTGAGGCATATGCAAGGACCCATGGGGATGCCGAGGGTCTGTGCCTGATTCTAGCAAAGGTCATTTGCTGATAAACAGTATTCTGTCTGGAGAACCAGAAATATAAAACAAGCACCCTGGGATGCGGGTGTAGCATCTGCCCGGCATGCACAGTGGGCATGGCCAGGGCACGGCTACAAGAATTGCATCAATAAAACTAGGTCAGTCGCCACTATTAAAACTATGCCTTTCTGGAAAAGAGATAAATTTTGAAGTCAAACACATAAAAGTGAAAAACTCTAAAGTCAAATGATTCAAAGAAACAACATCAAAAACAATCGTGGGCTGGGGAGATGGCTCAGAAGTTCAAGACATTTTCTTGCAAAACCTGCTGAGCCAGGTTCAATTCCCTAGTACCCATGTAAAGCCAGATGCACAAGGCAGTGCCTGTGTCTGAAGCTTTGTTTGCAACAGCAAAAGGCTCTAGCTCTGGCTGGAGAGATGGCTTTGCGGTTAAGCGCTTGCCTGTGAAGCCTAAGGACTCTGGTTTGAGGCTCCATTCCCCAGGACCCATGTTAGCCAGATGTACAAGGGGGCGCATTCGTCTGGAGTTCGTTTGCAGTGGCTGAAGGCCCTGGTGCACCCATTCTCTCTATCTATCTGCTTCTTTCTCTCTCTCTCTCTCTGTTGCTCTCAAATAAATAACTTTTTTTAAAAGGCTCTAGCTCACCTATCTTCTCTCTCTCTCTCTTTGCAAATAAATATAAATATTTTTTTAAAAGACAGTCATAGGATGGAGAGATGGTTTAGTGGTTAAAGCGCTTGCCTGTGAAGCCTAAGGACCCAGGTTCAATTCCCCAGTACCCATGTAAGCCAGATACACAAGGTGACACATGCATTTGGAGTTCATTGCAGTGGCTGAAGGCCCTGGCGCTCCCATTCTCTCTCTCTCTCTCTCTCTCTCTCTCTCTCTCTCTCTCTGCCTCTTTTTCTCTCTGTCTAATGAAATAAATGAATAAATAAGTAAATAAAAAGACAATCATGATTGAAATTTAAAATGAGAAACTAAAAGTAATTATCACAATAAAATACTCTTAAATGAAAAACAAGAATGCATATACATGAAAAAATGAATAAAGTGGCGACTGGAGAGATGGCTCTGCAGGTTAGTGTTTTGTGTGCAAGCATGAGGGTCTAGGCCACCTGAGTTCAATTCCTCAGGGCCCACATACACAGGTGGACATGGCCACACATGTCTATAACGCTAGACCTTATGGGAAACAGAGATCAGAGAAAGGCTGGGGCTTACACAAAACGACAAGCTCCATGTCACAGAGACACAAGGATGGGCACCGTAGAGAGACACCCAGGGCTCTCCTCTGGCCTTCGCACAGAGAGGGCCCTGCACATCTGCACACACGCCGCGTGCATATACAACACACACTGCATTGGGCACACGAACATACAATAAAAGACCAAAGAGTGAAGTGATTTAGAAATGAAATATTTAGTATGAGTATAATTTAAAACAGTAAAACTAAATGAGTCCGCAAATATAAATCACTTAAAGGGAACAACTATAGATTGTGAAAAGATGGTGAGTGTCCCCTCCCAGCTGTGCTGAAGTTGTCTCTCTGCTGAGAAACAGGTTCAAAGCCAGGACAGCAGTGGCGGGGAGAGAGGGCAGGAGGGAAGAACAGAAAGTCCTCCAGTGCAGCTGGCACGGTGTTTAGCGTTTCACAGAAACAACAGCAGAGGGCTCTGTGAGGAAGAGCTGCTTAAGTCACACCGCTTCCTACAAACTCAAGAGAACAAACTTCATACACAATGTAAAGGCTTGGCCACAGTGAAGTGCTATCTCCAGAGATGGATGTATATCACCTCCCTTAAGCCCTTCATGATGTGAATGCGTGCTGAGCTCACCCTAGGCCTGGACCCTACGTCCTTCCTTCACTATACTTGGGATGTACTGCCAAAGCCAAGCTGGCTGGAGTTGAGTGCAATTAGTATCCCCCCCCCCCAAGGTAAAGGTGTTTCTGGGACAGAGGTGTCTGCCAACAGCGCGCACATAGGCCTGGTGGTTCAGTACTGTGCACAGTGGAAACTGGGCCCTGTCCCTAGCCTGTAGGAGAAATGTCCTCATGTCTTGATTGTATACTAGGTGGGAATTGGAATGATCACAACAGCAAATCCCTGGCAAGTCTGTAAGGGAATTTCTAGACTAGGTTAACTGAGGAGGGAAGACTCACATTAAATGCAGACCGCACCAGCATTTGTCCTGCTGCGTTTGATCTTCAAGGCCTTCTTGGTTGCCTCAGAGCCTAGCATTATAACAGGGGGCCGACTTACAGCCAGGGTTTGGTAAAAGCAGCGACTCCTCACTTGTGCCTATAGGTAACTAAAAACACGATGAAGGGGAGCATCTCCACCTTCATTTTGTATAGGTCTCCTTGATTTTTTTAAATGCATTTTTAAATATTTCATTTATTATTTGAGAGAGAAAGAAAGAGTATGGGTACACCGGGACCACTGCAAATGAACTCCAGATGCATGTGTCACTTTGTGCATCTGGCTTTGTGTAGGTACTGGGGAGTTGAACCCTGGCCATCAGGCTTTGTAAGCAAGTGCCTTTAACCGCTAAGCCATCTTCCCAACCCCCAAAAATATGTTTGTTTGCAAGCAGAGAAAGAATAGGTGTCTTGCCACTGCAAATGCCACTTTGTATATCTGGATTTACACAGGTACTGGGGAATCATACCCAGTGTGGTTGGTGGTGCATTCAAGTGCCTTTAACTCTTGAACCATCTCCCCAGCCCCAGATCTCCTTTATTGCTTAAACTTTTGGTCAGATTCCTACAGAGTTCTGCATGTAGACAAGCTGATCACTTTAGGAGTGAAGGAATGTTCGCATCAAAACTGGCAAGAAAAGGTTGATCAGCCCAAAACTTACCTATCCTATGTTACCCTTTTTCAAGTGTGAAGACACAAAGATGAGAGTAACCAGGGAACTTGCTATATATTATCAACGATAGCTTTTACAATATCCTGTTCCTTCACCCTCACCCCTTCCAGCAGCACCCAAAAACTTCCAGTCATCACTCCAAACCTACTGGAAACAGTGAGCCTTGCAGTCAGACCAGCCCAGGGTTTGAGGCCTCCTAAACAGAAGGGACTAGCTCGGGATGGGACCCCTGACTGACCTCCCACTTCCAGAAACAGTCTCTGATAGAGGAACATCTGGGGAAGCAAATGAACGTTGCAATGAGCAGAAGCAATTTCCTTGACACAGTTAAGACTCTCTGTGGTTAATCCCAGAATGAGGATCAACTGACCAGAGTGTGGCCAGCACTGCTGAACTGCACACACCTCTCACCCTACCCCAGTCTTCCCCCTGCTTAAACCTAAAGCTCATGTTAGTACCCCCAGACTGGCCTGAGGATGCTGGCTTCCCAGTGTGACTCTACAAATATTAAATTCCTTTCTTAATCTCACCATAATATATGCTTACATTCTTGGAAGCGAGTGACGTGACCTGATCCATGGGGACTCCTCAAAGTCAGGCCTCCTATCTATGGCCTGGGTTCCTGGTGACAGTGTCTTCCTCTCCTTCTCTGAACCTTTTCCACGTTCGAATATGGACCCTGCCTCGGCTCTCGATGCCTCTCTCCCGTGGAGTCCACTGGTGTTATCTCTTAAATTCTTTTTGTTGTTGTCTTTTTGTTGTTGTTGTTGTTTTGTTTGTTTGTTTTTGTTTTTCGAGGCAGGGTCTCACTCTATCCCAGGCTGACTTGGAATTCACTATGAAGTCTCAGAGTGGCCTTGAACTCACAGTGATCCTCCTACCTCTGCCTCCCAAGTGCTGGGATTAAAGGCCTGCACCACCACGCCTGGCATCTCTTAAATTCTTAGAGCATCCTTATCTAGGGGTGTCGCCTGAGTTCATATTTCATCGGTTACAGCAGGAACAGAGCAGGATTTCCGGGATGAGCTGCTCATGGGCAGGGAGTGCTAAAGCAAATGAGGGACAGTTTTCTTTGTGCTATTTGTGGGGAAAATATTAAAACCCAGAGGACAAACCACATCTATTGAAAGTAACGTGCTTTACACAATTCACAAACTCAAGCCATAAATTCGCTCACGTGACTAATTTGAAAGTCTTAAAACTAGTCAAGGCTAAGCCTGCTCCCCAGGCTTCACATGTTCCTTCCTGCAATAAAGGTTCTTGCTGTGCTCTGGGGTTGCTTGAGACCTCGCTTCCATCCCAGCATCACATATCTCATTGCGTCTGATTCCAACAGTCCCAGGACCATCAGCAAACAAACTACTACAGCAGAAAGTCATTCATGGGCTGGAGAGATGGCTTAGCGGTTAAGGCACTTGCCTGGAAAGTCTAACCACCTAGGTTCGATTCCCCAGTACCCATGTAAAGCCAGATGCACAAAGAGGTGCATGCATCTGGAGTTCATTTAAAGCAGCTAGAAGCCCTGGTACACCCATTCTCTCTGTCTGTCTCTCTTCTATCTCTCTCTGCTTGCAAATAAATAAATAAAAAAAAATATTTTTTAATTTTTTTGTTTATTTTTATTTATTTGTTTTACTTACATCGAGAGAAAGAGGCAGAGAGAAAGAATGGGTACGCCAGGGCCTCCAGCCACTGCAAACGAACTCCAGATGCATGCGCCCCCTTGCGCATCTGGCTAACATGGGTCCTGGAGAATCAAGTCTAGAACCGGGATCCTTAGGCTTCACAGGCAAGCACTTAACCGCTAAGCCATCTCTCCAACCCAATATAATATTTTTTTTAAAAAAAGTCATTCATGAGTCCAGAGTGAAGTTGCCCGGTAGGTAGTGCAAAGGCCATTTAGGATAATTATCATCACTTGTATGGGAATTAGAAGTAGATTACCAGTAGATCACACATTAGATAGCATGACAATAGACTTCTTGGGAAGAGCCAGTGAACTAGAATGAAACTCGACAGGTGTAATTATGATCACATAAAAACTTCAGGGTGGGGGTGGGGCACAGTAGTGCACCCCAGTAACTCAGCACTCTGGGGAGGCTGACACAAGAGGATGTTGAGTAGAGGCCAACTGGGTGACTTAGCAAGACCCTTTCTCAAAAGCAAACAACTGCAGATTGGATGCAGACGTGAGGTTTGACAGAAATGGCCACAAGCAAGCTGGGTGTGTGGCTCTGGTACAGCGCATGCCTAGCACACGGAGGGCTCTGGTTCCATGTCCACTATGCCTTCCCCTGAGAACCAGCCACAGCTGACAGGCACCATGGAATCTACAGAAAGAAGGGCCACATATTTCATTATGACTTCAATTCTGTGAATGGTAAAAAGTGCAGCCTTCTGACCTTGCACTCGTGCAGAAAGGACGGGCACTCGGGAGAAGCCACGTTCTGAACTCTGCATTTAGGTCTGTTTCCAGGCCACCAGTGTGGGTCACATCCCTCTCTCAGCTCCTTACCAGCCCCACAATCATGAGAGAAGCACCTGGCACCCTGCAGTGCCCTGTGTGACGAAGCTACTGTTCCACAGGTTAGGTGTCTTATAGGAATCTTTTAGGAAAACATTTTATTTACTTGAGAGAGAGACAAAGAAAACGCAGAGAGTGAGTACGGATGCGCCACTTAGTGCATCTGGTTTTACACGGGTACTGGGGAACTGAATCTGGGCCATCAGGCTTTGCAAGCAAGTGCCTTCAACTGCTGAGCCATCTCTCCAGGCTGTTTTACAGGCATTTTAGCTCATGGTCTTTTCAACCCCACATCAAGTTGGGTAGTGTTTGTGTAAACATTATACCAATAATATTGATCAGACACTGGTGCAGGCCTGGAGAGATGGCTCGGTGTCAGGTGCACTTGCTGCGCAAGCATGAGGGTCTGAGAGGACCCCGCGTAAAATATCTGGGTGTGGCCATGTGGGCCTGTAACCACAGTTTCGCAGGGGAGGCCCACAACCTGTGGAATTAATAAAAGAAGACGCGGGTTCAAAACAGCAGTAGAGAGATGGAATAGGACGTCCATCGTTCCATTCCATCCATGAACCCACCCACCCCCGTCTCACACACACACACACACACCACCACACATCACGTTACACACACAAACACAAATACACGCAAATAAAACTATGAATAGAAACATCAATCAATCAATAAAAACACTGATGCAGACAAACATGTGACACACTCCTGCCCTTCAGTGCACGGCCCTGGTGGAAGTGGCACAGGTCTCTCCAAGCCAAGCTCCACCCCTCCCCCACGTTCAGCTAGGCAAGGTTCATCTTGCAGGATCCACCTATCCCTGACACCATGACAGCTGACAACCACAGATGGCTAGAGCCTCACCTTCTGAACACCGTCAAAACAGCCCCTCATTTTCCTTTCCAGTAGCAGACCAAGTGAGATGGTAAAACTCTGTGTCTGTCTGTAAAGCTTGTTGGATTCAACTTTCAATATTCCAAGCTGGATTCCATGGCTGGAAGTGTTTCTCCGTGATAGAGTTCTTGCTTAGAAATGCCAGGTTATTAGCAGGGTGTGGTGGTGCACGCCTTTAATCCCAGCACTCAGGAGGCAGAGGTAGGAGGATCGCTATGAGTTCGAGGCCGCCCTGAGACTACATAGTGAATTCCAGGTCAGCCTGGGCCAGAGTGAGACCCTACCTCGAAAAACCAAAAAAAAAAAAAAGAAAGAAATGACAGGTTATGGGTTCTGTCCCCATCACTGCAAAACGCAAAAGCAGCGATAGATAAAGGAAAAACAAGGCTGAATTCCACGTGAAGATCAGTCTAAAACCTTCTGTCCATGTACTGAAAAAATGTGTTTGTGTGGCCTTTGAAGGCTCCCAGCCAGAGTCCACTTGCAACCAGGCTGGGGGAAAAATGGGGAACTCCCTCAGCTCTTAGGCCTTTGCTGGGGCTCTGAGGTCAACTCAAATACAGGATCAGACTGCTCTTGTCACTGGTGCAAACCGTGTTTCTTCTCTCTGTGTCTCCATGTGGGCGTGCATAGCCTCATGGTGACAGAACCTACTTTGCCAGGATGTGCTGGGGTAGGCTAAGCTGGCAAGGCAAGCCTTCTTCTATCAACAATGTAGCTGGACAGAGCTCTAAGCAGACCCCTCCTGGGACAAGATAGTGGGCTGGCAGGACTATCTGTCTGCCCCCAACTGCAGAGGACAGAGAGATGGGGCCACGTGCATGTGAAGGTTCTGTGAGGCCCAGAGCTCTGTTCTCTCCCAAGGACTTCTTCCTTTCCAATGAATTTCAGAACCAAGTGCTTAGCTGGTTAGTAGATAAGTGGATGGTTGGATAGGTACTTCAAGAACACACTTTTTTTCTTATAATAAAGAACTATGGGCTAGAAGTATGGCTCAGTGGTAGAGCATTTGCCTAGAATGTGGGAGGCCTTGTACAAAGACACGCTAGAGAGAGAAAGAGAGACTGTGATTCCTCTATAGGGATCCATAATCACAGGCCCTAATGTTCTATTTAAACGTGAACAAGTGCTTTAACCCTACATCACGCTGATACTGGACAGCTCTTGGTTTTCTGTTTGCCACAGTTGCAGCCTCGCTCTCCCTCCAGTGTGGAATGTCTTTAGGTCTGTTCCCTGAGGGAACCTATTAAACTGAGACAGGGCTAGAGAAAAGGCTCAATGGCTAAGGCGCCTGCCTGTGAAGCCTAGGGACCCCGGTTTGACTCCCCAGAACCCATGTAAACCAGATGCACAAGGTGGTACACACGTCTGGATTTCATCTGCATTGGCTAAGGCCCTGGTGTGCTAATTCTCGCGCGCTCTGGCTCTCTCTCTCCCTCATAAATTAAAAATCTGAGACACTGTGTTTGTTTTTGCCTACCAACTTTTTTCTTTATTTATTTGCAAGCAGAAAAAGACCAAGTGAGCAAGAGAAAGAATGGTCACATCTGGCCCTCTAGACACTGCAAAAGAACTCCAGATGCATACACCACTTTATGCATCTGGCTTTATGGGGGTACTGGGGAATTAAACCCCAAGTTGTTAGGCTTTGGAGGCAAGCACCATTGAGCCATCTCTCTAGCCCTCTACCAATGTTTGCTTAAGCACATTTTCAACTGTGCACCAAAAATTTTGTAAACATGAATTTTGCACATGGCACAAACATATATTCATGTTAGTTCTTAGGATACATTTGCAAAGTTTGTCAGTTTTTTTCTGTTATTAAACTGTTCAGAGGATACTTGTAAATGTTTGAACTAATTTTGAGATGAGAAATTATTTGTTGCCTAAAAATATTTATATCTCAGAACTTGCATAATTATTTTATCTTAAGTCAATTAAGAGGGCTAGGGAAATGGCTCAGTTGGGATGCCCAGTACCCATGTAAATGCCAGGCATGGCTGTGTCTGCAACTGCAGCATGCAGAGATGGGAGATCTCTAGGGAAAGCTGGCTAGCTAGACTAGCCAAATTAGAAAACTCAGGGTTCAAGCAAGAGACTCTTATCGCAATAAATACACTCATGTGCACGCATGAACACGAGCATACCCATGCACACATGTGTACACAACACATACAAACACATGCAAGAGAGAAAGAAAAAGGAAAGAAGGGAGGGAGGAAGGAAGGGAAGGAGAGAGGGGGGGAGGAAAAAAGAGATAATGCCAAGTCAACTCTCCACTGAATTCTACTCTACCTTTCTTTGGCCCTATTGGAACATTCCATTCAATGCACAGTTTCAAAAACAATGGTTGAAAACACCAGCAAACTAATTTACTATAAACTTAGAAAATAACTGTGGCACTGAGGCTTAAGCGCTAAAGCCATATAAGGAGCCGAACAGCTGAGTGGAGTTCTGCACAGCACGCCTGGACCTTTCAGAGCATCTAGTTTAGTATGAGCTTCTGTGTGTGACGCTGATGGTGTAACACAGGAACTCTCGCATGCTACCCCCATGCCCAGTCCCAGCTTTGAGTAGTCAAAATGATGTTTATAATGTTTGTAAAATATCAATCTTGATCAATCAACTTATCCGTTCAGGCTGTATGGTATATTCCAGAGACTTTCTTTTTCAAAAGCAGAGAGGCATTTAGAGAGAATGGGCGTACCAGGGCCTCCAGCCACTGCAAACAAACTCCAGACACTTGCGCCACCTTGTACATCTGGCTTACGTAGGCCCTGGAGAATTGAACCTGGGTCCTTTGGCTTTGCAGGCAAGCACCTTAACCGCTAAGCCATCTCTCCAGCCCCTCCAGCAGTTTTTATACATGCTAGGTTACAGGTCAGGGTTGAAACTGAGCAGAGGCCTGCCACAGGTAGGCAGGGGTCTGGAGATGAAGGAGCTGCCTTGGGACTCTTCAGGAAAAAAAAAAAAAAAAAAACATCCCCTGCCCTCCTGGTCTCCTTGTTTCTGTTTGACGCTGGGAAGACACTCTGCCTTCTGAGGAGCTGCTGTGACTGCCCCGGGAAAGAGCGAAGTGCTGCTGGAGAGGAGGAGGTAGGTGCCAGGAAAGGCTGTCCTTCCTCCACAGACCCAGAGCAGTGTTCAGGGGCAGGGCACCTGCTCTTCTATGGGCTCAGAGACTGTAGATAACTTAGGGTGTTGTTGGCTCGGCTACTGTGACAGGGGGTTAGGACCACACTGCTCAAGGTGGCCACGAACTAGGAGGGCCACATCCACTGTGTGGTTGGGATGTAAAAGGTCCCCATAGACACATGTGTTCAGTGCTCAACTCCCCAGTTGGTGATGCTCTTCCAGGAGCTTGTGGAACCTTTAGCAAGTGGAGTCTTACTGGAGAGCATCACTGGAGGCAGGCCTTGAGGTGTTACAGCCCATCACTGCTTGCTCTCTCGAAACTCCCTTCCAGCTTCCTGCTCAGGCCTGCCATTCCTTCTCCACCTTAGTGAACACTACCTCTAGGAACTATAAGACAAAAATATACCTTTTCCTATCTAAAACTGCTTCTGGTTAGGTAGTTTACCCAGCAACAAGTAGGGACTTGCTCAGTGCATACTCTCAGCCATCAGAGAGGAATTTAGAGTTGAACAGGTTGAGCTTCTAGGATCAGTCATGTCTCCATTGGAAACCTTATAAATGAGGCTCATGAGACAAGAAAGGCTCATGGTTGAAAATGCTTATTACACGACACAGGGATTTATCTGATATTTCAGTTCATGACAGAACAAGCAACTCCATTAATTTACAACATGGAAACTGAGAGCAGATGCCCAAGTCCTAGCCTTCCAGCTGGCATGACACGGTGCCTTGTGGAGTCAAGGGTGGAGGAGGCTCTGTCAGTGGACTGTGGCCTGCAGGAAGGCGCAGGGCAGCAGGAAGAGAAAACTCAGGGCTCCCTGCCTGCTCCGTCCACCCGAACCGGAGGGGAGAAAGGCTCTCGGGTCTGGAAAAGAACATGGGAATGTGTGAGATCCACTGTGAGAGGTTAGGCTCTGAAGAGTAAACAGACATGTTTGTTCCCATCCTAAGACCCTCTTCTGTCTTGGTCTGAGCACAGCTCCTCTCTGCCAGGGACCTCCCACAGGCTGTGCTCCCAGCTGGTGACAGAAAAGGTGCCGCTTTCCCTCAGACTCTGTCTTCATCCTTTACAGGACTGGGTGGCAGAGTACTTGCCTAGCATGTGCAAGGTCCTGACTTGAAACCAGCATTGTATGAACGAGCAAACATCAAAAACAAAAAAGTTCTATTCTCTACACCGAGGAATACCTGGAGTTTTGTGGAACAGAAAGAGCCGAAGGAGAATAGCGGTGTTGTTTTGAGAGCCTTTCTAGTTCAGCTAAGCAGAGCAAGGCAACCTAGCGGAGTATCTTATGTCACCTGACCATGGCAAATGATTTGAACTGGAACTATATATATATATATATATATATATATCTTATATATATATATATATCTTATATATATATAAAGCCGGGCGTGGTGGCGCACGCCTTTAATCCCAGCACTTGGGAGGCAGAGGTAGGAGGATCGCCATGAGTTCGAGGCCACCCCGAGACTACAGAGTGAATTCCAGGTCAGCCTGAGCTAGAGTGAAACCCTACCTTGGGGAAAAAAAAAAAAAAAAAAAAAACAGATTACAGGCATCTGTTTCATAGACAGCCTGTCTTTCCCCACATTAGTCCCGACACTATTGCTTTGACTTGGGACAGAGTACTAACCAGGCGGGAGTGGCCATTCCTGAAGCTCCGTGCATTGGAGCATTTCAGGAGCACCGAGTCTGGCCCTCACATTGACATATGACGCAATCCTCATGCATGGTGGTCCCAGTTTTCTTTACTCTCCCATGGCATGAGTGACAATGTAGTTTGAGGATGTTCCCTACCCAGTGGAAAAGGAGGTGAGCATGAACACAATCCAGTTATTCTTCCTTTTCACTAACCTACAAGACTGATACATGTGACCGCATTGGGGTCTAAAGCCTTGACTGTTTTAGTCAGCCCTGAGACAGCTCTTCAAGCTGGTTCCTCAAATTGGAACCTTGTGCACTTCTGGGTGACCTTACAGGCTGCTCAAGACCATGCCTGATTTTTACAGCTGGGTGTGGTGGTGCACGCCTTTAATCCCAGCCCTGGAGCAGAGGCAGGACGGTCAATGTGAGAAGAGGAGGGAGAGCGGGGCCAGAGGGCTTTCTCAGCCCAGACACTGTCGATCCTCCCGTGCCCTTAGTAAGGCTGTCTGGGACAAGGGGATAAAAGTGGGTTGAATGAGCTGTGTCAGTAACCGTCCTGTCCCCTGACCCCTGGAGAGGTGTCCAGGGCTGCCTGCAGTGACGGAGGGGCCAGCACGGTGGCTGAGGGCTTCTCCCGGCCAGTGCTCCCTGGACGCCTTGCACAGCCTACGCACGTGCGAAGGGCAGCGGCGGAGGCCGAGCGCGGACAGCAGGCGGCACCGGGGCTCCTCCCTGCCGGCGCAGGCTGGTTCCTGCGGACGAGGGGAGGCCTTGAGAACAGGGGACCCGAGTGCAAAGGGCGCCGCAGCCTGACCCTGAAGGGGCCCGTCCTGCACCAGGGCCACCTGGTGTCCCAGGGCAGGCGGCGGCGCGGACCGGGCTGGGCATCTCCGCACGCAGACTCGGCTAACCTGCCTCTCGAGCAACTCCGTCATCGGCCCCGCAACTGCAACGCCCAGGCTGGGACGGTGCGCAAAGCTCCTAAGCCCAGAGATGCGGGCAGGAGAAACTCGACAGACGAGTGAGAATAATTATAATAGAACATTCACGACGTGCTTCGGGAGCGACACTGGTCCTGCTCTGCTCTGCTCTGCTCAGGGGCGCGGGGGAGGCGGCGGCGCGCTTACCGCAGCGGCCCGGCGTCTGGCGCGGGAGGCAGCGCAGCGCCGCGAACGCGCAGCGGCACAGGCGGCAGCCGCGCCACGTCCAGGCTCCGTGTCCCACGGCGCCGCAGTCCCTGCGTGGAGACGGCGTGAGCGCGCGTGGCCGCGGGTCCCGGCCCTTCCAGCCCGCGCGCCCCCGACACTTCCCCATGCGCGCCCCCGCCCCCTCTCGCCGCGCGCCCCCGCCGCTCCCTCCGCGCGCCCCCGCCCCCGCCCCCGCCCCCGCGCCCGCGCACCTGCGCCTCCGGTCGTGCTCGCAGTGGCGGCCCGTGAAGTGCGCGGGGCACACGCAGAAGCTGCCCAGTACGCACGTGCCCCCGTTCCGGCAGCAGCGCGCTGCGAGGCCCGCACCTGGGGGGCACCGGCCTCAGCTCCGCCCGCCCCGCCCCGAACACGCAGCGCCGCGGCGGGATCCGAACCCAGCGCCCGGGGCGGGGCGGGGCGGGGCGCGCTGGACCACACCCGCCGGGGCTTCCCTCCTCCCCGCCGTTCGCGGGCTCACGTCATGGGGCCCCGCTGGACGGTGATGATACCCAGGCCTCCCAGTTGGGACCACCCGCGGCTGTGTGCCGCCGACCCCCGGGGACTCCCGGCGCGCAGCCCGGAGCCACACGGTCTGGGAGCGCAAGTCCGCCCCGCCGGCGACCCAGGGCCGACCCAGGGCAGAGGGGCTTGTTAATGAGATCGTTTCGGACCCAAAGCCAAACTGGAGGTTTTCAGACTCTTTAACTCTGTCACGTGGCGCGTGGCTTGACCACGCTCTCCGAGTTTTCGTTTGGGCCCCGGTTTCCTCCGCTTTGCTTTTCCAGACCCTGCGCCCTGGGTCCGGTGATCTGGGGCAGCGAACCGGGCTGCGGGGACTTACTCTCTCCTGAGGCATAGGCCGACCTCCAGCCTTCCCGGCGCCCGCTGTCCCTGTTCATGTCGCTCAGAGTCCTGCTCAGTGCTGTCGCCTGCAGCTTGGGAGCTGTGATTTCGCTGCCTTCTCTGTCACCTGGGTACTTCTCTCTCTGATAGCCTATTAAGGACACCAGGACCCCAAACAACGTGAGACTGAGAAGGACCAAGGCACGGGTATCTTATGCCGCTGAATCTGAGACTGAATCAAACGCTTCTTACCGCTTCCCGAACGAATGATCTGCAATGTCAGAGCGATCACACGCAGAAGCCTAGAGTAGTTGAAGAGAATCAATCATTCACTATGGAAATAAAAAAATCACTAGCAGGGCATCCGTCGTGCATTCAAAGTGCCGCCCAATCGCGATATACAGATTTATAAAATATTTAGCAAATAAGATGCAATCATTTTGGAACTTGTACAATTTTCCCAATGCTGTTACAGCTTAGATAAGCCTGGAGGTGGACAGTGTGCATTTGTTCAATAAGCAGGAAGAATGGCCCAGAGATTGCAATTTTCTCTGTGAATTTAAAGCCCCACCTGGGATATAAGGTCTGGATGACTTGTCCTTACCTCACGTGCTGCCTCCAGGTCATTTTGCCACTGACACCTAGTGTTGGTGTGAGCTTGCTCTCTCTCTCTCCCTTTCTTTCTTTCTTTCTTCCTTTCTTTCTCTCTCTCATTGGAACATGAAGTTCAGTGTCCACAGAGCTGTATGGGTTGTCTCACTCCAGGCGCTGGCATCTGGTCACAGGAAGGACAAGCAGGGAAGGCACCTGCAGGTCCTGCCCTCTGCCTGGGTCAGGACACAGTGAGGGAGATCCTTGAGTCCTCCTGAGGCCGCCCTTGGCCAGGGCCGCTGTGCCACCTAGGAGCTTGAAAGGCTGTCCTCCAGTGAGTCCTGCTGGAGAGGGGGTGGGGACAGGGGACAGGCTGACTGCCTCCCCAGCTCTATTTACAGAGCTGCCAGCAGCAGGGTGGCCAATCCCTGATGTCAAACATTGGTGACCAAGACAAGAGCCCTCCTTACCCTCACTGAAAAACAAACAAACTTCAAAGATTCAAGGCCCAATGTGAACTCTTAAAAAAAAGCCTTCCTAGGCAAGTGGAGGTTTTCTGTGGTGCACTGCCTGTGCTGGGAGGTGATGGCTCAGTCGATAAAGTGTTTGCCATGCAAACGTGAGGACCTGCGGTGCGCTCCCTCCCCGCCCCCCCTTCTTGTCTTTGTCTCTCTAATAAATAAAAAATAAAAATAAATTAAAAAAAATAAAATCATGCATAAACTGAAGGAGTGTAGTTTTGTGTTAATGGTCTAAAAGTGTTTTTACAGAATGCTGTATAAATCATAGCTTCCTGCTACTTTTTAAAAATATTTTATTTTTATGTATTTATTTGAAAGAGAGAGATGAAGAGGCAGGCACAGAGACAGGGAGGAAGAGAGAGTGAGAGAGAGAATGAGTGGGCCCGCCAGGGCCTCCAGCTGCTGCAAACAAACTCCAGAAGCATGCACCACCTTGTGCATCTGGCTTAACCTGGATCCTGGGGAATCAAACCTTGGTCCTTTGGCTTTGCAGGCAAGCATCTTATCCACTAAGCCATCTATCCATCTGGCTTTCTGATAATATTAAAGTTTAAAAGGAATATCTAAAATCAAACCTCTCCCATACAATTCCTTGCATTAGATTTTCAGGGTGTACACTTCCAAGCATGCACAGAAGCTGACAGAATAATCCAGTGAATTCAGATTGACCAGTTATTTGTCATCTTTGCAGTTTGACTTCCTCCTCACCTATTTTCAAAGGGCCAGTTGCAGGCATGTGATATCACATGTGTCTAATAAGTGTGTTTATTGCACTTTGCTTGCTGTTTGTTGTAGCAGGGGGCTGATCCGGGGCCTTGTGCATGCTAGGACAGAGCTCTACCCCTGAGCCACACCCCAGCCCCTCAAATGAGGTTTTCAAAAGCTGTGCTTTATTAATGGAATCTGTAGGGAAAGGAAAGGAAGGAAATGCCTTGTCTGTGAGGCAGGATTGAGAGACAAGGAACAGACAGGAGATGTCCCCTCTCTGGCTGATGGCTTAAGAGCTAATCAGCTCTGAGGAGCATCAGAGGTGAGGGCCTGGGGTGAGAGATGCTGATAAAGGGTGTCACCCTACTGTCACTTGCTCCAGCAGGCCTTTGTGGCCCAAGCTGGGCCATTGCTCCCTGTGAAGATTTCTGCATTTCACCTCTATTGCCAGGCTTGCTGGTAAGGAGGCCAACAGGCAGGGGTTGCCTGGCAATGGCTGCCATGGGGGTGGGGAGCAGCCCCTGTCTTATTATTAGCTGTAAAGAGATAAGACTGGAGCCACCAAGCCAGCTTCTGGTGCACATTCTAAGTCATAAAATGTGTGGGAACTGGGACACCCTTGCCCAAGACAGGCTCCAATGCTGTCTCCCGCCCCCAGTCATGTCCTCGGCTTTCTAATCAGTCACTGAGGGAGATGCTGGGTTGCAAATCAGCTATGAAGGAATTCTCTAGAATGGTTTTGAAGCCAGGATCAGTCCAAATGGCTGCACATCTGCATGTGCTGAGGATGCAATGTGGCTTCCTTCAAACCCTAGGTGCATTTGGGGAGCCACCTCCTGTTCCACTGAATACTGCTCTCCTGGCTGTTTCCTGTGAGGATTGTCCTTTTATTTCTACGTGCGCTGCCAGGAGCTGAGCCCAGGGCCTCGTGTGCAGCTAGTGCTCTGCTGGCCCCCGTCTGTCGTTTTTGGCTGATTTTCACTAGCAGAGTGTCGGAGGCTGATCTGACATCTGCGGATGAACTCGTGGTCTTGTCTGTCTTCTGTGGAGCTCAGTAGGAGGACAGCCAGTTGAGGGGGACCTCCAGAGAAACCGAATCTGCCCAACACTTTGGAAGAGGACTTCCTGCCTTCAATCTGAGAGAAAATAAATTCTTGTGAAAGTGGAACAATATATGAGGCTTAAGGGTTTTCCCATTAAAAACAACAAAAAACAGTTTTTGGTGCTGGGAATTAGGTTCATGGCCTGGCAAAGATTAACCCATGCTGTGCACCTAGCAACACACTGCGTGCCTCCCACCACTGTGAAATATTATGCATCTTAGCATGCTTTGGCAAGTCTAGAGTTGCTTCTCTCCACAGCTTTCCGAGAAGTTGAGAGCGCATCTTTACTTGGGGCTCTTCCACAGACATTTCATTAACAGAATCTTGCTGGTCCTTCTCATCGGCACCGCCATTGGCCTCCTGACATTCTCCATTTTATTTTTGAAGCAAGCCCAACAGACTGGCCTTTTTTTAAAAAAAATTACTTATTTTGAAAGAGAGATGGAGAGAATGGGCCTGCCAAGGCCTTCAGCTGCTCCAAAATGAACTCCAGACGTGTGCCCCTCCTTGTGCACATGTGCACGCTTGTGTCACTGTGTGTCTGGATGCGTGGAACCTGGAGATTTGAACTTGCATTCTTAGGCTTTGCAGGCAAGCACCTTAACCTCTAAGCCATCTCTCCAGCCCTGGCCTTTTTTTATGTGCATGCAAGACAAAATTGGCACACCAGGGCCTTTAGCTGCTGCAAATGAACTCCAGACACGTGCGCCCCCTTGTGTGCATGTGCGACATTGTGTGCTTGCATCACTGTGCGTCTGGCTTAGGTGGGACCCGGAGAGTCAAACATGAATTCTTGGGCTTTTCGGGCAAGTGCCTTAACCGCTAAGCCATCTCTCCAGCCCTCTGACATTCTCTAAATCAAATGGTGAATTCAGACTATTGTAGGGGTGACCTTCCAGGTCCCTCAAGGACTCTGAGACTTTTAAATCAGTGACCAGGCAGTAACCAACTCAAATGACAGAAAAAGTTGTCTCCCCAGAGTTTTCTCTGACCCTGGCCATGTCAGGATGGGCCTTGGGAGGGGCAGCCCTCCTTTCTACGTCTGGCTCACCAGGGGCACACACCCTGTGCTGGCTGGCCTCTCCCGTCCATCAGCCCTTTGGATACCCGTTCCACCCTTGTAGGTGATGACTTTGGTCTTGTTGCTTTCCAGCTGAGGTCAGCCGCCTGTCCCCTGCCGGCCACAGCTAATGTGGCCCAGGACAGTGCTGAGGCAAAGCCAGGTCTTTCACAGCTCTGGCTCATCTGAAAGGGAGCCTTTTACTTGCGATTTCTTCCCTGTCTTTTGCTCTTGCCAAATTCACAGGTGTTGAGAACAATGTTAAGCTTCAGTCTGATGCAAAATGGACAGTGCTGTGATTGGTGCAAACACAATACTGCATTTGCATTGAAGTCAGCTGTGATTGGATAAACACTCTCTTTGGGGTCTGTAAACAGGCTCTTTGGCTTACTATGAGCGGCAGGTCCTGTGCTGGACCATGTGTTGTCCTTATGACTTTAAATGTTGAGATGAGATTCAAGGCAAAAGCCACTGAGGCAAATTCTGTCCCTTAAAACAGGGAACATCCTGTCAGACCAAAAATAAGGTTAGTGACTCTGGTGTTGCAATATTTGATCCAGTGAAAAGCTTCTCTTGGGCTGGAGAGACGGCTTAGCGGTTAAGCGCTTGTTTGTGAAGCCTAAGGACCCCTGTTCAAGGCTCGATTCCCAGAACACATGTTAGCCAGATGCACAAGGGGGTGCACGCGTCTGGAGTTTGTTTGCAGTGGCTGGAGGCCCTGGCATGTCCATTCTCTCTTTCTCTCCCTGTCTCTTTCTCCCTCTGTGTCTGTCACCCTCAAATAAATAAATAAAAATAAACAAAATTTTTTTTTAAAAAAAGGAAAAGCTTCTCTTGATTGGAGGCACATGCTTGCAAATCCTAATGTCCTGGGTTCACTTCTCCAGTACCCAAGTAAAGCCAGATGCACAAAGTGGTGCATGCATCTGGAGATCATTTGCAGTAACAAGAGGCCCTGGCATGCCCATTCTCTCTCTTTCTCCCTCCTTCCCTCCCTTTCTCCCTTATTCCCTCCCTCTCTCCCTCCCTCTTTCCTTCCTTCTCTTTTTGCAAATAAATAATTTAAAAAAAATTTTTGTTGTTCATTTATTTATTTATTTATTTGAGAGTGACAGGACAGAAAGAGGCAGAGAGAGAGAGAGAGAGAATGGTCGCACCAGGGCTTCCAGCCACTGCAAACGAACTCCAGATGCATGCACCACCTTGTGCATCTGGCTAACGTGGGTCCTGGAGAATCAAGCCTCGAACCGGGGTCCTTAGGCTTCACAGGCAAGCGCTTAACCACTAAGCCATCTCTCCAGCCCCAAATAAATAAATTTTTTAAAGTTCTGTCCAATTGCCCTTTTCTGCTTACTTTTGATTTTGATCATCAGTAGATCATGCTGACTTGCTAATCACTGAAAAGAAGCATTGGCAGCAGTGACCCCACCAGTAGGAGCCTCAGCAGGCATTTTTGTTTGCTTGTTTGTTTTTCGAGGTAGGGTCTCACTCTAGCCTAGGCTGATCTGGAATTCACTCTGTATTCTCAGAGTGCCCTCAAAGTCATGGCAATCCCCCTACCTCTGCCTCCCGAGTGCTGAGATTAAAGGTGTGCACCACTACGCCCAGCTCAGTGGGCAGTTTTAAAATTTAGTGATTGATTTAATTGGTTATCATCACCATCCTCTGTATAATACAGGGGCAATCATTACATGCTTTAAAAAAAAAAAAAAAGAACTCAGCCTGGCATGGTGGCACACGTCTTTAATCCCAGCACTCAGAAGCCAGAGGTAAGAGGATCACCATGAGTTTGAGGCCACCCTGAGACTACATAGTGGGTTCCGGGTCAGCCTGAGCTAACGCGAGACCCTACTTCAGAAAAAGAGGAGGAGGACATGGAGCAGCTGCTAGCATCTCCTGAATCGCAAGGGCTGCTCCTTCATCTACTGTCTCAGAGGTACAGGTCTAGCAGACGTTAGAAATGAAAAGGGCAAACACAGAAAGATGCTGGTGACTGAAGCCCAATGCTATCACACCAAACACTAGACCAGTTCTCCAATACCCACATAGAGCCAAATGCACAATGTAGCACATGTGTTTGGAATACTTTTGCAGCTGTAAGAGGCCCTAGCATGCCAATTCTCTCTCTCTCTCTCTCTCTCTCTCAAATGAATAAAAATAAAGAAGGCAAGTGCCTTAACCATTGAGCCATCTCTCCAGCCCCTAAAGCTACATTTCTAAATGACAGAGTTAATAATAGTACTCACAAAACATGAATGGAGCTGGGCATGGTGTCACATGCGTCTATTTCCACTTGCCCTTAATAGTATTTGTCTGGCCCATGTCTGAGTTCTGACTGTCTTTGTGGGTCAGTTTTCTATTGCTATCATTCCTGAGATAGACAGCTGACAAGCACAGTGATTTTGGCTTACAGCTTTATGTGTCCCAGTTGTTAGAAATGAGTCTAGGGTTCAAGAATGACCACATAGTCCAAAGCATGGTGGCAAGGCAATGTTCACTTCTGCAGAAGGATGCATTGGTTTTCAAAGAGTTCCGGTCAGCCAGCACACCAGCAGGAAATCTGTTGCAATGTTGTTGTTGTTGAAATTCTTTTGCTTAGTGCAAAGCGAGGGTCCCTTGCCTCACTCTGACTGATCGTGGTGTGTGTGACTGCAAGCACTGCCCAGTCTCCTCGTGCGGAGCATGGAGGTGGGTAGTGAAAGCTGGCTGCTTGGAGAGATGACTTTTGTTACTTGATTTTCTGTCGTTGGAGTCGTATACTGACTGAGGTAAGTGTCTCAGACTCTGCTGGGCCTTTTTTTTTTTTTTTTTTTTCCCTTTGGTTCTTTGAGGTAAGGTCTTGCTCTAGCCCAGGCTGACCTGGAATTCAGGGTGGCCTTAACTCACAGTGATCCCCCTACCTCTGTCTCCCGAGTGCTGGGATTAAAGCTGTGCACCACCATGCCCAGCTGGACCTCTATTTATTTATTTATTTATTTATTTATGAGAGAAAAAGGGAGGGGAGGAGGGAGAGGATGGGGGCACCAGGGTCTCCAACAACTGCAAACGAACTCCAGACGTGTGCGCTCCCTTGTGCATCTGGCTAACATGGGTCCTGGGGAATCAAGCCTTGAACCAGGGTCCTTAGGCTTCACAGGCAAGCGCTTAACTGCTAAACCATCTCTCCAGCCCTTTTTTAAAAAATTGACATCTTTAATATATGAACATAATGAAAATTGATCACATTCCCATCTGTTAAACAGTGCTGGACCTCTTGATAGGAACAGAAAGTCACACCAACATCAGTCTTGATTCACCATTTGATTTAGTGAACATCAAAGGCCAATGCCAATGCATGTGAGAGGGTCAGCAAAGTCTTTCGTTTTTTTTTGTTGTTTGTTTGTTTGTTTTTTTGTGGTAGGGTCTTGATCTAGCCCAGACTGACCTGGAATTCACTATGTACTCACATGCTGGCCTTGAACTCAAAGCAATCCTCCTACCTTGGCCTCCTAAGTGCTGGGATTAAAGGCATGCACCACTGTGCCTGTCAAGGTTCTAATTATTAATGAAATGTATGGAAAGACCCCAAGTAAAATTGCTCTCTGAACTTGAAGGAAATCTATGGAGAGAAATAACTCTAGAGTTGCCGAAAATTGCTAAGCTACATAATATGTCACAGCGGCGGGAGGCACAGGTACTGTGTTGCTAGGCGCGCGGCACGGGGTTGGCTTTCGCCAGGCCCTGAGCTTAAACCCTAGCAAGGAAAACAATCTTTTTAATGGAAAATCTAAAACCTCATCTTCTATTCAGTTCTTACTGCCACAACAAGATATCACAGATGAGGTGTCGTAAGAAGCCATATTTATTTTCTCAGCAGAAATATATGTCCAAAGGTTGGAGACAGAGCGTTCTTGTCTAAAGCAGTAGCAGACAGGGTATCTCCCAAGGACTCTCACTGGTCCAAAGCTCTCCTCCTCCTATGTTCTCCATCTGGCTCGGTGGCTCCAGTCTTATCTCTTTACAGTTGATAATAAGACAGGGGCTGCTCCCCACCCCCACGGCAGCCATTGCCAGGCAACCCCTGCCTGTTGGCCTCCTTACCAGCAAGCCTGGCAATAGAGGTGAAATGCAGAAATCTTCACAGGGAGCAATGGCCCAGCTTGGGCCACAAAGGCCTGCTGGAGCAAGTGACAGTAGGGTGACACCCTTTATCAGCATCTCTCACCCCAGGCCCTCACCTCTGATGCTCCTCAGAGCTGATTAGCTCTTAAGCCATCAGCCAGAGAGGGGACATCTCCTGTCTGTTCCTTGTCTCTCAATCCTGCCTCACAGACAAGGCATTTCCTTCCTTTCCTTTCCCTACAGATTCCATTAATAAAGCACAGCTTTTGAAAACCTCATTTGAGGGGCTGGGGTGTGGCTCAGGGGTAGAGCTCTGTCCTAGCATGCACAAGGCCCAGGATCAGCCCCCTGCTACAACAAACATCAAGCAAAGTGCAATAAACACACTTATTAGACACATGTGATATCACATGCCTGCAACCAGCCCTTTGAAACTCCATTGGAATAGGTGAAGAGGAAGTCAAACTGCGAAGATGACAAATAACTGGTGAATTTGAATCTACTGGATTATTCTGTCAGCTTCTGTGCATGCTTGGAAGGGTAAACTCTGAAAATTTAATGCAATGAGCTGGAGAGATAGCTTAGCTGTTAAGGTGCTTGCCTGCATAGTATAAGGACCCAGGTTCGATTCCCCAGTACCCACATAAGCCAGATGCTAGAGGCCCTGGCGCACCCATTCTCTATCTCCCCCCCCCTTTCTGTCTCTCTCTTCAAATAAATAAATAAAAATTTAAGAAAATTAATGCAAGAAATTGTGTGGAAGAGGTTCAGTTTTAGATACTCCTTTTAAACTATAAATTATCTGAAAGTTATGATTTCTGTAGTATCCTGTTAACAAAACAGTTTGGAGGATGCATACTGTTTCAGATATGAATTTTTATTTTAAAGTGACCAGACAGTTTACAACATGGAGTTGCAAGGTGTGCTCTTTACATAAATAAAGGACCCAGGCCTATTTTATCAGTTAGAAAAGCTGGGTGAAAAGAAGCCCCAGGGTCACTTGGTCCTTGAACTCAGGTTGCAGCCTTCATTTATACAAAGAAATAGATGCCATCAGTTTATGCATGCTTTTATTTAAATATTTACATTACTTAAAGTCATAGAATGTTTGAGTTTTTATGCAGTCGAATTGTGTAATTAGGCACTACTAACCATTAAGTTTAAAAATTCACTTGTCATGACTCTACTTACAGATGTTTACTGAAGTCCCCAGGAAGCACTCTCTCTCTCTGAGTTCTGCCCAAATGGGTCTGCCTATCCCATACTGCTTCTGGAAGCTTGAAGAACCCTCCACTGTGAGGTCCCATGAAGCTAGGCTCACCCATTCCCCACTGACTTAGCAGCATCTTTAATGAAGTTCACATTTAAAGCTCTATTTCAACTTTGGAGGATGTATACTGTTTCAGATATGACTTTTATATTAAAGCAACAGGACAATTGGCCATGTGGAATTTCAAAGTGTACTCTTTTTTAAGATTTTATATTTTATTTTTATTTATATTTGAGAGAGAAAGAGGCAGATAGAGTGAGAGAGAATGGGCACGCCAGAGCCTTCAGCAGCTGCAAATGGAAACCAGAAGCATGCGCCACCTCATGCATTGGGCCTATGTGGGTGCTGGGGAATCAAACCTGGGTCCTTTAGCTTTCCAGGCTAGCGCCTTAACCACTATCCCATCCCTCCAGCCCTCAAGCTGTATTCTTTACCTAAATAAAGGTTCCAGCTCCAATTTTTTTCACTTAGAAAAACTGGATGAGCCTGGTGTTGTGGCGCACGCCTCTAATCCCAGCACTCAGGAGGCAAAGGTAGGAGGATCGCTGCAAATTGGAGGCCACCCTGAGGCTCCATAGTGAATTCCAGGTCAGCCTGGGCTAGAGTGAGACCCTACCTCGAAAAACCCAAAAAGAAAAGAAAAGGGAAAACTGGATGAGAAGAGGCCCATGGGTCACTGCGTCCCTGAACTCAGACTGCAACCCACAGCAGCTCTGCCCATGCACAGCAGGGCATGCACAGCTGCTCTGCGGACTCATCACTGAACCGGCAGACACTGTTTTCCAAGATCACCCTGCCAGGGGCTCAACCACTCAAGCCTCACTTTCCTCACCTTGTACACGGTAAGAACGGCCTCTGCACCTTAGGGGCGGAGCAGTGAAACGGGGCAGGGGCTCCATGTGGCAGAAGGTTGTCCCTCAGGGTGCAGGCCTGCAATGCCCCCTCTTCCTTCATGCTCAGCATGCAGGAGGTTAGACCGTGGAGGCTTGGGGATCAGAGAGGCTCCCTCTCTAGCTGGGCTCCTCAGTACCTCCCAGCACAAGCAGTGCACACAGAAATCCTCCGCTTGCCAAGGAAGGATTTTTAAAAGTTCACATTGGGCCACACTTGGTGGCCCTTTAATCTCAGCACTCGGGAGGCAATGGTAGGAGGATCACTATGAGTTCCAGGCCACCCTGAGTTTACATAGTGAATTCCCGGTCAGCCTGGGCTACAGGGAGACCCTACCTCAGAAAAACAAAACAAAACAAAAAGTTCACATTGGGCTTTGAATCTTTGAAGTTTGTTTGTTTTTCAGTGAGGGTAAGGAGGGCTCTTGTCTTGGTCACCAATGTTTGACATCGGGGATTGGCCACCCTGCTGCTGTCAGCTCTGTAAATAGAGCTGGGGAGGCAGTCAGCCTGTCCCCTGTCCCCACCCCCTCTCCAGCAGGACTCACTGGAGGACAGCCTTTCAAGCTCCTAGGTGGCACAGTGAGCCTGGCCAAGGGTGGTCTCAAGGGGACTCAAGGATCTCCCTCACTGTGTTCGGACCCAGGCGGAGGGCAGGACCTGCAGGTGTCTTCCCTGCTTGTCCTTCCTGTGACCAGATGCCAGCGCCTGGAGTGAGACAACCCATACAGCTCTGTGGACACTGAACTTCATGTTCCAATGAGAGAGAGAAAGAAAGGAAGAAAGAAAGAAAGAAAGAAAGAAAGGGAGAGAGAGAGAGCAAGCTCACACCAACACTAGGTGTCAGTGGCAAAATGACCTGGAGGCAGCACGTGAGGTAAGGACAAGTCATCCAGACCTTAGATCCCAGGTGGGGCTTTAAAATTCACAGAGAAAATTGCAATCTCTGGGCCACTCTTCCTGCTTATTGAACAAATGCACACTGTCCACCTCCAGACTTATCTAAGCTGTAACAGCATTGGGAAAATTATACAAGTTCCAAAATGATTGCATCTTTTTTGCTAAATAGTTTATAAATCTGTATATCGCGATTGGGCGGCACTTTGAATGTACGACGGATGTCCTGCTAGTAATTTTTATATTTCCATAGTGAATAATTGATTCTCTTCAACTACTCTAGGCTTCTGCGTGTGATCGCTCTGACATTGCAGATCCTTCGTTCGGGAAGCGGTAAGAAGCGTTTGATTCAGTCTCAGATTCAGCGGCATAAGATACACGTGCCTTGGTCCTTCTCAGTCTCACGTTGTTTGGGGTCCTGGTGTCCTTAATAGGCTATCAGAGAAAGAAGCACCGAGGTGACAGAGAAGGCAGCGAAATCGCAGCTCCCAAGCTGCAGGCGACAGCACTGAGCAGGACTCTGAGCGACATGAACAGGGACAGCGGGCGCCGGGAAGGCTGGAGGTCGGCCTATGCCTCTGGAGAGAGTAAGTCCCCGCAGCCCGGTTCGCTGCCCCAGGTCACCGGACCCAGGGCGCAGGGTCTGGAAAAGCAAAGCGGGGGAAACCGGGGCCCAAACGAAAACTCGGAGAGCGTGGTCAAGCCACGAGCCACGTGACAGAGTTAAAGAGTCTGAAAACCTCCAGTTTGGCTTTGGGTCCGAAACGATCTCATTAGCAAGCCCCTGTGCATCTGCCCTGGGTCGCCGGCAGGGCGGACTTGCGCTCCCAGACCATGTGGCTCCGGGCTGCGCCCCGGGAGTCCCCGGGGGTCGGCGGCACACAGCCGCGGGTGGTCCCACCTGGGAGGCCTGGGGATCATCACCATCCAGCGGGGCCCCGTGACGTGAGCCCGCGAACAGCCGGGAGGAGGGAGGCCCCGGCGGGTGTGGTCCAGCGCGCCCCGTCCCCGCCCCGGGCGCTGGGTTCCGATCAGCTGAGGCCGGTGCCCCCCAGGTGCGGGCCTCGCAGCGCGCTGCTGCCGGAACGGGGGCACGTGCGTGCTGGGCAGCTTCTGCGTGTGCCCCGCGCACTTCACGGGCCGCCACTGCGAGCACGACCGGAGGCGCAGGTGCGCGGGCGCGGGGGCGGGGGCGCGCGGAGGGAGCGGCGGGGACGCGCAGCGAGAGGGGGCGGGGGCGCGCATAGGGAAGGATGGGGGGCGCGCATGGGGAAGGGTCGGGGCGCGCGGGATGGAAGGGCCGGGACCCGCGGCCACGCGCGCTCACGCCGTCTCCACGCAGGGACTGCGGCGCCGTGGGACACGGAGCCTGGACGTGGCGCGGCTGCCGCCTGTGCCGCTGCGCGTTCGCGGCGCTGCGCTGCCTCCCGCGCCAGACGCCGGGCCACTGCGGTAAGCGCGCCGCCGCCTCCCCCGCGCCCCTGAGCAGAGCAGAGCAGGGCAGGACCAGTGTCGCTCCCGAAGCACGTCGTGAAAGTTCTAGAATAATTATTCTCACTCGTCTGTCGAGTTTCTCCTGCCCGCATCTCTGGGTTTAGGAGCTTTGCGCACCGTCCCAGCCGGGCGTTGCAGTTGCGGGGCCCCATGACGGAGGCAGGTTAGCCGAGTCTGCGTGCGGAGATGCCCAGCCCGCGCTGCCGCCTGCCCTGGGACACCAGGTGGCCCTGGGGCAGGACGGGCCCCTTCAGGGTCAGGCTGCGGCGCCCTTTGCACTCGGGTCCCCTGTTCTCAAGGCCTCCCTTGGTCGTCAGGAACCCGCCTGCGCCGGCAGGGACGAGCCCCGGTGCCGCCTGCTGTCCGCGCTCGGCCTCCGCCGCTGCCCTTCGCACGTGCGTAGGCTGTGCAAGGCGTCCAGGGAGCACTGGCCGGGAGAAGCCCTCAGCCACCGTGCTGGCCCCTCCGTCACTGCAGGCAGCCCTGGACACCTCTCCAGGGGTCAGGGGACAGGACGGTTACTGACACAGCTCCTTCAACCCTCTTCTGTCCCCTTGTCCCAGACAGCCTTACTAAGGGCACGGGAGGATCGACAGTGTCTGGGCTGGGAAAGCCCTCTGGCCCCGCTCTCCCTCCTCTTCTCACATTGACCGTCCTGCCTCTGCTCCAGGGCTGGGATTAAAGGCGTGCAGCACCACACCCAGCTGTGAAAATCAGGCATGGTCTTGAGCAGCCTGTAAGGTCACCCAGAGGTGCACAAGGTTCCAATTTGAGGAACCAGCTTGAAGAGCTGTCTCAGGGCTGGCTAAAACAGTCAAGGCTTTAGACCCCAATGCGGTCACATGTATCAGTCTTGTAGGTTAGTGAAAAGGAAGAATAACTGGAGATTGTGTTCATGCTCACCTCCTTTTCCACTGGGTAGGGAACATCCTCAGACTACATTGTCACTCATGCAATGGGAGAGTAAAGAAAACTGGGACCACCATGCATGAGGATTGCGTCATATGTCAATGTGAGGGCCAGACTCTGTGCTCCTGAAATGCTCCAATGCACGGAGCTTCAGGAATGGCCACTCCCGCCTGGTTAGTACGCTGTCCCAAGTCAAAGCAATAGTGTCGGGACTAATGTGGGGAACGACAGGCTGTCTGTGAAACAGATGCCTGCAATCTGTTTTTTTGTTGTTGTTGTTGTTGTTGTTGTTTTTGTTTTTCAAGGTAGGGTTTCACTCTAGCTCAGGCTGACCTGGAATTTGCTCTGTAGTCTCAGGGTGCCCTCGAACTCACGGTGATCCTCCTACCTCTGCCTCCCGAGTGCTGGGATTAAAGGCCTGCGCCACCACGCCCGCCTTTTTTTTCTTTTTTTAATTAATATATGTCGTTCCAAGAGCCGGGCGTGGTGGCGCACGCCTTTAATCCCAGCACTCGGGAGGCAGAGGTAGGAGGATCGCCGTGAGTTCGAGGCCACCCTGAGACTCCAGAGCAAATTCCAGGTCAGCCTGGGCTAGAGTGAGACCCTACCTTGAAAAACCTTGAAAAACCTATATATATATATATATATATATATATATGTCGTTCCAGTTCAAATCATTTGCCATGGGCAGGTGACATAAGATACTCCGCTAGGTTGCCTTGCTCTGCTTAGCTGAACTAGAAAGGCTCTCAAAACAACACCGCTATTCTCCTTCGGCTCTTTCTGTTCCACAAAACTCCAGGTATTCCTCGGTGTAGAGAATAGAACTTTTTTGTTTTTGATGTTTGCTCGTTCATACAACGCTGGTTTCAAGCCAGGACCTTGCACATGCTAGGCAAGTACTCTACCACCCAGTCCTGTAAAGGATGAAGACAGAGTCTGAGGGAAAGCGGCACCTTTTCTGTCACCAGCTGGGAGCACAGCCTGTGGGAGGACCCTGGCAGAGAGGAGCTGTGCTCAGACCAAGACAGAAGAGGGTCTTAGGATGGGAACAAACATGTCTGTTTACTCTTCAGAGCCTAACCTCTCACAGTGGATCTCACACATTCCCATGTTCTTTTCCAGACCCGAGAGCCTTTCTCCCCTCCGGTTCGGGTGGACGGAGCAGGCAGGGAGCCCTGAGTTTTCTCTTCCTGCTGCCCTGCGCCTTCCTGCAGGCCACAGTCCACTGACAGAGCCTCCTCCACCCTTGACTCCACAAGGCACCGTGTCATGCCAGCTGGAAGGCTAGGACTTGGGCATCTGCTCTCAGTTTCCATGTTGTAAATTAATGGAGTTGCTTGTTCTGTCATGAACTGAAATATCAGATAAATCCCCGCGTCGTGTAATAAGCATTTTCAGCCATCATCCTTTCTGGCTTCCTGAGCCTCATTATAAGAAATCCAAAGCAGTGTTTGAACACTAGAAGCCAATCCTGTTCTACCCTGTATTCCTCTCTCGTGGTTCTGAGGGTGCACTGGGCACACTTGACTTACCTCAGAAGATAAGCCCCTACCACATCACAGTCACCCAGCAATGTGGACCCCTCCCCCCAGCTCTTCCAAATCTAAACCCAGGTCTGAATCCAAGCTTGTATAACGAATGAGTGAAAACTGCCCAGTAAGCACTTCTCTTAATGTTCACACCCATGTGTTAATGCTACTCTCACTTTTGGTTAGAGAAGCTTCTCTTTTTGGATGGCGTTGACCTTGGGATGACTCAGAAGGCACCATGATGCTAGGAAGTGACAGCACTGAAACATCTCTATCACATCCTCCAAGGCTCAGGGTCCATTGCGGAAGAGGTGGTGGAAAGAATATAAGAGCCAAAGGAAGGGTAGAGCAGAAGCAGGAGCCAGGAGGACGCTGGCCTCCTTTTTTGTGGTTTCCTGGGTGAGGTGAGGCATGGCAGGCTGATGTCAGTGACATTCACGGGCTTGGGTGACAAGTAAGGCCAGATAGAAAAGGAATCACATGGTGGTAACCAAGGAAACTATTGCTTATCCTGGTAGCTATGTCTTCTGATTGTCAAAATACCCTCTTTCAAAAAAAAAAACTTGTGGTTGATAACATACAGACAATGTACATACACATAGACACATACAGACAATACACCATGACTGTGATCCCCTCCCACCACCCTCCTTTTCTGCCCCCCACTACACGCCCTCCATGGAGTCCCTTCTTTCTAACTACTCTCTCTTCTATTTTTTTTAAATTTTTATTCATTTTTATTTATTTGAGAGTGACAGAGAAACAGGCAGATGGAGAGAGAGAATGGGCGGGCCAGGGCCTCCAGCCACTGCAAACGAACCCCAGACGTGTGCACCCCCCTGCGCATCTGGCCAACGTGGGTCCTGGGGAATCAAGCCTCAAACCAGGGTCCTTAGGCTTCAGAGGCAAGTGCTTAACCACTAAGCCACCTCTCCAGCCCTACTCTCTCTTCTATTTTTTTAAAATTTTTATTCATTTTTATTTATTTGAGAGTGACAGAGAAAGAGGCAGATAGAGAGAGAGAATGGGCGCACCAGGTCCTCCAGCCACTGCAAACGAACCCCAGACGCGTGCACCCCCCTGCACATCTGGCCAACGTGGGTCCTGGGGAATCAAGCCTCAAACCGGGGTCCTTAGGCTTCACAGGCAAGCGCTTAACCGCTAAGCCATCTCTCCAGCCCTCTCTCTCTTCTATTTTGATGTCATCCATTTTCCCCTTCTATTGTGCAGGTTTTATGTAAGTAGTGTCAGCCACTGTGAGGTCATGAATACCGTGATCACTTTGTATCTGGAAGACAGTATTGCAGAGCACTCACTCCTTCCCTTACTTTGGCATATACATGAAATCTTTAAAGTGGACATTTTAGAACCTGATACTTCTTTTGTCAACTAGCTCCCATCTCTGGGGGGGGGGGGTACCATCACTTTGCTCAATAAACTGCTGCTTACATTACCTGTGTCTTTGGGTTGAATTCTTTCTTTCAAGAAGTTAAGAACAGGGATGGAGAGATGGCTCAGCAGTTAAGGCAAAGCCCAGGTTCAGTCCACCAGTACCCACCTGTAGCCAGATGCACAAAGTGACACACACATCTGAAGTTCGTTTGCAGTGGCTGGAGGCCCTGGAACACTCATTTTCTCTGTATCTCTTCTATCTCTACTTAGAAATAAATTTTAAAAAAAATTAAAGATAAGAATAAGCTAGGCATGGTGGTGCATGCCTTTAATTCTAGCACTCAAGAGACAGAGATAGGAGGATTGCTGTGAGTTTGAGACCATCCTGGGACTGGGATAAAGGGAGACCCTACTTTGAAAACTTCAAAAAAAAAAAAAAAAGGCTGGAGAGATGGCACAGCGGTTTAGGTGCTTGCTTGTAAAGTCTAACAAACAACCCAAGTTCAATTCTCCAGGACCCACATAAAGCCAGATGCACAATGTGGATCATACATTTGGAGTTCATTTGCAGTGGCTAGAGGCCCTGGCATGACCATTCTCTGTCTTCAGTCTCCCCCTGCTTGCAAATAAATAAATTTTTTTTTAATTAAATGAATAAATAAAAAATTATATATTAAAAAGGGACTGGAGACTGGCTAGAGTTACTGGGCTTGGAGCTACAGAGTTTGGTGTTTGCAGTTTTAAATCATGTATTGCTTGAATATTTCTTTGCTAAGTCCAATGCCATCTTTTGCAGATGTTTATTCTGTGCCATTATTGGTTTTTTGGAGTTTGTTTGTTTGGAATTATGGCTCACTTACAAGATCTTGGACTATGGGGATGTGTGATGATCAATGGAATTGATAAAAACTATGGGGACTTTTAAAGTTGGATGAATGTACTGCATTTTATATCATGTATGATTATCAGTTTATGGGGACCAGGGACAGAATATGGTGGTGTGATTCAGGTGTCCCCCATAAACTTAGGTGTTGTGTCCTGAATGCTAGTTCCCAGCTGATGGAGATTTGGGAACTAACGCCTCCTGGAAGCAGTGTATTGTTGGGGGTGGGCTTATGGATATTATAGCCAGTTTCCCCATGCCAGTGTTCGGCCCATTCTCATGTTGCTATTGCCCACCTATGTTGGCCAGGGAGTGATGGCCACCCTATGCTCATGCCATCCTTTTCCCCTGCCATCGTGGAGCTTCCCCTTGAGCCTTTAAGCCAAAATAAATCTCTTTTTGCCAAAAAAAAAAAAAAAAAAAAAAAAAAAGACTGGACAGATGGCTTAGCAGTTAAGGCACTTGCCTGAAAAGCCTAAGGACTTGAGTTTGATTCTCCAGTCCAGTACCCACATAAAGCCAGATGCACAGTTATTTTTTATTTTTTAGTTTAGTTTTTCAAGGTAGGGTCTCGCTGTAGCTCAGGCTGACCTGAAATTCTCAGGGTGAAAGGTTTGGTGACAAGCCTGTGGCTCTGAGAGGTGGGGGAACTTTTAGAAGGCAGGGCCTGGTGGGAGAAAGTTCTGTCATTGAGGGACTGTCCTTAAAGGGGACATCAGGCTCTCAAGCCCTTCCTCTTCCTTTCTGTTGCTTCCTGGCCACCATGAGGTAAACACACCTCATCTGCCACTTGCTAGTGCCATGATATCCCGTGCCACCCCACTTGAGGAACACAGGGCCAACAGACCACAGACTGAACCTTTTGAAAGCATGAGCCAAGACCAACCTTAATTCCTTTAGCAAAGAAGTCCTCAAGCATTTTGTCACAGGGAGGGAATCTTAATGTCATAGAACCAGATACCCATATATAGCCATATACTAGGCACAGGAAACAAAAATGAAGGGATGGAGGGAGGAAGCAAGGGGAGGCACCTGGACAAGAGTCTTCACACTGGCAACAGAGGGCTGTGCACCGGGCACAGTGCTCTGATTATGTGTACAGGAGTTGGTGTCTTCTCACCTGCTGGTCAGGGCCTGGGAGATCTGGGTGCAAACGGGCATGAGAACAATTTGCTCAAAGCATCTGAATTTTTCTTAGAGCCCCCTGGGCCTGCAGGGACCCCAGATGCTCCCTTATCCACAGTTCCCATTGGAGGGTGGGGCTGTGGTCCAAGCCCTTCCCAATGACTAGTTAGCATGCGGTGACACACAGTTTGCAGGGTCAGCTGGGCGCTGAGCCAGCAGTTCTTGGCTCTGTCAAGCTTCTGGCCCACAGGGATTGGGAGGCAGGCTGCTGCTGACCAGGATGGTGGGCCTTAGGGTGGGGGGCAGCAGCAGGCTGCGAGCAGAGCCCTGGAGAAGAGCTCTAGGGAGCATGTGAAGACCTCAGAGCGCAGGGCCCTTCACACTCTACTTCCAACTTCCCCAGAAGAGCTTCGGCGACCTGTGGGCCCAAGAGATGCTCCTTCAGGCCACCCGCGGGCTTGCACCAGGAGCACGGGCTTCTCGCTCCATGTGGCGAGGCAATGGCCCCAGTGCTGGGCCTCATTCTGAAAGCACACACACCCATGGGTGCAGGAATGGGACCCTATCTGCAAAATGGAATCCACCTGCCCAAGAGCAGAGACTCGGCTCCTAGCTGGGCAGCCCGACTTCCCGATTAACTCCTCCACTGTCCCTGGGCAGGAAGGAGGGAGACCTTCAGACACCGTGGAGGTGAACTGGGGACAGCATGAGGAGCAGTGCTGACGGGTCAGAGAAAGGAGTCACCGGTCTCTCCAGTTGTTTTTATTTTGCCAGGCCTGGAGCAGAAGTGACGTCACACGGACACGCAGTCCCACCAGTGTAAGTGTGGAAGGACTGTGCTCAGTGAGGAGAATGGTGAGATGGGCTGGAAGGCGGGGTGCTGTGGGCCCATGGCACACTCCTGTACCAAGTCAGCTGCAAGAGGAGGGTCTGAGAAGACAGCAGGGCTGTGAGGATGGTGGGTGTGAGGACAGTGGCCTCACTTCTCCAGCCTGTCATAGCAGGGGGCTTTTCCTCTTGAGGGACCATGGAAGGGTCAGGATCAGGTGTGGCTTGCTTGTGCTTCTTGATCCACTTGGAAAAGAATGAGACCTTGGTGAAGATGCTGGGCATGGTGACCGGGTATAGACATGCCGAGCTCCAGCTGGCCAACCCCTCCACGTACCAAGTGTCATTCACTCTGCAGACGAGGGGACCCCCAGAATCTCCCTGAGGAGAGAGAGAGAACATGGGGAGTGGGTCCAAGACAGGAGAGGACACACTGCCCAGGATGGAGATAGGAGCCAGAGTCTCTGTTGTCTGACTGGTGTTAATGGCACCTCACGGGCAATTACACAGTCTATGCATGGGAGGCCCAAGGCTCTATATCCTTAGGTCAGGAACCAAAAGACCCATTCCACGAAGCTGCCAAGAGGACCCCAGGCCGCACCTAGCTGTGAGCGCAGTCCAGAACGACAGGGGGAGAGACTTCTAGGAGTCAGGACATCTGCCCCATGCCCTGCCACCTGTGGGCAAGATGCCTCTGAGGCTCCACAGTGTGGCTTGCTGGGTTACCATCTGTATACATCGTCTGTGGGCTTTGGTGAATGTTTGGCTCAGCCCAGCATCCCACGCGGGTCTTAGGTGAGATGGCTCAGTGGTTAAAGGCACTTGCTTGAAAAGCCTGATGGCCCGGGTTCAATTCCCCAGTTCCCACATAAAGCCAGATGCAAAGTAGTGCTGCATGCATCTGGAGTCTGTTAGCAGTGACAAGAGGCCCTGATGCACTCATTCATATATATTTTTTTCTCTCTCTCTTAATTTCTCCTTGCAAATAATTTTTAAGTGGGTCAAGGAACATGCCCCACATCCCTCCAATCATGTGTTGAATGACACAGTTGAGCAGTGCTGTCTATAGCATGCTCAGGAGAGAAGGAGGCACATCCGTGTGGGCACACACCTGCATACATGCATGTACATGGGGCTGCACAGCTGACAGAAGAGCCTTGGGAGGGCGTCACTGTCTGCGCCATCAGAGGGCTTCTCTGAGCCAGGACTGGAGGGAGGGAGCCCTGAGGCCTGACCATGCCAGCCATGCCACAGACATGGGGGAGCTTGGCAGAGAGGCGAGGGGCCCTGGTGCAGGTTCTGAACGTGTGTTCTGGGGATCTGGTGGAAAGGCCATACCAGAGCTCCAGGAGCATAACAGGTTACAGTTGGCAGGGGTCAGCTGGAAGTGGTCAGCACACAGGACTTGCCATTCCTGACCCTTCCTTTCCATTCAAAATGTTAGGCATGTTGGATGCGGTATGCCTGTGATCTCAGTACTCCAGGGGCTAAGGCAGGAGGATCACACGTTCAAGACCAGCCTGTGCTGCATAGTGAACTTATGTCAAAAAGGAGGAGGGATCTTGGGAGATGACTCAGTTGGTAAAGTGACTACTGCACAAACATGACACCTGAGTTTAGATCCCCGGAATCCACAAAAAAATGTAGGTGTGCCAGCCCTTGTCTGTAACCCCAGCCCTTGGTGGCAGAAACAGGCAGATGCCTGAAGCTCACCAGCCAGTCTAGCTGAATCAGTGAGCTCTGGGTCAGGCAAGAGATCCAATCTCACAAAATCAAATGGAAAGTGACCAAGGGAGACACCTGAAGCTAACCTGTGGCCTCCAGCACGTAAGTTGCAAACATGTCCACAGGCATCTGCATGCACACGTACACACATATGCACAAATACATACATCACATGCACACAAACCAAACAATAACCAAAAAAAAAAAAAATTTAAGGCAAACAAGTAAGTGGTGGACTCTGGCGTCAGGATGAGAAGCGAGGAGAACAAGGGCAGGAGTCAGCTGCTACCGCTAACTGAGAGTGCGCCCAGAGGCCGGAAGGAGGCTGCTTGAGGATGACAGTCAGGAAGCCAGCTGGGCAGCACGTGCAGGGCCTTGGGGTGAGCCTCAACCACTCAACCACTGGGACCTCAGCAAACAAAAAAGCTACTTTACAGACAAGCCATTAACAGAGTCAATAAACATCCCACGGAATGGGAGAAAATCTTCACCAGTGTACCTCTCACAAAGGCCTAATACCTAGAATCCATAAAGAACTCAAGGGCTGGAGGCTTGCCTGCAAAGTCTAAGGAACCCAGGTTCAATTCCCCAGTACCCACATAAGCCACAAGCACAAGGTGATGCATGCGTCTGGAGTTCATTTGCAGCAGCTAGAGGCTCTGATGTGTAAATTCATTCTCTCCCCCTGCCTGCCTCAAATAAATAAATAAAATATTGCTGGACATGGTAGCATACAACTTTAATCCCAGCGCTTGGGAGGCAGAGATAGGAGGATCCCTGAGAGTTCAAGGCCACCCTAAGACTACATAGTAAATTTCACATCAGCCTGGGATAGAGTGAGACCCTGCCTCAAAAAAAAACCAAAAAAACTCAAAAAATTAAACAATAAAGAAAAACAATAAAAAAGTCAAACAACCTAGTCAAAAATGGGTGGAGGGTCTGAAGAGACAGATGGCTTAGAGACTAAGACACTTGCTTGCAAAGCCTAAGGACCCAGGTTTGATTACTCAGTTCCTACATAAGCCAAATACACAAGGTGACACATGTGTCTGGAGTTCGTTTGCCATGGCTGGAGGCCCTGGTGCACCCATTCTCTCTATATATGACTCTCTCTCTCTCTCTCAATCTCTATAAGTAAATAAATAAAATATTTTTTAAAAAAGAAAGAAAAATGGGGTGGAGAACTAAACGGAGAATTCTCAGAGGAAGAAATACAAATGGCTACTTATTACGCACTTAAAGAGAAGATCAACATCTTTAGTCATCAGTGAAATGCAAATTAAAACAACTCTGAGATTTCATCTTACCCTAGTTAGGATGGCCTTCATCAAAAACTCGAATGAGGGCTGGGGAGATGGCTCAGTGGTTAAGGTGCTTGTCTGCAAAGCCCAGTGACCCTGGTTTGATCCCCAGTCCCCACGTAAAGCCTGATGCACAGAGTAGCACACACATCCGGACTTTTTTTGCAGTGGCTAGAGAACCTGTTGCACTATTCTCTTTCTCTATCTCTGTCTCTCTTCCTCTCCCTCCCTCCCCCCACCTTCGGCTTGCAAATAAATAAAATAAAAATATTTCAAAAAAAATCAAATGGAAGCTGGGCATGGTGGCGCACACCTTTAATCCCAGCAGAGGCAGAGGTGGGAGGATCGCTGTGAGTTCGAGGCCACCCTGAGACTACAGAGTGAATTCCAGCCTGAGCTAGAGTGAGGCCCTGCCTTAAAAAAAAAAAAAAAATCAATACTGGCAAGGCTTTGGGGGAAAAGGAACCCTTACCCACTGCTGGTGGGAGTGCAAACTGGAACAACCACTATGTAAATCAGAATTGGAGACACTTGAAAAAGATGAAGATAGGGGCTGGAGAGATGGCATAGCGGTTAAGGTGCTTGCCTGCGAAGCCTAAGGGCCCATTTTCAACTCCCCAGATCCCACACAAACCAGACACATAAGGGGATGCATGTGTCTGGAGTTTAATTACAATGGCTGGAAGCCCTGATACACCAATTCTCTCCCTCCCTCTCTCTCCCTCTCCCTTTCCCTTTCTGTCTCCCTCTCCCTCTCTCTCATAAAAATATACTTAAAGAGCCAGGCGTGGCGGCGCACACCTTTAATCCCAGCACTGGGGAGGCAGAGGTAGGAGGATCACCATGAGTTCAAGGTCACCCTGAGACTACATAGTGAATTCCAGGTCAGCCTGAGCTAGAGTGAAACCCTACCGTGAAAAACCAAAAATAAAAATATAAATAAATAAATAAATAAATGAATGAAAAAAATTAAAGATGAAAATAGATCTACCATTTGATGCAGCTATACCACTCCTGGGCACACCCCGTAAAGCCTCCAGTCTACAGAGATACTGGCTCAAGTATGCTGCTGCTCTATTCACAGTAGCTAGGGACTGGAACCAGCCCAGATGCCCATCAACTGAAGAGCATGCAATGCAGATGTGGTACATACACACAACGGAACTCAGCAGTAAGGAGAGATGAAATAATGAAAGCGGCAGAAAAATGGAGTTGGAAAAAAAAGCATTCTAAGTGAGGTCACGCAGGCACAGAAAGACAAACACTCCATGTCCTCTCTCATCGGTGGTTCCTAACGGGGGTAAATTGGAAATGAGTGCAAATGGTGGTAAGCAACAGGAATATAAGCGATACAAGCATAAAACTAAAATGAGGCCAAGAGAAGTAAGAAATGAGAGAGGAGGAGTTATCTGACAGGTTAGGAGAAGAACAGAACATCAGGGGAGGGGCTTAGAGGGGCAGTGGGTATGGACAATGGGGAAGGAATTACTGAAAAGTTAACACATCATGAATCAGTTCCATAGAAACCCTCATTCTGGCTAGCATTCTACAAGATATAACCACCAATAAAGAGGGAGAGTGGTATTACCCATTTCATTTAGGAAGATGTAAGATATTAAACATTGTGACAGAGTAAAAAAAAAAAAAGAAGAATGAGGGCTGGAGAGATGGCTTAGTGGTTAAGGCACTTACCTGCAAAGCCAAAGGACCTCGGTTTGATTCCCCAGGACCCACATAAGCCAGATGCACAAGGTGGCATATGCATATGGAGTTTGTTTGCAGTGGCTGTAGGCCCTGGCGTGCCCATTCTCCCTCTGTCTCTCTGTCTGTTTCTCTCTCTCTCTCTCAAATAAATAAATAAAAATTAAAAATACTAAAAAAAAAAAAAAAAAAAGTGAGAGAGGGCAGTCCAGACAGGTGGTAAAGCTTAACTTAAAATTATGGACTCTGGCTGATAAATCCCCAGGCCCAGAATTGGCTTGCTCCGAACAGTGAGCAATGGCCTGGGATACCCATGAGGTCCCCAAACAATGCAAACTGTTGTCAAGACACTTGATTACCTGCCAGAGCTAAAAGGTAAGGTCCTAATGCGTAAGACACCACAGGCTGCGGTCACAGGACATCGGAATACTGAAAGGGAAACTAGCTCCCTCTGGCCAGCCCTCATAGTGCTGAAAAGCCCTGTGGGAGGTGCTGGAGGACAACAGTCACCAGTAGCATGAACAAGCAGGGGACCCTACACACTACAAAATCAACCAGCTGGTCAAGAAGTGCACACCTGTGCAATAGTGGCCCACCTCTGCAGGTAACCAACTCTGATTGGACATAAAGGACCCCTCAGTGGGAAAGAACTCATATCTGGTACTAGAAACCAAGTCAGAATCCCATTGTCAGGAAACTCAGAGACTCTAGAGAGAAGCCCCCGCTCCCTGGAAAAGATGAGTGGGCTTGCACAATAATAACAAAAAAAAAAAATCTCTCAAATTTGCAAACCCCCTTAACTCAAGCTGCTCTCACTCTTGTTTGGAGAATCTGCTTTCTTGAACAGATGACAGAGAAAACTGAGGAGAACCAAGATCCATCAATAAGACAAGAGGTTAGCCGACTTCCCACCATGAGATGTACCACCTCTATCACATCTGCCACGGCTCAGGAGAAACTGCAGGGGAAGTGATGACATGAACACTGCTCTCACTGCTAGCCTGACAACCAGCCCTGGGTTGATGGTAACAAACAGTGATCAATCAAAACCTATCAAAACAGAAATCCAGAGGCTACAGAGAACTCAACACTAAATGAGACTGTCAACAGACCCGCCATGGCTCAGGGAACATTGTAGAAGAGGGAGATGAAAGATTGTAAGAGCCACAGAGTGGGGAGGAATATCCTGAGGCATGGTCTCCTGCTATATCACAGGGACTGACTGAGGCCTTCATGACCCCACAGTGAATACCATAACGCCACTGAGGAGGGTCTCCAGGGTAAGGGGAGCAGGGGTGAGGGGATAAGAGAGAATAACCTGTTATGATTAATATAAAAAAATAATATTAAAAAACACACCATTTGCAATTCCCTCTCAGGGAAACCATCCAAATGCTCAGCCTACCGTGGTGCATCCACATGGTGGGACGGATAAATCTCATGAACACACTGAGCGGGGGAGACCAGCCCAGAGTGTGACCTGTCTGGTGTGCATTCAACTAAAGTCCAGCATGAAAGCCCGTCAGTGCTTTAGAAGTAAGGTGGGGCTCTTCTGGGAGAGTCGGGACAGGAACGGGATCCCTTGGGTGCTGGTCTCATGTTTCTAAAACTTCCTCACGCAGAACCACCCATGGCATTTTCTTTGTGTGCTGTACTGCAACACGTGTGAAAGCGACAGTGGAGCCCGGCGGATGGGCTCACGCCCTTTAGGGGCACTGACACCCCAGGCTGTATGGTCAGCTATGAAGAGGAAGATGTGGCTGGGGGAGGGTCCAGAGGAGACTGACAGTACTGGAGCAGAGAGGTGTCCCAGCTCAGGTGGGCCTTCTGCAGAGGGTCCCACTTACTCGGCACATAGACTTTCTGTTAGTGACATCCATGGCACACAGCACATCCTCCTTGACAGCACTAGGCTGACCTCTATTGGGGTCTGGAAGCCGGAAAAATTCTTGACATCGCTGATTTTCTATGAGGGAGACTTGTGCTTCCTGAAGATGGAAGGGTGCGGGCAGGAATGCTGTGGGAGAAGGGTTAGATGTGAGACGCAGCCCGGCTCCAGAGAGGCCAGCCCTCCCTCCAGGCTGACTGCTGATGGAGGACAGCCACTCTAGGCCACAGGGGCAGAGAAGGCCTCCTGTGGACATGCAAACCCCAGGGGGAACAGTGTTCAAGAAACAGGGTGAGGGATGTGGGAGACAATACCAGGCAGGAGGTCAATTTGACTGCCATAATCTAAAAGTGAGAGCTAAAATGTTTTAGGCATAGGCTGGGACTATATATCACAATGATAGAGTGGTCGTCTTTCATCTTTCATATATGTGGCCATAAGTTAAATTCCAGCTACAAATAATCAAAAAAAAAAAAAAAAGCTAACAAAACAAAAAAAAAAAGTGAGGCAGAATCCTAGCAGGACCCCAGCAGCACAGTCTCCTTGCCAGGCTATGGGATTGGACTTTATCTTAAGGATAAAGGGTTCTTATGTTTTAAAAACTTTGGCTAGGGCTGAGCCGGATGTGGTGGCACACACCTTTAATCCCAGCACTCGGGAGGCAGAGGTAGGAGGAGAGACGTGAGTTCAAGGCTACCCTGAGACTACATAGTGAATTCCAGGTCAGCGAGACCCTACCTCGAAAAACCAAAAGAAAAAAACAAAAAACACTTTGGCTAGGACTGGAGAGATGGCTTAGGGCACTTGACTGCAAAGCCAAGAGACCCAGGTTTGATTTCCCCAGAACCCACGTAAGCCAGATGCACAAGATGACACATGCATCTGGAGTACTCGTTTGCAGCAGCTGGAGGCTCTGGCACACCCATTCTCTCTCTATCTGCCTCTTTCTCTCAAATAAATAAAAATTGAAACAAAATTTTAAAAAACCTTTGGTTAAACTGTGGAGCCCAAGCTAGGAGGGTACAGTCTGGCAGCATAGCTGGGATGCAACAGAGACATATGACACAGGGGCCAAAGGAGCATGGGAGCAAGACAAGAGCACTGGCCCAGTCTCAAGGAACAACCAGACCTGGAGACTTGGACTTTGTTTCCAGCGCCTCTCACTCATCTGACCTGGGCTCCCTACAAGGTGGCAGTGACAGGAGAAGTGCTCTCCCCTGTGCAAGGCCCATGTTTACACATCCCTCATGAGTGTGCAGGGGCTTCAGGACCCAGCAGTGTGTGTACCTCCTGGATAGGCAAAGGCTTCAGGGTCCACAGTGCATGTTCCACAGTGGGTGGGCAGGGGCTGCCTGCATGTAGCAGACTCCAAGCCTGGTTTGAGTCCCAGCAACCGTGTCAGAGGAGGTCATGAGAGAGGACAACCGTAAGGCTATCTCTCATGGAGGGCAGCATCTCTTTGCCCTGGTTATTGCCCCAGCCCATGAATTCCCATAGTGTTCCAACTCTGATCCTCTGGCCTATCTTTAATACCCTACCTGCCCTGCCATAGGTTCTTAGAAAGATCTTATAAAAATGTTGATGAGCCGCTGTTCTAATGACTAGGCTGTATGAATTACACTTAAGAGGTCTGGAACAGGAATGGAGTCTGTGGTCCTGACCTCAACAAAGCTCCTATTGCAAATACCTCCTGGGGCTGCTGTCCTAGATGGTAACCCTACAATTAATGACAAATTTGCATTCATTTTATTTCACTTGCCATTATTTTCCTAAATCAAAAACATTCAGCTGGGTGTGGTGGCGCACGCCTTTAACCCCAGCACTGAGGAGGCAGGGGTAGGAGGATCACTGTGAGTTCAAGGCCAGCCTGAGACTACATAGTGAATTCCAGGTCAGCCTGGGCTAGAGCGAGACCCTACCTCAAAAAAACAAAACAAAACAAACAAACAAACAAAAACCCATTCATCCTTCTGCAAAAATCTTTGTGCGATAATTCTGTAGTCTCAATCTAAAAATGTGCAGTTGTCCCTTGTTATCCGTGGGTACTCGCCCTAACCTAGGATGCCAAACCCAAGCACTGAAGTCCCTTATAAAAAATGCCATTTGGGAGCTGGAGCAATGGTTTAAAGGTGCTTGCTTGCAAAGCCTGACGGACTGGGTTTAATTCCGCAATACCCACATAAAGCCAAATGCACAAAGTGGCAATAAATACACCTGGAGTTTTTGCAGCAGCAGGAAGCCCTGGCATGCCTATCTGTGTGTCTTCTCTCTCTTTCTCTCTCTCTCTGTGTTTCTCAAATAAATAAAATATTTTTTTGAAAATTGCATTGTATTTACATAGAACCTGTGGACATCCTTCCATATTCTTAGAATCATCCCTAGATGGTGTACAATACATGACAGAAAGGAATGATCACTATACTCTATCATTTAAACAATAATGACAAAGAGAAGTGTGTATCACTCCCCTGTCCCAAATGCTTTTGGTCCACAGTTGATTGAAACTGAGGATTCAGAGCCCACATGTACACGGGGCCAACTATAGAAACGGACACAATGGGTTGAGTCCTAACTTGCATTAAGGGATGAAGAGTAAGGTTCGCAGAGGCAAATGCTCTTCATCCACACACACCCCCGGCCTCAGGCCACAGGGCAGCCTGCTCTCATTTCCTCAAGCACACCCAGGGCCTTTCCTGGCCAGGGAAGATGAAGCAGTGCTTGGTGAGAGCCTTGTCACCCGCAGGGGTCAATCACGTTCAGAGCCCTGCGTGCTGAATGGCTCCATGCCAAAGCACCCAAACTTCAGATGTGAAAGCTAAGATTGATTCTGAACCGTGGACTGAGGCTCAACAGGACTGCAAGGGCCTCCACTGTCTCTCATCCCCTCACCCTCTGGGCCTGCCCTGTGTACTCACTATCCTCACTGAGCATCCCCCAGCCACTTATCCAGCAGGGACTATCAAGGGGCACCTTCGTGGTGTTCTCCGGGATGCAGGCCGGGAGGATGTGGGAGTTAAAGTCCACAGGAATGTGCAGTTGCAGCAGGGCGATGTCATTTCTCTGGTGGTGGAACTTGTTATAGTTTTCTTGGATAATGACCTTGTTCACTGTCATATGTCGGCTGTAGTTGCTGGGATTGCTCAGCTGGCTGTACCCTAGCAGAATGCGGTAGTCAGATGGGCGGCGGGACCTAGTGGGAAACAGCACCATTGACGAGTGAGCCAGCACCGTCACCCTGGCTGCCCACCTACACCGCAAGCAACCACATCCAGTCTCCACGGCTTTTCAGCTGTATCTTCTCCTTCCCTAGTACTGAGCTGGTCCTTGTGGGGGTCAGGATGGTCACCTAAGACCTGAGGTCATACCCCAGAATCCAAGCGGCAGTGAACCTCATGGCTGGTAAGAGACACTTGGAACACACTGACCCACGCACAGCAGGTTGGGAGGAAAACATGTGCTCACTTCCGGCCCTGACCAGACTCTTCTCCCGTCTGCTTGCCCTTTCTTCTCAAAGAGCCCACTTCCTGACTGGCATGGTCCACACCCCAGCCCTCACACGTCATCTCTCTGAAGGGTGTCTCCCCACCTGGGCACAGGCACTCAACAAGAAGAAATGGAGGAGCATGGGAACACTGTTTCTGGAACATGTGCGACATTCCAGCCCCCATGTCCTGCTAGTGTGGACCCCCATATTCCCTGTTCACAGGCCTGAATTCTTCATGCTCCAAGCCCCTCCAACTCCAGGTGCCACTATGATAGGCCCATGGCATCTCCCTGGCATGCCTTCATGGGTGACCATGGCAGATACACCTCACTTACATCCCACTTCCCTGATAGGTTGAGAAGTTCCAAGGTGCCCCCCACACCCCTCAATATGGGCCTTGTGTGGAGCCTGCACGCATGTGAGCTAACGGTATGAATAAAACCCACGTGTAGGTCTCACAGCAGACAAGGTGTCTTCCTCACCCCCCTTTGGGAACAGATGAGCCCAGGGCACAGCTAGGAGGTGCCCAGGCTCCTATCTGCTACACTGTACTAGGACAGAAACCATCTGCTTCATCCCTTACTCTGGGGACAGTGGACTCAGCTCTTCCTAGACACACAGTCCTACAGGAGGGACAGGAAGGTCACACACACACACAGAGTCCCAGGACACCTCTGGAGCAGCATGGGGAATGTGTGGGTGGCCTGAACCCTGAGGAGCCTCCAGGAGGAGAGCCCTGGTCGGCCTGGGAAGGCTCTGGGTTGGTGGAGGTGGGCTGCTCCTTTACAGGCCCCACCCTGGGGATGGGGTTTGGGGACTGTCACTTTGAGGTAACCCTAGACCTTGTGCTGTGTACGGCCAGGTCAAGACACACTCACAACCATGTGTAAAGGAGGGAGCAGGCCTTCTGCTATCTCCAGGGCCTGTCCTGAGATGAGCGGGACCCAGATATTGACGTCCTCTAGAGCAGAGCGGGAGTTTGATTCCTAATGTCATGGAAGAGAAAGAGAGGCCTGGAGGTGGCCACTTTGGAACTGAAGTCTGTTTTCCAATACCTACTGATAATCTCAACAGGTGTAAATGACTTCCAGTTAGCTCATTAAAAGTAATGGGCATGATTCTGTGACAATAACACAACCCTGGTGGGCCCTGGGAGGGGCCAAAGGGCATGTCCTTGGTGAGAGAGGAAGTAGAAATCCTCTGAGAGGCAGACTCAGATGGGCAGGAGATGGAAGTCAGATGAGGGGTGGCACCACTGGGTCAAGGGTAGGGCCGCCGGCAGCATGCTATCGCAGAACCAAGCCTGTAAGGAAGAGGCTTCTCCACGCTCTTCCCTTTCCCTCTTTTCGCCTAGCGCCTCTCTCCTCAGCCCTGCCCAGCTGCTGGCCCCGCACAGGGAATTCGCACCTTTGGAAGCAGTGGGCAGCACTGGCTACCCAGTAGTTGTCGATGAGAACCGCTCCACAGATGTGCACGCCTTTCCACAGCAGACTGGCCTGCCATGGCCACCGCCCGGGGCCTGCCTCCTGACCACCAAAGATCTTCCCAGCGAACTCGGTCTTGCCACATACTGTGGAGACAATCAATCACAGACACGAGGCACCCACATTCAAGATGCGAGTGCTTGGTGCCCCAAATATCAGCATCAGCGGCAGTCTGGGGACACTGGGGACCCTCCTCTCCCTTCCCAGATGAGCATCTCCAAAGTCCAGGAAAGAACAGCCTGGCTCATGGGACATACAAGCCTCCTGGAGGGCAGGGAGAGGGAGAAGATCAGTGAGAGGCTGCGTCAGAAATGTCCAGATAGAACAGAGGTGTATGGGGGAGGTGGGTCCCAGCAGGTTCTTGTCAGACCTCCTCCTCAAGAGAACAGCCCTGTTTGCAGGAGCAGATGCCGAGAGGGACAGAAGACCTTATTGGTCGTGGTCATGGGCATGTAAGTGGGTGCGCCCTCCACCTCCCAACGAAGACAGTGTGTGGTTCAGCCCTGAAGATGTTCTAGTGCGTGACCTTGACCCTGAATGAAGAGGTCTGAGGTCACAAGGAAGCGCCAGCAGGAGGGACATCCCATGTACCCAAGCCAATCTCCAGGGTAAATGACCGTCACCTCACTGCCTTCTTCAGAGGTGGCAGCAGAGAAAAGCCCACGGGGAACCTGCCTCCTGCTCTGGAAGCCTTGCTTGGCCTGCCCACTCACCCTTCGACAGAGGTTGCGTGGTCGACGTGGTTCCCGAGGTCAGGGTAGCCACTGAGGGCAGCCGGGGCAGCGGCGAGGATGGTATTGGCTGCATGTTCTCGGCGTCCTGGGCGCGCACAGGCAGGATGCTCAGCCACACAAGCAGAGCCGTCCACACGCAGGCCCCGTGCCCGCCTGGGCCTGACTGCTGGGCCCTGGCGCCCTGCATCCCGGGCTGCTCTTCATCCGGGTCCCATAGGCCACCCGCCGAAGGCGCGTGCGCGCAGACAACTGCTGAGGCTGGCAACCGACCCCGGGAACGTCCTTGTGCAAACAGACCTGCGCGGGAGCTGGTGAGGACGAAAACGCGTGCGCCGCGGCCCCAGGCCCACGGGAGACAGGCGTCACTGGAAGCCAGGCTGTCCTCAAGCTCCTCTCTCTGGCCCCCTAAGGACCCGTGCTCTTTCCAGATGCAAAAGTTGGATCCCAAAGTTTCCCAGTCTCCTCCCATTATAGTATCCGCTCAAAACGCACAATCTCTTTATCACTAGCTCATCCCCTCAAAGTCCAAGAACTCAGCGTCTAAATCGTCTCAATGGGCTGTCGATGGGGTCTTTGTGAAACACTGCTATCTAGCTTGCCCACCCTTCCTTTTCTTATTATTCCTCGCCCTTCCTTTTTTAAAAAAATATATTTTTCATTTACTTATTTGTAAAGAGAGAGAAGGAAGAGGAGAAGGCGGAGATGAGAATTGGGGACGAGGGCCTTCAGACACTGCAAAAGAATTCCAGACTCACGCGCCACCGTGTGCATCTGGCTTAAGTGGGTCCTGGAGAACAGAACCTAGGTCCTAGGGCTTCGCAGGCAAGTGCCTTAACTCCTAAACCATCTCCCCAGCCCCACCCTTCCTTCCTTTTTTATGTAAAGTAACACATATTTGCACCTGAGAGCACCCATCACTTTGCTCCCTGCCTGTAGAATCCCAGCAGTTGGCACTGGTCCTGCCTTCCTTAGGTTCCTTCTGCCAGGCAACACGCGCTGGGACTACTTGCTGCCATGTCTTAAGAACTTTGTGATCCTTGCTTTCATGCAATTTCACTTTATTAAACAAAATGACATATCTACAGATACTTAAAAAAAAAACTCGGGGGCTGGAAAGATGGCTTAGCGGTTAAGGACTCCAGGTCCCATGTAAGCCAGATGCACAAGGTGGCACATGCATCTGGAGTTCATTTGCAGTGGCTGGAGGCCCTGGTGTGCCCATTCTCTCTGTCTCAAATAAGTAATAAAACGGGGGGGGGGCTCCCTCCTTTGCCATGGCCACCAGCACAGATGACAGAGACACAGTGCCCTTAAGTGTCCTCTAGAACCTTGGCCATGGAAACCTGTGAGGAGGGCTTGGAGTCTATAACAGAGAGTAGGAAACTACTTTTCCTAGAAAGCGCTGACTCATTGAGCCCACACAGTAGCTGCTGAAGCAAGGCTTGGCTCTTGTTCTACAGGGAATAAGGGAGTTTAATCTGAAAAGAATATGAATGATCACAGCCCAAGAACTTGGATTCGGGTTGCTCTAAATGACATGTTCCATGATAGAGAAGTTTACATTGAACATGTTCCATGATAGAGAAGTTTACATTGAACATGTTCCATGATAGAGAAGTTTCCATTGAACATGTCCCATGATAGAGAAGTTTACATTGAGCATGTCCCATGATAGAGAAGTTTACATTGAGCATGTCCCATGATAGAGAAGTTTACATTGAACATGTTCCATGATAGAGAAGTTTACATTGAGCATGTTCCATGACATAGAAGTTTACATTGAGCATGTCCCATGATAGAGAAATTTCCATTGAACATGTTCCATGATAGAGAAGTTTACATTGAGCATGTTCCATGATAGAGAAGTTTCCATTGAACATGTTCCATGATAGAGAAGTTTTACTGAGCATGTTCCATGATAGAAGAGTTTACATTCAGCATGTCCCATGATAGAGAAGTTTACATTGAGCATGTCCCATGATAGAGAAGTTTACATTGAGCACATTCCATGATAGAGAAGTTTACATTGAACATGTTCCATGATAGAGATGTTTACATTGAGCATGTTCCATGATAGAGAAGTTTACATTGAACATGTCCCATGATAGAGAAGTTTACATTGAGCACGTTCCATGATAGAGAAGTTTACATTGAGCATGTTCCATGATAGAAGAGTTTACATTGAACATGTCCCATGACATAGAAGTTTACATTGAGCATGTCCCATGATAGAGAAGCTTACATTGAGCACGTTCCATGATAGAGAAGTTTACATTGAACATGTCCCATGATAGAGAAGCTTACATTGAGCATGTTCCATGATAGAGAAGCTTACATTGAACATGTTCCATGATAGAGAAGTTTACATTGAACATGTCCCATGATAGAGAAGCTTACATTGAGCATGTTCCATGATAGAGAAGCTTACATTGAACATGTTCCATGATAGAGAAGTTTACATTGAGCATGTTCCATGATAGAAGAGTTTACATTGAGCATGTTTCATGATAGAGAAGTTTACATTGAGCACGTTCCATGATAGAGAAGTTTACATTGAGCATGTTCCATGATAGAGAAGTTTACATTGAGCATGTTCCATCAGGCTTTGCAAGCAAGTGCACTTAATCACTGAGCCATCTCTCCAATACTTTGCTAAGTTTTAGATGCGATTTGATGACATGCTTAGCTTTTGGGCTGGTGGACAAAATGGTCTGGCAAGCTAAAACATTTCGGAAGACCCACATAACAGTCACAAGGATGTTAGTTCAGATAAGGAGGTTGCAAACTAATGGCTGTAAAAGAGACCCCACATATATTCAAACATGCACACACGCATGCATATACACCATGTACACATGCAAAAAAATAAGAGCCTTGTATCCTTTCCTCAGGTCTCCACTTCATTCTTTGGGAAGGTGCTATCTGGCAGGTGACCTTAACCTTAGGCCACTTTACACAAAATGATTCTCCACTTTTCTTACTAATGGACCCAAATAAGGAGTCAGTAGCCAAAAATGGTTTATAAGAGCCTGCTAAATGAATGGTTAAAAGTTAGGGAAAGCCACGCATGGTGGTGCACTCCTTTAATCCCAGCACTCAGGAGGCAGAGGTAGGAGTACAGGCGTGAGTTCGAGGCCACTCTGAGACTACATAATGAATTCTAGATCAGCCTGGGTTTCAGCAAGACCCTACCTCAAAAAACCAGGAAGAAAAAAAAAAAAAAAAAGATTAGGGAAAGTACTGGGGAAGGCAAGAGTTTCTGCCTGCTCAGTTACATTTGGGTAGTAGAGAAAAATTTATATGATAAGCAACATTTTATTCTTTGTTTTCTATTTTTGATACTTTCATACATACATGCAAAACACTTTGTTCTAACTTCCCTCTCTCTTTCCTTCTCCCTCCCACTAAAACCCCTTGTCTTCTCATTAGATCCCTATTCTACTTTCATGCATTATTTTTCAGTCACTTGTTTGTTTGTTTTTGGTCCAGTGAGTTAAATTAGGGTCATGTTCATGATCATGTGTGAGAGGTTATTGACTAGAGAATGGCTAACCCATCAGTGACTGCTCCACTAAAGGACATGACACCCTGTCGCCTAGCAGTCATCAGCTGCCTCTATTTATTCTGGGGAGGTGTAGGGGTCTCAGGAGCTCCTCACTCATCTACGAAGAAATGTTAATGTGCTCAGTCTTGTGCAGGACACTATCCGCTGTGGGTGCATGAGTATCGCAGGCTGGTTGTATCCAGAAGACAGCGTTCTGCAACTCCGTTTGCCATTCCCGTGCTCTTACGCACTTTCTGCCCCCTTTTCCAGAAGTGAGGACAATCAAGTCTGGAAATGTACAGAGCCCAAAGTGTGAAGTTTCCTTAAAAAAATTGCACCTGTGGTAAGTATTCTGCAGAATAACCAACTGGTTAGACATTGTGATTTGTGCAGAGATGGCAGGTTGCATTCAAGAAGCTCAAACTGGGCTCTCTGTACTCATCTTAATACGCATTCATCAGCCCCCTCTCTATGAGGCCTAAGACAACGGTGACTACTCAGTGAAATTTTGGGATATATTAACATAGCAAATCATTCCTGCCACCAACCCAAAAGCTAAGAACTAATCAGTTATCACCTAAAAACCATACAAAGATTGCTTTGGTAAAACCTACCTGCATGATGCCCCTGCCAATGAATTTCATAAGTGCTTTATGATGTCTTTTATCCTGTGAGTATAAAAGTTCATGTACCCTCCTGTAGCAGACAGCTTCAGGTTCGCTGAGATGAACTTCCACACCAGACACAGTTATGGAGGGAGGGATATTTACTGAAGCTTATAGATCCAAGGGAAGTTCCACAATGACAGAAGAAGCTGGTCTTCTTTCACAGGACCAAACACACAGAGAGAGAAGCACAAGCCAAAAATCAAAAGCCACACAGCATAGCACACTTCAGGAACTCCAGCTAGGCACACTTTGCGTATCTTTAGGTTGGAATCTCAAACCCTCCACCATACCTTAAGATCCACCCAGTGACACCGCCTCCAGCCAGGTGGCTGCAGATGCAAACTACAAACTAATAAAACACTGAATATATTGGGGGCCATCTATTCAAACTACCTCACTTCCCCTACAATGAAATGTTCCATTGTGGGCAGAATGAATCCATGTTCCCAGGCCTTAGCCACTGATGTGTGGCTCAGAATAAACCATCTCTTCTTGTCTTTGGGCAAGAGTTATATTCTGCTGGGTGTGGTGGCGCATGCCTTTAATCCCAGCATTTGGAAATCAGAGGTAGGAGGATCGCAGTTAGTCTGAGGCCACCCTGAGACTACACAGTAAATTCCAGGTCAGCCTGTGCTAGAGCAAACCTCTACCTTGAAAAACAAACAAAAAACAGAGCTGTATTTTGCACTGGCACAGACTAGTGTATGGATACTATTATAGAAACGTATGGAGAAGTAATGAGTAAAACTGGCTAAATGGATATATTATGACCACAAAGTTTCCCTCTAAATATTTACGTTTATGCCCATATATTGTTTAGATTGTTCAGAAAGTTTTATTAACTTGTTAGAAAACATTCTGTAAACAACTTCATATTGAATTTAGAAATAAAATAGCAAAGTAGAGGCCCCAGTAAGTTTGTAGTTTTGATAAGAACTATAAGTGGAATTTAAACTGAGGTTTTTCCTTTCTTTCATGAGACTATGTACATAATTTTCAAGTCACTGGAAGGATGGATTCATTTTTCACTTTGCCTAGCATGTTGACAGAATTTCAACTCTCTCGCCAGTCCTAATGTTTTATTAATCTGCTCTGTCACCATCTGAGGACAAAAGGAAGTGATGTGGGAATGCAAGAGGTTACAGCCCTGAATCTTGAAATCTCTACATTGTTTTGGTATTCTCAGGCTTAATGGGGAAAGAAAACTGATCTTAACTCTTACTCCAACTTTTTTAAGAAAAGGGTATTTCAGGCTGGAGATGACTTAGCGATTAAGGCACTTGCCTGTGAAGCCTAAGGACAAAGGTTCTATTCCCCAGTACCCATGTAAGCCAGATGCACAAGGTGACGCATGTGTCTGGAGTTTGTTTGCAGTGGCTAGAGGCTCTGGAATGCGTATTCTCCCTCCCCCGCCCCTCAAATAAATAAGTAAATAAATTTGAAAAAGAAAAGGGGCATTTACACTTTAGAATGCACCAGGCACTGAGCTACAGCAAAGGTGAGCTCATCTCATCGGTATAAACTGAATTCAGCAATTAGAAATGAAATATCGTGTATATATTGCCCTATTTTTCTTTTTTATATGAATTATAACAGGTTATTCTCTTTTATCTCCTTTGCCCCAGCTCCCATTACCCTGGAGACCCTCCTCAGCGGGGTTATGGCATTCACTGTGGGGTCATGAAGGCCTCAGTCAGTCCCTGTGGTGGAGCGGGGGACTGTGCCTCAGGATATTCCTCCCCACTCTGTGGTTCTTACAATCTTTCAGTCAGCTCTTCAGCAATGTTCTCTGAGCCATGGCAGGCCTGTTGACAGTCTAACTCAGTGTTGAGTTCTCTGTAGCCTCTGGATTTCTGTTTTGATAGGTTTTGATTGATCACTATGTTTGTTACCATCAACCCAGGGCTGGTTGTCAGGCTAGCAGTGAGAGCAGTGTTCATGTCATCACTTCCCCTGCAGTTTCTCCTGGGCCCTGGCAGATGCGGTAGAAGTGGTACATCTCATGGTGGGCAGTCGGCTAACCTCTTATTGATGGAGCTTGGTTCTCCTCAGTTTTCTCTGTTATCTGTACAAGAAAGCAGATTCTCCAAACAAGAATGAGAGCAGCTTGAGTTAAGGGGGTTTGCAGATTTGAGAGGCTTTGTGTGTGTGTGTGTGTGTGTGTGTGTGTGTGTGCGTGTGTGTGTGTATGTGTGCAAGCCCGCTCATCTTTTCCAGAGAGCAGTGGGGGCTTCTCTCTAGAGTCTCTGAGTTTCCTGACAATGGGATTCTGACTTGGTTTGCAGTGCCAGATATGAGTTCTCTCCCACTGAGCAGATCTCATGTCCTATCAGAGAGCAGTTGGTTACCCACAGAAGTGGGCTACTGTTGCACACGTGTGCACTTCTTCACTGTCTGCTTGACTTCGCAGTCTGTAGGGTGCCCTGCTTATTCATGCTGTTGGGGAGCATTCTCCTCCAGCAGCTCCCACAGGCTCTCCAGCACTATGCGGGCCGCCCAGGTGGGAGCTTGATGCCCATATAGTAGTGCTGCCTTCACTTTTGGACAAGAGACACTTCTCCTTTCAGATGGTGGTGACTACTGAGGAGACTCAAAACTTGTCAAAGTGTTGATTGAGAATGACAGTGGAGCGTTAAGCACTGAGACATCTCTATCGCACCCTCCAAGGATCAGGGACCACTGCAGAAAAGGTGGAAAGAATATAAGAGCCAAATGATACACAAGAGTACTTTGAAATGTTATTTCCAGACACAAAGTGATGGCTGCATTGAGGACCTTACAGGCTCTGTCACTATCTGTACAAGACCTGCATAATATGAGAGCCAAAAAATGACAGCAAAATAGGAGGACTGAAGAGATGGCTTAGCGGTTAAGGTACTCGTCTGAGAAGCCTAACGACCCAGGTTTGACTCCTCAGAACCCATGTAAGCCAGATGCACAAGGTGATGCATGCGTCTAAAATTTGTTTGCAGTGGCTAGAAGCCGTGGTATGCCCATTCTGTCTCTCCCTCTCTCTTTCTCTCAATTTTTTTTTTTTTTTTTTTGTTTGTCGAGGTAGAGTCTCACTGTAGCCCAGGCTGACTGGGAATTCACTATGTAGTCTCAGGGTGGCCTTAAACTCACAGTGATCCTCCTACCTCTGCCTCCCGAGTGCTGGGATTAAAGGCGTGCACCACCATGCCCGGCCTAAATAAAATTTTTTTAAAAATAGAAGAGGGTAGTTGGGTGTGGGTGGCACATGTCTTTAGTTCCAGCCTGATGTAGCTGGATTGCCATGAGTTCAAGGCCAGCCTGAGCCTACAGAGTGAGTTCCAGGTCAGCCTGGGTTACAGTGACTCTATCTCCAAAAACAAACAAAAAAATAGAAAAGGGTCTACTTGGAAAGAAGCAGGGGTTTGGTGGAGGAAATAGGGGAGGGGGACAAAGAAGGGGAAGAGGATTATGATCAGGGTACATAGTATATATATATAATGGAGATTGTCAATAAAAAGCTAAAAACAAGAAGTAATGAGTAAAAATGGATCACATTGCTACAATGTGTCATTTGGGATTTTTGTTTCTATGTAAGTAATGATTCACTTAAAATCCAATATAGGTCTGGAGAGATAGCTTAGTGTTTAAGGCGCTTGCCTCTAAAGCCCAAGGACCCAGGTTCAATTCCCCAGTACCCACATAAAGCCAGATATACAAGGTGGCACATGCATCTGGAGTTCATTTGCAGTGGCTAGAGGCCCTGGGCGTGCCCATTCTCTCTATCTGCCTCTTTCTCTCTCTCTCAAATAAATAAATACAAAAATTTTAAAAACAATATAGCCCAGTGTGGTGGTGCATGCCTTTAATTCCAGCACTTGGGAGGCTGAGGTAGAATGGCTGTGAGTTCGAGGTCAACCTCAGAATACATAGTGAATTCCAGGTCAGCCTGGGCTAGAGAGAGACCCTACCACAAAAAAACCAAAAACAAAAACCCCAATATAACTAACTGCTCTCTGATTGGACTTAAGGCCTGCTCCATGGGAAGGAACTCCTACGTGGTACTGAAAACATAATGAAAAAGCCTATGGCTTGGGAGGTCATGAGCCCTGGCCTGGAGGGAGGGTAAATTATGCCCAACCAAACTGTCCTTTAAACACTTATGTTTATGCGCATGTATCAAAGCTACTCTCACTTTTTGTTAGAGAAGCCTCTCCTTTCAGATGTTGGTGAACACTAGGTGACTCAAAACAAAGTGGTAAGAATTGACAGTGGAGTGTCAGCACTAAGTAAGACACCTCCAAGGCTCAGGGACCATAGTGAAAGAGGTGGTAGAAAGAACGTAATAGTCAAGGGAAGGTCAGAAGTGCCTACAATCCTGTGTTCCAGACACAAAGTGGCCTTGATATTCATGACCTCACAGTGGCAACATTACCTACACAAAACCTGCATAACAGGAGGGGGAAAAATGATGACATCAAAATAGGAGACTATTGGAAAGGAGTTCAGTGGAGGGGGGATTTGGGAAGGTGCAGGGAGGGAATTATGATCATGGTATATTGTTTATATGTATGAAAGTTATCAAAAAAGTGGTGAATGAGAATGACTCTGCTCCTTTGAAAGCAGCACAGCCCCTTGTTAACAGTGCTTTTCAACCCTGCTCTCAACTGGGTTAAATAGATGCACTTAGCAATGCCTCTCAGCGTCCTGCAAGTGAGAGTTTTCATAAGCTGATCTCAGTGCCAGAATGCCCACATTTTCTTTTCTTTGCAGTTTTAGTCTCTTCTCAATCACCCATGCTTGCCCCGACCTCTCACCAGAACAACTCTACACTCCTTTTGGGAAAGAAGTTTTGAGGGAACTTCCCCAACCTACACCAACACACCGATACCTTTTGCTGTTTGAGTTTACGCTCTTCAAGCAGAAAGAGGAACCCTTTCTTTCTATTTATTTATTTATTTATTTGAGAGCGACAGACAGGGAAAGAAGCAAAGAGAGAATGGGCCCACTAGGGCCTCCAACCACTGCTAACGAACTCCAGAGGCATGCGCCACCTTGTGCTTCTGGCTTATGTGGGTCCTGGGGAATTGAGCCTCAGACCAGGGTCCTTAGGCTTCACATGCAAGCACTTAACCACTAAGCCATCTCTCCAGCCCTTGTTTTTATTTTATTAAATATTTTATTTTTATTTATTTGACAGAGAGAGAGAGAGAAAGAATGGGAGCACCAGGGCCTCCAGCCACTGCAAATGAACTCCAGACGTGTGCGCCCCCTTGTGCATCTGGCTAACGTGGGTCTTGGGAAATCAAACCTGGGTCCTTTGACTTTGCAGGCAAACACCTTAAAAGCTAAGCCATCCCTCCAACCCTTGTTTTTATTTTTATTTTATTTTATTTATTTCTTTGAGAGTGACAGAGAAAGAGGCAGAAAGAGATAAGGAATGTCTAATGATCGGATTCACAAAATAGAGACGTTCTGCATTGTTTCAGGCCTAGATACACAAAAGGAAAGGGTGGACAGTTTCAGCTGAAACCAACTGGCCATGCACAGGGTTTGGTGCTGTTGGGGTCAGCACCCTGACAATGTGTAGCCTGGGCCTGGGGAGGCTTGTTGCTGAGGGAACTGCACTGTTATTTTAATCAGAAAAATGCTGCGGGAGGGGCTGAAGAGATGGCTCAGCCTAACTCCAAACACCTGTGCCAAGTCATATATCTGGCTTTATATGGGTACTGGGGAATTTAACCAGGGCAGGCAAGGTTTGCAAGCACCTTTAAGCCGTCTCCCCCGCCCAGGAAACCAAATGTTCTATGGGGAAAAATATTTGAAATAACCAGATGAAAATATGAATGCATATTTATCACATGAAGATTTGATAAATGTTGTAGTAGATAACTGTTCTAAGTATCTTAGAAAAATGTAACCATGAGAAAAAGCTGTAACATTTGGAGGGAACGTTCCTAAAAAAAAACTGCTACTGCTCCCAAACTTCAAGAGTTCCAGAATGTCTATATTCTCTGCAGGCAGCCACTAAGAACGTCCCACAGCCACTGTTCCCTCTCCTTAGCACATGTTCCCAAGGCAGGAACCAGCCTGGCTCTCAGGCACGGGAGAGTAGAAGTGGGTACAACCTTTGGAAGAAGACACATTTCAAACTCATGACGAGGACTGGGGAGGTTGCTCAGCAATTAAAAGCACCTGTTTGCAAAGCCTGTCAGCCCTGGTTCAATTCCTGATACCCACATAAAGCCAGACGCACAAAGTGGCCTATGCATCTGGAGTTCATTTGCAGTGATGGGGTCCCCTGGTCTGCCAATACACTTTTTTTTTTCAATTTCTTTTTCTTTTACATAGATCTTTTGTCTCCTCTTCCCTGCTCCCCATTTTCCTGAGGACCCTCTCAATAGGGTTATTGGTGTTCCAAAATGTCTCTCAAACTTCTATCCATACACTTTCTCTTTTTCACAAATAATTTTTAAAAAGCTCGTGATGAGGGCTGGAGAGATAGCCTAGAGGTTAAGGCACCTGCTTGCGAAGCCTAAGGATCCAGGTTCAACTCCCCAGAACCCACATAAGCCAGAAACACAAGGTGGCACATGCACACAAGGTGGTGCAAGCATCTGGAGTTCATTTGCAGTGGCTAAGGCCCTAATGTGCCAATTCTCTCTCTCTCTCTCTTTCTCATTAATTTAAAAAAAAAAAAAACCAGGCTGGAGAGATGGCTTAGCATTAAGGTGCCTGCGAAGCCTAAGGACCCAGGTTCGATACTCCAGTTCCCAAGTAAGCCACGTAAAATGCACATGGTGGTGCATGCGTCTGCAGTTCATTTGCAGTAGCTAGAGGCCCTGGCATACCCATTCTCTCCCTATCTCTCTCCCTCTCTAATAAATAAATAGATAAATAAACAAAAATAAATCTTAAAAAAAAACTCATGATGAATGAAAACTTCAGCCACAAGCCTGTTTCTTTCCTCAATGGAGATTAAAAGGAACTCACTGGGGCTGGAGAGGTGACTCACTGGCTGGAGGTGCTTGCTTGTAAAGCTTGATGGCCTGGCTAAGATTCCCCAGTACCCACAAAAGCCATATGCAAAATTGATACATGCATCTGGAGTTTGTTTGCAGTGGTAGAAGGCCCTACTGCACCCATCCCCCCTCTTCTCTTTTGCTCTCTGCTTGCAAAAAAATAAACAAATAAATAATTTTTTTTTAAAGAAAGCAAGAAAGGGTTAGGGAGATGGTTCAGTGGTTAAAGGTGCTTGCTTATGCTGTCAGCTTCTCTGGGTTCAATTTCCCAGGACCCATGTAAAGCCAGATGCACAATTTGGTCCATGCATCTGGAGTTCATTTGCAATGGAGGCCCTGGCATGCTCATACTCTGCCTTCTGTCTGCTTCTCAAATAATAAATAAATAAAAATATTGGGGGGCTGGAGGAATGGCTTAGCCATTAAGGTGTTTCCCTGCAAAGTCAAAGGACCTCAGTTTGATTCCCCAGGACCCACGTAAGCCAGATGCACAAGGTGGTGCATGCATCTGGACTTCGTTTGCAGTAACAGGAAGCCCTGATGCACCCACCATCCCTCCTTCCTGCTCTCTCTCTCTCTCTCTCTCTCTCTCAAATAAATAAAAATATTCAAAGAAAAGAAAAGTAGCTGGGCGTGGTGGCATACACCTTTAATCCCAGCACTTGGGAGGCAGAGGTAGGAGGATCACCGAGAGTTTGGGGCCACCCTGAAACTACATAGTGAATTCCAGGTCAGCGTGGACTACAGTGAGACCCTATCTCAAAAAAACAAAAAAAAAAAAAAAAAAGAAAGACAGAAAGAAAGAAAGAAAGAAAGTGGGTTTATGTTTTTAAAAAGACAAGCAAGCTGGGCGTGGTGGCGCACGCCTTTAATCCCAGCACTCCGGAGGCAGAGGTAGGAGGATCACCATGAGTTCGAGGCCACCCTGAGACTCCATAGTGAATTACAGGTCAGCCTGGGCCAGAGTGAGACCCTACCTCGAAAAACAAAAAACAAAAACAAACAAAAAGACAAGCAAAAAAAAAAAAAAAAAGAAAAAGAAAAAAGAAAAAAGAAAGAAAAAAAGAAAAGAAAATGCCAGGCATGGTGGCACATGCCTTTAATCCCAGCACTTGGTAAGAGGATCCCCATGAGTTCAAGGACAGCCTTGGATTATAGAGTGAGTGCCAGGTCAGACTAGACTAGAGTGAGACCCTTCCTCCAAGAACAAAATAAAAGGAGAATCCACTGCAAATAGGGTCATACACGTTTGGGAGCAGATGTGGAGGAAGACTGTTTCTCTTCTAGGGTTTCTGGGAGGACTGGAGGAGAAAGTGGTAGGAGAAAGTAGGCTTAGGGACCCTGTGACTATCAGCCAAAGCCCATTTGCATACAGGGTCTGAGGTCTGGAAGACCGGAATGCAGGAAACACCACGCCTGACGTAGCCACAGAGCCTCAGTTCTGCCCAGCCGTGGGCTTCACTGTGGACAGGCCCATCCTGCGTGGGCAGAAGAGGATGTGGTCTTTGCAAACCATGAGCCTCCTGAGGTCAGCAGGGGTTCTCTTTCCTCCGCCCCCGGCCCCCCCCCCCCCAGAGTCTCTGCTTCCTCATTAAGCTGCCCAGCTACCAGACCAGGACAGTGACCTTCAAAACACAGAAAAAAGGTTATAGCCTGTCCCTATCACCCTGTGAAGACCACCACCAAGGGCCCAGAGGAACTTTTACGGAGGGCCATTAGGTTGGGCTTCTCAGTACATCTAAGAAAATCATCTCTGCATTCTGAGCCACCACACCCAGCTTCCACCTTGCCTCCTTAGTATTTTTGTTAAGATCTGATCTTTTTCTGTTTCAAAATAAGAGTCTCAGTCTAAACCAGGCGTGGTGGTGCACGCCTTTAATCCCAGCACTTGGGAGGCAGAGGTAGGAGGATCACCGTGAGTTCAAGGCCACCCTGAGACTACATAGTGAATTCCAGGTCAGCGTGAGCTAGAGTGAAACCCTACCTCGAAAAACCCAGGGGGGGGGGGGGGGAAGACTCAGTCTAGCCCAGTAGCCCAGGCAGATCTGCAATTCACTATGTATGTAGTATCAGGCTGGTCTCGAGCTCACATCACTACCTCTAGGTCATCCTACCTCTGCCTCCCGAGTGCTGGGATTAAAGGCATGCACCACCACATCCTGCTCCTTATCAAGCTCTTTCTATGGGCACATGATCCAGATGTGTTTAGTCTAAGCTTGAAAATAGCTTAGCCCTTGAAAATAGCTTAGCCAGTAAAGTGCATCCTTACAAGCGTGAGGACCTGAATTTATGTTTAAAAAAAAACTGAGCATTGTGGCACATGCTTGTAATCCTAACAGTGGATGAAGGGTTAATAGCCTTCCCTGAAAACTAGAGGGAACTAAAGTGTTAATAACTCTCTAAAACTAGCAGGCAATAAAGAAGCCACAGAGACAGGCTCCTCCTGATAGATAAACTTCCCTTAACTCAGAAAACCTTGAGGGAAGAGAATCCATCTGGTGGGATATCCTCCCTACACAATTTGGCTAAAAAAGCTTATTCTGAACAAGGACACAAATAACTACAGTTCCTTATCTACTTCCCTTGGGCCTGCAGCTGGTCCAGTCTGTTTTTCTTAGGATCCTCCTTATAAACTTGCACCCCAGCCTGGCCCAGTGCTTCATCCTTCATTCCACGGGAAGGCTGCTGCCCCTCGCTGTTTCTCTCAATAAACAGTCTGTCTGTAGAGATCAGGTCCAGTGGTCTCCTTCGCTTTTCTCTTACACTTTCCTTACAGTGGGGAGGTAAAGACAGACTTAGGGCTCCCTGGACAGCCACTTTAACCTAATTAGGCAAGTTACAGGTTGGTGAGAAATCCTGTCTGAAAAATAGGTGGATGATGCCTGAGGAAGGACACTTCAATGTTGTCTTTTGCCCTCCATGTGCATGTGCATATACATCAATATGTACACAACAACACACAATGCACATACAAGTACTCTAAGCTTAGCACAGGTAGCACCCTTGCAGTCAAGAGAAGCTGCAGAGGGGGCTCAGCAGCTAAAGGCGCTTGATTACAAAGCCTGCCGCTGGGTTCAGTTCCCTAGCATCACATAAACCCAGATGGAAAAAGCGACTCAAGGGGTGTGGTAAACCGGGTGTGGTGACGCACGCCTTTAATCCCAACACTTGGGTGGCAGAGGTAGGAGGATCCAAGGTCAGCCTGGGCTACAGGGAGACCCTACCTCAAAACAACAAGGGCTGGAGAGATGGCTTAGAGGTTAAGGCACTTGCCTGCAAAGCCTAAGGACCCAGTTTCAATTCCCTAGTACCCACACAGAACCAGATGCACATGGTAGTGCTTGGCATATGGAGTTTGTTTGCAGTGGCTGGAGGCCCTGGTGTGCCCATTCTCTCTCTCTCTCTCTCTCTCTCTCTCTCTCAAATAAATAAATAAATAAATAAAAATACAATATTTTAAAAAGTGGCTAAAGCATCTGTTGTTTGTTTTCAGTGGCAAGAGAGCACAATGTGTACGCACACACTCAACTAAATAAAATCTCTTTGTGCATCTGGGTTTACTTGGGTACTGGGGAACCAAAACCCTGGCCATCAGGCTTAGTAAGCAAGACCTTGAACTGCTAAGCCATCTCTCCATGCAAATAAAAAAAAGAGGAACTGAGATCTTTCTGACTCGGTACATTTCTGGGAGAAAGCTGGGGGAAGCCCACTTTCCAGTGTTACAACCTGGCAATGTTCTGGGGCACAGACCTTTGACATGTCCCCATCTGGAAAGACGGCCCCTCACTGCCTGTCTGCCCCTAGAGGCTTTAACCTCAGAGTCTGATGGTTGGAGCTGGAGCCATCTGCTAGCCAGAGACAGAACGGAAATGTTATTGCTTCCTGGATAAAGACACAGAACTGAGACAGAAGAGCACCTGGACTGCAGTGCAGACTACAGTGGACTCCACCAAACACAGTGCAGGCATGGCTCGTAAGGGGAGAGGAAAAGGCCAGAAAACCTGAGAAGTTATGCATGCCACGGTTAAAACTGGGGGTTGGGCTTGAAGCATCATGGCAGCTGATATGAGAGGATACTATTTCTTTTTATTTTTAACTTTATTTTTATTTATTTATTTGAGAGAGAGAAAGAGGCAGAGAGAGGGATGCCAGGTCCGCCAGCCACTGCAAACGAACTCCAAATTCATGAGCCCCCTTGTGCATCTGGCTTACACATGGGTCCTGGGGAATCAAACCAAGGTCCTTTGGCTTTTCAGGCAAGCGCCTTAACCACTAAGTCATCTCTCCAGCCCTATTTCTTTTTTTTTTATTATTCACTTTTTTATTTGTAAGGAGAGAGAGGGAGAGGGAGGGAGGGAGGGAGATGGAGAGAATAGGTGCATATAAACTCCACAGATGCATGCAGCAGTTTGTGCAGCTGGCTTTACGTGGGTACTGGGGACTCGAACCTGGGTTGTTAGGCTTTGCAGGCAAGTGCCTTAACCACTGAACAATCTCTCCAGCACGGGATGCTTTCTGACTGTGTTAATATCATCTGCAACGGCCCTACTTCTTTCCCGACCTAGCCCAGAGCCCAGGGTGAAGCCAGACAGGCTACATGTATCTCTAATGACTCGAATCCTTGTAAACCCTCCTCAGTGAGTGGGACAAAAGCAGCAAGTCCACCTTCAGATTGTAGTGTTCCCGGGACTGACAATGAAATTCTGAAGACACTAATGGAAACTCCCCCCCCGCCCTGAGGTAGGGTCTCACTCTAGCTCAGACTGACCTGGAATTCACTATGTAATCTCAGGGTGGCCTTGAACTCATGGTGATCCTCCTACCTCTGCTTCCCGAGCTGGGATTAAAGGTGTACACCACCATGCCCGGCTTGAAACTTTTATTTTGATGATTTTACCATTATTTAAGACATGGACAAGTGAAAAGCATCAGATATAAAACCAACTCAAAGAAATAATAAGAAAAATAGGATCTGGGGCTATAGCTCAGTGGTAGGGCACTGCTCTTACAATGTGTGAGACCTTAGCATTGATCCTCAGCACCAAAATCAGAGGGTTTTTTTTTTTAATAGCTTTATGGTTTAGTGTCTCCATCACAAATCATATTGAAATTTAATGATTTGGGAAGTATTAAGCGGTAGAACCAAGAGTCCCAGCTCTGGGGAGGCAGCGGTAGGAGGATCACTGTGAGTTCGAGGCCAGCCTGGGACTATATAGTGAATTCCAGGTTGGCCTGTGCTAGAGGGAGACCCTACCTCAAATAAACAAAACAGAATGAAACGAAGAGGTGGACCCAAGTAGGACTTTCTAGGTGGCCCATGAGATTACTCATTGATGGATTGATAAATCTCTGGGTTCTCTCAAGAGCAGTCTGTTATAAAAGACAGTTTGGCTCTGTCTCTTGTCCCTCTCACCATGTTGTGTCTTCTACCACCTCAAAACTGCAGAGTACACACCAGCAAGAAGGCCACTGGACCTTGGACCTCTCTGCCTCCAAAACCAGTGTGAGCTGACAAAGCCTTTGTTCTCATTCAGTTGCCACGTTTGGCATTCAGCCATAGCAACAGAAAACAGACAGGACAGATGACAAATACCACAGTTGTTAGCCAAAAAGAAAAAGCTGGGTGTGGGCGTGGTGGCGCACGCCTTTAATCCCAGCACTGGGGAGGCAGAGGTAGGAGCATCCTAGTGAGTCTGAGGCCACCCTGAGAGTACATAGGGATTTCCAGGTCAGCCTGGACTAGAGCAAGACCCTACCTCGAAAAACAAAACAAAAAAAATATCACAGTTGTGCTCCAGTGCTGAGGCTGGAGCGAAACATCCTTTGATGGTTTTGTCCGCGCGGCGCCTACCAGCACAAGAGACAGCGTGTGTCTGTGAGGACACAGTCAGGTCCCTCCGCCTTTTAGAACTTGATCGCCTGACCCATGATCTGATCGCTGTGAGACCCTCGCCCTGTTTCCCAGGCTCCCCACCAGGAGCAGGTCACTGTCACAGGGTGGCCCTTGGCAGACTTTTCTGTCCTCAAGGGGCTCATTTGCATGTGGCTTGCTACATTCAGAAGCATTTTGCATATTGTGCATGAGCTGAAAATAGTGTCCCCCGCAATTCTTGGTTGCTTCCAACTTTAAAAAAATGAATGCCACAGGAGACATAGCTCTTGCTTTCTATTGAAGTTTTCATTATTTTCAGAGAATAAATTCTTTTAAGTCATATAAATGGGTCAAAGCATATGAATGTTTCCAGTTGCTAACTATCTTTCCCCACCTAGCCCAAGACACTTTCAGCACATAAATAAAGTTGTGAGTCTTATTTTTTTAAATATTTTATTAACTCATGAGAGACAGACAGAGAGACAGCATCCCAGGGCCTCTTGTTGCTGCAAAGGAACTCCAGACTCATGTGCCACTTTGTGCATCTGGCTTTACATAGGTACTGAGGGGGTGGGGGCGGGGAGAGGAGAGGGAAGGAAAGAAAAAGAACAAAAGAAGGAAAGAGAGAAGGAGGGAGAGAAAGGAGGGGGAAAGAAAGAAAGGAAAAAAAAAGAAAGATTATGGAAGCTGTCAATAAAGTTAAAAGAAAGAAAAAGAAAAGAGAAGGTAGAACAATTGCCATGAGTTCACACCCTGAGACTACACAGTGAATTCCAGGTCAGCCTGGGCTAGAGCGAGACCCTACCTGGAAAAGAAGAAGAAGAGGAGAAGGAGGGGGAGGGGGAAACATACTTTAGAGCTACTCACTGAGGGTAGGAGCTAGATGTATGCGCATCACCATCACCCGCTCACTGGCTGAAAGTTGCTAGTGGGAAGGAGAGTTCATTCCAAGGCACTCTGGGGACCAGGCATGGAGCTCAGCTGGTAGAGTGCTTCCCTAGCATGCATGCAGCCCTGGGTTCGATCCCCAGCACTGCATAAACTGGGCGCGATGGGGCACACCTGTGATCCCAGCACCCCAGAGGTGGAAGCGGGTCACTCCACATAGGGAGTTCTTCTGGTCCAGCCAGGTGGAGGCAGGAGGCCAGCCCCCATCCAGAGAACGGCAGGACAGTGGTGGATGTGGGAGCTGCAGGCAGGTCCAGGGGAGCGCAGGAACAGTGGCCATCAGAAGTCCCAAGACTCAGGGATGAGAAGAGCTGGTCTTCTTGTACTCTTGTTCTTTCATTTTTCCTTTCCTTCCTTCCTTCCTTTATCCTTCCCTTCCTTCCCTCCCTCCTTCTAATAAAGAGTAGGGGAGAGTAGGCTGGTTTCATGAGAAAGGCCTAGACAAATTACCCTTTTAGAATTTATAGTGCAATGCCACATCCAGGTGAAGTCCTAAGGCCCAAGCGTTGGCTCAGGCAATCTGAAGAACAAAGCAGGGAGTCCCTTTTCGTGAGTTTCTGGGGGAAATGATACATGAGAAAAGTCACAGAGGGGGCTGGAGAGATGGTTTAGTGTTAAGGCGCTTGCCTGCAAAGTCAAATGACCAAGGTTCAATTCCCCAGTACCCATGAAAGCCAGATGCACAAGATGGTGCAAGGGCCCTGGCATGCCCATTCTTTCTTTCTCTGTCTCTCATAAATAAATAAAATAAAAATTAAAAGTCATGGAAGCAATGGAGAATGTGAGAGCTAAGGAAGGCCTGTGGTCTTCAAGGGCTCTAAGGAGCAGGGGTTCTGCCTGCCACACTGCTCCTGCTTGCGGAAAGATTTTAGGCTAGAGTCAGTTCGGAATGGCTCAGTGGTTAAAGATGCTGCTTTCAAAGCCTCTCATCCCAGGGTTCAATTCCCCAGGACCCACGCAGAGCCGGACGCACAAGGTGGCTTGTGCGTATGGAGTTCATTTGCAGTGGCTGGAGGCCTTGTGCCCACGCTCGCTCACTTGCTTGCTCACTGTCAAATAAATATTTTAAAAAATATTTATCTATTTGCACAAGAGATAGATGAAGAAAGAGGCAGATGTAGAGAGAGAATGGGTGCACCAGGCCCTCCTTGTGTGTCTGGCTTATGTGGGTACTGGGGAATCAAACGTGGGTCATTAGGCTTTTCAGGAAAGTGCCTTAACCGCTAAGCCATCTCTCCAGCCCTCAAATAAATATTTTTTAAAAAATCTAGTGCTTACTTCGGCTGCACATATACTAAAACTGGAACTATACAAAGATTAGCATGGACCCTGTGCAAGGATGATATGCAAATTGATGAAGCAATACACACACACACACACACACACACAGATACATATATTTTTAAAGTTATAATTCAAGGGTGCCTCAGCTCAGGTAGCCAAGTTTCTTAAAGTGACCATATCTGTGTTCTAACCTCCCCCTTTCCTGGTCTCGCTGTCCTTGAACTTCTAGGCTCCTGTGTTCCTTCAGCCTTGCAGTGGTCACCTGCAACTACGGGTGCACCAGTGAGATTGGGAGGTTTCACCCAAACCTATCTTCTTTGTTTTCACAGCTGCATAATAGTCCATCCTAGAACTTATTCAGACAAGACCCCTACCAAGCAGTGTTTAAAGGGGCTCCTAATTTCCTGGGCTACTTGTAGTGCTACAGTGAATAACCTGTTATGATCATTTGTTTTTAATATGAGAAAGGGCTGGAGAGATGGCTTAGTGGTTAAGGCACTTGCCTGTAAAGCCAAAGGACCTAGTTACAATTCCTCAGGACCCACGTAAGCCAGATGCACAAGGGGGCGCATGCATCTGGAGTTCATTTGCAGTGGCTGGAGGCCCTGGCGCACCCATTCTCCCCCCCTTTCTCTCTCTCAAATAATTATAATAAAATAAATAAATTTTAAAAATAAAAATATATGAGAAAGATGCAGACAGAATGGGCACAGCAGGGCCTGCAGCCACTGCAAATGAACTCCAAATGCATGCTCCATCCACCTTGTGCATCTGGCTCACGTGGGTACTGGGGAATGGAACCTGGGTCCTTAGGCTTTGCAGGCAAGTGCCTTAACCACTAAGCCATCCCTCCAGCCCATTATGATCATTTTATAGGCAACACACTATAATCAAACTTTCAGATATTTGCTAATATGTGAAAACAGCTTTGCCAGCATAATTCTAAGTTTCATGCTTTTCACTGCACAGTACAGTGCATCTTTGCACCTTTGTTTTTGGACAGCATCTCACACAGTCCAGTCTGCCTTTGAATTCCTGATCCTCCTACCTCTGCCTCCCAAGTGCTGAGATTATAGGTGAACTCCATGCATGACTCTGTACATTTTACTGTGAGATTATGGCAGCAGCTAATTCATAGGATCCCCTCACATATTTATTTATTCATGAGAGACAGGCAGAGAGAGAGAGGGAGAGAAAGAATGAGCACACCAGAGCCTCTAGCCACTGCAAATGAACTCCAGATGCCTGTGTCACCTTGTACATCTGGTTTTATGTGGATACTGGGAAATTGAACCCAGGTCCTCAGGCTTTGCAGGCAAGAGCCTTAACCACTGAGCCATCCCTCCAGCCCTCTCCACATAATTGAAAATGAGTTTCACTCAGGGTCCAGTGCGGAAGAGGTGGCAGAAAGAATGTAAGAGCCAAAGTAAGGGTAGGACTCCTTACAACGTGCTCCTCCAGACACAAAATGGCCTGGATATCCATGATCTCACAGTGCCTGAAACTACCTACACAAGACCATAATAGGAGGAAAAGATCATGACATCAAAATAAAAGACAGACTGATTGAAAGGAGGAGGGGATATGATGGAGAGTGTAGTTTCAAAGGGGAAAGGGGAGGGGAAGAGAGGGAATTACCATGGGATATTGTTTACAATTATGGAAGTTGTCAATAAAAAAAAAGAAAAGAAGTTTCAGTCATATTTTTTCAAGACTGTAATTAATTTCCTGACTTTCTTTCAAGTAGTTATTATAAGGTTGATATCTTCTTAGAAATTAAAATTTATCATTGTGGGCTGGAGGGATTGCTCAATGGTTTAGGCGTTATCCTGCAAAGCCAAAGGACTGACGTAAACCAGATGTAGAAGGTGACACATGCATCTGAAGTTCATTTGCAGTGGCTAGAGGTCCTGGCGTGCCCATTCTCTCTCTCTCTCTGTCTCTAATAAATGAATAAAAATAAAAAATTAAAATTTATCATTTGAGCTTCTGGTTTTTATCTCCACTGAAAACAAGAACTGTTATAGCCTAAGATTTAAATTTTTTCCAAAATTTCTGGTAATGCTTTATATTTTAACATTTTACACTTAATGTTCAATGCGTTTGGAATCTGTCCTGCTGTAAGGCATTATACATGGTTCAAACATTTTTCCTAAATTAGTAGTTATAGCAGTAACAACATGCAGGATAATTTTTGGATTCACTGATTTAATGGAGCAATTAATAAATGCTAAAAGCATTGGGCTTTAAGCAGAATTCATACTCAAATTTACTTTTACTTATATTTGAGGTGGCTTTTGATATTATCATCCCAATTATGTCTAATTCTATTTTTAAAAATATTTTATTTTTATTTATTTGAAAGATAAAAAGAGAGAGGCAGACAGATGGGGAGAGTCAGAGAGAGAGAGAAGGAGAAAATGGGCATACCAGGGCCTCCAGCCACTGCAAACAAACCCCAGATGCAATTAACCACTAAGCCATTTCTCCAACCCTAGAATTCTATTTTTAAATTCTTTTTTAGGGAGATAGTTCTGCAGCTGAAGAAGCTTGCTTGCAAAGCCTGGCATTCTGGGTTCAACTCCCAAGAATCCACATAAAGCCAAATGCACAAAGTGGCACATGCCTCTGGAGTTCATTTGCAATGGCAAGAGGCCCTAGGGTATGTTTCTCAAACAATTTTTAAAAATTTGCCAGGTGTGGTGGTGCACGCCTTTAATCTCAGCATTCAGCCAAGGTAGGAGGATCACTGAATTCTAGGCCAGCCTGAGACTACATAGTGAATTCTAGGTCAACCTGGGCTAGAATGAGACCCTACCTCGAAAAACCAAAAATATATACGTATGGCTTCTTTGCACATGGGCGTGCACGGGTTCACCAGGGTCTTTTGGTATTGCAAATAAATGCCCATCCAGCTTTATAAGAGTAGCTGAGGAAATTGAACTCCAGGCTGACAAGCTTTTCAAGCAAGTACCTTTAACTGCTGAGCCATCTTCCCAGCCCAGTCTATCTGTGCATACAGCTGAAGATACGTATTCACTCACTTGTTCATCTAGAGGATCATGTCTGAGCAGTTGGGGTCACCTGTCCGTCTAGTTGGAGTTTGTCTAGTTGGCATCTATGTAGTTGGCTGATCAACTTGGGGTCCACCTACCTCTGGGTAGCACGGTAAGGATCCAGCAGGGACCCTGCCTGCCTGAAGGATCTGATCCGTAGTGCGACGGTCTGTATAGTGGAGGGTTTGCCCAGCTCAGGATGTTTCCGCATCTGGAGGTCATTGCCATGAAATTCCCCACTGAGGGTATGGCTGTTTAAGGGTCTGGCTTCTGGCAGCCCATCTGTTTGGAATCTTTTGGGGGGAAGAGGGGGCGGAGGGTTTCAAGGTGGAGGCTCCATCTAGCTCAGGCTGACCTGGAATTCACTATGTGGTCTCAGGCTAGCCTCGAACTCACAGCGATAGCAATCATCCTATCTCTGCCTCCCAAGTGTTGGGATTAAAGGTGTGTGCCACCAAACCACCTGGCTCTGGGAATCTTTTTATCTGCCTGTCTGGGATCAATCTACTTGGCTGTCGAGGCTTGGCCAGGCTCTGTATAAAGTGAGGAAGGGCCATCCACACCTTCCCAAGATCCTTCTGGCTCGCTGGGAGTCTACCTGAGGGTCTGGCTAGCTGTTGTTTTCGCATGTCTGTCGGAGGGTTCTGTCTCTCATATCCGTGTGTCCGCAGCCACCCGAGTGTCTGAGCAAGAAGGCCGAGATTCTGAGATGGAGCTTTCGTGATGTGCTGAGGGGCAGTCTCTGGGGACCCACTTGTGGATTCTCCCCTTACAGCTTTGGGGTGTGTGTAATGATCAGTTCTAGTGCTCTTCATTGCACCAGCAGCGAACTCCCATTTACGTCCCCCAGCAGTCCGGCCTTGACTGCTATAATCACTAAAGAAAATCCCTCGTTTTTCCCACCTTGAGAAACTTTTATTTTGACCCAGGCCCACTCAGTGCCTTTCCCAACCCTAGGCACAGAAACTGTGGCTAAGTCAGCCCAACCACCCACGTGGAGCGACAGCCAAGGCGGGAACAGGTGCAGCACTCACACCCGGGTCCACTCGGCAGGGGGTTCCCGTGGCCCTTTGGGCCTTCCAATGCGAAGGTTGAAGCCTAAGAGAGGAAAGGTGCCATGCAGAAGCTGAGGCGTGAGGAGGGCTGCAAACTATAAAAACCTGCCCCACGCCTCCCTGCGCCCCAGCCCTAACCCCCAAGCTCCCAGGGCGCACCAAGGCTGTAATCGGACTTACCAAGCCCACCAGTCTGAACTCCATCTGCCACTTCCTCATAGGCGTCAGGCCCAGAGGGGCTTTGGTTGGCATGAGCTGCGGGCACAGAAACCCCCGTTGGTCAGCTCAGGCGGTGCCCACCGAATCCCTGGACTCCACCACGCGCCTGGGCACAGCCTTCCCGGGCCCAGGAGTTGGATGGGCGGCGGCGCCAATGGAGTGGCCAAGTCGGGAGCTTTTAGTCTTTGGGTTCCACATCTGGACAACCCGGCCTCCCCTCCCAACAGAGGTCTGGCTGGGGGCGCGGTCCAGGGCAGGGCTGGAGCCCAGGGGCGTGGTTAGGCGGGGTCCGGGAACGGAACTCCGCGTGGCTCCTAGAGCTCTACGGACTTAGTAAAGCGGGGACCCTCCGCGGCCCCGCGATCGATCAGGACTCACCGCGGCCGGGCTGCGGGCCCCGCGCGTCCTCCGGCTGCGCCCCGGGCCGCTGTGCGCGCGGCGCCACCTGGCTGTAGAGCGCGCCCGCCTGCACCCCCGGCCCGCCGCCCACCCGGGCGCTGCGCTTCTGCACCACCGCGTAGGTGTCGGCCATGGAGAGGGTCGCGGGCCCCGGCACCGAGATGCTCCTGGCCGCGCCGCGGGGAGCGCAGAGGAAGTGAAACCGCGGCCCGACGGAGAACCGGGGGAGGGCGCACGCTCCGCTGCCGCGCCCGTTGCGGGCTTCCTTCCTGCCTGACTCCCGCCGCGGCCCGGGAAAGGAAGAGAGGGCGGGCCGCACCGAGGACGCAGGGTTTCCGGTGCTCACATTTAGTCATGTGCCAGAGGGACGGGACCCAAGTGGCAGGTGAGTAGGGCAGAGTGTAGGTATGGAGGGCTGGTCATTCCAGCGTCGGTGTTTCCAAATAGAAGAACGCGCGCTGGGTGTGGTGGCGCACACCTTTAATCCCAGCACTCCGGAGGCAGAGGTGGGAGGATCACCGTGAGTTCAAGGCCTTCCTGAGACTACATAGCAAATTCCAGGTCAGCCTGGACTAATGTGAGACCCTACCTCAAAAAACAAAAAATAAAAATAAAAGAACGCAGAAGTGGCATGTAAGGGGAGGAAGGCATTGGAGGGCTTCAAGGGTGAGGGCTCAAGTCCTCTAAGGAGAGGGTCAGCTGTGGCTGCTGGACATGACAAATGGACAGCATCAGGTGTTACTTGCATTGTTTGGGGAGATGGGTCAGCGGTTAAAGGCGCTTGTTTGCCAAGCTTTCTGACCTGGGTTCAAGTCCCCAGTACCCACGTGAAGTCATACGTACAAAGTGGTGCTTGTATCTGGAATTTGTCTGAAGCAGCAGACCATGATGCTCCCATAACTCTGTTTCTCTTAAATAAATAAATGAGAACATTTTTAGAAATATTTGCTGGATCATGGTATATTGTCTACATGTATGGAGGTTATCAGTAAAAAGATTACTGTATTTATTTCCAAGGAGAGAGCGAGAGAATAGGCGTGCCAGGGCTTCTAGCCGCTGCGAATGAACTCCGGATGCATGTGTCCCCTAATATCCATCAGAGAGCCGTGGTGGTGTAGCTCAGTGGAAAAGCACTTGCCTAGCATGCACAACGCCCTGGCTTCCAGCCCCTGAACTACAAAGGGAAAAAAATTCTGACAATAACTGATTTAGTTATTAAATAAAATATAATAGCTGAGGGTACTAGAACTGGTTATTGCTGTAAATGCCTATTTGTATAGAGAAGGAAGTAAACAGAAAACAGCTCTCCCCATGCAAGAGACCCTTCATCTCATTTTGCCTTTGCAGTACTTTCTGGAATGTGACCTGGAGTGTCCTATGAATAATGTCTGTATTCAGCCAGTTCTCCTATGTATCTGAGACAAATAGATGAATACAGAGAAAGCAAAGGTAGGAAGGGGGACAGAGTGTTTTTCAGGTTTTTTTAAAGTTTTTTTTTTAATTATTTTATTTTTGAGAGAGGGAGAGAAGGGGCATGCCAGGGCCTTTCAGCCTCTGGACTCCAGACTCGTGCGCCCCCTTGTGCGCATGTGCGACATTGCATGCTTGCCTCAATTTTGCATCTGGCTACTACGTGGGACCTGGAGATCGGAACAAACGTTCTTAGGCGTCACAGGCAAGCGCTTTAACCGCTAGGCATCTCTCCAGTCCTTGTTTTGTTTTTTTAGACAGGTCCTGCTGTGGAGCCCAAATTGGCCTTGAGCTTGCAGCCTTCCTGCCTCAGCCTCCCATGTGTTGGAATTACAGGTATATGCCACCACGCCTGGAGGAACCAAACCATTTTTGATTAAAAATCAGATACAGGAGCCAGGTGTGGCGATGCACGCCTTTAATTCCAGCACTCAGGAGGCAGAGGTAGGAGGGATCAACGTGAGTTTGAGGCCACCCTGAGACTGCATAGTGAATTCCAGGACGGCCTGGGCTAGAGTGAGACCCTGCCTCGAAAAAAAAAAAAATCAGATACAGGGGGCTGGAGCGATTGCTCCAGTGGTTAAGGCCTTTGCCTGTAAAACCTAGTGATCTGAGTTCAATTCCCTAGTACCCACATAAAGCCAGGTACCCAAAGTGGTGCATGTGCCTAGAGTTCATTTATAGCATCAAGAAACAGTAGCACACCCATACACACTCTCCCTCTCTCTCCTCACAAATAAAAACAATTTTTTTTTTTTTTTTTTTTTTTTTTTGGTTTTTCAAGGTAAGGTCTCATTCTAGCCCAGGCTGACCTGGAATTCACTATGTAGTCTCAGAGTGGCCTCAAACACCCTGTGATTCTCCTGACTCTGCCTCCGGAGCGCTGGGGTTCAAGGCATGCACCACCATGACCGGCTAAAAAAAGTTTCTTTTTTTTTTTTCAAGGCACAGTGTCACTCTATCTCTGGCTGACCTGGAACTCACTCAGTAGTCCCAGACTGGCCTTAAACTCACAGCAATCCTACTTCTGCCTCCCAAGTGCTGGGATTCAATGAGTACAACACCACATAAAATTCCTTTGGCTCAAACATTTCTCAAAGCTTTTGTGGTGGGCACATTCTGTCAGATGGGAGAAAAAAATATGTATTAGATAAACCTAAACAAATCCCATTAACAGAGAAAACGAGAGATTTTCCTTGTTTTAAAACAATAGTCTTGTATTTGTTAGCTATTGACTACCATCATGGGGTGAGATTTCCTCCAATTCTTTGGAAATAAGAATTTCAGTGGTTAAAGGCTTTTCTTTGCAAAGCCTGCCAACCTAGGTTCAGTTGCCCAGTACCCACATAAAACCAGATGCTCAAAGTGGCACATGTGTCTGGAGTTTGTTTCCAGTGATAATAGTACCTGGCATGCGTATTCCCCAACCCCTCCTGCAAATAATAAATAAAAAGAGCCAGGCATGGTGGCGCATGCCCTTAATCCCAGCACTTGGGAGGCAGAGATAGGAGGATCTCTGAGTTCAAGGCCAGTCTAAGACTACATAGTGAATTCCAGGTCAGCCTGGGCTAGAGCGAGACCCTACCTTTAAAAAAACAAAATAGCTGGCCATGGTGGCGCATGCCTTTAATCCCAGCACTCGGGAGGCAGAGGTAGGAGGATCACCGTGAGTTCGAGGCCAGCCTGAGACTACATAGTGAATTCCAGGTCAGCCTGGACCAGAGTGAGACCGTACCTCAAAAAAACAAATAATAATAATAATAATTAATAAATAAATAAATAAAATAATTTCAGGGGGCTGTAGAGATGGCTTAGTGGTTAAGGCATTTGCCCATGAAGCCTCGGGGCTCAGGTTTGATTCCCCAGTACCCACATAAGCCAGACCCCAAGGTTGCACATGCTTCTGGAATTGGTTTGCAGTGGCTAGAGACCCTGGCATGCCCATTTTCTCTCAAATAAGTAAACAAAGTAATCAATAAAAAGAAAGAAAAGAATTTCCAAACCTTAAACAGGTACATTTAGGTTACCAAAAAAAATTGTGATCCTAGCCACAATAATAAGCTCTGCTCCCACCTCTGCCCAGCTCACCAGCGTGACGCAGAAAAGCCCAGTCTGCAGGGGCTCCTGCTTCCGGCTCACACTTAATCTGCAGAATGAGGGAGGAAAGGCAGGGAATGGAGAGGGGGTCACTTCAGAGTGACAGGACATCCCAGGTGCTACTGGTGAAGTCCCGACAGCAGAGACTGTAACAAGGGCCTATGCAGAGTACCGCATTAAATGCATACAGACCCAGTGGGGTGGTCCCCCGACCACTGAGGGAACACAGTCCAGATATCCTCTTACTGCAAACAGCTAATAAACTAAGTGCATGAGCCACTCTCTTCCACATTGACACAAGCACTGCAGGCTGTGGTCACAAAACAAACCACCTAGCTTGTTGCCTTGAAGGAGCCAGCAAGGCTGCAGGGCCCGAGGAGCCTATGGATTCCACTGAGCGTGGCTCAGAGAGGCAGGCGCAGCTGGATCCGCAGAGCGGAGTCCCAGAAAGGAAGAGCTGTGCGGACAGACGCTGGCATAAAAGAAAAGCCCCAAGTGAGGAAACATCCAAGACATCCAACTGCCTGCCTAAAAATGTCAAACACTCTTCAAAGAAAGTGAATAGACTAACATCTGGTTAGCTGTGTAAAAATCAGGCATCCAATAAAAACTCACTTGGCTCTTGCTCACCTGGGTTCAATTCCCCACTGCCCCACATAAAACCAGACACAAAGCGGTGCATACTCTGGAATTAATTTGTAATGGCGGGAGGCCCTGACGCCCATTCCTTCTCTTTCTCCCTCCCCCTATCTATTAAATTAAAGAAGGACTAGAGAGATTGCTCAGTGGTTAAAGGCACTTGCTTGCAAAGCCTGATAGCCTGGATTCAGTTCCCCAGAACCTACGTAAAGCCAGATGCACAAAGTAGCACATGTGTCTGGAGTTCATTTGCAGCAAGATGAATCCCTGGCACACCCATTCTTTCCTTCTTACTGTCTCTCTCCCTCTCAAATAAATTAATTAAGTGCTTTTTTAAAAAGTAAATTAAATGGCTGGGTGTGGTGGCACACACCTTTAATCCCACAGAAGGCCAAGGTAGGAGGATCCCTGTGAGTTTGACGCCACCCTGAGACTACATAGTAAATTCCACTCCAGGTCAGTCTGGGATAGAGGGAGACCTTACCTCAAAAAAACAAAATTAGGGCCAGGCATGGTGTCACAAGCCTTTAATCCCAGCACTTGGGAGGCAGAGGTAGGAGGATCACCGTGAGTTCAAGGCCACCCTGAGACTACATAGTAAATTCCAGGTCAGCCTGGGCTATGTGTCCACACAGAGTCCTTCAGGACATCCCAGTCGTTCATGATAACCAAGTTCTACAACCTGCTTCGTGGAGAGGTAATGATGCAGATGCATGCAGTGGGGTATCTCAGGCATTAGAAGGACTCAGCGACTGCCGCATGCTATGGCAACCAGAACCGCCACATCCCTAAGTAAAAGAAGCCAGTCACAAAAGACCACCTACTGCAAGATTCACCTTATGTGAAACATCTAGAGTAGGCTAATCTAGAGAGACCAAAAGTAGATTAGGGTCCTGGAGAGATAGATGAAGCCAGATCTTATACAAGGTGGCACATGCATCTGGAGTTCATTTGCAGTGGGTACAGGCCCTTGTGCACCCATTCTCTTTCTCTCTTCTTACAAGTAAATAAAAAAAAATTGTTAAATAAGATTTTTTTTAATTAGATTAGAGGCTGCTCAGGGATCTCTGGGTAATGGCTGCTAATGGGGTAATGAAAATGTTGCAACATTTCTGGTGCATAACTCAAGAATATGCTAAAAAGTTTGAATTATACACTTTATGTGAGTCATTTGTTTGCTTTTGTTTGTAAGATGGTCTCCCTAAATTCCACAGGCTGGCCTCGAACCTTTGATCCTTCTACCTTGGCCTCCCAAGTACATATGTTTACAGAAATGAGCTGTCATGTGTAGCTAAACAGGTGAATTGTGCCCCAATAAAGCAGCTTTTAAAAGACATTAAAAAGCAAAAATAGGACTGGAGAGATGGCTTAGCAGTTAAGGCGCATGCCTGCGAAGCCTAAGGACCCAGGTTAGATTCTCCAGATCCCACATAAGCCAGATGCACATGGTGGCGCATGTGTCTGGAGTTTGTTTGCAGTGGCTAGATGCCCTGGTGCGCCCATTCTCACTCTCTCTCCCTCTCTGTCTCTAATAAGTAAATAAAAATAAATCTTAAAAATAAAAAGCAAAAGTAAGACCGGGCATGGTGGTGCATGCCTTTAATCCAATCACTCGAGAGGCAGAGGTAGGAGGATCACTTGAGAGTTCGAGGTCACCGTGAGAGCACATAGTGAATTCCAAGTCAGCCTGGACTAGAATGAAGCCCTACCTCGAAAAACAAACAGACAAACAAAAGCAAAACTAATAGCGAGTGGCGTGTACTAATAGTATTGCAGAGTGTGTCACATATTTAGAATTACCTACTATGTTGGAAGTTGGTAAGAACTGGGAAGGAAGGGAAAAGTAAGACAAGGGAACGAGGGTGGGAATGTTGAGATAAGCTTGTGTGAAGGCCCAGGACGATGTAGATGAGGAAGTAAGGCCTGAGGAAGGCAGCAGGGTGGGCAAGGGCAGGAGGTCCTGAGACAGAACTGTCCTGGGTGCGTCTGTGGAATAGTAAAGGACAACTTAGATAGAGGGGGATGAGAACAGGCAGAGAGGTGGAGAGAGATCGGAGCTGAGAACAGTCAGGTCAGTAGAGGGCCTTAGCTCTTAAGGTGTGGCATTAATGGAAAGCTCAGTAGGAAACAGGTAGTCAACATTGATTGAGGCAGCAAGGCCAGTGAAGAAAAGGAAAAAGATTAGGGCAGAATGGGGACTACTGGCTTTTGCAGAGCTGTAGTGGGGTCAGCCAAGAGCTGAGCCCCAAGGACCCAGGCACTGTGGGGGCCTAAGCACGCATACCCGGCCATTCTCTGTCTCTTGGCAAGCCATCACAATCACCTAAATAGAGGGCCTAGAGTGAGGGAGGTGATTTGAACTAAGAGAAATGGAAAGAAGGAGGGACTCCCCTAACCCATCCCTCACCCCTCAAAGCTGACCTTGACCCCAGACTCCCACACCAGGCACCAGAAGTCTAGCAGAGTGTGAGGCAGGGGTCCTTGTGTGGCCATGTAGGCCTAGCTTGCATCTGCACCCCGGGAAAGGTGCATTCACTAATGAGATTCCGCTGCCCACCTCCCCCACCTCCAGACCACCCTCTCCTGCACCACCAACCTGACCAGGATGAAGTTGGCACTGATGTAGTCTCCATGTCCCTCCTGGAGCAGGGAAAGGACCACTGGCATCTCATCATCTGTCAGTAGGTGGGAAAAATGGAGTTTGGTGGCATCGGGTGTGAGGCTCTGATGGAAAGCCAACAAGTGGACAACACACCCTCTGGGGTCCACTCAGGTGCCCTCAAGGGCTGCAGGGGCAATGATCTCAGGGAGGCAGAGTGCCTGGGGAGCGCGCAGGTCTGCCAGCTGAGCCCGGACTGCACACGGCGGCCCCGGGGTGTGTGAGCAAGTGGCCCTGACTCGCTGTGAGCCCTGCCGACCTACATGGCCCCACGTGGGTCTCTGCAGCGTTCTTCGTGTTCTCTGGCCGTCTGCCCGCCGTGGTGCAGCACGTGCTGTCAATCTTCCAGGCCCCGGAGCGGGCGGGTGTCAAACAACAAGGAAAGCAGAAGAGAAGAAAAAGCCAGGTCAGAGTCCTGGGACAGTGAGGCAGAGAGAGAGAGAGAGAGACAGAGAAGGGAAGGGGGAAGGATGCCGGGCACGATGGCGCACGCCTTTAATCCCAGCACTTGGGAAGCAGAGGCAGAAGGATCTCCATGAGTTCAAGGCCAGCCCCAGTGTACATAGTAAACTCCAGGTCAGCCTGGGCTAGAGTGAAACTCTACCTTGAAAACAAAAAACAACAAGGCATGCGCCATCACACCTAGCTTTTTTTGATTGTTTGTTTTGTTTTGTTTTTCAAGGTAGGGTCTCACTCTAGCCCAGGCTGACCTGGAATTCACTCTGTAGTCTCAGGGTGGCCTCGAACTCCTGGTGATTCTCCTATCTCTGCCTCCCAAGTGCTGGGATAAAGGAGTGCGCCACCACACCCAGCTCACACCCAGCTTTTATGTATTTTTTTTATAGCTTTTGTACTTATGCATTTCTTTTTTTTAATTTTATTTTCTTTTTAAAAAATATTTTATTTTTATTTATTTGAGAGAAAGACGCAGGGAGAGAGAATGGGCACACTAGGGGCTCTAGCCACTGTAAACCAACTCCAGATGCATGTGCCACCTTGTGCATATGGCTTACGTGGGTCCTGGGGAATCGAATAGAGGTCCTGTGACTTTTTAGGCAAATGCCTTAACCACTAAGCAATCTCTCCAGCCCTTAAATTTTATTTTATTCAGGTCAGACTGGGCTAGAGCAAGACCCTGCCTCCAAAAACAAAAACAAACAAGTCCTTTCCTAAATTTTATTTTATTTATGAGAGAGATAAGAGAGGCCGGCCAATAGAGAGAGAGAATGGGTACACCAAGTCCTACAACCACTGCAATCAAACTCCAGATGCATGCCCCACCTTGTGCAGCTGGCTTTATATGGGTACTGGGGAATCAAACCCTGGTCCTTAGGCTTTGCAGACAAGCGCCTTAATCGCTGAGCCATTTCTGCAGCCCATACTTATGTATTTCTTAAATGTTAAAGTATTTTATATTTGTAAATTAGATTCAGATTTAATTTATGCTTCATGTGTGAGTCATTTTAGTTATGAATTTATTGAATATTACTTTGGTCCTTATTAATGTTTATTATGTTGCTGTTTTATAAGGTTATATGTCTGTTGTGTAAATTTTCTTTCTTTTGGGACAGTCTCTGTAGCCCAGGCTAGCCCTTAAAGTCACAACACTTCTCCTGCCTCAGATTCCCAAGTGCTAGGGCTAGATATGTTCCACTACACCAAGCTATAAATTGTCCTTTACATTTATTTATTTTTTTATATCGACAATAGCTATCACATATTTCTAAATTTGGCACATCATGTTGACATATTTGGACCACGCTATAATAAGTATTTCATTGCCTGTATTTTGGCATGCCTGCTGAGCTCCTTGGTGTTTATAAACTTGGTGTTCGTTATCCCTACTGTGATGTTTGCAGTCTTCCTAAGTGGCCACAAAGACACTTAGGAAGTGAGCCCCCAAGACACGCTAGGTGTTTTAACCAACAGGATCCAGTCCTGACTAGAGTCCAGTCCTAACTAGTGGATTGGTTTAACCCACATCAACTTGCCAGGAAACCGAGAACTGAGGCACTTGAAATGAGGCCTACAGGATGACATGTTTTAACACTTAAAAGTTTATTCTGCCCCTATATCCGGGAGGTCGGAGGACAGCTGCTGTCCATTCCCCTGCGGTCTGGAATCTGGAGTGTGTGGACCGTTGTCAAGGAGCCTGTCAAAATAATCAGACCTGAGTAGATGGGTTGGCGTCTCCCCAAGATCATGGAAGAATTTCAAGGCACATCATTGGAGAGCTCAGAGGAGATCAGTTTGAGGTTGAATGTAGGAGATGTTTTTTGTTTGTTTTGTTTTTCGAGGTAGAGTCTCACTCTAGCTCAGGCTAACCCTGGAATTCACTATGTAGTCTCAGGGTGGCCTCGAACCCAAAGTGATCCTTCTACCTCCGCCTCCCGAGTGCTGGGATTAAAGGCATGTGCCACCATGCCTGGATAGGAGATGTATTTTAAGTCACTGAGAGGTAGATCAACAGAATCAAGGCTAACAGGTTGTCAATTTAATTAATTGGGGGGGGGTCATCAGAATGTTCAAATTCAGGGATAGGCAAACTTAAAAAGCCAGACAGTGGGGTTGAGAAGATTGCTCATGGTTATTAAGTCTGTGCTTGCAAAAAGCCTGCCAGCCAGGGTCCAATTCCCTAGTACCAGCCTAAAGCCTTCTCTCTCAAGTAAAAAATATTTTTTTAAAAGCAAGACAGGGGCTGGAGAGATGGCTTAGTGGTTAAGGCGCTTGCCTGCAAAGCCTAAGAACTCATGTCAGAATCTCCAGATCCCACTTAGCCAGATGCACAGTGACACAAGCAGGCAATGTCGCATGTGAGCCACAAGGGATCGGATTTATCTGGAGTTTGTTCACCACAGCTGAAGGCCTTGGCACACCCATTCTATCTCTCTCTCTCTCCCTTTTAATAAAGAGGGGGGAAAAAAGCAAGGTAGTCCCAGCTACGTGACTTTCCCATACTATTCATGTCACAGACTTGTGTGTGTGGGTGTGTATGTTGGGGCGGGGGAGTCCTACAGACTAGTTTGGTGATTGAAAGATCAAAGTGAGGATCAGACCAACTTACTGTACAGTAGTCACTGTGGACCCCTCCATGTCCTCAGGGAGGCAGTAGTGATCATTAAGAGTGAACAGTGATAGTGGATTTTTTGGCAGGCAGTGACTGGGAGGTCGCTGTCACCTGGGACAAGGTATCAGTGAAAGAACTTGAAAGCAACAGAGAAGGCAGAAGTTAGAGTGGTGACTAAGAACCTTTCCTTGGTTCTGGAAGTGAACATCAGTGCAATTGTTGCTGCTTAGTGGGTGGGCATGAGTTGTTGGAGACTCAGGGAGATGGGTTATAGAAGGATCTAGGAGCTTAGAGAAAACATGGGTTTCTTGGGGAGTCATGTGAGATCTCTGTATCCTGAGGTTGCTAATGGCAGTCCCTCTAGACTAGGGAATGCCAGCGCGAGTAGGGGAGTCCTGAAGGGATCATGAAAGGTCTCTGGAACCATAGTAGATATAGAAGGGGGCAGTGGTCACTGGGCAGTAGGTGATCAGAGGGGCAGCTCAGATGATAAATGAGCAGGAAGACTGATTCGCTGACTAGCGTCTCTGCTTTGCTGGCTGGAGATCTGTCCAAGTAGGGGCTGAGAACCTGACCAACTGAGGAAGCCTAATGGGGTCTACTGTGCAGAAGGTGGGATCCCACAGAAGGTATCCTCCTCATAGGCTAAGGTCTGACCTACTGGTGGAAGGCTGACTGGGTGGGTTGGATGCAACCAGTCTACCTGGGCTAGGGGCTCTGCCTTCCACTTAACTAGAATCAGTCTTCCAGTAGGCGAGGAAAGGAAGGTTGTATATTCCTCTCTGGCCACGGGTGTATCTGTCTCCCCATCTATCTGAGTCTGACCATTTGGCTGGCTCTCAAGGAGTTTGCTTTCTTGGGATTCTGTCTGTCCATCTGAGTCTGTCTGGCCAGAGGCTGTCTGGTGGTTGGTGGGTAGTAGAGGTGCAAGGGTATCTGTCCCGGAATCTGAGGAACTGTTCAGATACTGCCTTATGGGCTGTGAACTACCTGCCACACATGCTACCAGCTGGCTTGGGTGTCTTCCTAAACATGTAGTCAACCTACTCCACAACCCACCCCTTTCATAGTTGAACCCATCTGCCCTGCCCTGCCGATGCCAAATTGTCCGCTCCATATCCCCCCCCCCAACATTCCAGTGCTCTCAGCCTGCTCAGCTCAGACTGGGTGCAGGGGATGGCAAGACCCCAGAGACCTCCGTTAGCAATCCTAGCCCATCTACCCCTCTCTTCTCCCAGAGTTCAAGCTGTGCTTGTGCAAGGGGACCTGCTGCAGCAGCGGGTGGTCTCCCTGCGAGCACTGCTCATTGGCAGTGACACCAACTGACACTTCTGAGCTCACAGTGCTTGCTGCAAGACCACTTGAGCTGAGGGCTGGGTGCTGGTGGGTGTTTGAGGAGCCTAGCTGAGCTGATGTTGCAAAGGGAAAAGAGGAACTACACCGGGAAAATCTGAGACACCACCCAGAAAGCTTATGTGTGGGGGGATGGGATGCAGCAATAATGAATTTCCTCCCCACTGCTTCACTGTGTTGTCTTCAGGCTTGGGGAGCTGTCCCATTAGCCCATCCACAAGTGTAGCATTTGGCAAACAGCACATCCAACCCACTCCAGTGGGAAGTGGGAGCACGCTGGAGTTCAGCATTGGCGCTCAGCGCCTCCTTCTAGAGCTATTGCTTGGCTCCCCAAATCTCCTCAGGGATCCAGGTTTCAGTATTCTCAATCAAGGATTCTTCCTGGACCCTACCTGAGAAAGACAGAGCATCTCAGGGCAGCAGAACTCAGCCCAAGGAAAAACCACTTGACTAACAACACCCACCCCCACCCACATCTTTCTGGAGGCAGGTTTCTGCCCTTGGGACTTGCCCTGAAGTTCTGCTTCTGTCCTAAAGAGGGAAAATCTTGACAAGACAGAGGAAGGCATTCCCTATCCCCAGCCTTAAAAATGACATCCAGGAGACTGAAGAGATGCCTTGGTGGTTGAAGGTACTTGCTTGTAAGGCCTGCCAACCCAGGGTTCAGTTCCCCAATACCCACATAAAGCCAGATGCACAGGGTGGCACATGCATCTGGAGTTCATTTGCAGTGGCAGGAGCCCTGGTGTGCCCATTCATATTCATTCTCCTTTTCTTTTCTTTCTTTTTTTTTTTTTTTTCGAGGTAGGGTCTCACTCTAGCTCAGGCTGACCTGGAATTCACTCTGTAGTCTCAGGGTGGCCTCGAACTCTCAACGATCCTCCTACCTCTGCCTCCCAAGTGCTGGGATTAAAGGCGTGCGCCACTACGCCCAGCTCATTCTCCTTTTCTTTACAAATAATTTTTTAAAATGACATCCAGCCAGGCATGTTCATAACGATAATCCCAGCATTCAGAAATCTGTGGTAGGGAATTACTGTGAGTTTGAGGCCAGCCTGTGCTAGCTAATGAGACCTTCTTATAAAAAAATTATATCCTGGGGCTGGAAAGATGGCTTAGCAGTTAAGGCGCTTGCCTGCAAAGCTAAAGGACCGCGGTTCGTTTCCTCAGGACCCACATAAGCCATAAAAGGTGGTGCATGCATCTGGAGTTTGTTTGCAGTGTCTGGAAGCCCTGGCGTACCCATTCTCTCTCTCTCTCCCCTCTTTCTCTATTGCAAATAAATAAATGAAAATAAAATATACAAAAAAAATTCCTTCAAATGTGCATGCTAACTTTTCTTCTAGATTGGCCTCCACCCTGAGGCAGAGCCTGGGCACTGGCCTGATGTTCCCCTTGAGGGAAATACATTCAGACAAATACTCTCACATTGTCCCTGCCAGCACCTGGGCATAAGCATAAGTGCCCAGCCGTTTTTCAAAGTAGGACCTCACTCTAGCCCAGGCTAAGCTGAAACTCACTATGTAGTCTCAGGGTGGCCCTGAACTAACACCATCCTCCTCTCTCTGCCTCCCGGGTGCTGGGATTAAAGAAAGGTGTGTGTCACCACACTTGACCCTTTTTTCCTCTCTTTAAAAAATAAGTTTTAAGTCTGGAGAGAACTTACCTCGAAAACCAAAAAGAAATAAGAGGGGGAAAAAATCCAAATGTACCCTTTACTTAAAATGAGGCCGAGAGCTCAGCAGGCAGCTGACCAGGATCAGTGAGGAAATGCAGTATTTACCACAGTAACATCAGTCCTCCTCCCTGGCTGAGTGAGGTGGGTCATACCCAGGTGCAAAGCCCTCCCTGTCTTCTGCCCTGTGAGCCCACCATGCTTCTTCATGCTGCTGCTTACTCCACCTCTACTTCCGGACCCTCCATGCAATGGGGAAATATGTGCAAACCATTTCTCTGGTAAAGGATGATTGTCTCTTAGCCCAGTTTGTGCCACTGTAATACCACAACTGGGTCATTTGTAAACAACAGAAAATTACTGCTTGGTAATGGTAAGCCCAAGACCTAGATGTCAGAAGGTGTACTGGTGGGACCACCTTCTGGTTCATACATGGTGACTCCTGTGTCCCTGTGGTGGTTTATCAGATGTCCCCCACAAACTCATGTTTTGAACGCTTACTTCCCAGCTGGTAATTTGGGAGGTGGAGACTTGCTGGAGGTGTTAAGGGTGTTCTAAGGATATTCTAGCCCAGCTCTCCCTTGCCAGAGCCTGGATCACTCTTGTTGCTACTGTCCACATGCTGTGGCAGAAGTGATGTCCACTCTGCTTGCCCTGCATCATGGAGCTTCCCAAGAGTTCCTCAAAAAAAAAAAAAAAAAAAAAAAAAGCCGGGCATGGTGGCACACACCTTTAATCCCAGCACTTGGGAGGCAGAAGTAGGTGGATCGCCATGAGTTCGAGGCCACCCTGAGAATATAGAGTGAATTCTAGGTCAGCCTGGACTAGAATGAAACCCTACCTCGAAAAAAACAAACAAACAAAACAAAACAACAACAACAAAAACACCAGCAATGAGGGATGAGGGGCTGGATGGCTCAGCATTAAGGCGCTTGCCTGCAAAACCTAAGGACTCTAGTTTGATTCCCCAGCACCCACATAGTGCCATATGTACAAGATGATTTATGCATCTGGGGTTTGTTTGCAGTGGTTGGAGGCCCTGGTGCACCCATTCTCTCCCTTTCTATCTGCCCCCCCCAAGTAAACAAATAAGTATTTTAAAAAACACAATGAGATTACCACAACACATCTGTTAGGATGTTTATTATTTAAAGAACAAAAGAAATAAGGAGGAAAGATGATGACATCAAAAGTAAAAGACTAAGTGAGATGGGGAAGGGATATGTTGCAAAGTGGAGTTATTAGGGGGAGAAGGGAATTACTGTGGTTTATTATCTATAATTATGGAAGTTGTCAATAAAAAATATTGGCAAGGATGTGGTAAAAAATAAACTCTTGTACACTGCTGGTGGGGATGGAAATGGGTCAGTGAATTAAGGAAAATAGATTACTCTAAAAATTAAAAACAGCTGGGGATGTGGGTACAGAGGGCATATGCTGGGAGAGCTGAGGATGGGAGGACCCCACCCCTCCTGTCTTCACTGGCTCTCCTCAGGTGATGCGGGAAAGGCCCACCCTTGAGTCAGAGGTAGGCATGGTAGGAGGTCTGTTGGTGTCACTGTGTAAACTTAGCACAGGGATCCTGCTGACACAGCTGGCCTTACCTGCACCCACCCAGGTAAGTGCTCCTAGGGCCCAACTCCCATGGGGACACCAACACCAAATCTTCCAGTGGGAGTCTGTACCATCACACCCAGCCTCAGAGTAGAGTGGCGACTCCCATAGAAACAGCAGCTATCAGGCCTCTCCCCCTAGGACGCTCCATAGGCATCACCTTCCGGGTTTGGCCTGACAGACAGCAGGCCCATTGCGACCAGTTAGAAGCAGTTGGCCAACATGACAGGTTTATTCGGATTAGTGGGCTTATCTGTGACAAGCCCATGCCCTCAGACTCCAGTCCACATGCTGTCTGGACAGCAGGCTCACTCAGCGCTCAGGAAGACCCTCTTCCGTGCAGTGTTGGTGTAGGGGTGCCAACGCCACTCCACGTCTGCTGTGGCCTCCTGCTCCAGTGTGCCCAGGCGAATCATGTACACTGGGGGCAGGGGACAGGTATATCATTATGTACACAGTAGCATTCTTTCCTTTGCTACCCCAGACATGGAAGAAAGCCCCAAACTTACACTTCAGCTCAAAGCGAGGCCCGACCTCAGTCAGTTCCACATTGCGGTGGTCTGTCTTCTTGTAGACATGGTGCCTGAGGACAGAAAAAACAGAAGTAGGCATGTGGGTCAGCCACCTAAGTATGGGGGGGGGGGGACAAAGGTCACTAATGCCCCAGCTCCCAGCCCATGAACCCACCGGAATGAGATGTAGTCATCCTGGTTTGCAAATGTGATGACCCGGTGGCTGTCATCTTTAGGCACCGGAAACAGGTAACGGAGGATGTCAGACACCTGAAGCACAGGGACGGAGGGAGAGTGGCAAATGGCTGACCTGAGCCCCAGCCCTCTCCCCCAAGGCTGGAGACTTACCCGCTTACCCAGCCGGGAAGAAAAGCCATGTGTGATGAGGTGAGGCTTAGCTTCTGACATGGTGCCTAGGTCAGGGATGTCGTGCCGCATGACCACGTTGCACAGCGTGAAGTAAGCGGTAGGGCCGAAGGGCAGATGGCTGACAATGAGCCCCACTGTGGAGACGGGGCTATCAGAAACCTTATCTGCCAAGGGAATACCCACTGCCCTTCTCCCTCCCGCAAGCCTCACCTGGTGTGCCTCGGTGCTCATGGACAACCAAGAGGTCAGTGACCCCGTTCGCTTTGCAGGCTCGCACTAGAGCTCCAACCTCATGCCGGCCTCGGTTCATGCGCTGGGCGCCTGGGAACACTAGCTTCAGTTCCTGCCGTGGACCAATGTCTCGTTAGACTGGGGTCACTGGTCCTAGGCATGTCCTACTCTTTGCCCCACTGGTACCTTTGCAAACATCTTCAGACGAGAACTGGGGTCTCGGGAGGTAGTGATCATGATCTTAGGATCCTCAACCCCTGCCCAACGATACTCATCATCTACGTGACTGGTCACACCTGTCAGGAGCATGAGAGGTACACGTGACGTTGTCTTGGGAGCAGAATGCTAACTGAGTCTGTTTGAGAAAACTTCAATAATAGAAATGCATCACCCCCAGCAGACAAGAGGGAATCCATCAGCCACTGCTACCAAGAACACATGAAACTGGGGAAAGGTAAGGGTCTACGGTGGCAAAATGCTGATCTGCTGAGAACAGAGGTGATGGACTCCTTTGACAACAAAGATCTACACTGTCTATGATTCCATTCCCATTTGTTGAATATTGCAATGAATGAGACCTCTGGGTACCAATGTTACTCCAGTGAGAGAAGAAGCAGAGTCTGGGGAACGCTACTGGGTGCTGTACACATGGAAATGGACGCTTTCAGAGACAGGTGCCATGGTGCCATCTATGCAAACCAGCTGGCACCTGGCGGCAGTTCCGGGAGCAGCTATGGACACTTGTCAGGTGGGAACGTGCCCAGCATGTTAAGAGGTCACGGAGTCCAGTGAGCAAAGTCAATTCGGTGTTAGGGAGGGCTGTAGGGCAGTTACCTTCACCACCAGCGTCATCGAACTCCAGGGACCCTTGTAAGGCCAGAGCCTCCCGCCGTAACTCAGTGGGAATCAGGTGGTTTTCTGCAGGGAAAAGACGGAGACACCAAATGAAACACAAGCAGGATCCCCTCATTTTATGACACTCTGCAGCTTACCAACCTGCACAAATTTGATGGAAAGACACCTCACTTACAGAATGACTAGGAAAGAGGGGAGTAACAAACCAACTACTCCTGTTTTTTGACAGCCCCTGGGTGTTGGGTTAGAGGGTGTGCCACCACACCTGGCTACCAAACTCTTTCCAACTACTTGGCAACTTGTGGCTATGGGGGACTTCATTTTATAAAATATTTTCTCACAACAAGTATTATTCTTTTTTAATATTTTATTTATTTATGAGAAAGAAATAAACAGATAGAGAGAATGGGTCTCTACCACGGCATACGAACTCCAGACACATGTGCCCCCTGATGCATCTGGCTTATGTGGGTCCTGGGGAATCGAACCCAGGTCCTTAGGCTTCACAGGCAAATTCTGTAACTGCTAAGCCATTTCTCCAGTCCCACAAGTATTATTCTTATAGCCTGACAAAATTTTTAAATAATTTTAGGGAGGGGTATAGATCACAGGTAGGTAGCTTGCTTGCATGAGACGCTAGGTTTGATTTTCAGCACCACAAAAACAAAAATCAACTTTGTTTATAAACAGACTGCTGCTGGGCATGGGGGTGCATGCCTTTATCCCAGGACATCACAAACGTGGTCCAGTCTGAGACAGAGCTCACTATGCCCTGAAGACAATGAGCTTCTGATTTCTGATTTCCCTGCCTCTATCTCCCCAGTGCTGGGATCACAGGGGTGCACTAACCCACCCAGTTTATGCCTAGAGATGGAACCCAAGACTCCATGAATCTAGGCAAGCACTCTACTGAGCTACATCCCCAGTCTTAAAATCATGCTTTTGAACTCAAACATACTACACACAGTTTATAACAGTAAAAGTTAGAAAATCGGGGCTGGACAGATGGCTTAGTGGTTAAGGCACTTGTCTGTAAAGCCAAAGGACCTAGGTTAGATTTCCCCAAGACCCACGTGAGTCAGATGTACAAGGTGGCACATGCATCTGGAGTTCAATTGCAGTGGCTGAAGGTCCTGGCAAGCCCTTTCTTTCTCTCTCTCTCTCTCTCTGTATCTGCCTCTTTCTCTCTCTCAAATTATTTTTCTTTTAAAAGTTAGAGACATGGGGCTGGAGAGATGGCTTAGCGGTTAAGCGCTTGCTGATGAAGCCTAAGGACCCCAGTTCGAGGCTCAATTCCCCAGGACCCACGTTAGCCAGATGCACAAGGGGGCACACGCGTCTGGAGTTCGTTTGCAGTGGCTGGAAGCCCTGGCGCGCCCATTCTCTCTCTCTCTATCTGCCTCTTTCTCTCTCTGTCTGTCACTCTCAAATAAAAATAAATAAATAAATAAATAAATAAATAGAAAAAAAAAAAAAAGAGACATCAAAGTGAATCTAATCAGAGGTATTGGGGGGTGATGCACCATCAGACAGGTAACATAAAGATCCACTGACACAAAACCAACAAAGGCAAAATTAAACTCCAATCTCAAATTAAATGTTAACATGGAATAGTACTTTAAAAAATACGCCAGCCGGGCATGGTGGCACACACCTTTAATCCCAGCACTCAGGAGGCAGAGGTAGGAGGATCGCTGTTGAGTTCGAGGCCACCCTGAGACGACACAGTGAATTCCAGGTCAGCCTGGGCTAGAATGAGACCCTATCTCGAGAAATAAATAAATAAATAAAAATACACGAGCAGGGTTGGAGGGATGGCTTAGTGGTTAAGGCATTTGCCTGCAAAACCAAATTCAATTCAACTCAACTCCCCAGGACCCACATTAGGCAGATGCTCCCTCTTTCTCTGTCAAATAAATAAATTAAAAAAAAATTTAAAACAAAAATACAAGAGCAAGCCAGGCGTGGTTGTGCACGCCTGTAATCCCAGCACTTGGGAGGCAGAGGTAGGAGGATCACCATGAGTTCGAGGCCACCCTGAGACTACATAGTGAATTCCAGGTCAGCCTAGGCTAGAGCAAGACCCTACCTCAAAAAACAAAACGCAGATGCACATAGTGGCACAGATGTCTGGAGTTCCGTTTGTAGTGGCAGAAGGCCATGGTGCACCCATACTTTCTCAGATAAACATTTAAAAAAAATAAAAAAAAAAAAAAAGAAGCCGGGGGTTGGAGGGATGGTTTAATGGTTAAGGCATTTGAGGACCGAGGTTCAATTCCCCAGGACCCACGTTAGCCAGATGCACAAGTTTGTACTCATCTGGAGTTCGTTTGAAGTGGCTAGAGGCCCTGGCGTGCCCATTCTCTCTCTTACTTTCTCTGTCAAATAAATAAAAAGCTGGAAGCCGGGCGGGGTGGCGCACGCCTTTAATCCCAGTACTGGGGAGGAAGAGGTAGGTGGATGTGGGTTCAAAGCCACCCTGAGACTACATAGTGAATTCCAGGTCAGCCTGGGCTAGAGTGAGACCCTACCTCGAAAAACAAAACAAGCAAACAAAAAAATTTCAAAACCAAAACATCAAGAAAACCATAATAGGGCATATACAAGACAGAAATTCTTGTAATCTGGTCCTAATACGATGGCAAGAACAAATACTAAGGGTTCTCTTACCCCCGCTCCTGGGGGGGGGGGGGCGGATCAGTGACAATAGGTACGTTTTAAAATTTGGTTAGAACTAGATACACTGTGAACAAAATTAATAAGCATCAACAACAGTATCCTAGGAAAGGAGCGCGTGGACACATGTTCGGCCACGCTAACACAGATATGCAGTGCGGGCGCGTGTTAAACCGTGGCTTACACACATGTTCTCGGCGACCACGCCGGCCCGGGCCGGGGCTTACCTTCCAGCGCGCGCCTGACTTTCTCCTTCTTCTCTTGGGCAGTGCGCTGCGCATCCTCGCGGGCCTTGCGATACAGGTATTCTCGGCGCAGGCGAGCCTCCCGGCGGAGCTAGGGAACAGCACCGTCACCAAAGACCACAGACCCAGCGCTCCGCGAGCCCCCACCTACCGCACCCCTCGCCTCTCCGACCCCGGGCTCAAGCATCCTACCATGATGAACGTTACTTCACTTCCACGCGGGTCTGAAATCTGCGGGCGCTGCTGGCACCTCCGTAGTCCTCACTTCCGCCCTCAACCAAGAAGGCCGAAGAGGCTTCACTAGTGTCTACTGCGGTTACGACTGACACTAGTTAAAATGGCGACCGGCAAACAGTAGTGCGCACTCGCCAAACCAACCAATAAGCTGGATCCACGATGTCACGTGGCTTACGGCTGCCACTAACAAATATGTCTGCCCACGGCTTCGCTACTGGCCATTGTAGCAGAAGATGCCTTATATTGAGGCGGTTCATCAAGCGTACAAGCCGCATTGCGAACCGCTATGGTGGACGGCTCCTGAAATTAAGACCGCTGAAGCCTTCATCCCAAACTGTTGCCACACAGCCTCGCCATCTTCATCAGCACGGCAGAGGTCTGACTTCAGGCTTCCAAATCGGAATCACCTTTAGCACTCGCTGGGTGAGACGCTAATCGGCGGTAAGGATTTCTCCGCTCAGCTCCCCAGTGGACCCCGGCCATTGAAGCTGTCGGTCGCCGGGCCCCCAAAACCGTTGGCTTCCGGGGCCACGTCTGGGACCTCCCATTGGAGGCGGAGCTCGGACGCCGATTGGCTGTTATGCCATAGCAACGGGCGAGGATTGGACGGTTTAGGAGGAGGCCGCTTCAGCTCCCCCTCCCACGAATCCCGAGTGTGGCCGAGCCATGGCGGAACCCGCGCTGCGGGCGGAGCTGGACTCGCTGTACTTGCAGCTGCTGGGCGACCTGGAGGAACTGGAGACAAAGCGGGCGGCGCTGAACACCAGGGTGGAGGAGGTGTGTTCCCCGGGCTGGCGGCAGGGAGGGCGGGCACACGGACGGGAACAGAGTCTCAGCTCCCTCCTGTCCCCAGGGCTGGCTGTCGCTCGCCCAGGCGCGCTATGCCATGGGTGCCAAGTCGGTAGGACCCCTGCAGTATGCCTCCCGGATGGAGCCGCAGGTCTGCGTGAGCGCCAGGTGAGGCACCCTCAGTGCTCGAGGGCGTGGGTGGGTGAGGCCCAGGCCCGGGGGCCAATATGCATCTTCCCTTGTCCTCCTCCAGCGAGGTCCAGGACGGACTGCAGACATTCAGGGTGATCAAAGCTGACTCCCAGACCCCAGAGGAGGTGGGACCCCGCGAGGCAGGTGAGACCCTCATCTTTCCTGGCAGCTCTCTTACTTGGTAGTGTTAAAGATAAAACTCAGGCTGGGCCACACACTCTGGAAGCTGAGGTAGGAGGATCCCTGTGAGTTCAAGACCAGCATGCGACTACAGAGTGAGTTCCAAGGCAGCTTGGTCTAGAGTGACTTTCTACCTGGAAAAAAAAAAAATTTAAAAGACAGAATTCAGAGAACCATTAAGGAGAAAACTTTATTCGGGCTGTAGTCCTAGCCTTACTTAGAGCAGTTTTGCCTAACCTGTGTCCGGTGGGATGCAGCATCACGTTGCAATGTTGAAAGGTTAGACACCCCTACAGATACAGATTTCTGTGTAGGTAGTGGGATAGTTTTTCAGGAAAGGATATCTGAACAGAAAGTTCGCCCCTGGGGCTAGAGAGATGGCTCAGAGGTTAAGGTACTTGGGTTTGATACCCCAGTATCCATGTAAAGTCCGATGCAGAGTGGCACATGCATCCGTGCATCAGGAGTTCATTTGCAGTGGCAGGAGGCCATGGCAAACCCCTTCTTTCTCATTCTCTGTCTGCTTGCAAATAAATAAAAATTAAAATAGGCCAGGTGTTGTCGTGCATGCCTTTAATCCCAGCACATGGGAGGCAGAGGCTGGAGGATTTCTGAAAATACTCTTTTCTGTTTTGGAGGAATAAACCTCTAATCCCAATTAAATGTTCCTGAGAAAAAGAATGGGGAATTGGAAAGTCTTATGACACATTTGAGCAAAACAGACAAGGTCAGTGTGTGATCTTTTATCTTTTGTTCATTTTTATTTATTTATTTGAGAGCGACAGACAGAAAGAGGCAGATAGAGAGAATGGGCGCGCCAGGGCCTCCAGCCACTGCGGCGTTTGGCCGAACTCCAGATGCATGCGCCCCCTTGTGCATCTGGCTAACATGGGTCCTGGGGAATCGAGCCTCAAACCGAACCGGTGTCCTTAGGCTTCACAGGCAAGCGCTTAACCACTAAGCCATCTCTCCGGCCCATTTTTTTTTAAAGATTTTATTTTTATTTATTTATTGCAGTCAGGGAGAGAGAGTATTTGTGGGAGATGGGCACGCCAGGGCTTCTAGCCACTGCAAACGTACTCCAGATCTGGTTTAGTGGGACCTGGAGAATCGAACCTGAGTCCTTAGGCTTCACAGGCATGTGCCTTAACTGCTAAGTCATCTCTCCAGCCCTAGTGTATGATCTTGTTGCGGACAAATAGGATCATGCGAGGGGAGTTGTTCTGGGAGGCTAGAGGAAGACTGGACAGATGGTCATCTGAATTACAAGGGGAAGGGTGTGCTATTTCTAGGCACACAAAAAGGTGGAGGGGGGATTTTTCGAGTGCTCAGTGTTTTCCAGAATCATGAGCTCAGATTAAGCTCAGCATTATCACCAAGGCAGTAAAGACCTGGTAGTAAGACCCAGTCTCCAATCTCTTTCTTCAGCTCTGCGCAGACGTAAAGGTCCCAGCAAGACCCATGAGCAAGAATCTTCTGCAGCCCCACAAGATCCCCTGAACTGGTTTGGAATCCTGGTTCCTCATAGTCTGCGGCAGGCCCAAGCTAGCTTCCGGGATGGTGAGTGGACCCTGCCCCCAGTGCCCAGTGGCAGCCCTCCATCCTCAGAGTGCACTTGAACACAAACACTGTATTAGGACTCGGCAGCTTTTCTCCATTGCTAACTTCTATTGAATATCTGTTGGGGTTCTCTGCCAAGGCATTCATTTGCTCTAGGCAGCATACTAGGTTCATGCTAGCTGTGACGGAGCCCAGTAGGAGGAAAACTGGATAAATGTTATTCATGGAAGCCAGGCATCATGGCGCACACCTTTAATCCCAGGATTTAGGAGGCTGAGGTAGGAGGATCACTATGAGTTCAAGGCCAGCCTGAGACTATGTAGTGAATTCCAGGTCAACCTGGGCTAGAGCAAGACCCTACCTCAAAAACCAATATACATAAATTTATTTACACATGTGTATGGATGCACCAGGGTCTTTTGACATTACAAATAAATGCCCAACCAGGCAGTGCACACCTTTAATCGCAGCACTCAGGAAGCAAAAGTAGGAGGATTGCCATTAGTTTGAGGCCACCTTGAGACTGCATAGTGAATTCCAGGTCAGCCTGGGCTAGATCAAGACCCTACCTCAAAAAAACAAAAAAAATAAGCTGGGCTTGATGGCCTTTAATCCCGGCACTTGGGAGGCAGAGGTAGGTGGATCACTATGAGTTCAAGGCCACCCTAAGACTACAGAGTGAATTCCAGATCAGCCTGGGCTAGAGTGAGACCCTACCTTGAAAAAAAAAATAAGTAAATGCCTGTCCAGGTATATGGGGGTGGCTGAGGAAATTCAAACCCAGGCTGGCAGGCTTTTCAAGCAAAGTAGACAGAAGCCACCTAGAGGTGGGTCCTAAGTGTGGATCATGATCAGGAGCAGAGAAAACGGGTGAAGGGAGAGCGGAAAGAGAAGCAAACAAGCGCAATGTTGGGAGAAACAAAGAATGAGTCCATGAGAGCTGGAGAGATGGCTTAGCAGTTAAGGCACTTGCCTGCAAATGCTAAGGACCCCAGTTCAATTCCCCAGAACCCACTTCAGCCAGATGCACATAGTGACACATGCATCTGGAGTCTGAAATTTGTTTGTAGTAGCTAGAGGGCCTGGCACTTTCATATTCTTTCTCTCTCTCTCTCTTACACACACACATATAAATAAATAAATAGGTAGAGGCCCTGTCACTTCCATATTCTCTCTCATAAATAAATAAACTGACAACACAAAAACACAAAAAATTAATTAATAATAATAATAAATAAAATATTTAAAAGAAAAGAGGCCATGAGAAGATTTTATGATCTGTGAGATATTCATTCCTAGTGGTAGTGTGAAACTTTTCCTGGTATGAACAAAGGTCTGTTCACTTCAGATAAGGCATCAAAGAAAGACCAGAGAAACAGTTTTATCCAAGTCCAAGTCTAGCTTAGTGAAGCAGTGAGTTTATTGGGGTTGCTTTCCAGAGCATGGATACCTCAAAGACAGTTACATCAGTAGAAAGCCCACCCCAGCATGGGCTTGGCTCACGAAAGCTGCATTTCTGGCGCTCCCTGCACAACCTGCAGGCACCATTCTGAGTGTCTTGCTGCCCAGCCATGGTTACTGGTTATCTACCGGGCAGGAGCAGAGGGTGGGTCTTGTTCATTTGAGCAGCTTCCTGGGACCTGGGGGCTTTGTTTACTTCCCAAGTCAGTAGCTTCCCTTCCAGGAGAAGATGCATCAATTGTGAGTTTGGAAATAGCTACACAACAGGTGGGTATAAAGGAGGTCTAGGAAGCTTTTGAGGAGGCGATGTTTCTACACAGATCTGAAGGAGGTGAGAGTGTGGGTCCAGTGAGACCATTCTTGGAATGTAAGGGAGTGTGGAGGCCAAGAGATCTGAAGACCCAGAGGGGCCCCAGAGCTTCTTGAGTCATGTATTACAACTCTATGGTGACATTCTCTCTTTCTGCTCCAGGCCTGCAGCTGGCTGCAGATATAGCCAGTCTCCAGACCCGCATCAACTGGGGTCGAAGTCAGCTGCGGGGCCTCCAGAAGAAACTCAAGCAGCTCGATCCTGACCCTGGGGCTGCCTGACCTGTATCCAAGAGGCAGGCGCCAAGCACAGCTTGTTTTTGGATGTCCCTACATTACTAAGGCCTCCTTCTTCCCAAATAGTCCCTGCCCCAGCTACTGCCCCTCCTTAAAGTGTCCTTGGTCTGAGTTGTTTCTGTCTGTGAGATTTGGAATTCGAAGTAATTTTGAAAGCCACTGTCACTCCTGGATGAGGAAACACTGCACCAGCGTGGCAGGGAAGGTAGAGGTCATGCTTCTGGGCCACCAGATTCTTCAAAGTAACATGGCTAGAGTAAGAGTCCATATTCAGCTGACAGATCGATGGGTTCCAGTCAGAAAAGACATGAGCTGTCCTTGGTGGTGAACTGTAGAGGTTGAAGCAGGAGGATGACTTGAACCTGTGCAACAAAGACTGTCAAGAAAACAAATGACAGCTGCACCTCCCTCCCCCCCCCAAAAAAAATCCAGATAGATGGGCAGCCCTTAGCAACTGTTGCATTTACTTCAGTGAAAATGGTTTGACTTGTTTGCACGGAAGCTGGAGGAAGAGACCTTCCCGGTTTCAGAGCCTTGTCTTTAACTGGCTCTGAAGTGAAGAGGAGTGAAGCCGGGCCTCCTGGTGCTGTTCCCGAATAGGGTCCTCGCTTTGCTTTTCTACTGGGCTAACTTTTCAGCAGTTTCTGGGGGTTCTTTGTGTTTGGGGCATGAGATGTAATCCTTTGTGAGATGTATATATTTTTCTGTTTGTCTTTTATAATTATTTCCAACTTTATTGTAAAATAAACATACAATAGTTGAATAGTACTTAATAAAGTGAAAACTGTAGTAACTCACCACACTCCTGTGTTTCTGGTTTTTTTTGTTTTGTTTTGTTTTGTTTTTTTTTACGGGGGCAGGGATTGAGGTAGGGTCTCTAGCTCAGGCTGACCTGGAATTCACTATGTAGTCTCAGGGTGGCCTCGAATTCACAGCGCTCCTCCTACCTCTGCCTCCCAAGCGCTAGGATTAAAGGAGTGCGCCACCACGCCTGGCTGCTCTTTCTGTTTAAGTCAGTTTTACTTACTTATTTTTTCGATTTCCTTACTCTAGCTCAGGCTGACCTGGAGTTGAGTATGTAGTCTCAGGCGGCCCTCGAACTCCCTGTCCTACCTCCGCCCCCGCCCCGAGTGCTGAGATTAAAGGCGTGCGCCATCACGCCAGGCGGTTTTTATTTTTATGTGTGACCCTCGCCATAGAACCTGCGGAGGTCAGAACCTCGGGCTGTTCTTTTGCCAAGAGCTTCCTCCGAGCTCCTTACCCCACATCCCTTAAAATCAATTTTTAAAGTACAGTTGAATTTAGCAGCCATCATGGCTCGCACTTGGGATTGGGATGAATGCAATAATGAGGGGATGTTCCAGCTTTTCTAGCACGGGGCACAGGGAGGCGCAGCCCTCCACCCTCTGCAGGACCTGAGAGCCACCATTTCCTGGCGCAATCTCCCATGTCAACTGGGGGCTCGCGTTCCGCGGAGCTCACCCTTTAGTCCGCGGGGCCCGCACGATCTCACTCTGGAGCCGTCCGTCTAACGTTCCCGTCGGCGGAGCAGATTTGCCCTTGTACTGGGCAAGGGTATGACTTTGTGGTTTATTTAACCGTGGCTGGAGTCCGCAGAGACAATAAAGAATGGAACCCTTGTGACCAGGGAAAACTGGCATGCTCCCTGTCCCCTGCCCGGCCACTCAGAAGAGGTCGTTTCTTAAAGTCCTGCGCCAGAGAGACACTGCTGGGAGGGAGAGAGGAAGGGAGGGAGGGAGGGGAGAACGCCGCCGCCCGCGGCGCCCCTGACGTCAGCCCGCGGGGACCGGGCAGCCGCCCCGCGCCGGCTCCGGACAGGCGGGTTCATCCCCGATCCAATTCCCACGCTGCCCGGACGAGTTTTGTGCAGGCCACCGGAGCTGATGCAAACGACATAGCCGGTAAAGCAGAAGAGCACGTCAGCGTCTCCCATATGGTCTAGCGGTTAGGATTCCTGGTTTTCACCCAGGCGGCCCGGGTTCGACTCCCGGTATGGGAACGGTGTAACTTTTTTCCTTTTCAATCTGGCTGAAATGGTTGTCTGATCGACCCGCTTCGTTCCAACTTTGGGATTTCCCTCTTGCTTTGAGCCAGAGCGAACCTTGAGCTCCATCGTTCTGTGTTGATTGGAAATGATCATTTTCATCAGCCGTAGCAGGTTGCTTCGCCTAGCGACAACTAGTTACACGCCACTGCACTGTAGATGTAAGCCTGTAATTTTGAAGTTATAAGTGAGTAAGATCTCAAAAAGTCTCGACTTATTGTTAGTTTGCGCGGTGCAGGCCCCTTTCCCCGTTACGGCTCTGGAGAGAGGGCCCAGGGCGGCGCGGGACCGCGGGAGGAGGAGGACGGGAGGCCCCCGCCGGGCAGCGCTGCTCGGCGCCGGAGGCTGAGCGGACCCAGGAGAGAAGTGTTAGCGCGGCTGCTGCTGTGTCCGCCTGCTTTGGCCCAGTGGTCAGGGCTTTTGCTTTCTTGCCTGAATTTGACCCTTCTCTCCAGTATAGAACTGACTTTGAACTCTGGGCTGGGTTTGGGGTTTGTTTCTTTGTTTTGCTGGTTTTCTTTTCTTTTTGGTTTTTCGAGGTATGGTCTCTAGCCCCAGGCTGACCTGGAATTCACTAAGTAGTTTCAGGGTGGCCTAGAACTCACGGCGATCCTCCTACCTCTGCCTCCAGAGTACTGGGATTAAAAGTGTGTGCCACCACACGCGGCTCTTCCTTTCTTTTTTCTTTTCTTTTGAGACAGGCTAGCCTTAAATTTGTCATCCTCCTTTTGCTAGGATTACAGGTGTAAGGCATTGTCCTTAATTTCAGCTTATTTATTTAGACAGAGTCTAGGGTAGTTGGTCTGGCCGCCAATTTGATACATAGTCCAAGGCTGGTCTTAAATTCTGTTAATACACATGGTGTGGTAGTTTGAATGGATGTCCCCCCAATATATTCAAAAGTTTATTAAACCTTGTAATTTTGATCTCCAGCCGCCCGGCTGGAGGCAGTGTCAGTGTAAGTGGATCCCAGGTCCTGACCTAAGGCAGGGGGAGGGGAGGGCGGCGGTAGAGGGCTAGACCTGTAATACCAGTCCAAAGGTAGGCAAAGTGCCTCAGTTCTGTTGGAGTTCATAAAGTGTGCTTGCTTGTTTTTGGTGGCTACTTTTCTTTCTGCTTGCACCTGTGAAAGTGGGCCAGCTTCTTCTGCCATTATAGAACTTCGCCTCATCTGTAAGCTTCAATGAATCCCTTCATAACTGTGCTGGTATGGAAGTTCATCCCAGCGACCATAGCTGTCTACTACGCCTGGCTTAGGCAGTGATAAGGATGGAGCCCTTGTGTTTAAAGGAACTGGCTTGTAAAGCCTAATGGCCAGGGTTCAATTCCCCAGTACCCATGTAAAGCCAGGTGCACAGTAATACATGCTTCTGGAGTTTGTTTGCAGTGGCAGGGGACCCTGGCATCCCTATTCTCTCTCTCCCTCTTTCTCACTGTCTCTCTCAAGTAAATAAATTAATTAAAATATATATATATATCCAAAACCAACTGGGTGTAGTGGCACACACCTTTAATCTGAGTGCTGGGAGTAAAGGCTTGTGCCACCATGTCCGGCTGTGCAGCTGTCTTTATGTGGATGCTGGGAAATCAAACCCAGGTCATTAGGCTTTGCAGGCAAGCACCTTAACTGCTGAGCCATCTCTCCAGCCCTTGAGGTATTTTTGATTAGGAGTAATCTTCCTACTTAAACCTCTAGCAAGCACATTCCCAGTGTGCCCCTGAGGGTGGATCTCAAAGCCAACTTCACTATATGTGTGGAAAGCTCTACTATACATTACTATATATTTGAGCTCTGACTGTCCCCCCCTCCCGCCCCGCTTTCTCTCCTATGGACGTATGATGAAGTGAGCCAGGTGCTTCCTCCACTATGAAGCTTCCCCTGGAATCTGTAAGTCTGAAATAAACCCTTTCAGCCCACAAACTGCTTCTGGTCAGTTGTTTGTCCCAGCAATGATACAGTAACTGCAACATCTCCCAAATACACAAGGCAATCCTTTATAGAAAGAGCAATGCTTTAACAGATCTGAAACTATATTAACAAAGCTGCCTGATATTGGAGAAATAAAAACAGATATAGACTCATGGAATAGGATAAAGAACCCAGAAAAAAAAAAAAACCCACACTGTTACAGTCACATAAATTTTAACAAAAGTAAAAAATATACATTAGAGAAAAAGTAGTTTCTTTAACAAATAGTGCTAGGAAAACTGGATTTACACATGTAGAAATAAAACTAGATACATATCTCTCACTGTGCACAAAAATAAATTGAAAACTTCCGCCCTCTCCACCCGGTCCCCGCAGGCCGGAAACGCCGCGCTCCGGCCACATCTTCCTCCACTGGGTTGCCGCCCGGGCCGCCAGGATGCCGGCTTACCACTCTTCTCTTATGGACCCAGACACCAAACTCATGGAAACATGGCGCTGTTGCCCATCAGAAGTCCGTTCAAAGGACCCGCCCCTAGAGAAACAAAAGATACAGATATTGTGGATGAAGCCATATATTACTTCAAGGCCAATGTCTTCTTCAAAAACTATGAAATTAAGAATGAAGCAGATAGGACCTTGATATATATCACTCTATACATTTCTGAGTGTCTTAAAAAACTCCAAAAGTGCAATTCCAAAAGCCAAGGTGAGAAAGAAATGTATACGCTGGGAATCACAAATTTTCCTATTCCTAGAGAGCCTGGGTTTCTACTCAATGCAATTTATGCCAAACCTGCGAACAAAAAAGAAGATGAAGTGATGCATGCATATCTACAGCAGCTGAGGCAAGAGACCGGACTGAGACTTTGTGAGAAGGTATTTGACCCTCAGAATGATAAACCCAGCAAGCGGTGGACTTGCTTTGTGAAGAGACAGTTCATGAACAAGAGCCTGTCAGGCCCCGGGCAATGAAGGCAGCCTGGGCAGCTGCCATCTGCAGAGCTGCGGGCAGCCTTTCACAGCAAGATGTTTGTGGTCTTTGCCTTTATTTCACAGGGTTTTATACAGAAGAGAGAAGACAGCGTGTCTTTATTTGAAAAGTGCTTGATAAGAATTGGGGTGGGGTGGGGAGGGAAGTGTGGGTCTTCAGGGTGAGTTCTGCAATTTTAAGCTGGTACTTAATAAGTAATAATAAATTTCTAGTATTTCATGACAGAGAAAAAAAATAAATTCAAGTAAATCCCTTTAACTGCTGAGCCTCTCCCCAATCCCACAAAAATCAATTCAAAGGCTAGAGAGATGGCTTAGTGGTTAAGGTGCTTGTCTGCAAAGCCTAAGGACCCATGTTTGACTCTCCAGATCCCATGTAAGGCAGACACACAAAGGTGAGGCAAATGCAAGGTTGCACACATGAGCACAAGGTGCTGCATGCGTCTGGAGTTCTACTGCAGTGGCTTGAGGCCCTGGTGTGCCAATTTTCGCTCTCTCTCATAAAAAAAAAAGAGAGAGAAAAAAATCATTTCAAAATGGATCAAAGACATTACTCTAAGGCATGAAACTGAAACTATTAAATAAAAGCACATGGAAAACACTTCAAGTGGGCTGGAGAGATAGCTCAGAAGGTAAGAGTATGAGCAGGGCATGGTGGAACATGATTTTAATCCCAGCACTCAGGAGGCTGAGGTAGGAGGGTTGCCATGAGTTCAAGGCCAGCCTGAGGCTACAGAGTGAGTTCCAAGTCAATCTGGGCTAGAATAAGAGCCTACCTCGAACGAAGAAACAAAACCAGGGGGTGGAGAGATGGCAGCAGTTAAGGTGCTTGCCTGTGCAGCCTAAGGACCCAGGTTTGATTTCACAGTACCCGTGTAAGCCAGATGCACATGGTGGCACATATGTCTGGAGCTTGTTTGTAGAGTGTGCCCATTCTCTCTCTCTCTCAAATAAAATATTAAAAAATTAAAACAATAACAAAGAAAACAAGAGTGTTTACCATGCCCAAAAGCACTCACGGGAGAGCCACAGCCATGCATTGCCGTAACCCCAATTATGTGGGGAGTGGCAACCAGCCAGTCTGTCTGAGATTGGCAGCTCTGGGCTCAGTGAGAGACTCCTTTTTTTTTTTAATTAAAAATTTTAAAATTTATTTATTTATTTATTTATTTATTTGAGAGAGAGAAAGAGGCAGAGAGAAAGAGAGAGTATGGGCACGCCAGGGCCTCCAGGCACTGCAAACAAAGTCCAGATGCATGTGCCCCCTTGTGCATCTGGCTTATGTGAGTCCCAGGGAATTGAATCTGGGTCCTTTGGCCTTGCAGGCGAACGCCTTAACTACTAAGCCATCTCTCTACCCCTCAGAGACTCCTTCTCAAGGAAACACAGATGAGTAGTAGAGGAGGACACCACATGCATGTGCACTGAGTGCACACATCTGCACACGCACATGGCTGTGTGTGGAGGCACAGGCCTTTTAATCTCAGCACTCAGGAAACTGAGGTAGGAGGATATCCTTGAGTTTGAGGCCAGCCTGGAGCTACAGAGTGAGTTCCAGGTCAGCATGGGCTAGAGTGAGAACCTGCCTTAAAAAAGAGATGGGGCTGGAGAGATGGCTCAATGCAGCACCTATAACCCCAGTACCAGAGAACAGAGACTCACTGGTGCTCTGCAAGTTCCAAACTCAGTAAAACAAAAGAGACTCTGGTGATAGAATTAATACCCCAGAGACTTGGATACTAGTTCTAGATGTCAAGCTTGGAGCTATAGGATTTGATGTTTTTGCCCTGTGTGGTGGTTTAAGTGTCACCCATAAACTAACGTGTTCTGAATGCTAGGTCTCCAGCTGGTGGCCATTTGGGAACTGGAGCCTCCTGGAGGTTGTGCGTTGTTGGGGGCAGGCTTATGGGTGTTCTAGTCAGCTTCCCCTTGCCAGTGTTTGGCACACTCTCCTGCTGCTGCTGTTGTCCACCTGATGTTGGTC